>JARFIW010000874.1:1400000-2600000 GCA_036346225.1 Platerodrilus igneus | reverse complement strand
ATGGAAACGTGTTGTGCTCTTCCACATACTCAACTTGTCTACAAGTACTGTTTTCAAACAATCTTGAATAGGTTCTTATAAATTCGTATAACATGACCCCAATATTACTACTACTGTATTTGCTTTTAACTATATCATTCTTATTATACCTTTCCATTGCTGCATCTAACAGAAACAGCAAATATTATTAATAAATGTATTAATCATCTTGTTTTTTATTCTTAGGTTTAAGGTGGTAGCACTCCTAAGTTTTTTTATTTTCTAGACTAAAATAAATGTCCGAAGGAGGTTCTAAAGATGGAGTTAAATATAGATGAGCAGAAATTATAGGTACAACACGTGTCTTTCTTTGACTATATACGGAAACTGTAACCGATAATTGCATTCTTTTTAGCGTCACCATATATGCATTTAATAGTACCTCATGAAAAGTTACTTGTATTAGGAAAAAGAAGTTTTACTTTCAAAGGAATTGACTAACTTCACCTCCTATGAATAATTATTGCTAGGTTAGTGAACAATATTAATAAGCTTATAATTGAATTCCCAAATGATATTCAAATTTGTTAATTTAATAGCAATGCATGTGCTTTTGCTCGGTAATTCATTTAGAAAATAGTCAAGCAATATCCAAAAATATAACGTAAAAGTTATTTAAAATTTAATTGTTTTATTAGTAACTATCATGTAGACAATAAGTTTCATATACCCGTAGTAAACGTTTAAAGTGTTTTATTAGTTTTCTCTTTGAAATATTTAAAGCATCGGATTTTGAGAGAAATTTATGTATAATTGATTTTCTATAGCACCTGTAAGAGTTGCTCCTATTTTAAAATTTTCAAAAATTTGGGTTTCCCAGAAAAACGTATAACAAACTTGTGTGTCATACCGTAAGACGATTTCGGGTAACACCCTAAAATCAGGGTATAACTTTGTAAGGGTGGTTTGATTTTAAAAATTCTAACAGGATTAGATTGTGATTCACACAGAAGTACCTTATTAAAACCTTTTTTAGTTACACCTTCATTCTTGCCGAAGTGCAATACTTATAATTGTTTAGTACTAAACTTACCTCTTTTAGCATGGTATCCCGGATTTTAGACATCGTTGTTTTCTCAATAACTCTTCCAACTATAAACAGCGATTTTTAAAGGTAATGTTTGGATGTTGAAAACATTTATTGACGGTTTCGGTAGTCTAGTCTTTAAATCCATGCTGCATAAGAAGAAGCTGCCTTACTTTAGGTAATTGACTTAACTGCAGATTACTATCCTTTGGCATATAACAAACTCATTAAATAATTTTGATATTTACGTAAGACCACTAACGATCTTTTTGAAAATATTAACAACTACGGAAAGTTCAATTCCAACAACTATCAGGTTGCAGAATTGCGGACACCTTCGTTGATAATGTGAACCTTCTAAAATATTTAATCTACCTGTAGAATAAAGAAACTTTATTCTCGATCTGAAGTTACTTTATTTTGCTCACCGCACGGTGTTTTCAGTTATCACAAGATTTCCCGCTATTACACTATACACAAAACTTATTGTTTAAGCAAAAAGAATTGTTCAATTTTTGTCCAAATTTTCCGTCAATCTTAATTCTAAATTTTACAAAATTCATTTTGGCAACTTACCTAGGACTGCTTCCGCTTTTTCCATGTTAGTTTCATGAGCGCGCATGTCTTCAAATGCCTGCTTTGTTGTAGAGATCATGTACTTTAACGATGTTTTGATGTCGCCAAAGTTTCTTGTCGAGCCGTTCTAGTTTCTTAAAAAAGTAATAAATAAGTTTGAATTGCTTTAGTGGTTCCCCGCACTTAGAATACGTAGCCAATCCAATGTTTTTACCTCAATTACAATCAAACGTCATCTTTCTTCTTTACGTTATGACTAAGCAATAGGATTTCTTTGGATCATGCCTCCAGTGCCTGCAACCCTCCTCCCTTGTGCTAGTGCCACTTCTTTGAGATATATTAAATCGCTACGTCGTTGGTACAAGTGATCAGTCGTTAACAATCAATACCAAGTTTAGACCAGTGACTAATGGAAGTTGTAACTCCCACACCTACTTTCTGGGCTGGTTTTGAATGTCAGGTTCTGCTTGTCTTCCGATAGATATTGGAAATATGCTCCAGACTACATACTTTTCACCCTACATGTTTGTGTTAAGAAAAATTTTGCTGACTGCCCTCAAGGCAATAACCATGGGAGTAAATGGAACAACAATTCGAAATTTAAATAAATTTTTTAAGTGTGAGAAATAAAACTATAGAAACTTGCTGCGCCGGCGACTAGCTTAACTATTATCCGACAGGGGATCACGAAAAGAGCAGGGTTGAAATATTCTTCGTGAAATGAAAAACTAAAGAAGTAAAATTGGACGCTACCGTATATAGCAAGTATTAAAAGATGTGATTTTAGAGTAGATACAAAACCCTATCGGAGTGAATCATATAAAATTTTTAATTTACTCCTTTTCAAAAATGGAACATACTTAAGTCAAAAGGTACCTATTATGATATAAATAACTTTTATCCAACAATAGAAAAATTAAAAAAATTTACATGTGTTAGTGATAACAAAAAGTTATTAGTTAAACAACATTTTGTTTTTATCATCTATATGAGCATCAAATCTGATAATCACGTACAAACTTAGGCGAAACTGTAATTTCAATTATTTTACAATTGTTATTTTTGAATATTCCAAACATACTAGATTTACAAAATATATTACTTTCAAGAAAAAGCATATCCAAGTAAAAAAATTAAATAGTCCAAATAAGATTATCATTTGTGACAGTAGGGTTCCGGGTCTTATGGGCTGGAACAATTGAAATATTTTTTGGAGGCTCGAGACTTAACCGGTGTTGAAAAAGAAGGTTGCAAAAACAATTAAAGGACCCTTTTGAAATCCAGCAAAAATCACTCACCCTTAATCATTGGCGGCTACCATTAGGCTGGTTACGTACGAGTTTCAGCTTGGTAACAAAGGCGATGGTCCTAGACTGATGTGGTAGGTGATGCATACGCTCGAGGATGCTCAAAAATGTTGTGCGATTAAAGGGTACATGTAAACTAGCAAGTGGTTTCCGATTTTACTGTCGCATGATTGTGGTTGGCACTATAGAGTTTTTGTGGTTGTTGGCCCTACTGAGTGTTTACCCTGTAATAAAAATCGATTGAGACACTTAAGTTTTGTCCGTAAATCTCATCATCAACGACCTTTCCACCTGCTTGATCCGAAGGTGATGTGGAAGTGAGCGGATTTTGGAAATTACTTGTAAAGACAGTTCAACCGGGGGAAGTCTTGTCAGAACAAATGTTTAATGCTTACGCGCAGTAGGTATAAAACAAATTGAAAGCCATTAGGTACTTCTTGAACAATTAGGTGTTTGAACGGACTTTGGGATGATTAAATTGCTATTTATGACTTTACAAATCAAGCTTCAAAACAGTTGAATTGTTTTCTACATGATTGTGGGTACAAAATGTTGAACTTACTTGTAATTGTACCAAATTGGAAAACAACAACTTGCATGTTGTTTTCCACATGGGGCCAAGGATTTATTAAAAGTGGAGAATCTACCTTATTTTGCAAACAAATATTCTTTGGGAATCTTTTCAATTTTTCTCCTTTCTCTCTTGTCTTCATACTTCTAAGTTGTTTCAACCAGCATTTTTTCTTTGCAAAAAAAGAAGATTTGCTACAATATTTACAATTGTCTTACATATATTTTTAAGATGAATAAACAAACACTTTCACTTACTCAATCCGATTATATACAAATTGTTTGGGGTGTTTCCGTCCTCGTGAACCTGGGAATTTAGACGATATAGTTAGATATTGTGTTGAATGTGCTTCTTCTCTTGCTGTACGCACGCAACCACTGCTGACAGTAGACATAAGTGGTTATATTTCGTTAGCCATCTTTCCTCTTCGCCATCACACTTGTAATGATGATATAGCTTCCTGCGAAAATTGTATTGAGTAGTAACACAATGTACAAAATTAAACAACTGTTCTTGTACGTCATAAATAGTCTATTACTAATCCTGAAGCGCTAAAAATCTTTTTCGCTTTTCAAAAATGCGTTCATCTTCGCGTCTTTGAGGATTTGAGCGTTTCGCCCTTAGAGGGTCTTAGTGTTCAATAAAATTCCAATAGCACAATTTTCGTTTCCTAGTTTAACATATAAATAGAGCATGTACAAAATATAATTTACAAAGCATATTGGTTTGCGAACATACGCAAATGCTTTGTATTTTTTTTTTAGTTTTGTCACTTCTTTCTTGGTTAATATCAGTTTAGAATGTAGTAATGCCAAAGCAACTACTCTTCGTGCAAGGCCTTTGTCAGAGACCGAACGGTTAGTTTTAATAATCAAATTATTGGGTGTAAGTAGTTATTGATTTGACGATTTTAACCTTCAAGCAACGCCTGCATATACAGTAAATAACAGCTTTGCTATTCAGGCATACGTTGTGTGGTATATCTATTTTAAGCGCGGCCAGAAGTCATCAACTTTGTATCCAACTGTCGTTGAGTGTACTAAATCCAACAACAAATTACACAGGTAAGCTTGAAGGTAGCCCTATTTAATTAGTCATTAATTTATATTCATTTTCTTCACCTTCTGTGGTCATAGAAATTAACCGGTTTATATACACCACTTGTTTGAATACTGTAGATACTTTTATTTAGTGTTAGTCTCAACTAAAAATGTCGCTGCCTTATTCAGAATGGTTCATAAAATTTTAAGAATTTCAATAAGCCAATTCCTACTGTTGTATACAGAATCTCTCACACGTGTGGTATTTGCAGTGCGGCGTTCTAATCTTTTTATACAGTGTAGGTACTTTCACGTGAATCCGTATTGTTTGAATGGTATAAAAGCGTGTCAATAATAAACAGTATTTTCAAAGATATTTTCAATTAGATTTTTATTGAAGCAGTTATTAAGCGGTTATAATTTTACGTAAAAGGGAAACGTTTAAGTATCCCCCAAGCATGATATTAAAAAATGATAACAAAAGCTATTTCATCGCTCGCTTATTTCATTTACTATTGCGGCCTATACTCGCTGATTACATTGTGTTGCAACCCCGGAGGTAACACAAAGACATCCAATCAGACTTACATCTCGCACTTATTGAATTTGTTACCTAACACTTTTCAAACCAACCCCGGTGGTAATAAAATCACGGTGTATAAACTCAACGGAGGCTTGCGGCAAAGCAAACGCCAAATATCGTAAATGAAATTATCTATATAGAAAAGTTTAGAGCGACTCATTTTTAGTTGGGCAGGCATTTGTTAGCAAATACTATACTGAAGTTGATCGAGTTTCAGGTGGCTTGGATAAAATCCGATTCGAAAGCTATCCTTGCAATTCATACGCATATGGTGGCGCAAAACCCTAGACTCTCAGTAACCCATAACGGACATAATACTTGGATGCTGCACGTCTCTAGTGTACAGAAAAATGACTCTGGAACATATATGTGCCAGATTAACACGGATCCTATGCGAAGTCAGGTATATGCGGTTAAATTTATTGTAGCGCAGTTAAGCTCCAGGCAGTATTTCAACTTTATAGACTTAGTTATAATTGTTTACAGATGGGAAATTTGGAAGTGGTCATACCTCCGGATATTCTCAATGATAATGAATCCACTGAAAGTAACGGGCTTGCGATTGAAGGTGGAACCGTAAAACTTCGATGTCATGCAACTGGAATACCTGAGCCAACTGTGTTATGGAGAAGAGAAGACAGCCGTAGTATAGTGCTAAGACAAGAAGGAGGCCGCGAAAAGCAAGGTAAGAATTTTCATCGTTGAAATCAATACGAAATGAAATAACTGTTTATTTGCGTTCTGTGAAATAATATCTTATTGCGTTTGGGAGCAGATGGTACGCTTTGTGCTTAATCCAGCTCTTTGCTGAATCTAGATTTGCATTCTCTCGTTACTGAACATTTGCAATGAAAAATTTAACTTATTCATCTATCAATAACTCAAGCAACTCTCATACTGCAGAAGCTTATTTTTGGTAAAGCATTCTTTATTTATTTTTACATAACCGCTCTAGAAGCTCCTGCGAGGTGTCAAAAATTACTTGTAACTGCAATAACGAAGAGCATCCGTAGTTAACATACTCATTCCAATACTTGACTGCGTTATTGTCAACGACGGTTGTTGAACCCTCAAAAACGTACTCGCGCGTTACATCAATCAGTAAATGCAACTGGCATTTATATCCACCAGCGCTCCAAACTAAGCATTTGTCTTTATTCTTTCGATTGGGTGAATGGTGGTCACAAGGCACCGCGAAACGGAAATGGTCCGCATTGGCACAAGTCGACGTTATTTCTTGTCATTTTGAAATATTACTATGTTTGGAGTTGAACGTTAAACATTTTATATATACTTACTTATGTCTAAATGTTTTTATAACTGTCAATGCTTCTAGGGTGCTACTTCTATACAATATAATAGTTACTTACATTTTAGCGTTTCGTACGTATGATGGAAATACTTTGGTGCTTAGTAATATTCAGCGTTCCGATATGGGAACCTATCTGTGCATCGCAAGTAACGGTGTGCCGCCAACAGTCAGCAAGCGTTACACTGTTAAAGTAAATTGTAAGCTTAAGGCGTTACGACATTATAAGAAAGTAATGTAATATCTATTTTCAGTTCATCCACTAATACGTGTTTCAAATCAACTAGTGGCAGCGCCCATGTCCAGTGACGTTGTTGTTCAATGCTACGTAGAAGCTTCTCCTCGAACAATGAACCAATGGACGCGGGATCAAACTGGTAAGAACAGCACAATTCCCATGAGATGTGACACGGGCTTAAGTGTTACTCTCGTATATCTGTACTATACGAACTTATTTTCACAACTAACTCCATCTTTACACAATTCATATATCACTTAAAATAAAAAACAAAATCTATACTATCTTAAATATGTAACGTCAGGGTCATTGACTTTTTGATTTAGTAACTTTTCTTATACTTCCAGGAGAGAAATTGCTGCCGAGTGAAAAATACGCTATGACGGAAACTGTTCTAAACGAATATACGGTTCTTATGAATCTGACAATACGTTCTTTAGAAAGAAAGGACTTCGGAAACTACATTTGTACATCTTCCAATCCCCTTGGAAAAGCGGAAGGCGTTGTGCGCCTCCAAGGTAAAGTAACATTTTGTATATTAGCAGAGCTTTCAGGTTGATGTACATTTTCTTTATATACATTTTTTTACATTCTTTTCAGCAACTAACGCTATTGTGCGTACCTATATAATACCTAACTAAACTGAATGATCATGTTTTTATGTGAATTTTAATACGATTGAGGAGGAAAGTTGTTTTTATTTTAATGCTGGTACTTTTTAGGTTGCATTATAGTTTTTAAGTAAATAGCTATACATGTAGTACGATACTATTGATCCTATCCTTAAAGCCTGCATTAATAGAGTTGTTTTAACTTATACTACACAAAAGAAAATAAATTAAACTATCCGACGCTATCCATTATGTTAAAGCATTCCCCATTGAGGAGGCTAAATTAAGCAGTAGATGCCCAAAATAGCTGCACCCTTGAAGATATTTCAACATAAAGACTTAAAGAAATTATAGAGTCCTAGATGGTGTCAGTACAATTTATTTATAAAAGTAATCGTTACCACCACAAAAGACACGCCAACCGATTGCACATGGTAACCTGTTTGACCTATTCTTGATTAATTTTGGTTCTTAAAAATAACTCCAAACACACGCAGCACATTCTTCTTCATTGTCGTCTTTCTCTTTTAAAAGAGAAATGCGTAACTTTTTATTTGGGCTTATTCCTGCTGCTGCTCAATTTTTTCAAAACTTTTACACCTCTCTTTTTTTCAGTTTCTCTTTTAAAGTATACTTTTCAATTCTCTATCTAATGTATCGGTTGCTATTGTTGATTCCCGTTTCTGAAGTACTCATCCGTTTGGCGACACGGCTTTTCTTTAAAATAATTTTAAGTCTTATAGTGAAATAATAGGCAAAAGTATTGATATTTCAATTTTGTAGGTTTCGGAGAACATGGCTTTCTACTAGATAAGGTTTACGTCGAAGGTCTTAAAGATTGTAGCGAAAAGGTTTCATGGTACAGAGAAGAGGATTGTGGAAATATAGGGGAGTGGGTTTAGATCAGGGGGTTTCTTTTGTCTGGTAAAGTAGAACCAAAAACAGCATAAGTCATTTTACTATTTTTGTTACAAATGTTTTCTTCCTATTGCTAGAGTCGAAAGGGAAAGCGACTTCCTTAATAGATATACGCTTAATGTAATACCGGTTCCACTCACCAACACCCATTTTTGAATATTATTAAGAATAGCTGCTATAGAAGTAAAAACTATTGGAATGACATAAATTTCTGTTAGAATATCCGGATGCGATTTAAGTCACCCATTATAAGCCTTATTGAAAAAAAGTAAAATAACTGTATACTATCCTATGCAAGGGTTAGAGTCTTTGAGTTATATCGAGTTAATATAATTCAAACAAACATTTTCCAGTTGCAGAAGCTTTGGAAGAACTGGAATCAGGTTACTGCATGAACAGACTTAAAGTTAATTAATTATTACCAGTGATAACAATTTCCACATTTTAGATAAGGTTATGTTATATAATTTTTATTTCGAGCAGTTAACAGCAATAAAATTCGACGCCTAACCAGGGACTCGTTTAGAATGTATATGAATATATGTATATATATATATATATATATATATATATATATATATATATATATATATATATATATATATATATATTATACAGGGTGAGTTTTAGTGTGGCAACGGTCGATAACTCCGTTATTATAAAAGTTACGTAAACCAAATTTGGAGGCATATTAGGCATGGCTAAAGTGCACATTTTAAAAGTATTTGGAAGCATACAGGGTGTTTCATAATTCCAGGGCATATTAAACTTATATTTTTTTAAATAGAATACCCTATATATTATTACATTTTTGAAAAGCCCATAAAAAGAGCTTTAATTTGATATCAAATTGTATCTGTCTATTCCTTTTAGTTTTTGAGATATTCAACTGTTTTAGAAAAATGACCCCAATTGGATACATTGCCACTGCACTAATACACAACTTATGTTAATTTTCAAGATGCAGAAAATTTTACCATATACCATAGTATATTTGTAAATATCACTTTTTTGAAATTTCTTCCCAGTATACAGGGTGTGTCAGGTTTCGCAAATGCAATTTTAAATTTTTTAAATGGCACCCTACCAATTTTATTGCTACAATGGATAGTTCATTAAGTGTCCTTTCATTTTTGTTAAGCATTCCCTATACCTAAATCCATTACTTTCTGAGATATTTTTGATTTTCTTCAAATTTTATGAATGTTTTTAATTTACATAACTAAAAATAACTTACTATTGGAGAATATTATAAAACAATTAATACATTTTGATTAACAATCAACTACACTTATCCAATAACAATTTTCACTAAAGATATAACAACCTACAGTAATACGCTATCAACAGAATTCTGCCAAATCAACAATATGCATTTTATAGAAAATGTTCAAACCGGAAATCAGGCAGGCTTTGAAAAAAATAATAATTACAATCAAAATGTCATTTAGGTTTATTAATTGTAGTGTGTTGTCATTTAACCCATTATCAGTTCTGTTTTAAATGTAATCTTTGAAGGAGTTTTTAAAATGAATCTGACAGTGGAAGAACAAATAAATATGATTTGGGTATTGGGAGCAAGTTTAAGAAATTTCCTACTTGCATCAAGAATATACCAAGAGAGATATCCTGCTAAATAACAACACACTACAATTAATAAACCTAAATGACATTTTACATGTAATAGTTATTTTTTCAAAGCCTGCCTGATTTCCTGCTTGAACATTTTCTATAAAATGCATATTGTTGATCTGGCAGAATTCTGTTGATAGCGTATTATTGTAGGTTGTTATATCTTTAGTGAAAATTGTTATTGGATAAATGTAGTTAATTGTTAATCAATATGTATTAATTGTTTTATAATATTCTCCAATAGTAAGTTATTTTAGTTATGTAAATTAAAACATTTATAAAATTTGAAGAAAATCAAAAATATCTCAGAAAGTAATGGATTTAGGTATAGGAATGCTTAACAAAATGAAAGGACACTTAATGAGCTATCCATTGTAGCAATAAAATTGGTAGGGTGCCTTTTAAAAAATTTTAAAATTGCATTTTGCGAAATCTGACACACCCTGTATACTGGGAAGAAATTTCAAAAGTGATATTTACAAATATACTATGGTATATGGTAAAATTTTCTGCATCTTGAAAATTAACATAAGTTGTGTATTAGTGCAGTGGCAATGTATCCAATTGGGGTCATTTTTCTAAAAACAGTTGATTATCTCAAAACTAAAAGGAATAGACAGATACAATTTTATATCAAATTAAAGCTCTTTTATGGGCTTTTCAAAATGTAATAATATATAGGGTATTCCATTTAAAAAATATAAGTTTAATATGCCCTGGAATTATGAAACACCCTGTATGCTTCCAAATATTTTTAAAATGTGCACTTTAGGCATGCCTAATATGCCTCCAAATTTAGTTTACGTAGCTTTTATAATAACGGAGTTATCGACCGTTGCCACTAAAGCTCACCCTGTATATATATATATATATATATATATATATATATATCTTGAGTATCTGCGAACGTTGTCTGCTTCGTCAATTTTTGGGTTATATTCCGCATAGCTTACTGGTTCTGTAGTATGAGCCTGAAGATGACTGATGTGATTTTGCCGAAACGTCGCCAAATAGACAGCAGTTCACTTCAGAACCAGCCAGCTATGCGGAATAACACTTGAAAATTGACAAAGCAGACAACGTCCGCAGATACCTCAAGATTGACATATATATATATATATATATATATATATATATATATATATATACAGGGTGAGCTTTTAGTGCGGCATATATATGTATATATATATGTACATATATATTATATATATATATATATATATATATATAAATATTTTAGGTAGTTTTTAACACAAGGTGAGTTGATAAGTACTAACGTATTACAATTAATAAGATAAAATAATAAATTAGACTTTTATGCAAAGCATCAATGAACATTTCAAATCGAGCTAGTAATTGAAAGAAGGAAAATATAAGGTCTTGGACAAGATTTGAACCTACATCTCGGTTTTGCCGAAACTGTGCGTTTACCAATTACGCAACCGAGACTGATGACTATAATTAGAAAATTTACAAATCTAAACGTAATTGAAAGTTAGGTTTATGTATAGTTCTGTACACGATTTACATTTGTAAATTCCCTAACTATAGTCATCGGTCTCGATGGATTAATGGGTAAACGCACAGTCCCGGCAAAACTGAGATGCAGGTTCAAATCCTGTCCAAGACCTTATATTTTCCTTCTTTCAATTACTAGCTCGATTTGATATGATCATTTGGGCTTTGCATAAAAATTTAAGTTATTATATCATCTTATTAATTGTAATATATATATATATATATATATATATATATATATATATTGCTGTGACAAACCTTTGTGTTTGGAAGAGCGCCACTAATTGAGGTTGTGACTTATGTACAACAAACTGTATTAATGAGAATGCAAAAGGAAATATGAAATTATTATCTTACCTTCCTGTTCCTTTTTTTTACCTGGGTAACTCTACGAAAATTATGCTGTGCAATTTCCAAAAATGAAATGAAGCAGAAATCTCAAGGTACATCTATGCATTCAAAAACAATTTTTCTTCATACAAGAAAATATTTTACATTTGTAGAACAGTTTAAAGCTTAAGTTCATACATAAACTTATCCCTAAATTATTACTAAATAATCCTTAGCTAATCTTTGTTAAGAAAAACTCAAACCTCTCGTTTAACACATACAGAATCCTCCTTAATTAATAGGTGGGTACTTTGCCTATGTGTGTTTAGCCAATAACTTTTTACAGATAATATGTTAAAGATCAAGAAGCTCCGAACTCTGACCTCAAAATTTACAGCAAACTGTCCCCTTGATAAATAATAAAAATGAGAACCTATTCTAATATAAATTACCAATATTCAAATTTTGTTATCAGCTAACAAATAAAGAACCAAAATATTATAATTGCGATGGTTAAATAATGCTTATCAAAATCTCATCTCCAACGTACTTAACGGTATTAAAGGCTTCCTGGTTCCATCTTAAGTTTCCATTAGTTTATCAATCTGCAAAGTGCATTTTCTATGTTTTCATCAATTAAACTCAGCAGTAGCTCATGTATCCAAGAAGGTTCAATTCTAGTATTATTCTTACCAAATAATTGTGTTATATTTATTCAAAGTTACGTTCAAAAAATTATGTCTTTACTCAAAGTTACATGGTCGATCTCGTAAAATGAATCAATAAATTCTTTACTCAAAAGCTACATCTTAAACGTCAAATACTGTAGGCATGTCGGATACTTAATGAATCACCTTACTTAAAGTAACATGCCCCACGTCGTGAAATGAATGACCCCGTTTTTATTCAGATCCGGTTTATATATAAAAATTATTTTCATACGTAATTTCCCAGAGTTAAGTTTTGCCGATTTATTTTAGAAGGATTAGTCACTCTTGGTGATGTAGTATTTACTAGAAAAACGCGTTTTAACGAGCAAATTAATGTCAAGCTACCGCAGTTTGTCATGATTTATGATTCTTTCAAAGCAACCTGTATATTTTTCTAGTGCAAAGTTAAATTTCGCGGTCTTTTTCTTTCAGATTGTAATACATAGAGCAAATAAACTGGCTTGTCTAACTTTTATGTGTTATTTTATGGTATTCTAACAATCGCGCGATTCTTTGTATCTTGACAGGAAATAATTAATTTTTACATTTCTTACTAACGTGACACATTCTTTGTTATTAAAAAAAATTTTAGAAATTTTAACACGAATGAATATTAAAAGCTACACACGGGAAATTAATTACTTACTTAATAAGGACTTCTTTATATTTTGCAAGTGCAATAAGATTTGCATTGTTTTGAATTCTAGCAGGAAATGCATCCATATTTTAAAGAAGATAGCTTAAATCTAAGTTGTTTCTAGTATTTTTAAACGCGTGTTAAGATATCTTTGACGAAAATTAATATTTTTAAAATCTACACACGAAAGTCAATTACATAATTAATTAAGGGCTTTGTAATAACGTGAATGCAATGAAAATTAATGCCTTGTGTATTTGCACTTTAACATGAAGCTCGATTTTACTAAAAATAGAATGATTGTTTACACAAGGTATCTCTCTAAAGTAATTTGTTATTTTCTTTCATACAGAGTAGAGAAATTAAATATTGGAACATTTTAACTTTTTCTGTGTGAATATTTTGAAACTGTCCAACCAAAGTACTTAAAAAGTTTTTAAAAATTTAAAATTTCTTAAAACACGCCGATTTCAGTTTTTTGAGGAAACCTCTTGATGTATAAACGATGCCGATGTATTTAACTCACTAGCACACCCATTCCTCAACATTAATACTTAAATAGAGCAACCACTTTTACAATCGTTTTAAGGTTAAATCCGTGACGATTACAATAGTTTTTAAATTCTTGAGATCGGCTAATGTTTAGAAAGATTATCATTAAAATAAAAATTCCAGCTTTGTATGCTTTTAGTTATCTAACAATATAAAAACCATCAAAATAAAAGAAGTAATTAATTATAAGATAAATAATTATTTATTGGTGTTAATGTTTGTGCTATTTTTCATTCAAAATTTAAAACGGTTAAAGCCTTAGCTGAATGAAAGGAACTCGTTTTTCTGGTAAAAAAGATGAATGTGTTAGGCAAGCTGCTTGCAAATTCAATTTAAGACGTCGTGACAAAAATGCTGCTCTTCAGTGTGTAACCTGAATTCATAAATTTAGAAAAATGCAAAGCGTTGAAAATAAAAGGCATAATGCTTCTAGACTGCTAGATTAGCCTACCCAAATGAAAACCCTTGGTAACTTTGCCGTGAACCCAAACTCAACGGGAGAAGTTTTCTTTTAACCAATGTTTCTGTAGGTTTCGTGCCAAAAATTTGATGACGCACAAATTTTCATCCGCATAAAATAATTCCAATTCAGCAATTGTGGGAACTGATTGCAAGAAAATGTGTTTGAAAAAATATTTGTTTTGAAAATAAGTGAACCACTAAAATACTAAAAATTTGCATTTATTGCGCGTGAACCACGTACAGAAGCCGCAGGGAATAAATGAATTGGAGGATATTTTAGAAATTGGTCTTGCTTTTATTATTAATAGCTTGGCGTGAGAAATATATGGATGTTTTGAAAAATACAATCGATCTTTTAATTCCGCATGGTATTAAAAATCAATTGGATGCGGATAGCAATCAAGCTATTAATGATTATAGGTGGTTTTTCAGGAAAATTGGTCCTGCCGCATTACATTTTAGCTGTTTGGCTCTCATTGCATGCATGATGCTCAGTAAGGTTAGAAGCCCGAAAGGGAGCCGTTGAATGCCTTTCCCACTCCTACTTAAATCTACAACAATTATCTTGAAAAGTCATAAAATTTAATATCCTTTTCATTAAACCGTATTAAATTTATCTGAATTCAGTTATGTTCAATTTTATCTTGTATAATGACAAAACCTGTGTCGTGGGTTTGCCAGAATCCTTCTAATTAAATTAAATTGACTTTTACGCACTACACTTACTCCAAAACTTACACAAAAATATGGGTCCTTATAAATCACTTACATTATCTAAACAAATTAGTTTAAATTTTACAGTTGAGGGTTCTCTTTTAGTTGGTTTTAATTTACCGGCATAATTACCAATCTTTTTCCACATCAGTTTAAAGGTAATGTTTTTTACGTCAATTTATCAACTATAAATATACGTTCGGTGATCCTCCATAGATTTTCATCTGTTTAAGTAAATTCCTTCTTACCAGAGTTTTAGCTGGTTTCAATTCGTTTATTTTACACTTAGTGTAATTAAATAATTTTTACTACCAAAAACTTTACGTCCTATGTAGGACTTTAAATACGTAACCTATTATATAATTAGATCGGCAATATGCCTACGTTGAAGTTTCAGTCAACACTGATCTCTACTTGTAATAAATTGGCCCCCTCTGGTGTAGCAGCTTCGAGAGCACGTGCCCTTGATCAACTCGCTTTTTTATGTATTATTTCTAAGTTTGAGTTTATTCGAAAATATGGGTACGTTATTTACGAATGCTAATCAACATTCGATACCTTTACAAGTCCGTTGTTTCTTTGCCCTTTTATTACTGCCCTAGGTTATTATAAAATTAAACGACATCATTTACACATACGTCTTTTCAATATTTTATCATTCTCTATCATGGGGTCACTAACCACGATTTTTTTAAAGATAAACATACGTACTTTCAATTGAAACACTTACGTACTTTTGTGATTAAATGCAAATTTCTTTTAAAATGTGCATGCAATTTTACACAGACTTGACATGCACTTAACTGTAAATTGATAATAAAATTTCTTTTAAAATATTTAAGCGTTTGAACAGGATTAACTGTAAATGAATGCTTTTTTATAACATATGAATAGAGAATTTAAATGCATTTAAACCTAATGAATACCTTTACTTTTGTCTAAAACACGATCATCCTGTTACTTAATTATCTAATAATCACGATTTTATTGTTCAACATACGTAATAAATACATTTTATATGGGGCATTTCACAAATATTTTCAATATAAATAAATATCTAAGTAATTTGGTTTTTCTCGTATTTTTCCAAACTGGGAAGTCATATGTTTATCATGTGATACTATATGACTTTTCTATGAGCATAGTCATTTCAATATATATATATATATATATATATATATATATATATATATATATATTATAAAACTCTATTTACTGCAGCATCTATCTAAATCATAGTGTTACATAAATTTTATAATGAAACATGTCAAATTTTGTAAAAGAGTTCGATCATTATTCATCTAACAATAAACTACTGAGATTTGGGTATAAGGTCAAGTTCTTATGATTAAATAGTTACAGCCTTAAGTTTGATACAGAGTTTCAATCTATGAATTAATCTAAATAAATACGGATGTTCCATTTAAAAACATAACTTATGATGAATAACTTTTTATTGAGCACCACTAGTGTCACACACTAAATTAATTTCATCGTTGTAGCTCATTTTAAGTATACATATAGATATATATTTTATACAGTTTGTCAGCATCATCTAAACATAGTGTTACCATTTAAGCAGTAATACGAGTCGTTTCGTATGAGTTGGAACACTCAACAAGTATGAGATTTAGCAGTAGGAATCTTACAAAAAGTCTCGCCCCCGGATTGCGTGTCATAAAAGTGCAATGGAATTCCTCTTAACCAATTCTCACCCCACGGATTGGGCGTCATAAAATTGCTGTGGATCTCGGGAACAAAATCGTTTCGCCTCTATCGGGCTGACTTAAAATTTTCTGAAAATAAAAATAAAAAAAAATTTCTTACACTACCTTTGGAACACCTCCTGATTTCGGCATACCCTGGCTAGCTCAGCAATCTGCTTCTTCTTGAATACCTATCATCCTAAGTACATTTCTTTCTCACAAACACAGTCAAATGAAATTACCACTTGAATAATGCAACAAGACATACAACCATTTTATTTACACATATTAACAAGTTTCCATTATTAAGAAAATATTTACACATTGGTACATACAGTTTGATAAAAACTGTTACCATCTCAATCTTTAAATCGTTTAAAATTTTATGATTTTAATATATTTCAACAATTTTATTTTAGACGACTAGATGGGCCCGTCGTGCAACCCTAAATTAATTTTTAAGCTGGTCTATTTTGAACTCAGTATAACCCACTTACTCTAAACGCTTTAACACCTCGTATTTTTATTTAAAATAAAGCTAAAGATCCGTTTACTCCCTACAACAACATTTTTATATCATTAATAAACATTTTTAAATAATCAATATTAATTGTCTTGTACATATACTCTTTTAAATGAGATTTGATGGTAATAAGATACACCCCTAATAAGTCAAAACACTCAAACACAAAAATATCAGCACAAATGTTCAAGCAGAAAGCAAGAATATAATTTTCTTTACCTGGAGTAAGCTTCGTCCATCATTACCTCTGAAGATGTGTACCACAAACTTTCGTCGTTGTGTCCATATACTTTGTGATTGTGCCTGGATCCAACTGGTCCCCACTCACTATCCAAATCTTTGCAACCACCTTTAATAATGCTACCCGGATAATTGTCCTGACCAAACTTAACCTTCCATACCACTACACTTCACGCATACTAGTTACGCTTTTCGATTCGCTTACCCAAGTACCATCCTATCATTAGATTGGATCGTGTAATAACTGCACCGTTTGTAACGCTAGCACCCCACTTGTGAGAATCACTTTTAATACGTTTCCGGTACGTTACTAACAGCTTTGTACATTTTAAAATAGGATGTTGTATGCTACTTCAACGAATAAACAATAATCGATACAACGTATGAGCACGTAATAGCAATTACGTTAGAGATCTAAACGCTATCAGATCTAAGAGCAAGAGAGCTTTAATATTTCTTCCAGTATATTTATACGATTTCGTAGACCCCTCGCGGAACCTCTTTCATCGAAAGCTTATTTTTAAAACCAATTCTCCAAATTTTGATCGTAACGTCTGAAAAATTACAAGTTTATCGTGCTGTTACTATGAAATTCTTTCAATAACATCAACGGACTCGAGCTTCTCAAAACTGCTAGCCTTAGACCAATGATATTGCTTTCCCCCGTTATAACGTCCCACCTCTTAGCTACCTTTCTTCGTTTCACCCATATTTATTGTCTCTGTTAGAACCCCTCTCAAGCTACAGAAAATCGATATTGTTGTTGGCCTTCAAATCTCCCGTTTATTTTAGACGTGTTGTAACCAACGTTTTATTGTACGTGTTCTCTGTCTGTTTTACATTATAGATCTTTCATTTCACTTAGTCTTCAAAGCACTTGTTATTTTATCAACTTGTTGGACCGACCGTTACAATTAATTCTATAGAAATTCTGTCTCAACGTATATTTCCGTTCTCTGAACTTGACTTTTAACTAACAGGTGTTTCTTCGAAGCAGCTTTGTCCGTTTAAAATAATAATTCCAAGTTTAACACTTCTTAGGATTTGTATAACGAACTCGTTTATTTAAATGAAAATATGCGTTTAAATTATTGATTCTCTATACTTGAAAGCTCCGTTTCTTATTCGATGTGCTTGATTTAAAATACTACACCTAATTATGAGTATCCTTGAGATTTTAACCATCCGTCTTTCACTATCTAAACTGATTAATTTGGCGCGTAAATAAATTGTTCATATTTCCTATATACACAGTTGTTAAAATTTTATTATTTAGATCTATTTAACCTATAATTCCACGACAATATATATATATATATATATATATATATATATATTATATATATTAGATATATATATATATATAATTGTATGTAAATATATATATATATATATATATATATATATATATATATGTAGATATATATATATATATATATATGTATGTAAATATATATATATATATATATATATATATATTTATATTAAATAATTGCACAAGACAAGTTGTTAAATACTAAAGTATTAGTTAGTAAGATGAAATAATAGCTTAGACTTTAAGTAAAGCCTAAATGCTCATTACAAATTGAGCTAGTAATTGAAAGATGGAAAATACTAGGTCCCGGATAGGATTCGAACCTGTATTTTCAACTCTCACGGCCGATGCGTTTACCAATTACGCTACCGGGACGGGTGACGACAATTGGAAAATCATTTAAATCTAAATCATGTACGTAATCATATCTCAACCTAATTTTCAATTAAGTTTGATATTTTTGTCAATCACATCTTGATAGTGAAAAGTCTTTTCTTATTTCAGATATAGATAGAAAGCGAGGCTCAAAATTACGACAGTAAGCCAATTATTACATATGCATATTGGATAGTTGCACAAGACAGCTTGACTAATACAAAGTTATTACTTAATAAGCGAAATAATAACGTAGACTGAGATTTTGCCTCAAAAAGTATCTACATGTTTCCCGTGCTCCAATATCGAAAATTTTTCAGTAGGGTATTCCGTGGGTTGAAAATGAATCCTTGTCAGTAAATAAAGTGTAACTTAAAAAGTGTCTATTATATCCTATTAAACTGATCATTGTCTCGCAAAACTGCATTTCTTCAAATTTTTCCTCTTCGCAAAGTTCTTACTGCTTACTGTATTTAAAAGATTCGAACTGTGGAGTTTGTTTTTTTAAGTTTTGTGCCAGTAGTACGGGAATTTCAAAACTACAACCAATCTTTGGTACGTTATTGCCTTGGTTTTCCACAATATGAATTAATATTTGAAAATCTTGTTTATTAGCCCATACAGTTTTTGCAACCTAATGCTTACAAGGTTTATTTACACTTTCTGTAGATTTAAAATTCTTTGAAATACTAGTAATTGTTTCCAGAGATGGCATTTGGTGACCTTGTGAAGAAGCTGATCACAAATCTGTAATAGTGTTTATTCAATATTCAGAATAGTACCAATTAACGCACGTTACTCTTTCTTCAACACAAATAATTTATTTTATATAGTGTTAAAGTAGGGTAGTTATTACTATAATTATTACATATACGCGTTGTACACTTAAATATCGATATAATATGTATTTGTATCTCAATCTCAGGGCTTTAATATAAATCAAAGGAACACAGTAAACTTCGTATATTAAGGATCCTACAAGCAGAAAAGGGAACGACCATTTTTCAACGAGGCATATCACATACTCTATTAAAAAGTTAGGAATGTGTTCAACAAAACTAATCATTGGCGTACGGTTAAAAAGAATCACGTTATACCTTAGAAAAGATTGTGTTTTACATTGCCTTGAAAGGCATTGATCGTCTATATGTATGCATACACATTGATGCATCTTTGAAAGCTTAATTTTGATTTTAGGTATAGGAATATGCTATATTGAAGAATAGCACTTTGAAAAAACTATCCGATACGATAGTTAAAAATAATCCTTTTTATTTAAAAAGATAACTTTGTATTTTTCTGAAAAAACTATTGAAGAGTTTTCAGAACTGTTTCCAAAAGTGCATGTCCCTCTTCATCAGCTATAATTTGTATCTGAACGTTTTTCTTCTATACCTTATACTTTTTAAATTAAACGCGTTAGTTGGTTTGAAAATTACACCCTGTATATATACTCTATAAATCAATGGTTTTAGCTAAACATCACACAAATGATACACATTGTTCGGTTTTGGATCGTTACAACCTAAATTTGTATATCATAAGATTTTGTAGTGATTCAATATAGATTTTGCTATAGTGTTTTGGATCATTCATGTATAAACGATGCAAAATACACCCGCGCGCACATATATGTACATGTCCATGCACGCGCTTAGACGTACCCACGCAAACACATATCCGCACATGCACGTATTCACAACACACACTCATTCATAAAGGCACACGCACACTCACACAGATATCCACACACGCGCACATTGGCATGCACACGTACGCAAACACGCTGATACACAAACACACACGCAAACACAATCTCACACACATATGCGCACGCTCAACATAGTTACCACATATATACGACTTACGTTGCTAGCCGTTTAGAGTACAGTGGCCACCTACAATTAAATTATGTTTATTTTATATACAACTGGAAAACTAATAAATATTTTGAATAACGAAGTCTTAACAATCTTATTAGGTTCTACATTACCGGTTTAAATACCGTATAAAGGTAGGGTAATATTTCTTTCTTCTCTGAAATAAGTAGGTGCATTTCTATCTACTAAAAAAGCAAATCTTTTAAATGGATAAGATTTATCTCAAGCAGTAGTTAAAGTTTTAATTAAGCAAATGTTTTAAAAAAGTTCCTATTGAATTATCCTGGTATTTATACAAATTTGTTTATCTGCTTTTTTGCCTGTCTCTAATTAACTCTCCAATTAGTCATCTGTTTTCTATTATTTAAAAGATCTTCTTGTGACACTATGGTACGAAAGGGTTATAAAAACAAAGGTACTTCATACAAACCTAATGTAAGTGTACAGTAACAGAACTTTGTTTTTAAATTATACCTTAGAATGTTTCTTGTATTACAATTAAAAGAAATTTGACGATAAAGACTAAATAAAATAAATGCAATTTGCCAAATTCTTTTACATGATTAATTACGACTACTAAACACACTATTTCATTTAAGCAAGTTTAATTAGAAATTATTTGCCGGTTTCCGGATACAGCTAAGGGTTGTTTAATACATCTAGATGTCTTAAAATTTTAATTATATGTAACAAATGACACATAGAGTGATTGCATACGTTCAATCTAGTAACAAAAGTTGTTCTATAACATGTTCAGTAAAGAAATAGAAATTAATATACTGACCGCGAATACTCTAAAAGCTTCGAAGTGATTTTATTAAGCCTAATGAAGAAACTTATAGCTTACTTAGAAAATTATTTAAACAGCAGATTTAGTTTGACATACGATTCGTACTGATAATATTAATTCTATGAGAGTGTATACTACAATTGCTTGTTTAAAGAAAAGAAAAATAACGATTGACGCTAAAATTCTTTTTTTTAACAAAAACTTTAATCAGCAAACCGTTTTTTACAATGATCAATAAATAAGTGTTAATACATGTAGCCTCTCAATTCCAAAAACTCTCCTAAGACTTTCCCTGGAGGTGTATTTCGCAAAAATTCCAAATATGCAGACACACATGAAATAGAACTGTACTGTGCTTGCATATATTCAAATCAATTTTGCAATCCTTCAAAGAATATTCGCCAAGTCTTCTTTTTAAGACTATTTCAGTGCTAATTCTGTAACCTAAATTTATTTAAAAATGCTGCTCTGGAGTGCGGCTGTTTCCAAACTGATTTTAATTTAATAATATTTTGCCCAGCTTCTTAACCATCCAGTACCATTGACACTTATTTTTCAATATAAAATATAGAAGTCGATGTCTTAATCTGTTGTTAAACTATATAAAAACTGAGATATTTACATAAATAAATACTTAGACTAATTAATTGTTATCGCCGCATGGATTTTCAATAATCTTAGAATACTAGCAGAGCTGTGGCTTTTTAAAAATCGAACTTTAAACCTTTCTGCGAATCAATTCACACATGGTTGTCTTATTTTGAACGTTCTAAATCAATTGATTCCTGAAATGTACGAATAAAATCTCTGCTTATATCTCTTGTCATATAGCTATACTGGAAATTTTAGAGAATGTTATTCACTAATCCTCACTACTTATAAACATGCATGTGAAATGGTTTCTTTAGTTGCTTCTAAGTAAACCTGTATTTTTTATTTTCTAGTATCTCAACTTCATAAATTAAGAGAATTGTTTCCTTTGCAACTCGTGTATTCTAATTTGTCTTTTGAGCATTTAAATTTTATAAAAAAGATAAAACATACATACCCACTTATTTTATAAAGATAATTTTTAAATACTAAATTTTTAAGCAGCACTTGTTTATAATAATATACTGCGATAATTCATCGGTGATGATGTTCTGTTTATTCGCATATCCTGACAGATGAAAATAAACTACATCGCTCAATTACTAAAAGTTCCAGAATCCTTCGGCTAAATGTGACTCGATTAACTGCAACAGTTGGTAACCCCCTTCTTGTGCTCTCGTGTCATATTGTAATTTCATTCGATCGCTTGCTGCCTGGATATCCTTTCGGACGTTTTCGTGAATTCTAATTGATTTTTCACGAAGCTTACTAACGTAATCTTCACCTGCGATCTCTTCTCCAGGTTTAAATTCAAACTGAAGATAACATGGTAGTCTCAATTCACGTCCTAACATCACGCAAGCTGAAGAGTATCATGTGCTGTCATGTACCGAAGATCGGTACGTCAGTAGGAACAAATGAAATATTGGTCCCAGTCTCGTTGATGTTCAGAGACAAATTTGGCTAGGTACTTTCCTAACATCCTGTTTATTCTTTCCACCATTCCATCCGATTGGGGATGAAGTGGCGTGGTTCTATTCTTCCTGATTCCAAGATGCTTGCAGACGCTTTGAAAGAACGCTGATTCGAAGTTCCGACCTCGATTGGAGTGTAATTCCAACGGAACTCCAAAGCGACAAAACAACTCCCTCCCTGGTACATCTGCAACCGTCTCGGCTTCTTGGTTAGGTATAGCATACGCTTCCGGCCATTTGGTAAAACAATCCATTACAACAAATATGTATTTATTTCCTTTTTCTGATTCAGGAAACGGACCAGCTATATCAATGGCCACCTTATCAAAAGAATTCCCCACGTTATACTGTTTCATTGGGGCTTTCCGTTTTGTAACCGGGTCATTTCCAGAGGCACACAACTCACATTTCCAGTACCACTCCTTCACATCTTCTTTGCAGTTTACCCAATAGAATCTTTCTCTCACTCTTTCGAGAGTCCTTATCACGCCAAAGTGTTCTCCGGAAATACTATCGTGCAAGTGCTACAACACTTCCGGCACTCTGCTTCTCGGCACTATCACTTGAAGTTTCTCAGTGCCACATTCACATTCCAGGCGTCGTTTCAAGATGCTATTTTCAATCACGAAGGAGTCCTACTGTGCCCAGTATGCCTTCACACTCCTACTTGAAATACTAATTTCTTCCCAAGCTGGTTGTAGTCCTATACTTTTCCACTCAATAATACGTCCCAATTCGGCGTCATTCTCCTGGTCTTCTTGTATTCTTTCGGGTTGACAAGTATCATCAGTTACCGTAATTCCATGAATAACACTTATTTTCTCTTCCATTTTGGAGCAATGATTGCAGTCTACCGGACAAAGTCTCCTTGACAGAGCGTCTGCATTCCGATGGCTAGTTCCTACACGACGTTTTGTGTCAAAGTCATATCCCTGCAGCCGCTTCATCCACCTTGCAACTTGCCCTTCAGTATTTCGAAACTGCAGTAACCATTTTAGTGCAGCATAGTCTGTTTCCAACAGAAATTTACGGCCGTATAAGTACTTATAAAAGTGCTCTACGGATTTGACGACAGCCAACAGCTTTCTTCTTGTCACACAATAGTTCCTTTGTGGCCGCGACAAGACCTTGCTGAAATACCCAATAACCTTGTCTTGTCCGTTCTGCACTTGAGAAAGAACGCTTCCTATAGCTGTGTTGCTGGCATCGATATCCAACACAAATTTCCCCTCCATCCGTAGATAACTCAACATTGGTGCTGTAGCTAGTAGCCGTTTTAGTTGTTCAAATGCACTGTGGCAGTCGTCATTCCAATTATATTCTTGCCCATCTTTGGTTAATTTCGTCAACGGTTTGGCAATGTTCGCAAACCCAAGTATAAATCGTCGGTAATATGTGCACAATCCTAGAAAACTGCGTAGTTGGTGTACATCTGCTGGTGTAAGCCACTCCTGTACCGTTTTTATTTTGTCAGGGTCAGCTTTTATTCCGGTCTCCGAGACAACATGTCCTAGGTATTTCACCTCTTTTCCAAATAAGTGACATTTCTTGGGGCTCAATGTAAGGTTTGCCCCGCGTAATCGTTGAAATATTTCCTCTAGGTTCTTAAGGTGTTCTTTAAAAGACAGACGTAACACTATAACGTCGTCTAGGTACACCAGACAAGTCTTCCAAGACAGTCCACGCAGTATTGACTCCATCAATCGTTTAAAAGTAGCAGGGGCATGCATAATCCAAATGGCATGACCTTGAACTGCCATAATCCAGTTCCAATTGTAAACGCATGTCTTTTTTCAGGGTCACCGTATACGGATTAATGTTTAGCACCCTTACTGGTATCATATTTCGAAACTTTACCAGCGTTCTTCCTATCAGTAAGCCTTCCTGACCCATTCCCGATTCAGTTGCCTCCATCATGCATACTTGTTCTTCCCGTAGCGTACCATCCGGGCATGCCATGACAGAATTCTCATGAGATCCATTCCCAAGATCACTTCTGTAATTTCAGCTACCAACATCCGACGATTAATTAGTTTGTCTCCAATTCTCAACGTTACGGCAGTCTCTCCGTGAGTAGAAATTTTCTCACCACTTGCCGTTCGAAGACATACCGATACAGGCAGCACTTTTCCACGACCTACCAAAACTGATCTCACAATAGTCTTTGTAGCTCCTGTATCCACGGGTAATCGGACAACCCTGCCATTAATTCTACCATCGATATAAATGCTGTCCAGACTTCCCATCGACGATGCAGCGCGAATGATAATCTCCAGGGCACTACGTTGTGCTGTCGACGTTCGCCCCCTTACATTGACCTGCTTTAGCTCAACCGGTTGTTTCTTTAGTTGAGTACAGCCTCTCTGTATATGACCAACTTCACCGCAGCTCCTGCATCGCAGACGCCATCTCCACGGTCGTCGCCTTTCTAGCCTTTCCGCCATTTGCTTTTCCAACACACGGTTGATTATTTTATCTATGCTGTTCTGCGATTGACCAGATTCTTCTAAGGCAGACCTAACTTTGTGACTCATCCTGTGTGATGTCTGCGTAGCTGCTTCAAATTCAAGCGCATGAGCCAGTGCGTCATCTAACATTTTTGACCGTGCTAATTTTAGCGCTTGATGTATTTCGCCATCTGTAACGCTATCCACAAATGTTTGAACAGCCAGTTGTTCGAAAAAACTCAGGCGGCTCCGTGGCGTAGTGGTATGTGTGTGACTACTACGCCTTAGGTCCCGGGTTCAAATCCCGACACGGTCCGCTTGAAAAATGTTAGGCGAGCATTTTTCGCAAAAATACACCCTCGTTCGGATGAGAGGTAAAATGGAGGTCCCGTGTGTGAGTGTTGTCACGCACGTTAAAGATCCCTACCTTGCTTGGAACAGCAAGGATTCGGCAAAATTCAAAATTTTCCAGGTAAAAAAAACTCGCTTCCTGGCCAATGTAGTACCTTCGGGTGGAGCATTGGAAAATCACATGTAATGTTCGAAAAAACTCTCTGGTGCCGTTGGATATGCCAATCTAACTAATCTGGCAATGTCAGCTTCGAATTCTTGCAGGCTTTCATTTGTTTTTTGCGAGCGGTTCTTAACTTGTGCATGGTAAACCTGTTGAAGGTGAGCATCTCCATATCTCATCTTAAGCTTTGGTGTTAAAAGGCCGTAATCATTCTGTTGGTGATCGCGAATCGTTTGCAAGATGTTAAGAGCTTCCCCCCGTAAGACTACTATTAAGGAGATAGCCTTCTCTTTGTTGCACCAACCGTTGGCTATTGCAGCAGCTTCAAATTGTTTCAAATATGTGGGCCAAGATGTTTTACCATCGAATGTGGGTTGTTTCGCTTAAAATTTTGACGGTAATGACTCGCTTTCTTCCATGCTTTTTATTTCTGGAATGTTCTGATTTACAGCTTGGTTTGCTAATCCAAGTGACCCCGTTGTTAGTGAAATCATTTGTTCTTGCAGCCCCATAACATCTTCCTCCATTTTTACTAATTTACTGTCCAACTTTTGCTCAACTGTTTTTACCTGTTCAGTGAAATCTTCTTATAATGCAATGGAGCTTTCTATTAATCTTTGTTCTAACGTGGCTGTATTTTCACTTAACTTTTCTATTTTCTCCGCATTTTCACTTAACTTTTCTTCCATTTAGCAGCATTTTCACATAACTTTTCTATTTTTCCCGCATTTTCACTTAACTTTTCTTCCATTTAGCAGCATTTTCACTTAACTTTTCTTCCATTTTCTCAGCATTTCCACTAAGTGTTACTTTCATAACGTATTTAAACTCTTTAAGGGTCGATTCCAGTTCAACTGATCTCACTAAGTTTTCACTGAGTGTCACTTTTAGTTTAGCCGACCTCTCTTCCATTTTCTCAGCATTTTCACTTAGCTTTTCTTCAATACCGGATTTACAATTCTTAAGGAAATTCATTAGAGTTTCTGCGTCTATTTTACTTTGGCTTCTTGTAACTGGCATATATAAACTACTTAAATGTCTTTAGACTTGTATGTTTTTCCTTTTAAATTAATCACTATATACCCCACACAAGCCTGACACCAGTATAGCGGGCTACTACTAATGCGTTTCACTAATTTAAAACAAGTAATAACAATAGTCTTTATTACTCACGGTTCACAAGTGCAATTAACAGTATATGCCTTATTTATAGATGTTTTCAGTTCAATTAACAATGAAACACTATCATACTTATGCTATTTACAAGCACGAATATTTCCTTAAACTAAATTCTTAACCATAGGTCTATTAACAACACTAACACTACTATAATTTATTTATTACACTTTCGTCTATTTATGTACAGCTGTCGGTACAATATACACTTTCACATAATACAAATCAATGTTTACTGTTGGACTTCCAAAAACTCAACTATTTAATTTTACACGATATAATTTATATTCGACATTCTGATATAGACTAACTCTTACATTTTATCAGCGGTCTTATATATACCCTGAATTAAAATATATGATTCATTCTCTGGTATGTGCTCAAACATCCTAGGTTCCTAAAGAACATACAGTGTTTACAGCGCTTGTGTGTTTGACGGGTTGCCTAATAGTAGCTCGTAACAGTATCGTTCTTACCACTCGTAGTGACTTCTTAGATACTGTGGAACCTTTTTTTTCAAAATTCTTAATCCATATCTTAATTTCATGGGCTGAAAGAACTGCGATATCGCAATAGGTTTTAACTGGCGTCTAAATAACCGTTGTGCTACATCAAAACTATCACCGTTCTTATAATAAGATTCAAATGCAAAAGTACGTAGTTCTCCTGTCCACTACTACATGTTTACTAAATGCTCTAGGATTGTGAACACAATACAAGTAGTCTGACTTGCCCCACTAGTACGAAGCCGGAACAGAGAAATATTTAAAATCGCCCATTATTCTTGTGGATACTTTATTATACTTTTATTAGCGGATCACAGTCAGATTCGCTTTCTTGATGTCGTATTCTAATAGAATCCAGATTTTTCTTTTGTTGGTATTCTGTAAAAAATCCTAAAACCGGTTCAAATTGGCTGGTGTTTAACCAAATTACCTATTCGAACTGGTATTCTTCAACAATAACACGTTAATTCTTTGCAGTCTCTTGCCTCCCTCCCTTCTCACCCCACCAGTTAGTCAGCGTATTCACTTTGTTCTTTACTATTGAGGCACCAAACTTCTCGGCAAGATATCTATGTAATATTCTGGGCTGAAACTGAACAACACTAGTATTATAAAGTGAGTTTCCGGAAATCCATTTACCACCTTATAAAAACTTATGTAAATATTTAAATTAAAACATTGAACTTAAAAATTATGAATGCAATTGACCCTACACAGAAAATTAAATTTTGATTTACAGTATTCCTCTCACGACTTGTACTGACAATGGAAGATACTTTAATTGGCTTTACTTTGAAACGGTTTCTGCTTACCATGTAATAATATACAACAGTTACCACCTTCGGCATAAACATTTAGTATTAATCATACTACCATATTAAACATTGAAGCTGTGTTTTGATTGTTGTATAAAATTGCTTTGATTTATATGTCTAACTTGTCGTATATGCTACATGCGACAAATTTTTTTTTTATAGAAAGAAACTGCAGTTTTAAAGGTGATGTAGCTATACTTTCATCTGTATATGATAATATTAAGAAAATGTGTTAGTACTATTTACAAAGTAAAAAGCTACAGACAAGCTAAGTTTATTTGCTCTGACTTCATTCCTAATATTATTTTCGGCAAATCGGATGCGTTCTCGATCTACGTATAGTTTAATTTTATAGAATGTAGTGTTAATTAGATCGGACATTTTCATAATTCTTACTTCTATAAAGAGCAATACGCTTCAACTACAAAATCAAAAAGTTATTTATGATAAGATACATAGTTGATGGCAACTCAGGTCAATACATTATTTCCGAAAACTGCAAAAAGAAAAATAGATTTCAGTAATACGTATTATGAAGTCCAGTACACATAAGTATGAGTAATTACGCGAGCTAGTAAGTAAACAGAATATTTCAAGTAAATTTCCATAGCGGGGTCATGTTACTTTAAGAAGGCTTTTAGGATAATTAAAGAAATAAATAACCATGATATTATTAATATGCATGTTTTATTCTAATTATCCCAAATATAGAAGAAATTTATACAATTTGTAGTAGAATTGAGAAGACTTAGCCAAACAAGAAAACACGTAATTATAATACAAAGTAACTCCTAGATAATATAATAATAATATCCGTATAATGTAGTCAATTACTTAAACACACACGCTTATATAATAGAACTCAGAAATATCAGATTACACATAATCTGAATAGAAATATAAAATAAATACAATGTAAACAGTCTATCTGTTTCGACTGATGAGGACATAGATAGCCGTGAGCACGTAATCTTCACATGATAAAACTTTATGGATTCGCGCAAATTAGACGTGATTCTACACAAGCTCAACAGGAGTATTATACAATGGCATAATCTCCAAATGCATGAGGTATATGAGAAAATGACGAACCGTAGACAGTGAACGGAAAACGATTAATTAATTGCGCACCAACCTCAACCGAAGAAACATATGGAAGGTCATCAGTAAGACGGAAAGTCGACGAACCCCATAGGTTAGAAATTAAACAACTTTTGTCTTCAACCTCGTGATAACCGCAGATAATCGACAACAATTTGATATCGAAATTGGGCGATTTAGTTCCAAATCAACTTTTTTTGAAATTAGATGAACCTTTTACAACGTAATTTTAAACCTGGCGAAATGGATATCTTTATGTAAACTAAAATTCACGAAATGGAAATCTTTATGAAATCTGGCATTCAAATGGAGGTATATTTGCTAGTTACCAGTTGTTCCTATTATTTCGTTGGTGACAATTGTGCACAACGCTTGTTTAATTAAATATGATGAAATTATAAAACGTTCTCCTTCAGCGTATGGTATAGTGTAAAATTTTAGCAGAAACATAAAATTGAACTTAGCAAGTTTGTTCGATAGATTGAAGACGTGCTTTAAATTACTATCATAGTAGTGCATTGTTATGACTAATTAGAAAAGGAATTAATTTCTATAATTTCACTATTCCGTGTAAACACTTGCTTTCACAATAATATTCTAACGTTTGTACTCAAATAGATTTAGGTGATGCAGTGAGGTGGAATAATGTTTTTTCTTTGTGTAAAAGCATAACTTAATTTTTAAAAAAAACCCTCCATTTCACCACAGGCTCGACGCAATTCGGATCACCTGCATTACGCACCATCTCAGGAATATCACTAAACTGGACGGGTCGGTGCCCATAAATTTAAAACAGTATAAAATAATTTCAAGGTAAGTGTTTTGATAACGTTGCTTGAAATTGCACTTTTGTAATTTTTACATTTTTCAAATTATTGCCGTTTTTCCTTTATTTGTTTCTATGTACCCACTCCCACACCACTGCAGCTAGCCGGTGCACCTTAAATTTGTTGCGGGTTTCTCGCCCTTCTGGGCAATTCCAAATTTAATAATTTAACGCTTCTCTCTTAGAATTTTATCTAAAGAATTAGTTCTATATATTCTGTCGCATACAGCTAGTCTGGTTACAATTAGATTTCAACGGAAACTCATTTTTAGGTGTTATTTACTTGTATGTGTAACACATTTAAATACCCTCCAGTGTAGATTTCACAATACTACCTCAATTTCACCACCCTAAATAATAATTATAATAACCGAATCATTTGTCTGGTAGTTCTGTGTATCCTTTAAAAATACAGATAGAAATAGTTAAAAAAACGAGTTTTTATGTTATACTGTAAATATTTTTTATGAAAAATAACGTTTGCATTGCATTATATAATGCTTTAAATATTTTATTGATGCTGACTAATTTTTGTCAAGAAATAAGACAAAAAATGAGTTGTTTATACCTAAATGTATCTACTAAAAGTTGTTTCTTTTTACTGTGATGAAAAATGTTGTAATACAAGAATTTTTACACTTTTAAAAAACTTTATGTGCTTAATTTAGTGTTGTACTTCGCGTAAATAATTTATTGCATGAATTCCCAAAAATTCATAAACATTGAGATTATAATATTGGTGTTTAGTACTACTGTTATTTGTGTTGTGCGGTCATTAGTCTACATACTTGCACACATCAGTGTATGTATATTTGCATGCATTGACTGAGGTGCGGCCCGGCCTAGTTACTACAGTTCATTTAAATTATTTGTATTTTAGCTTAATAGGAACCTATGCATTATTGTAAAAAATAACTTGTCAAAAATAAAAAAAGTCATCAATAAAATCAGGACCTCCATAAAATTAGAAGAATCTTAATACTTAATATCACATCACAGTGGTGATATCCTGCATTCAAGTAAGGATCACCACAAAGTGGGAATCAATCCTAAACCATGATCCTCGAGCCAAGATAATTTCAATATAAGTGTAACCTGCAGCTTGTAAACAACAAAACACCAGGGTAATAGATAAAATAACACCTCTTTATTCTGAGTTTAATTTGATTCAGAATGAAATTGAAGAACTTGAACCAGACAAAATCGATAAAAACGAACAAGAGTGTGACGAATTTGAAAATAGGTACTTTTCTATCGTGAGAGTTGCAAAAATGAAACTGGTGTTGCCGACAACACATAATATCCCGTCAAAACCTGAAATCAAAATTACGTCCGAATCTACTTCCTGTGCCATGCCAATACCAAATAATCAAACCCTAAACGTAAAGCTTCCCGATCTAGTCCTTCCGGAGTTTACGGGCAACTACTTTAAATTCATTTCCTTTAAGGAGGCCTTTGATTTATTAATTAACTAAAATCCTTTACTCAGCGTTTCTTCTACTTGCGCGGTGTGCTCAAGGGAGAAGCGGGAAAAATAATATCGTCATTAAGCGCTAGTGAGAGCAACTATAAAATCGCATGGGACCTATTAATTCAGCGTTGCGCAAATAAAAATCCATCATAAACGCTCATATGAAGGCCATTTTCGAGTTACCTATTATTTCCAAAGAATCTCATACACTGCTGCGTAAAATGTTAGATGCATTTCAAATGCATTATACGTGCCTAAGAAATCTGGGAGAGAACGTTGATGAATGGAACACCATTTTGATATATTTGCTTAATTCTAAACTTGATTCATCAACCAGTAGGGAATGGGAAATAGCCACAAGATCCAATACCTCACCAACAATTGAGGAATACTCGAAATTTTTAACTCTACGCTGCCAATTACTGGAGTCGTTGGACACTAAAGCTAACAATTCAAATCAAAATACCCAACTTAAACGACCACCCGATGGTCGCAGTTACTCTCACTTATCTACAATTCCACATTGTCCATTATGCAATGAACCGCACTCTAATTACGCCTGCAAATTATTTTCTGAGTTCTCCATCAACAAAAGGTTATCGGAAAGTAAACAATTTAATCTATCCTCATTTCTAGCAACACGCTGCTTAAAGCAAATTGCGGTGGAATTTCAAGGCGACCCTCCTGTCAAATCTGATGTAATACTCAATGACCTTTACGTTGATGGCCTTGTTTCTAGTAATTGCTCTTTAAACGATCTACGTCAAATACAAAAGAAAAACCTAGTAGGCATTTTTCGAAATTATGGATTCGAACTGCGGAAGTTCACCTCAAATGATCAATCTCTGTTAGAAAGTATTGGCTCTGACAATGATTCACCTGTCAAGCACTTCATGCAAGGTCCATCTAGTAGTAAAACTCTTGGAATATCGTATGAATCTGCGACAGATTGCTTTGTTTATAGCTCCCAGATACCTTCCAATTTGTCCAATTCCGTTACTAAACGAAGTATTCTTTCAACCATATCTCAAATATTCGACCCTCTTGGTCTTCTTGGTCCAATCATCATTCCGGCAAAAATTATACTGCAACAGCTTTGGCTAGCTAAACTTAATTTGGACGATCCCGTACCAGTCAATCTTTATAAACACTAGATTAACTTCTATAGCCTAATGCCAAATCCCAACATTATAAAAATTCCAAGACATGCCCTATTAAAGATCTATTAATATCCAACTACATGGTTTCTGTGATGCATCCATGCAAGCTTATGGCGCATGTATCTACACAAGATCGGAAAATTGCACCGGCAATATACAGGTCACTCTATTGTGCGCTAAACCTCAAGTGGCTTCCCTTAAGGTGCTCACCCTTCCCAGACTGAAACTCACCGGAGCGTTTCTTCTAGCACAACTAGTTAAAAGGGTAACGTAATCACTGCAGTTGAATATTTCTTCAACATATTATTGGACAAATTCTTCAATAGTCCTTTCATGGCTAAGTGCGGAACCTCGCTCGTGGAAGGTTTTCGTGTGCAATCGTATTGCGGAGATTCAAAATATCTCTGACATAAATAATTGGCCCCATATCTTATCCATTCACAATCCCGCTGACATAATCTCCAGGGAAATAAATCCCAACGATTTACAAACTTCTTCCCTATGGTGACACAGTCCAACGTTTTTATCACAGCATCTGGATTGTTGGCCGCGAGATTGTCACATTACAAGGTTCATACGAATTCCCTCAAACCACCCTGAACTCAATCTTAAGATTATTTCATTGCCTATTTCACCTTGTAACGATATTTTTGATAGATTTTCAAGCTACATAAAATTAATACATGTATTATCATACTGTTTCCGTTTTACTAAACGGCAAAAACTAAGGAAAAAATTTAAGCTTGTCTCCTTGCATATTACTTGTCGCGAAAGGTAAAATACTTAGATAATTTTAATCAAGGCAACGTAGTTTCAGTGCTTTGCAGACAATTTACGGAGCTTGAAGTTAAACGGATCAGTGAAGCCAAATAGCAACTTGAAGTCATTAAACTTTACTCCGGGTAGGCGGCAGATTAGCCCACTCTGACTTATCATTTAATTTTAAACATCCTATATTAATTACTAAAAACTACCCATTCACAACACTGCTAATTCGTTACACGCATGAGAGTAATTTTCACTCCGGCTGTCAAGCTACTTTATCCTTTATCCGACAGAGGTTTTGGCCATTGGGCGGTCGCAACGCTGTGTGAAGCGTCATTCGAAATTGTATTATTTGCTATAAGGCTGGTCCACCGCTTGGTAGCAATCAAGTGGGTAACTTACCCGCATCTACAGTTAACCCTTCTCGACCATTTTCAAACTGTGGACTCGCCTATGCTGGATTACTTTTATTGAAAGACGGGAAATATCAAAATGAAAAAATATTAGAATGCTACGTCTGTATTTTTATTTGCTTTGCTAAAAAAGCAGTTCATGTTAAATTAGTAACCGAACTCACATCTGAATGTTTTATCGCAGCATTCAAGCGTTTTGTATCAAGACGAGGCATGTGCAACAATCTGTATTCCCACAATGGATCTTACTTTATCGGCGCAAACAATGCATTCAAGGAAATTTACAAAATCCTAAGCAGTCAGCCAGTTCGAAATTACTTTGTCACTAGCCAAATGCAATGGCATTTTATACCTGCCGCGGGAGACTTTAGTAAAATCATTAAAACACCATCTCAAGCGTGTATTGTTAAATAAATCTTATACTTACGAAGAATTTCTCACAATATTAATACAAGTGGAAGCGATATTAAATTCGCAACCTATCGTACCCCTATCCTCTGACCCAAATGACCTTGAAGCCTTAACTCCCGGTCATTTCATAATTGGTCAGCCTCTTAATGCAGCACCTCAAGTTGACGTGCTTGATGTGTCAATCAATAAACTATCTAAATTTCAACAACTACAAAAATTGATGCAAGACATATGGGCTCGCTGGAAGAGAGACAATTTACACAACCTTCATCAGCGAACCAAATGGAAATTTAAAAAGGAAACCAACAACCTTGTTGGTAGTCTGGTAATACTTCGAGACGACAACAGTCCGCCTCAGCAGTAGACTATTGGCAGAATTACAGATGTCCATCCAGGTGAAGACGGTATAGTGAGAGTGGTGAGCGTCTTGACGAAAGGTGGCATTGTGAAACGCGCAATAACTAAGTTGAGTGTTTTACCCGTCGACTAGTTGTTAATGTTCGTTCGCAATTTTAAACGATTATTATTGTTGTTCATGTATAATTAAGTACTTAAAATTTCTCAATTGTTACTTTACGATTATACAATTTTATATACTCTAGTTATGTTGTCGCTTTTAAACACAATATTTGCTTTGTTGCAATATTGAATTTACATTGTTAGTTTGTTGAAACTAGGTAATTTCAAGGCCGCCGGTATGTTTAATGCTACTGTTATTTGTGTTGTGCGGTCATTGGTCTACATACTTGCACACATCAGTGTATGTATATTTGCATGCATTGACTGAGGTGGGGCCTGACCTACCTACTACAGTCCATTTAAATTATTGATATTTTAGCTTAATAGGAGCCTATGCATTTTTTTGTAAAAAACAACTTATGTCAAAAATAAAATGTAAAAAGTCATCAATAAAATCAGGATCTCCATAAAATTATAAGAATCTTAATACTTAATATCACATCACAGTGGTGATATCCTGCATCCAAGTAAGGATCACCACAAAGTGGCAATCAATCCTAAACCAATTGGATCTGTATTATGGTGATCTTTATAAATCATTATCTGAAATCCCAAACGTAAGAGAGTCTAAAGTTTCTATTTAGTTATTGTAAAAATGTCCATTCTGCGTATTTCAATATTAAGAATTTAAATATTAGTGTATTAGAAAACATTTAGGGCGCAACAATTTGGTAAATATAAATTGCATACATTTAGTATTATATTACAGCTTATATATGTTGAACATGAAATAAACACCTGCCAAATTTAACTGTTTACAGATTTTCATACATAATGCAATTTATTGGACTCCTTAAAGAACATTCTAGGAACAACGCAACAGTAAGATAACTTTAAACAAACTAAATAATTCGGTTTTCTTTGTACTTTTGAACGCAAAGTTGGCACTAACCAACTTAAATTGCGTGTAGTTTTTTAACAGTTATTGGTAAAATCGTACATTTGGGGACGCTACTATAATGCAGTTTTTGGCGCAAAATATACATTACCAAAAATTTCGCGATGCCTATTATTTCAAGTCGCTTGGTGCTAAACGCGAAGTTGTCATCCACTATATAGTATTTTTTACAACTATAGTGTTTTTATTGTTAGAAGTTTAATTTTACGGCGTATTAGAGAGCACTTTGGCGATAAAAAACAGGAAAACAGGATTTAAAACAACTTAATATTTTAGTTCATTGGTTTTAAACACGCAGTAACTGCCAATGAAACTAATTTGTGCATATAGCTATATTGTTCTTGCTGGTAGAAATTTCATTTTTGTACACGTTGGGATGCATTTTACACTCAAAATGGGGAGAACAATTCTTTAAAGATATATATTATGTTTTAATTAGCTTAGGGCTGATCATATTATTAGGTTTACCGAATTTAGTTGGTTAATAACGTTTATATTTTTATTTTTAAATAGCTCATTTGTAAAACACGGTAATAGGAATTTGGATACAACACAATAAAGCTGGTTATTTTTCTTTTCCGAAGTCAACGTTATACATTTCTTTCAATGAGTGCATTAAAGTACATTAAAGTGTTGTGTTTTGATTAGAGTTTAATTAACCTTAATTTATAGCAAACTTTATAAAATACAATTTTTTAAAAGAAATATATTCTAACCAAATTTTGTTATTTAGAATTACATCTGATAGTTAAAACAACAAGTACCGTTAGCACACCTAAATATGTCGACGTAAAACCTCGAAAACAAGTTCATAAGGAAAAGCCGAAGAAGTGGAGACGCCCTAAAGGATCTAAAGATACTACTGAGGACACCGAGATCGATGAGGATCAAGAGACTACAACAACAATGGTACCAGAATTTCGTACTCTTGCACCTCAAACGGGAACAACTACAACAGTACGGGTGCCTATATGGGTTTTGCATTCCAATCCATCAAACTCTTTAATGCCTAATGCAACCACTATATTTGCACTTGTTTGTATCTATTTGTATGTATTTATGCACTAAATATTAAGCCCCGAATATCTTATCTTTATTTGTTATTTGTAGTAGAACAAAAAAAAAGCCAGTAGCTATAAAATATGTATTACATTACCTAGACCCCAGTTCACTTGGCCTATTATGAGTCTTCCTATTGATAATATTTACGGGATCTGCAACTAGTCTTTTGGGTATAAATGAAATATCATCAGTTACAACGCATATCCATAACACATTTCAAAACTGCTTTTTCGGCCTAGTATATCAAGTGTTAATTATCGTGGCAACCATACAGCGTCCACCTACAATTAGACTATAAGAAATTTAGCAATGTTGTAATTTAGCAAAAGATATCAATTCGTAAATTTCATCCGGTGCGTATTGTATCATATTTATAGAAAATACGTACCTATTAATTAAAAAATATCTAGAGTAATAAATAACCAAGGTAATTAAGTTATGTTTTTTTTGTTGTATAGTGCTTTCAACTAATAAATTCAAATGTGCTTAACCATTTCTAATTGTGAAATGACGGCGATCTTTACAATGTCTTTGTGACAAATTAGGATATTAAATGAGATCTCTTAAGATATGGATCGTTGTTTTAAGTTGACTCATATATTTGCTGGTAAACGGATGTCTAAGCAAATTTGAGCAAAACAACTGTTATTATAGTATAATTGCAAACAATAAAATTGGTTGCCCAGATTAAAATTCCTACTGTTGTGTAGAGTCCAACGCTTCATTTCTGCTAACAAATCTATTGAATCACAGTAGAACTGAACCGATTGCATAATATTGTTGTTAGATGGTATTATCTAAAGCCACGGTATCATTAATCTTAAGGATCATTTCGTAAAACCCTACACCGTTCATATCTAAAAGAAACACATATGCAACTGGGCTTATAAAAATAAGCTCCCAAAAAACAACTTAATCATTTTTTCTTCGGAAGGAAATTTTTAACTCGTAGTATTTTTTATCAGAAACGGGGTAAGGTTTCGCAAAGTCAAGTCCCATAAATTTGTTAAGTGTTCCAACAGTCACTACGTTTATCCTTCAAACATAACCCGTTACTTAGCTTATAAAACGATGCAATATTATGATGATCATTCTAATTATCAAAATATTAGCCTGAATGTGTGCAAATTTTATATATTTCTCGAAGACACAAACCGTTACATACTTATTATTATTTGTTTTTAAATCTTAGTACCTCTAACAAATTTGCACTCTTAGAAATATTACCCACACTTATAAATCTCTATATTTTTATATTCCGTTAGCTACTGCCATTATAGAGACGGTTCAAGGTCATTTGGGAAACCTTTGTTTTTCATAAATATCAAATAACTGCACTTATCTGATTGTCAATAAGGTTTGTGGTTCACAATGGCTAAAACTCCTTTGCGCATGGGGTTCATCATAAAAAATTTTCCAAACTACGTTAGATTTATTTCCAAATTTCACTGATATCAACGTATGTAGTTTAATAATCATTAATACTATTCTCCCCTAAACCAATTAAATTCTGTATACCACCTACGTCCAGCTGTTCCTATTAAGTTTCATTCCAAGTGCAGCTTTTACGCAATCAAGGCATTGTACTTTTAAACCTACTTTACAAACATAATAAATCATCTCACGAAGGGGTTGTCGTGTAACACCATCTCTTATATAAAATAAGATATCGTCAAAATTGAAGAAAAGGTGTATTTCCAAAAGTGTTTTGCAATAAACGCCGCCGCTTTATGACATGAATTTGATTTTTTTGGAAATCTTATGTCAATAGTAGCTTAAACTATGTGGAGAATTCTTCACATTGAACAATTCACTAGTGTTTTCAGCACAACATCAGAGCATAACGCAATTATTGTTTAACCTTTTACAACTGCTTTAGAGAAAAAGTTTCACAAACAATATTTAGCGAAGCAGTACTAGAAGGATTGTAAACCTCTAGGATTTTGCAGCATACATTGTTCTGTACTAAAATACCAGTAACAATAAACGGCCACAATTCTATAAGTGATTTAATAAAATTCTATTGAGCTCACTGAATTCGATCGTAGAAATTTTCATGCTACAGTATACCTACAAACTAATTCGAAAACTTGTTTTATATAATTCTATATACAGTAAAATATTTCTAGTGTTTATTTACTTTGAGCATACCAAATAGTCGTTAATTAACAAATTATATAAAAAGCTTTAATCTTGCCCTTGGAACCGAAACCAAATCCTTTCAATATCCTAAGTCAGTTTGGTTTTATGCTATTGACTGATAATCACGTTTTCAATGTTGTTTAAAGCAATGCCCGTTTAAATATGATAACAAAGAACTATGGGGTAGCCACCGTGCAACTGCTTGACAAATCCACACATTAAGCATGCTTGAAACTAAAGGTCAATTTTACTTTATTTTTAGTACATATTTAAGTAATTTCGCATTTTTTTATCTGGTTCGCTGCTATATGCATATTTGAAGCGTTTACTGCTTCTTCAAATTCCGATTTTAACGTCTGGTTTTCTTTTTGACCTATGTCAATGTCTTCTTTTCATTCTTCCAGTACATAGATTTTAACTTTATATAACACCTCGATGTACTCTCTCCACCTATTTATTTTTCCTTTACTACTATGTAAAGGTTTTTCATTATTGTATAATAAACTTTTAGTTCTTGTTTTATTTTTGCTTTTATATTCCTATATCCTACATTTCCAATAGTCATTTGTTTTTCAATTTCAGAGCGCCTTCCACTAATCTATTACTCTTTAGCTGTCCTACATTTTTCATTTATTCAATTTGAAGATCTAACACATTATACTTCAGAACTCATTTTTGTAGTTTTATATTCCTTGCTTTCATCTATCAACTTTAATATAACTTCCTTTATCCGTGATTTTCTACCAATTCGTTTCATTCTACGAACGTTTATTTCTACTGGTGCTCAAATTTCTTCCCTAATACATTTCCACTTCTTTCATTTATTTTCTGTGTTATTTTGCTGCTAAAGACGTTTGTAGTATGGTTCCGGTAATTTGATTTTGCACATTATCTTGCAGTTTCTCTAAATTCCATGTCATTGGTATATCTTTTTTGTAGAAATTTTAAAACGTAGTTAATATTTCATGATAACAAGCCGTGATCACCATCTAAATCTGCTTCTGGATACGCTTTAGCCATTTATCTGATTTCTAAGTCTCTGGCTCATTATAAAATAGTCAATCGGGTGTTAATCGCTATCTCCTTCTGCTGTGATTTTGAAATTATTAGTTTAGATTTTGTGCAGAACTCACAACTCGCTTCTGTCATTGCATCCCGCCTATCCTTCTGGCCTTTTAATTTGAGTCTTCTTCCCTAGCGACTTTAGCGTTCCAAACTCCCATTATTACCAAATGCCATTCTTCTTTACCACGTTTTGTTTACTTCCCATTTGCCTCAAATATACTTTCTATTGACCAACTGTCGGATCGTAACCACCCAATACTGTAGTTGGAGTGTGCTTTGAATTAAATAAGAATTTACATTTTTCCTATCTTCCTATTTATTACAAATTCTATGCCTCTTTGTCTTTTCTTTGATGCTTCAAAAGGTATTCTAGAGTGCCCAAACCAAAAGGCTCTTTTTTTTCTACGGAACCTCACTTATACCCATAATATCTGTTTTAAACCTGTTTACTATTCGTTTTAAATTTCCTAATTTACGAACTCTTAATACGCTACGCTCCAATTCGTAAAGTGGTAGTTTTCTTTGCATTTCCTCTGATAACCCTTTACTTAGTAGAACGATTTCACACGTTCAATCTTTCACTAAATTAATGAGGTTGTATTTCTTGGGGATATGTTTAGGGATTTAATGTATATTGGTTTTTGTTTCGTTCTGCATCTACCTTCTGTTACCCGAACCAGTGATTAATCTGCCTTCAGCTAAACTCTTATACACTGCCTCGTTCTTCTATTTATGTTATGAAAGTTAGTATTGTCTAAAGCAGTACTAATAAAACGTCGAATTTCTCATACTTTTAATTCACCTTTATACGAAATATAGTTAACAAATTTGTTTTTAAAATATAATTTATGAAGTTTGTCATTCTTTGTATAACATGTAAATAATTATGTTCGAACTTCTGCCGTTACAATGGGTAATGTTGCGAAAAATCAGACGACACAGACAACATCTGGAATGCACTTTATTTTAGCATCTCGCACTTAGACGGATAAAAATTTCTTATTACGTGTTTAAGTATTTTTCCTGTTCGTTAATCTGCGTTTACTGTGTTTGCAGACCTTTCTATAGCACTTTTATTATCAGAAAAGGAAGATACAAGAATTTTGACGCTGGTGCGCAACAGTATGTTAAATAAGTGTTCTTCGGTGCACTCAAAATAAGATATTTTTTCGTTATACAGTTTGTAGTAAACAATACAAACTCTATAATCTTTCATAGTATCTATAAGTGATGAGTTAAACATAACCATACGCGATATCTTTAAAATCATCAGAAGGAAGGAACTTAAAAAAATCTTCAGACCAAAGGATATAAATATTTAAAGATCCATTTTAATATATCTTGTCCAACTTGTTTGGCACAGAAATCGTTAATAGAATATTTTGAAATTTCCCAAAGTTGAAATAAAGATTTCTATGTTTTTCCCATTGTGTACATGTGCAAACTGATAGAAGTTCCGCTACATAGTCCTAATGCATAAAAATTTTAAATAGATAGGATATGTATGTTTTAGCACAAATCAACCATTTTTATATGTATTTCTCCATAAGAAAATCTAAAATTGATTCTAGTTATTTTTGCTCCAACTATAGGAATCCTTTTAATGAGGTGGGGGCTCCATTTGTAAATACATAATAACGCCTTCAGACTTGATATCTAGACGGACATATATTTGACATACATTCGACATACATCCGACATACTTCCGACATACATTTAACATACGTCTGACATACGTCCGACATACATGCGACATACTTCTTTATATAGTTAACTACGTCGAAGACTTCCGAGATATGTCGGAAAATTTCGGTGTATGTCGGATGCTCGTCGGATGTATGCGAGATGATATTAGATGTACGTCGGATGTATGTCGAATGTATGTCGGATGTATGTCGGTCTCGATATCACACTTGATGGTTTTGTTAAGTATTTCCAGATGGAGTTCCACCTTCTTATGGGGATTTCTATAGTTGGTACAAAATTCACTAGAACCGACCTTAGATTTTCTCATAGAGAATTACATGTAAGAATGTTTGATTTTGTGCTAGAACATACATAACCTATGTACTTACTTACTTTGATAAATTCTGTTTGTGCATTTTGACATTAATAGTTAGTGAAGGTTGACATATACAGAAACATTTCATGCCAGGCGTTAAAATTTGGTAATGAAACATTCCTGTCGCAAGAAAAAGGTACTATAAGAACCTCCCACCTTATTTACTTTGTTCGCCGAATTAACTATAAAAAATTAGAAATAGTTAGCAGAATACTACACACACAAGCTTATAATGCAAAATTAAACCACTGCAGTAATTCCAAAACTTAAAATGAAAGTGCTGATAAACACGTGTTGATTAAGTCAAATAGAATTGATAATAAGCAATTCCCTATACACGGTTTAGTGATTTAACCGTAACAGAAGCGGACCATCAGAAATAAGAATGATTTAAAAGAAAAAGGAAAATAAATATAATTGGGCAAATTCGATAGGTCTTAGTATAAGACTTCAGTTCAATACTTTCGTAGAATAAACAACCTTGCAGATAGCGTATTGCGTCGGATATTTGGTAATTTTGGAGGTATTTGGAAAGGGCTTACCCAGCATTAACTTTTGTATGTACATTATTGTTGAGACTAATGCGTTTTATTGGACTTAAGACGTCCCTCAATTATATAATTTTCTTAATATGTATTAGAGTTCTGTATATAATCGTTTCAAATTGAGTATGTTTGAAAACAATTATAGTAATCTGCCAAAACTACATTAAATTTATCATTGGCGTTATATTTTTAGCACAAGTTTCGTACTCAATTATGGACGTTCCTAACTTTGGAGGAAACATGTAAGGGAAGGAATAGAAACTCTGAAACAGGGTTTACGGGCAGCATATTTTGTTTCCATACAATAGATGTTTGTTCTGAGTTTTTAATGAAGAATTACGCATGAATGTGAGAAGTAGTTTTGGTTTAAGCACTTGCGTCCGTAAACATGTCTATAAAAATGTAGTGTTGTGAATTTTCGCTGATGTACCGAACATTTTTGTATACAATTTATGCTTTTGTTCTAACCAAAATTTATTTTAATTCTAAATTGATCTATATGTCTAACAAAATAATATTATCCTCTTTAATATGAGCGTGCACTGTAGTACAGTTAAAGCGTAAACTTGTTCACTACAGGATCACTACCGGGAAACGCATTTTATTCAACACACAAGAATTTCAATAATTTTGATCAAAACTTTTAATTCTATTCAGAATTATTATATATATACTATATATATATATATATATATAAGGTCGGCATGACTGGTTTTGTTATCAAAATATAAAGTTCGATCACTGACCTCCCACTTCATAACACCATACACCGTGTGCACACATATGCACAATGTAGACGCCTTTCACTCACAATGCCTGAATTTCTTGTAAACCAATTTCTAAAATTTTGGATGTCAACAAAAACGCCGAAGTAAAAAATGAGTATCCTTGTTAATAAGGAGAAGATCGTTTTTATTTTCATTTAAGATTTTTTGATCGTCAACGATTCCATTGTGTTGATATTTGTTATCCATTGCGTTTGTATGCAATTAGGGATCGCCTCGTGTCGCACAACGTTGAAGTAAGTTTGGGTGCCAAACTCGCGGCTTACATAAAATGCCTCATCACCACCGAACGACATCCAAAGGGTCACATCTGCAATAGAATTCAAATTGCCTATCCATTGCTACAGAACCCTATCTTTTCAAATCTCGTTCGTACCTTAGTTTGTGTTCAACTGGATTTAGAAGCATGCGGAAAGGGCGGAAACGCCTTAAAAATAAAAGAGTACGTTGGCTAACTGCAGTGGTGCGGGAGTGGGTTCCTATGGCTAAATCGAAAAAAAATACAAATAACAATCAAGAAATACAAAAAAAAACTAACTAGGTTTCTAATTAAAACTGTTGTCTTTGTCAATGTCGAGGGGCGCCAAACAGTCTGTCTCCGCAAGCTTGGAATGTTCTTTTTATGTGGAAGACCGATACTCTGCAAAAAACTCCTTTGTTTTAGTTTTCCAACAGTTGGCCATCAAGTTTCTTTGTTAAAATAAAATTGTCCTTCTAGATATGACTAGCACTGGAGTAGTTGGATATCCTTCACAAATTACTAACTCTACACCACTATTAACATTAACACAATTTCATTATACAAGCACATATAAATATACTTTTCTGAAAATAACTTATTTGCAATCTGGTCAGGTGTTGTTGAACTATATCTTAAAGAAAATCTTAAAGAAAACACCCTAAATTATCAACAAAACTATCCGAAGCTCAATGTTTTCCTGCATTCCCATTTAATGATTATATTAATGAACTTTAAATTCTTGGTAATGTAGTTCATCAAACAAGAACACAGTTCGGTACCTACCTTGCACTATCACCTTCTCGTTTCCAAAATACATCGCATATCGCTAAATATTTTACTATTAATAAACTTATTCTTCGATTAACGCGCAATGTCAAGAAAAAATGTCAAAACAGATTTACTCCATGTTCACATATAAATTATAGCGAATCATACATAAGTCTATACTATTGCTTACAGATTTATTTATCTAATTCAAATAATGTCCAGACCACACCAGTTTTTCTAAAACAACAGCTACAAAATAACTGTACAACTGTACAAATCCAGCTTCACTCTCTACAGACGGTCATAGCGATGCAATTGCGCCCGCAGGCGTTTCAAAATTTATTTTGTATCAATCGTAAAATCAATCATTTTTCATATGCCGCGTATTTTCTCTTGTTTAGCTGTGTTTTGTTCCGCTTTCTAAGATACCCGACTTTCACTACATCTTCCAAGTTCTACACTAACATCCCTTTCAACAAGTCAATTCACCTGTATCAAGTTTAACCCTCCCCCCTTAAATTAACGTCACTGGACATCTCGCATCAAACGCATCATCCACGGCATCTATTATATTTCTACGTTTTTGATGTGTTTTGGTGTCCGGTTTCTATAAGACTCTCCATAATAATATTATCCTTGAATTCGACCAAACCTTTTATTCTTCAATTTCTTTATTACTTTATTGCTCATTATTGTAATGTATGAGAATTTTCACGTAGAGTTAGGTACAATTTCGAGTACACATACGGATATTTCTAATTTTATACAAAAACGTTAAAAATGCTGCAAACGCTGTTTGAGAACAAAGCTGTATTTTACTTGTTAATTTTTTTATAGACAGCTATGTATACAATTTTATAATTTGGTGGACATTTGTATGGTTGCCGCTCACATCAGTGCTTTTGAGTAATATCGATCGCGTAATATCAATGTCCCAACGTCTTCCCAGTGACTAGTTTTTATACCTGCTTATGCCACCTACATACCTGTAGTATATTTAACCATTTAAATGTATTACTATTTAAAGTAATATTTTCAAAACGATCAGCATGTTAAGTTGTTAAACCAGTGGCCTAGTGGCACCCAAAATGATTAATGTTTTATGTATAATACATAAACAGGTTTATTTGTACTTCTGATAATCATTACTATTTATTGTATTTTGAACATGCACGCAAAACTGTTGCATTTACAGTTTTCATGTTTATGTTTAATTAACTAAATGACCAATATGTATAATTTAATTATTCAAGCAGTAAGTTAGGGATCCGTTGCGCATTGCTGGTCGTTTCGAAAACACATTATATTCCTTCATATATTATACATGTTGTTACTATTAAGTGCTGTTTTGTATACACGAATGACTAATTTTTCTGTGCCCACCAATGATATTTCAGACTAGGTGAGACAATAGATCTGCAAAAACATAATTTAAGTTGCAATTGTCTTAGTACATGAAAGTTTCTTTTACAAAGTCCTAAATGAATCATTTATCTACAAAAAATAAATGGCTGAAATCTATAAATCAATATATTCTGTATTAATAGGGATAGACTATCAATTCAGAAAAAAGTATATAATTAATTTTGTAATTAACATATTTTTAGGAAACAAAAAAGCTGTATAAAAATGGGAAATGCGGTAGAAAAGTTGTAGATTGGTATAAGTAGGAAGTACAGAGCTGTAGTGTTAGCATTTTATTATTTTATTTAGTATGTATATAGAAGAAGTAATGAATAAATTAAAAGCCATCAAAAATATCGTTGTCATAACCAAAGGGTTTGATGGTGATCCTATAGTAGTATTTGTAGAAACAGATAAAAAATAGAAATCGAACTAAATGAAATAACAGAAACATTAGATAGCTTTCAAAATAGACAATATCAAAGCAGAGGTAATTAGATATAGGAAATAAAATGAAACAATATTTCTTAAGCACTTCGACATGCAAATAAGCAAAATTGTGCAAAAATAATGAGATATAGTAAAATATAAAGCAATAAGAAGTTGATAATAATTCTAGGATCAGAAGGTATTGTCAAAAGCGTTTAGTTCGTGGGTATTTTAATCCCAAAGAAACGATGAAGGAAGCTTGATAAATAAATAAAACAACTCAACAAAATTAAGTCTTTGATATCTAAAGCGATGTACTCAAGTTATGATATTCCTCGATGTTAGAATAGACCGTTGAAAACTTTTTTGAAGCGCGCAACATTAAAGAATAGCAAAGATTAGGTACAAAGACAATTAAGAAGCAGGAAGCATATGAAACATGGTATAAGAGAAGCACGCTTAACACCAGTTGAGAGATAAAGTTAGTGAAAATAACGTTTTGCGATCAATATAATACACTACAAATATTCCTAGTTCAATAAAAATAAATGGTCATGAAGGAATAGGTCATTCTTTAAAAATAAAGAAGTTGTCAGTATAGCTAAGGATTTCACAACAGATTATGCAGTTGCTAGAGAAAAACAGAGGTATTATCCGATAGTTATAAGATGTTTAAAAACCTACTTTATGATTTAAAGTAGCAAAAAATTTAATTAGATCAATTCTGAGTCCAAATTTAGGAGAAAGTAGTGTATCGTACACTAATAACAGCTTACACTATTGCCTCTGAAAAATTTCACTTTAATATGTTTTACCGTCATTTTTGGTACCTTTATAGTATGATTTCCTAATTGTAAACCTATCTCTAATATATGACCAGAAAATTCTTATAAAAGAAAAAGTTATTAATTGACTTTAACAATTATTGGTAATTTGTTGTTGATTAAACTAACCTATAGTGGTTTAAGCACAACATTAAACTTCTTTTGAATTATATAGTGCTTGAGAAAAATTTTGATAATGATTGCCGTATGAAAAGGATTAAATAGCAAGAACGACTTTTAAAACCAATTTCTTAAGAAATGGTTTTTAAATCAGAAACTGTACATTTTTCAATGATAGCATAAAGAACTTACAGCTTTTCTGATAATGTGAAATCTTTTATTTCACTACCAAGAGGCAATATCCGATTCCTGCAGCAGTTGAACACACTTCACTCTTCCCCCGTTAAGATCACTATCAGAAAATCTTATAGGAATCATTCAGTTTTCTATTATGGCAAATGTATGGATAATGTCGTCTGGAACTATTCAACGTTGTTTAGACGATGCGTTGTTTTTATAGTTTACATAGTCATTGAAATAATAATTCCTTCATTTAAAAAATGTTATACGACAGGCTGTATTTTAATAGTAGCAGGCGTTACCGTGTATGTGTGAAAACAATCAAATATACAAAATGCATAAAGTTCAAAAGGAAGTATATACATAAATATATTTACAGAGTTCTCACAAAAATAAACAGCTTCAATAAAAAATTTAATGCCCATTTGAAAATTTATGTGCAGCAATCTAATAAACCCCTTGTTCTTCCGCTACATTAGCATTTAAAAAGTTTACAATATACAAGGTTCTGTAGCAGACTGAAATTGTAGACTAATAACGTATCTTGACTTGTGTAATCCGTTAATCTATTTATTTATAGAAACTATACAAAATGTATATGTATATATATATATATATATATATATATATATATATCCTGTAACTTTTACCTTTTTATATAAGTGTATGAATTATTTAATAATTTTTACACACACTCATACACACACACACACACACACACACACACACACACACACACTATATATATATATATATATATATATATATATATATAACAAAAACGCGTCAATAGATAACCATAACTAAGAAAAGTTTGTTAAATTTGAGCAAAGCCCAGGAACTATAAATGAAATATATATATGTAAATATATATATATATATATATGTATATATAGTATATATATATATGTAAATATATATATATATATATATGTATATATAGTATATATATGTAAATATATATATATATATATATATGTATGTATATATAGTATATATATATATATAAAAAAAGTTTATACGATGTATAAACAAACACAAACTTTATGAAGAATCGAAAGAAAGTTATTAATTATACAAAGCAAGCTAGTAATTTGCATAGCTATAAATGAAAGAATTTGTTTGTTTCATAAAGGGAATAAACATTCATCTACTAGTTTTGATCTCACTGGATCTCATCAGGATGAAGTGGCTTATAACCCTATAAGGGTTATAAGGGTTATAAACCACTTCATCCTGATGAGATCCAGTGAGATCGAAACTAGTAGATGAATGTTTATTCCCTTTATGAAACAAACAAGTTCTTTCATTTATGGCTATGCAAATTACTAGCTTGCTTTGTATAATTAATAACTTTCTTTCGATTCTTCGTAAAGTTTGCGTTTATTTATACATCGTATATACTGTTATATTTATTAAAATTTGCTATAAGCAATTATTTTTCATTTTTACGTATATATATATATATATATATATATATATATATATATATATTTGAATCATTATCAAAATATCTAAAAATTATTAAATAATTCATACACTTAGATAAAAAGTATAGGAAAAAAAAGGAAAAGAAAAAATCTTGTTTTAACACCTTTTTGTTTTCGAATCATAACTGCGGTTAAAATTAATATAATAATATATATACCTGCTGGAAATTTAAAAACAACATTATTACAATTTACACATTAAAAACACATTAACTTCAATGGTGTGTATTTTTAATTAGTTGCTACGTATTTGAGTGTCTGCAGGAAAGTGACTTGCATAGTGTGTCGTAGGTGTAGTAATGAATATTATTTTTAGTTGTAGATGCTATAACAGTGATTATGTCACAGTACAGTTGTTAAAATGCTACCAAATGCAATATGTTTTATTAATTTCATATGTATGGTATTATGGCAAATGACAAAACCAGCAAGGTCAGTTTTTGAATTAACCATATTGCAATCTTTTTTGAATTTAACACATTTTCAGGGTATTTCTTTTAGTTTCATATCTTTCGGTATCCCTAATATTTACATTATCAAAATTAAAATTGTACAGGTTATTTATAATATGGTTAGCAAAAGCTGTACATGTATTATTGGTTATTATTGAATACTTATACAAATGTGTATATGAACGTAAAAATTCAATAAAAACCAATAATAGACGAACAGCGTTAGCTCCGATGCTATAAGTAACAGCAGAATTTTAATTCAAATAATGTAAACATTTGGATGACGAAATACACGAAACGAAACGAAATATCTAAGAAATAATTCGAGTTCAAAAAGATTATAATACCGTTAATTCAAAAACTAACAATGATAGTTTTGTTAACATTTATCATAATATCATGCGTAATAAATAAATTAAACATTTTGCATTTAATTAAATCTTAGTCATAGTTTATAGTATTAATTGTATACCTAACAACTATACTGTAGCACAATCACTATTATAATCTCCACAACTAAAACCAATATCTATTAACGAGACTTACAGTACACTATGCCTATCACTCTGCTATCGACATTCAAATATGTAGCAACTAATTTGCTTTCCTGTTTGTTATTGATAAGTTTTAAAAGGTACTAAAATAACTCACTTCACCAACCTGTGCTTTGCTTCTTTACTAACACGACGAGGAATGGCAGTTTTCTTTCCTTGTCCTCAACTGTGATTTACTGGAAACGATTTCTTTTTGCACTTGAATAACATACAAAGAAACGAGGTTTTGTACCAACTGAACAGGTAACATGGGAAGATATAATTCACAACATGGCTTGAAAAAAAACAACCGGCTATTATTTCTAAACTCAAATAAAAAAGGGAGACCAAAGTCTGAGATACATTGTTCGCAGAAACAAAATCCCTTTACGTGTCTTTTGTTTTCAAATTACAATTACAATAAAAATCTATATAATACTATATGTACCTGTTTGAACTTTTAAACAGCATCACGATCTATACATCAAAAACACATTAACCATAATGGTTTGTATTTTAGGTTTTTTAAGTTAATTGCTACATATTTGAATGTTACCAGCAAACTGATTACCATAGTATATGTAGATGTAGATAATAGATGTTATCCTTAGATGTGGATGTTATTATAGTGTTTATTACACAGCATAGCGGTTAAACTTACAACCAACACTATATATTAGGGACTAAAGTTCTATTGTGATGCAAAATGTTTTATTTATTTATCACGTATTATGTATGATAAATGTCAACCAAGCCATCATTGTCAGTTTTGAATTAACAGCATGACAATCTCTTTCATTTAAATCATTTCTAAGATACTTCTTTAGTTTTGTGTGTTTCTGTATGCAAAATGTTCACATTACAAAAATTAAAATTGTGCAAGCTATTTATAGCAAAGTTAGCTAACGCTGTATGTCTATTATTAAATTTTAGCGAATATCTATATAAACAAATTTAAGAACATGTATATTCCATAAAAAGCGATTACAGATATACAACTTTAGCTAACCATGCTATAAATGGTCTACAAAATTTTAATTTTGATAATGTAAACGTTTTGGGTACCAAAGAACATGTAACTAAAAGAAATATTTTAAAAAAGATTCAAATTCTAAAAGATTGCAATCTCTTAATTCAAAAATTGACAAGTATGGTTTTGTTAACATTTACCATAATATCATACGTAATATGTAAAGTAAACATTTTGCATGTAGTAGAATTTTAGTCTTTAATTTATAGTATTAATTGTAAATTTAACAACTATGCTGTAAAATAATCCTTATTATAGCATCTGATACTAAAGATACTACCTATTATCCAGACATACAATACATTTTGACAGTCTCTGTGCTGCCAACTAATTTAAAATACACACCATTAAGAATAATATGTATTTGATGTGTAAATTGTGAGGTTGTTTTTAAATTTCGAACAGATACATATAGTACCGTATTATTTTTAACCGTAGTTATAAATCGAAAACCAAAAGGCGGTAAAAGGGATAATAATTTTTTCTTTTTCCTTTTATTTTCTTTTTTATATAAGTGCATGAATTATCTAATAATCGAATATCAATAAACTGGTCAGAAAATGTGTGTGTGTGTGTGTGTGTGTGTGTGTGTGTGTGTGTGTGTGTGTGTGTGTGTGTTCTGGATGTGCTTCTTTTCTGTTTACAGTGTACACCAGACTTTGGTCTTCCTTTTCTATTTTGGCCTAGAAATAACAGTTTTTGTTTTCTTCTAGATTCTTTCTAAACTACATTTTCCTATGAATTGTGTTCAATTGATGTAAGAACTCGCACATATGTATTTTGTTCAAGTACGCTAAGAACTCGTTTCAAGTATTTCACAGCAAAAGACAAGAAAGAAAACTGATATTTTCCGTTGTATTAATAACGAAAGAGCGCATAGACTGCCAAAGTAAGCTTTTTCAGGATGCATCAGTCACAAAAAAATAAGCATACATAATTTTATGAGCGTATAAAGCTATTGTTACTCTCCAGCAATTGACCCTTTGACAATTGATCCCTGTCAAACGATCTTCCAACCGATTAATCTCCTAAACATGATCACCCCCACTTAATCCCTCGAAGTATATTTCACTATGTATATTCATAAATTCAGTATGCGCAAATATTATAGATGTATAATATTATACTGAATAGGGTGGAAGCAAATTTAGAAATAAATTGCCCAGGCGCGAAGTTTTATACAATTCTAGATAAGTTAGAATGCTTTCATATTTTTAATCCGGTATTGGAAACTTGAAAGGAATTTGGAGACATATTAGGCATGCCTAAAGTGCACATTTTAAAAATATTTGGAAGCATACAGGGTGTTTCATAATTCCAGGACATATTAAACTTATATTTTTTTAAATGGACACCCTATATATTATTACATTTTTGAAAAGTCTATAAAAAGAGCTTTAATTTGATATAAAATTATATCTGTCTACTGCTTTTAGTTTTTGAGATATTCAACTGTTTTTAAAAAAAATGACCGCAATTAGATACATTGTCACTGCAGTAATACACAACTTATGTTAATTTTCAAGATGCAGAAAATTTTACCATATACCATATTATATTTGTAAATATCACTTTTTTGAAATTTCTTTCCAGTATACAGGGTGTGTCAGGTTTCGCAAAATGCAATTTTTAAAATTTTTTTTTAATGGCACTCTACCAATTTTATTGCTACAATGGATAGTTCATTAAGTGTCCTTTCATTTTTGTTAAACATTCCCTATACCTAAATTCATTACTTTCTGAGATATTTTTGATTTTCATCTAATTTTATGAATGTTTTTAATTTACATAACTAAAAATAACTTACTATTGGAGAATATTATAGAACAATTAATACATTTTGATTAACAATCAACTACAGTTATCCAATAACAATTTTCACTAAAGATATAACAACCTACAATAATACGCTATCAACAGAATTCTGCCAGATCAACAATATGGATTTTATAGAAAATGTTCAAGCAGGAAATCAGGCAGGCTTTGAAAAAAATAACTATTACATCTAAAGTGTCATTTAGGTTTATTAATTGTAGTGTGTTGTCATTTAACAGGATATCTCTCTGGTATATTCTTGATGCAAGTAGGAAATTTTTTAAACTTGCTCCCAATACCCAAATCATATTTATTTGTTTTTCCACTGTAAAATTCATTTTGAAAACTCCTTCAAAGATTACATTTAAAACAGAACTGATAATGTGTTAAATGGCAACACACTACAATTAATAAACCTAAATGACATTTTGATTGTAATTGTTATTTTATTCAAAGCCTGCCTGATTTCCTGTTTGAACATTTCCTATAAAATTCATATTGTTGATCTGGCAGAATTCTGTTGATAGCGTATTATTGTAGGTTGTTATATCTTTAGTGAAAATTGTTATTGGATAACCGTAGTTGATTGTTAATCAAAATGTATTGTTTTATAATATTCTCCAATAGTAAGTTATTTTTAGTTATGTAAATTAAAAACATTCTTAAAATTTGAAGAAAATCAAAAATATCTCAGAAAGTAATGGATTTAGGTATAGGGAATGCTTAACAAAAATGAAAGAACACTTAATGAGCTATCCATTATAGCAATCAAATTGGTAGTGCCATTTAAAAAAAAATTTTAAATTGCGTTTTGCGAAACCTGACACACCCTGTATACTGTGAAGAAATTTCAAAAAAGTGATATTTACAAATATACTATGGTATATAGTAAAATTTTCTGCATCTTGAAAATTAACATAAGTTGTTTATTAGTGCAGTGGCAATGTATCTAATCAGGGTCATTTTTTCTAAAAACTAAAAAAAATAGACAGATACAATTTGATATCAAATTAAAGCTCTTTTTATGGGCTTTTCAAAAATGTAAAAATATATAGGGTGTTCTATTTAAAAAAATATAAGTTTAATATGCCCTGGAATTATGAAACACCCTGTATGCTTCCAAATATTTTTAAAATATGCATTTTAGGCATGCCTAACACGCCTCCGAATTTGGTTTACGTAGCTTTTATAATAACGGAGTTATCGACCGTAGCCACACTAAAAACTCACCCTGTATATATATACATTTATATATATATATATATATATATATATATATATATATATATATAAAACAAAAAGCAAAGGACTATTTTGTCTATAGTTGAGTATACTATATTCTAAGTAATACAAATAAAATAATTAACTAAATTATTAAAGAAAAGACTAGAAATGGTTTATCACAATTCGTAAAAGCACTAATATTTATCATATACACGATTTATTGAAAATATGAAATCATTTATCTAGAATTGTACGTAATTTCTTATCAGAGTAATATTTTTATAAATCTGTAGTCACCCTATTGGACTGTAATGCTATCTATAACATTCTAGGATGCTGGAGTTTGCATACATATATATATATATATATATATATATATATATATATATATATACATACCTGACGCAGATTTGGAAGACATATTTTCAAGGAAATTAATGTGTAAGGAATCAATTGACAAAAGAGACAACTAACAGAGAATCAATATAAAGCGATTAATTGTCGTGGTAAAATCGTTAAGAAACTGATTGTGTGGTAGGAAGTAATGCGAAATATACAAAGTTGGCTCGCTGTAATATCATTGGTGGTTATTGAAAACTTCAAGTGTGTTGTATATGTATATATTTAATAAAATACAGGAAATATATATGAAAGTGTTAGTTAAGTTTAATCTGGTATCAGTCGCTACTAAAAGTTAATAGTTGTGTTTAACAGTATTTTTGAGAACTGTATTCATATAGTAGTTTTAGTTTTACTTTTATAATAATACAAAACAAACATTTCATTTTTGTAGTGATAATCTTGTAATAATTTATATGCAACTCAACAATCATATAAGTAAGTAATAGCTACCCCCAGGTTAGGGCCCTATAAAAATTGTTATCTTGTTAAATAATATTGTATGTTACTACCTATTCTGTGTGGTATACACGTGCATGTTCCATACTAAGAAAATTGAACTTGTAACGTTTACTATGACAATAACGAAAAATCAATAATAAACCATTCATGCAGTCATGTTTCACTAAATCATCCTTCAAACCTGTCAAATTACGTTCCGACTTGTAACATATTAAACATGTCAACTCCAGAAGTGCAGCAATTTTTCCTGGTTATAGAATAAGATATACAGTGACATCAGGCGGTACTAAGGGAAAGCTGCTCGAAATCAATAACGATTGGTAGGTATATATGATAATTATGTATCCACTCACTGCTAGATGGCAGTAAATATGATAAGAATTTTATTATTTATAGAACAATAGTTAGTTTGTTTGGTTCCCTTAAATTAAGATGTACTAATATTTAAATAGCTAGAAAATGAGAAAAGCGTACAGTAGAATACTTTCAAAAAAAATACATTAGGAATAGGTTTCAAAAGCAGTTCTCGCTTTAAGCTTTGAAGTTTAGTATATTATTTAACGTTGCAACTAATTTACTAATACTGTGGCCACTTCATATTACGGTGTAATATATAGAAATCAGATTTTATGGGCTGTAACAACTTCTATGCAATGTATTTAAAAAAGGCATTCACTAACATAGCATAATTTGAATTACAGTTCTCGCAATTTCAAAAGCGACTTTCGACTAAATTATATCACTTCTGTCAACAGGAGTAATATCCTTATCTCATGTAGTTTTCAGAAAATTTTCATAGTTAGTTGGTTAATTTTGCTAGGTAACCAGCCGTATTCGGAGATTTTGCTGAAACTAAAAATTACTTTTATAGGTTTTAAGCTTGACACCTCGATTCAGTAATATTGTGTCATATGGTTAATTATCGACTACGTTGCCAAAAGTTGAGACTATGTGCAGTATCTGGTATAAACTTTCACAGATCTGTTGCTAAATATACACACAATTTCAAATTATTATCTAAGCTAGAAATATTAGCGTATAGATATACAAAAACTCAACTTCCTTATTTGTAAGGAAACAGTTAATGAATTCAATATATTAACAAAATCACATTTCATTTAAATACGTTACTTATTGACTACCGTGTATATAACACCTTCAGAGGTTCCGAATACTTGCCAAACACTTTCCGTTGTTTTATAACAAAACATATTTTTGTAGAGATGAGATTAAGACTGGGGAATATCATTATGTAGCCACACCCCACACATTTTATGATAAAGGGCAGCTCTTCCATAAAAACTATTAAACACGAATTTACAGTCAGTCAGTGGAGTTTAGTTGCACTATTATAAACCAGTATTTAATTACCTTGTTATCAACGAGCTACGTTATCTTTTAAGACTTGATAAAATTCGCAGATACGCCTACTTAGAACTTCCTTCGAGAGCTCTGCGTATACCTACATAAAACAGCGTCACTAGCATTCCGCTTTATTATTTGGTTTGGTTGTTTATTATTGATCTATTATTATTTATTATTATTGATTATTGATTGATTATTTACAAGAAAATGGATTTTCTATTTTAGTGATCGTTGTTTCATTATAAATTGGTATTTATATTATTTTAAAATACACTGAGTGTCAATTGAAATATCAATCGTTTGGAATTATTCTATTATGAAAAAGTAAAAGTAGGTTTAGTTTTTATTACTACTAATTGAACAAAGATATATATTGTCGCTAAAACAGTCGTTTCTCTGATTTATAAAAATTAGAATCAACCAAATTGCATGAAATATCACTACCTGCAAATTTAAGCCTAAACTAAATCGGCGTGACTCAGTTTTTCTTGACAAAAAAATTGTTGACCGAACAAGTAGAATTTATTGTTTTGCTGCCTGATGACAAATTCACTCATTTCAGTGTAATAAACATTGAACATAGTTTGTTTACGTGTTTGGTGTGTAACTTACCAAGGCAAGCAAAAAGACCTACATTATTGACTAATTTTTCCAAACAAATTTGATTTTTACTTAAACGAAATAGAAAATTCACTGCGGCGACAAAATTACAGATTTTCGCTATTTGTAGGTAGTACCTATTTATTTTGAAGAGAAGTAATACAATCAAACGTAAATTCTAAATATTTCAATTGATACGCACTGTAAGTATTGATGTTAAATAATTGAAAATCGAAATAATACCTATACCGGTCTTATAGCTCAAATCTTACAGACAATTGCAATAGTGAAAATAGTGAGTATTGTTATTTTCAAAATGGGTAAAGGCAATTATAAACCAAGAACGCGTGCAACTAATAGAAGTAGAACCAAACGAACCAAAAATATTCAAGTAACAAAAGCAACAAATTTTGAACTAAAAACTATCGAATTGCATATAAGTAGGTGTTACAACCTTCACGGTTCCTGGATCTTGGTTGCCTTTGTGGCACCTTGTGCGCACGCATGTGTTATAAGCCCTTGCTTGAACAGTTCAGTTGCATTTAGAACTTTAAGCACGCTGCTGCGTAGTAATAACTGTAACTCATTATTATACGATACAGTCCACTACTATTATAAATAAATAAGCTCTTACACTTGTTGTTTATATTATTTATCAATCAACCACAGCTGCAGTGAGAATTTCCATTCTGTGCTGCACGCATCATTTTGGTTACTTCGAGCGAATGTTCCAGAAAATTGCACCACTTCGGTCTTAATCCAGTGAATGTTCCAGAAAATTGCATCATTTCGGTCGTAAACGAGCAATTATTCCAGAGAATTGGGTTACATAACATCCAAGCTCTCTATGACTTTCATCAAAAATCTTACCGCGCAATCCGTGATTGCAAAGTGAATAATATACATTATTAAACAAATCGGTTTGCCGTCGCATTCTGATTTGAACAGCAACCCGGACATTTACAGCAACGTGTGGTGTTCGCGGGCTTATTCGATACGTGTTGCAGCTAATACGAGCTCGAGGCCATCCAAGAAGCCGTGCCTCAGGTGTCCTACCAGCAGCTATATTATTAGCCTGTAAACAAAGCACGAAGTTAAGCAGCTCCATAGCGAAAGTCCAGCGACCGTGCTCAGCGACAACTCCTGCGAGCTTACTTCGACAGCAGTAAACAAGGTTAGTTTCTTTGATTTTTTTCCTTATTTTCACTTCAATCACAAAACATGTCTACAACTCCAGACTCGATTAGTGAAATTCTCAAACGTCTTAAAAACAAACGCGCATATTTGAAGCGTAGTTTAACAATTTTACAAAAACAACTTGCAGATTTTACCGATTCTCCTGAAGACATCGATAAAATTAAGCTTCAATTTGCGATTTGTGAACGATCTATAAACAATTATAATTCATTTTTAGAACAAAATTTTGATGACGATTTTGCAGATCAATTCGATGAATGTTTTTTAGAAGATAGTATATCTAAATTGTTTTCAAAATTAAAAATAGATTCAACGAAAATAATTTCAAGGGGACAGGTAAATACATTAGCTGACAGTTCACAATGTCATGCATTTATAAAATTGCCGCCGGCTTCACTACCAAATTTTAGTGGTCGGTACGACGAATTTTTAAGCTTTCGTGATAAATTCTATACTTTAATTGATTCCAATCCTACAATTCCCAAAATTCAAAAATTAGAATACTTGATGTCATCAATCTTAGGTAATGCATATGATGTTTTAAAATTTCTTGAAGTAACGGAATCGAATTACGAAGTTGCTCTAAACTTACTTCATGAAAGATTTGAAAATAAACGTATAATTACTAAATCTCATTTAAAGGCGTTATTTGAATTTCCGAATATTACAAAAAATTCTCATCACGCAATTCGAAAACTACTGGATGTTTTTACACAACATCTGCGAGCTTTATCGTCACTTGACCGACCCGTCGATCAATGGGACGATATGATAATATACTTAATGATTTCAAAGCTCCCACACGGCATTCGTTGCGAGTGGGAAGAAAAAATACAATCCAAGGATAACCCATCTTTAAGCGATTTAAAAACATTTCTTAATAACAAGTGCCATGCACTCGAATTTAGTTTAACAAAAGAAACCGCTTCTTCCAGCAAAGAAGGGATTCGTAAACAAGTTATCTGTAGCGCCTTCGATAGGTCAACAACCACCAAATCATGCGTATATTGCAATAAATCGCATTTAATTTATCAATGCCACGAATTTCTTAAACTAGATGTTAAAGATAGACTTAAGGCGGTTCAACAAAAAAGGGCTTGTATAAATTGTCTCCGCGTAGGTCATTCCTCTATAAACTGCAGGTCTTCTAAATGTAGGCATTGTAATAAAACCCATCACTCAACGCTTCATTCAAATGTTACTGATGACGGTCCAGCAGGTGCAGCCAGTCTAGTTTCAATTATAAATAAGCTACCGTCTTTAGTATTTTTAACTACCTGTCTGGTAAACATAGAAGACGTTGCTGGCAATTACCACGAAATACGCATCATGCTTGACTGTGGTTCTCAAATAAATCTTATTACAGAACAAGCGATTAGCGCCTTATCGTTACCTACAAAGGAAGTCGTTTTACCCATAGCAGGTATTAACAACAAGGAAGTGTGGCACGGAATTATGCTTATGCGACATTAGCCTCTAGGGTAAATAACTTTAAGGTCAAACTGGCTTTCTATATTTTAAACGACATCACTAACCGTATACCTCAGAGGAATGTAGATCCCGTTATAATTCCGGACAATCTGGAATTAGCGGATCCTACATATTTTAAGGCAAGAAAAGTACAAACATTGGTCGGTGCTGAAATATTTTACGATCTTTTGTGTGATGGTCAAATGCGACCCAGTCAGTCAGGTATAGTATTTCAAAATAGCTTATTTGGCTGGTTAGTTACTGGAAGATTACAAACATCTCACAAGGGTGCTGTAAATTGTAACTTAGCAATACAAGCAGACTTAGACAGTTTAATACGCAGTTTCTGGAAAGTTGAACAATTCAATTCGCCCCATAAACACATCTGTTCTACCGAAGAACAAGACTGTGAAACACATTTTCAACAAACCTCACGGCGTGATACCGATGGCCGTTTCGTCGTGTCATTACCCTGGAAGGGTGACCCATTGTTACTGGGTGATTCGTATAACTGCGCTAAACGCAGATTTCTCGCTTTAGAGAGGAAGCTTAATAAAAATTTTGAACTCATTCATTTCAGAATACATCAAATTAAATCACATGAAATGCGTTACCGATACCGTAAATTTTACCGACGCGGGTTATTTTTTACCTCACCACGCTGTGCTAAAGGATAGCCTAACAACAAAATTGCGTGTGGTTTTTGATGCGTCATCAAAAACCACGTCAGGTAAATCTTTAAATGATCTTCTCATGACCGGTCCAAAATTGCAAGACGACATTTTCTCAATCCTATTACGTTTTCGTACATATCAGTACGTAATAACTGACGATATCGCTAAAATGTATCGCCAGGTACAAGTTAGTCCTTCAGACGCGAAATATCAAAGGATATTATGGCGATTTAATAAAACAGATCCCATCGATATTTTTAAATTGCAAACAGTAACATACGGCACATATTTCGCATCCTTTTTAGCCACGCGATGCCTACAGGAAATTGCAAATGAGATAATTACTCGCGATTTTATATGGATGATCTTCTTACAGGATCAAACAATTTAAACGAGGTACACGAGATTCAGAACAGGGTTTCGGAACTACTCAAGCAAGGCGGTTTTGAGCTCAGAAAATGGGCTTCAAACAGCGAAACATTTTTATCGGAGTTAGGCAATACTTCTGACAGTAACTTTGTTTTACATTTTGATTCAGATTCGCACTTAAAAACTTTAGGAATCTATTGGATTCCAAGCTCTGACGAGATTCGCTATTATACGTCATTGACAACTACGCAAGGTTGCATAACGAAGCGATTAATTCTTTCAACTATAGCTAAGATCTATGATCCAATCGGGTTGTTAGGGCCTATAATAGTGATTGGAAAACTTATAATGCAATCTCTATGGCAATTAAATCTTTCTTGGGACGAGCCAGTTCCTCAAAAAATCCAAACGCATTGGAAAGAATTTTTAGGCGAGTTGGAAAAACTTCCTGAAATTAGAACAAATCGTAATCTTTCTTGTAGCCCTAATGCTACATATGAAATTCACGGCTTTTGCGACGCTAGCACTGTCGCTTACGGCGCTTGTGTTTATTTAAAATCCATCGCCAGTAACGGCAATATTAGTTGTAATCTTTTGTGCTCCAAATCTAGGGTGGCACCATTAAAAACAATAACCTTACCCAGGCTAGAATTGTCTGCTGCAGTTCTACTTGCGGAACTAATTACTCGCGTAAAGGAATGTCTACGTATAAAATTCAGAAGCGTATTTTATTATAGCGATTCTACTATCACACTGTCATGGATAAAATCTTGTCCTACACGCTGGAAAACCTTCGTTTCACATCGTGTTGGAAGCATTCAAAAACATTCTGATTTAAATAATTGGTATCATGTCATTAGCGCTGATAATCCAGCCGATCTTGTTTCACGCGGTTCGACGCTTACAAGATTATGCAACTCCCGCTTGTGGTGGCACGGTCCCAATTGGTTAACTAATCAAAATATAATTTTACTTCAACCTGTAATTCAGGAGGAACTACCTGAATCAAAGGCGTTGCTGGTAGCAATCAACCCACCAGATTGTTCTTGGCACGAAAAGTATTCTAATTTAACAACACTCATAAGGGTTACAGCTTTTATGAGGCGGTTTATTTACAATTGTAAAAATCTCGAGGCTAAGTTAATCGGACCTTTGTCTGTACAAGAACTAAGGGACGCAGAATTAGTTATAGTAAAAATTTTGCAGAATCAATATTTTTCGGGAGAAATAAACATTCTTAAAAAATCTTTAACTTTACCTAAAAATAACAAGTTATTGTGCTTAAATCCGTTTTTGGATGAACAATGCATTCTGAGAGTTGGGGGTCGTTTAAAAAACCCTAATCTAAAATACGAAACTAAGTTCCCATCTTGCTGCCAAACAGCTGCCATTTTACAGACATTATGATTAAACGTGAACACTTACGTACATTACACGGGGTACTCAAATTACATTAGCAAGCATACGCGAAGGCTACTGGTTGATAAACGGTAGAAGTTCCGTTCGCAAAATATTGCTTCAATGCATTTCTTGTTTCAAGTCTAATCCTATTAGGCCTGAGCCCCTTATGGGTCAATTACCTAATGTACGTACCGAAACAACTAGACCTTTTTACAATACAGGTGTTGATTATTTTGGACCCCTGTGTGTAAAGAAAACGACAAAACGCACGAGTCGTCTTGTTAAGGCATACGGTGTAATTTTTGTTTGTATGGCTACGAAAGCGGTGCACATCGAATTAGTTAGTAGTCTTTCTTCGGACGCGTTTCTAGCTACTTTTAAACGTTTTATTGCGAGAAGGGGTTGTGTCAAAAATATTTATAGTGATAATGCCACTAATTTCGTAGGCGCAAGCAAGGAATTGCGTGAAGTATTCAATTTCTTTAACGATAATTCAAATAACGCTTTTATATCAGATAACTTAACTAAATTTCAAGTTCAGTGGATTTTTATTCCGCCTCGCGCGCCTTATTTCGAAGGACTTTGGGAGTCTGCGATGAAATCTGCAAAAATGCATCTTAATCGAATCCTTTCTAATGTTCATTTAAATTTCGAACAAATTTCGAGTCGATTTTAAACTCACGTCCCTTACTACCTCTATCCAGCGATCTAAATGATTATTCCTTTTTAACGCCTAGTCACTTCCTAATAACTAACAGGATGGACACTAGCCTCGAGCATAACTTAGTAGATATTCCTACAAATCGGCTTACCAAATGGCAACGTATTCAGCAATTGTGCCAACATTTTTGGAAAAGATGGCGGCATGAATACTTAACAAATTTACAGCGTAGAAATAAGTGGAAATCTTGCACTGGCTCTCAACTGAGAGTTGATCAACTTGTTTTAATCTCAGAAGACAACGTACCTTCAAACCATTGGCCAGTAGGTCGCATCATCGAGGTTCACCCTGGAAGTGATAACGTCGTTCGTGCGGCTACAGTGAAAACGTCAAGGGGCATTTTTAAGAGACCCGCTATAAAACTGTGTTTTACCATTCAGTGAGAATGAATAGCTTAAGTCTTTTTATTGATTATTTAATTCATTACGTATACTCAAGTTATCCCTTTATTAGTTGCTTTTTGGCTTTATATTACTTAAATGGCTATACTTAGCATTGTTTATTAATTTGATGCGTTCGCTAGCATTAAGTTGAAATACTTAGTTATTTCAAGGGCGGGGGCGTGTTACAACCTTCACGGTTTCTGGATCTTGGTTACCTTTGTGGCACCTTGTGCGCACGCATGTGTTATAAGCCCTTGCTTGAACAGTTCAGTTGCATTTAGACCTTTAAGCACGCTGCTGCGTAGTAATAACTGTAACTCATTATTATACGATACAGTCCACTACTATTATAAATAAATAAGCTCTTACACTTGTTGTTTATATTATTTATCAATCAACCACAGCTGCAGTGAGAATTTCCATTTTGTGCTGCACGCATCAGTAGGTAAGTAAGAGTAAAAGGAGGTTACCGGTTCTGGGACCACATTTCCTCCAGCATTCACATTTTCCTCACACATCTGGACCAAATAGTTTTCTTCGACTAACCATTTTTTATCTTTCGTGATAAGCTTATCTTGTTTAGTATCAATTAATATTAGAATTTTCTCAGCTACTCAAATCTCTAGGAATTTTTTAGATTGCATCATCCCCCAGGGAGCTACCCTCATTTTAAGATTTTTCTGCTGGTAGCGATTTCTGACCGCCCTTATAAATTCTTTAGTCATGCAATACATCAAATTAGTCTAGAATTTTATGCAGAATCCGAATCTGCAAACGGATTTGCAATAGGACCACCCCCTGCAAAGTTATACCCCTTTAAAGTCCTATACCTCTAAATTTTATTCTTTGCTCTATAAACAAACCTAACAAATAGTTTTCTTCGCTAACCATTTTTCATCTTTCGAGATAAACCTATTTTATTTGGTATCAATTAATATTAGAATTTTCTCAGCTACCCGAATCTCTAGGAATTTTTTAGATTGTATCATCCCCCCAGGAACTACCCTCATTTTAAGATTTTTTTGCTGGTAGCGATTTTTTTATCCTTCGCATAAATTTTTTAGTCGTGCAATACATCAAATTAGTCTAGAATTTTATGCAGAATCCGAATCTGCAAACGGATTTGCAATAGGACCACCCCCTGCAAAGTTATACCCCTTTAAAGTCCGGAACCTCTAAATTTTGATCTTTGCTCTATAAGCAAACCTAACAAATAGTTCTCTTTTACTAACCATTTTTCATCTTTCGCAATAAACCTATCTTGTTTGGTATCAATTAATATTAGAATTTTCTCAGCTACCCGAATCTCTAAGAACTTTTTAGATTGCGTCATCCCCCAGGAATCTACTCTCATTTTAAAATATTTTTTTTGCTGGTAGCGATTTCTGACTGTCCTTATAAATTTTTTAGTCATGCAATACATCAAATTAGTCTAGAATTTTATGCAGAATCCGAATCTGCAAACGAATTTGCAATAGGACCATCCTCTGCAAAGTTAAACTTTTAAACTCTTGAACCTCTAAATTTTTTTGCTCATCTATGACATATGCTTTATCCAACTACTTAGAGGTATTAACACAAAGAAATTAAGCACACAAAAATTTAATAATTTATTTTATCCGATTTACAGTTTAATAAACTAATAGAATACAATTTTTACAAAGTATAACATTATTTTCTTTGTGTAGTCGAATCCATGCAGTTGAAAGTAACCTGTAACAAAAAAAAAGAGATTAATGGGTTGTTTAAATAGACCTGTAACAAAAAGAGATTAATGTGCTGTTTAACAAAAGAGGAAACGTGTTTTCGGTCAATAAGACATATTGTCGTTAATCTAACAATATGTTTTACCGTCCAGCGAGACCACGTGGAGGTAAACACATGTCGCCGGGAGCGAAGGAATTATTAAGGATGGGGGTGGTAGGTAAGTCTTATAACTAGCTTACATACTACTATATATACACAATAAAATATATTCAAATATAAAAAACTATCTTATATCTTTATGCCCCCATGCATATGTTGATGTGCTGTTTGGGATGACATAACGTTTGTCATTATCACCCGATAAACTAACCTTATTAATTAGCCGAGTATACAGCTCACGCTTAATACTACGAATGCATACCATCGTATGCGTGAGGGCATCATCATTGTTAACCACCCCCAACTGTCTACACCAATACCTGACACTACATTACGGTTGACTCCTTTAATTTTTTTCACTATGTCTTTTTCACTAATAATGCAGTAGGACTTAGCCCTACTACCCACAAACTCTAAAACTACATTACCGTTAAACTCGTCTTTAAATTTTCCAAGCACTTTCTTATTAACTAAAAGAATATTGCACTTATTGTTTGGGGGGTAATCACTTGTTTCAAAATAGTCAATATTTGCACTGATATCGCCGTATGTCTTCAGTTTGCACACTATACACTAAGGAGTCAGTATCCGTATAAAGGAGTGAGAGTCTGGGACCATACAAATGTTTCATGGTTCCATAATGAAAATCGTATATTAAAGTCTTTGACAAATCTAAAATTGAAAATCCTGCAAAAATTGGTTTATCGTAAGTTACCTTAACACGGTTCATTTGTATGATCACCAAATCCTCACCTAAAATCATACAACTATTAAAGTTTGGCTTTGCGATTAAGTTACTTGCACACAGGTTATTACAATCGCGTTCCCAACGTGCAACAATTTTGACATCTACCCGCTTATCAATATTCTCCATCGTCTTACCAAAAATAGCATTATTCATGAACTTGTAGAAATCTTTTTCAAATTCATTATTGGCAGACATACGTAGACGGGTGTTAAGGTCGATGTAGGTTTTAAGCCAGGCTGATTGATCAAATTCCAGCACGCGGTGAATAGCAGCTAGTTTAAGCCCATAACGTAAACACTGTTGCAGGTTACGGTAGTGGATTATGTAATGAGTCTTGTCGAGCAACGTGGCAAGTAACTTCGGATTCTTCAATCTTAAAGTAGGCGGAATCATCGTCTCGGGACAGAAAGACAAATCATTGTGAGCATGGTGAAGATCTTCTGGGTATTTTAAATCAACATCCAGTATGTACCCTTTGTCTGCTGTTGAAGCTATGTTTAATATTTCTTTTTGAAGCTTTTTAATTTTATCTTCCGACAACCACCTAAACCAACTTATAGGTAAATATTGCCCACCCGTACAAATAGTTGGCGTCGAGTTACGTCAGGTATTTGGAAGATTCCTCGGAGTTATAATTCTCCATATACTTGTTGTTTGCTTTGGAGTGTCGTCCACTGCACTGGGTTAAACCACCACGAATACCTTTCTTGACGAAATGATGCATTTCTACATACGTCAACAGATCCAGTTTTACACCGGTGTGCTTTTACATGGCGTCCCAGCTCAAACTTGGGACTGTCAGATATTGACAAGGATCCTAAAGATCTCTAAAGTTTTCAAAGACGTCGGTGAGAAGCAACACATCTGTTTTTAAGTATAGATCACTATACTCGCCAAGACTCTGAATACTGAACGTTCTCCAAACTTGTTGGGCATGTCCATAGTCTTCGTATGTGATATCTGCAGATGTCAAGTCGTTGAAGAAGGCTTCATTCGGTGGTGTCATTTAACATAAATATGTTGGTGATATATTTATACGGAAACACTCCTTTCCTAGTCAATAATCCAAAGTGTTCATCATCAGGGAAACATTTTTTCATAGCCATAAACTGTTGAGGGTTCAAATTTTTCACCAATTTACCCAATCCAGACGCCATGAAACGCAGGGAATCGATGAATCGCAGCTGCACTGTAGAATTGATAGATTCATCATCATCATCATCATCATCTACGTCTGGTTCATCATCATCTCACATGCTTTGTGAAAGAAATTAATCTTTCCTTTTTATTTGGGATCACCGAGACTTGTTCATTATCACACACCAACTCCTTTATTATAAAGTGACTGTCGTATCCGCTAAGACTGTGGAACACAACAGGGATAAACCGAGGTACTTTGTATTTTAAATTGCACTGGGTATGTGCTGCAAAGCGAAATTTCCCCGTAAGATGGCAGTGATCCCTTACTCGATCATCTCCCAATGGTTTTTTGCAGATGCCACAATCATCTACCATATAATACAATAGCTCGTCTAAAGGTTCCAATGCTGTCATCGGTACATTAGTTTTAAGGATTTTACCCAATCTGCGGGATTCCTCCTTCAACTTCTGCATAAAGACTTTTACAGTTTCAGGCCCTCTATATAATTCAAATTTGTTAAACGAATCATCGTATGAACATTTGATATAGTATGCAAAACTTTATGGTTCGTGCTCTTGGATGTTATTGGTGAACGAAGAAGATGTATTTAGAGTAGCAGTACTAATAGGTTTTGAAATGCTCTCAAAATCAGCGTATAGGACAAACGGCACCCTAATCTGTTTGTGCATGTTCGTAAACTCCAGGATGTTGTTGTAATGGTTCGGCATGGTGATGGCGACATGGTTACACTCGTATTCTGCGTATTTGCGTAGCTTATCCTACGAACCAAAGTATATCAGGCATCCATCACACAACCATTTGTGATGTTCATCCTTTGATAATTGTTTTCCGATCAATCGATTCAAACCTTTTATTAAACAAAAGTGTTCCTTTTTGCCTTCCCAGACATATAACAAGTTTACATGACCTGCTTTCTTCGTCTGGGTAAAATGCAAAGGTCCCACAATCGACTTCCTTTCTACGCCAAACACGTTGACGCTGACGTCGTTTTGCTCCTTAAACCGGGTATATTCTTGAATTCCATAGGGAAATTGATGCCATTCAATTCCAATATTTCGGAGTAGTGTGGATAACTAGACACTCTTTCTAGATGATCTTCAACTGAATGCAATGCAGCCACAACACACCACGCAAAGCATGCGTCGTCATTGTTCTGTATATTAATAACAGCAGCCTTGTCACGCACCCATTTGTGGAGCTCGATGTATGAGGATCCGCGCAAAGGGTTGTACTTGTTTACATTTACTTCCAAGTACAACGCCTGTTTTAGAGTCCATCCTAAAATTTAAAAATTAGAAGAAAAAAAATAATTTTTCAAAACTCACCAGAGTCCCGTTCTTGAAATTCGTCTGACTTAGTCAACATTGTCTCTACAAATGTGTTGTAGACCTACCCCAGATCGCTAGATGACGTGATAACCATGTTTCGGGTGTAGAAGGATTTTATATCCACAACACCCTCTGGCACACCCATCTTGGTGTAGCCACCAAACACCTCCAAGTTGATCTTCTCGCGTTACGTGCGGAGGAAGTCTAAAATGCCTAGAAATAACTAAGTTAAACACTAATTCAAATAGTTTTTTAAAACATACCACTAGTGTTAGTATTTTTAAATCTGTATGTAGCGATTCTATTTCGAAACGCCGTAGCTACCATTTCCACACCATCGCCTCCGTCGAGTACCCTAGTCGCAGCAGTCTTGTGCGCGTTGGAGCGCTGGTGGGCTGCCAAGTTGGCAACATCCACATCACACTCCATGCATCTCCGCAACCTCTTGGGGGCAGGTTCCTCAACTGTCGGTACAGCCGGTCGTTTGACTCCGGAAGGTCCAGCAACAGGTTTCACCACACCATGCTTGGTATCCTTGTGCCGTTTTAGGCTATCCTTCCGCGAAAAGGACGCCGAGCACACATTGCAAGCGAACAAGCCAGCCTTCTTATTTGACACCGATCCATGTTGTTGGATCTGGTGTCTTTTCAAATTATCGCTCCTCGAGGGAGCTGCACCACAGATATCACAAATAAAGGAAGCCATTTTTCTATAATGAAATTAAAACTGGTTAAAGACTTTTAACCATTGTAACTAGTCAAAGACTAAACGGAAACTAAATTATATTGCATCGCACGGTGCTTTTGTATACAATTGGTATAATAAGGTAGATTACTTTTAACTTTCACTTCTACTCTAATTGTTTACAGACATTTCGAACCAGTCTATTCATGTCGGTGAAAACCAATTAACTTTTCGCTTACGCACTCTAAGTCATCCGAATACAATTTATGCATGCGCAACAACAAGCCTGAAACATTTAAAAAAATGATCTGCATAGGACCCTTTCTCAGTCATCTTAGTGAAATCAGTGCAAAGCAATGAAGTCTGTAGATGCTAATAATGCACAAGTTTTGTATACCGAAAATTTGATTATTAAGTTTACGTATAGTTTAAATGAATTGGGTGAACACCCTCATAATGTGAAAATTGGGTTTGTTATAAACCAGACAATAAAACCTGCATTACGATTGGTGTGTAGCAAGAAATACTGCATCAATCATGTTCTGGAATTGACATACGAAGATTGGTTAGCATTTACTAATTTTCAAGTGGAATTTCAAATTAACGTATTTTCTCGTGACGTGCTAAACACTCGATTAAATGGTGCACCCGAAATGGAAAATCTACACATACAACCAGGAGGTCCGTTTTTTATCACTCTATCACTAGTGTTTGGAACAACTGACGACGAAACGTTCCAGTTAAAAATAATAATATAAATGAATTGGAGTGTCGTAAACTATTCCATATGAGAGAGCTGTTGGAGTATCAATTTAAGCAGTTGGAAAGTCGTGACTTCCCAGCATTATACAGCGAAGTAGTAGGGTTTGTTGCTAATTCTAATTTAAATGATGGCGATGGGTTTACTACTCTGACTGAAGGGAAGAAACGAATTAAAATCTTGTTTGAAGGCGAAGTTTGAATTGGCAATATTTTATTCTACAACGAATTGAATCAGAGTGCACTAAATGCTTTGGAGCTGGTTATACGTTTTCTCATATATTTGTGCGAGACGTGACACGTACAAGAACATTAGTGGAAATGTTTAGACGTTTAAATTTGTCGGATTCTGAAGATTCTGGTTGTGGTGATAACTAGAGGAAGTATCTTATAAAAGACGCTTGTGTGTAATTATAAACAGTTATAGTTATAGTAAACAAGTGTAACAACTGCAATCACAGCTCAAGAGATGTTGATGTAAATCTATTGTTATTGTAAATATATTGTTGAAGTAGTTTGTGAAACTATAATGTATTGTAAATTTTTTGAAAAAGTATAAATAGACTCGCTGTTGTTTATTTATTTAGTATAGTTTGAGATGTTTTGAGTAAACACATGATTATCTGTTCTGGGGAGGGTTTAATCAACAGCGCTATAAACAGGTTACCGTTTGAGCTGCATATTCCAGGCTATCAGTACTGCGGTCCTGGTACAAAGTTGAATGAGCGCTTAGCAAGAGGTGATTCTGCAATAAACAAATTGGATAAATTGTGTAAAGACCACGACATTGCATACTCCAAGTACCGTGACGATCTTCCAGCCAGACACCGACCAGATAAAATTTTAGAAGAAGAAGCCTGGGGGAGAGTTAAGTCTAAGGACGCAAAGTTTGAGGAAAAAGCTGCAGCTTGGTTTGTGACAAACGCTGTGAAATCGAAGAGAAAAATGGGTATGGGCTTAAAGAAGAAGATAAGTTTCAAAAGTGGATGTGCTTACAGTGTTGGGGTGGAGGTAACTCAAAACATAATTTTATAACTATTGTGAAAGATTTTGATTTGGATAATGGTCGATATAGGAAGAACTTCGACGAGTATATAAATATTTGACATTATTCAAAAAAAAATAGTTAGTTTCTATCCAGAGTCTGATGATGACGGACGTTAACAATTTTATTGCAAATAAACGTAAGCTTCAGTTATTTCAAGATGCTGTACGAAAAAAGTTTGTGGCATACAAAAAGGGAGACACTACATCTCAGCAAAAATTCAAAAAAGCTCATAAACAATTGATCGACCCCTTGCAAATAACCGCTTCCCAGTTGCAAGCAATCACCGAAAAAATCCCCACACCTACAACAAGGGTTAAACTTGAAGACATGGAAACACCTATAAAGAAAATTAAACAACTCGTTCCAGAAGAACCGTTTCATCTTTATTATGCAGGCGTGTTAGCTAGAGACAAAGGCAAAAATATTGACAAATCAATTTATGGAGTAAAGTATAATGCGGAAACCGACTCATGGAGTTTGTGGAAAAGTGTATTGGTAATTAACTCGGAAACTAGCGATATAACATTAAATAATGTGATATACCCGGGTACGAGGGGTTTATACAATCTGCTGGTTTATAAAGATATCAGCCCCGAAGATAGCGATTTTAATTTGCATGAAGATTTGCCAAATTACTTGGAAATGATCAAATCAGCATCGATTTTGAGAAAAAAGTTTAACCCATTTGTAGCGCACGATTTAAGCGGATTCCCAACAAATAACAAAAAGTTTAACAAATATGTGCAAAAATATCTCACCGAATTTTGGAGGAATCCCGAAAGAAAACAGCCAAAGAAAAGAAAACAGTCTAAGGGAGCGGGTTTGGGCTTTTCTAATCGGTTTTACAAAAGTTTAAATTCAAAGTCTGTGCAGTATGTCTACTGGAATAATGTACATAAACTTGTGGATCGGCTGAGATTGTTAAACGCATCCAACCGAGCTGGAAATACAAGCGAGGAAAACATTAACGAAATGGTGTCCATAATAGAAGAGTTGAGAGAAGAAGGTATAATACAGTTAGCTCAGTAAATAAATACACAGTTTTAAAATGTCTATCGATCGCTTCGGACGTTCAGAGCGTAAAGATGCTGATATTCGGCGTGGTCCTCTAGGCCGAGGATTTGTGCTAACGTTGGATGGTGATTGATACGATATGCAGCAAAGAAGGTTACTGAATTCATCAGACCCGAAAGAAGATTATGATTGTGTTAATCAGAGAAGCACTATAGTATTCAAGTCTGGAGAAGAAACAACTAGTTTTCGTAAAAGTAGGTTAGTTGATGTAATGGATCCTAAAGACGATAGTAATTGTGTTAATAAGAAATCTGTAATCAAGCTCGTGAATCAAGCCTTTTCATACTGTCTAAAAAGTTCTGATGATATACAGCGTAAAGATAAAGCCTTCAATGCAAGAAACCAGCGTATCACAATGCTTGCTCACCCGGTTGAAGCACCCTATGCAGTTACTAAACAATATGTAAATGAAAAATTGGATAAGCTTGAATGTGACTTTAAAACGTTTAAACAGTTTTTTATGAATTTGACTGCTGCTTCTGCAAAAATATAAGATAAACCATTACTCTACGTATTCCGCAATCAAAGCTAGTATGGTTGAGCGATTAATCAGAACACTCAAAAACAAATTGTGCACAAGATTTTACTTGCAAGGCAGTCATAGATGGTTGGATATTTTGCCTAAGGTTATGGAAGAATACAATAATACACCGCATCGGGCTATTAACATGACACCTATGGAGGCGGAAGAACATCCGGAAAGAATACAACTTTACACCGCTGAGAGTGCTTCTAAAAGTCGCAAGAAGTTGTATGAGGTTGGAGACATTGTACGTATATCAAAATATAAAGCGGTATTCGACCGAGAAATTCATCCAAACTGGAGTACAGAACTATTCAAAATTGTTAAAGTACAACGAACGAGACCGATAACCTATCTGCTACAAGATTTGGAAGGTCGGCCAATTCTAGGTGCTTTATACGGCGATGAGATTCAGCTCGCAGCAGCACCCGGCACGTACCTAGTGGAAAAAGTTTTACGGAAGCGGAAGCACGGGCGCGAACTATTAGTGTCGTGGTTGGGGGATGGTAAAAGTTGGATTAAGAAAACAGACCTGCTTTAGTATCAACCAAAGTTCTAGATAATTACCTAGTTGAAAAAATCATAAAAGGAGCTGGCGGGGGTAAAGACCCCTAGCTTGATAGATAGGAGAGATTTGCTTAGAAGCCCATTTTCATTTATGATTTGAAGCAGGAAGCATGTGTTTCATAATCGATTTACAAGGATATCAATACAAAACTAGTGATTTCTATTGCAAGGAGATCGCCATTTTGGATGTAGCGAATAATGTAATATGGCATGAGATACTGAACATGGCGGTGGGGTATAACACCCTAAGTGATGATTTCAAAAGCAAGTTCAGTGGTTAAAGAAAAGAATCCATGGACTCAGCTGTGATGAACAATCTACGAGTGAATATACAAATGTGGGTGATTTACTGAAAGAAGTCACACCTACCGGGGCTACTGTCTATGTTAAAGGAGAACAGAAGAAGCAGTTACTATCGAAATATTTATCAAACAACATTTTAAACATGGAAAGTGTATTCTCACTTCCTAGGCTCAAAGAATTAAGAAGATTCGGTGATAGGTACAATCACTGTTTAAACCATTGTTTGAATAATTTAAGTTGTTCCAAGGAGAATGTTTTACTGTTACAGCCTTTTGTTAATGTATAAATATATTTAATTTTTAATAAAATATTTGTGGGAGTTGTTTTTTTTATTATCTTAGCTAAAAGCCTATTTTTAAAATTTGAAAAAATATATATGTAAAACAGCGCATTACTTTGGAAAAAATTAATGTTTTAAAAATACAATCAGAAACAATAGCAAAATACACAATAATTGGTGATTGCAAATAAATTCAGTTTTATTTTAATAAAAAATGCAGACTTACCTTAAATTTTCAATATGAGGAAAAATCACTGCACGAAACGATTTGTTTAAATTTCGACAAACTTTACACAAAAGCGCACAGAATGAATAGACTTTTTAATAATTAGACCGGGTTATATACGGTTTGAAATAATTAACCGTTAATTGATCTGTATTACAAAATGAAATTTGCATTTCCCTAAATACGTAGTCAAGGACGTACTAGAAAGTACATGGTGTTATTAATAATCTACAGGCAATTATACGTGAATTTCTAATGCACGACATTGAAATATATTTCTTGTATTTCTCAAACATATAGTCTATAATATAATTAATAAAAAGAAAGGTCTATACTGCTTACACGTGTACTTCACATAATCGTAAAGCAATTAGTTTTGGAAGCAAAATGTATTTTCCAAAGTACATATTTAGCATTGAGCATATAATTATTTGTGACATACTTAGTAATTAGGAAAATGTTAAAGCAGAAATTGATAACTGTTTAAAATTTTAAAAAGCCGCGGTTTTGAATATTTTAAAAAACACTACATTACTGTTTGAAAATGGTTTTAAATGTTAAACACTTATGGCTTATAAAAAACTCATTTTTGAAATCCCCGCGGTTTTAAATTTTTCGAGATGTTTGATTAAAGCATATGTCATAAATGAGCAAAAAAATTTAGAGGTTCAGGACTTTAAAAGTGTAACTTTGCAAATCCGTTTGCAGATTCGGATTCTGCATAAACTTCTAGACTAATTTGATATATTGCATGAGTAAAAAATTTATAAGGACGGTCATAAATCGCTACCAGCAAAAAAAATCTTAAAATGAGGGAAGCTCCTTGGGGGATGATGCAATCTAAAAAATTCCTAGAGATTCGGGTAGCTGAGAAAATTGTAATATTAATTGATATCAAACAAAATAGGTTTATCTCGAAAGATGAAAAATGGTTAGTCGAAGAAAACTATTTGCTAGATTTGCTTATAGAGTAAAGAGCAAAATTTAGAGGTTCAGGACTTTAAAGGGGTATAACTTTGCAAGGGGTGGTCCTATTGCCAATCCGTTTGCAGATTTGGGTTTTGCATAAAATTCTAGACTAATTTTATGTATTTGCATGACTAAAAAATTTATGCAAAGGGTCAAAACATCGCTACCAGCCAAAAAAATGTTAAAATGAGAGTAGCTCTCTGGGAAATGATGCAATCCAAAAAGTTCATAGAGATTCGGGTATTTGAGAAAATTTTAATATTAATTGATACCAAACAAGATAGGTTTATCTCGAAAGATAAAAAATGGTTAGTCGAAGAAAACTATTTGGTCCAGGTGTGTGAGGAAAATGCGGAAGCTAGAGGAAATGTGGTCCCAGAACCGGTAACCTCCTCCTACTAGTAAGCTAAAATAATAAAATATTTAGTGTGTCTCGATTTGATGCGTTAATAATCCAGATAGCGGTCTACAGTATAAATTTGAAGGCAACAAGATTGTAGACATCACTTATCTCTTGCAGAGAACACTGTTTCTTGCAGAGACTCATGCACGTGTATGCACTGCAAGTAACTTGTTCTCGAAAAAGAAAACAGAAATGACTGTAATTAATTAGCTGGGAATAAATGAGCTGGCGCGTCTTATCATTTGAGTGAACTGTATTACGCTAGATAACAGAACGCGAGCTTTAGATACGAAAATTACTATGCATGAAAAAGACAAACAATAATGTTACATAAAGTCACTCACCAATATTGTTCATAGTATGTTGTCCTCTTCATTGTTGCAATGACCCAGGGGGAGTCGGTTGAACACACTGGTTACAAGGCACTGTTGTTCATTGTCTGTATTGGTTGCCCGGTAACTCGACACAACCGTTCCGGAGCTAAGTCAGAAGAAGAATTGCCGACAAACTTGACAAAACTACTTTCACACGCGTTACATTATAAGAGGCGCAAGCGCACTGCACAGTTTTATTCTAGAATATAATTTCGAAGTTTAATTATTACGAAATAATGGCCTTAGTAGTATTCTGTTTTTAAAATGCAATACGTGCGACAAAACATATTCATATTCCACGGAAGCCTCTTAAGAGGACTTAAGAAACCGCATCATCGATGCGTGCAGGGTAATTAGAGAGACTCCAAGAATATTTGAGCGAATACGTGGCTCAATGCGCCGACGTCTAGACGCATGTGTAATGACTAAAGGTGGACATATTGAACATTTACTATGATTTCTACAAGTTGTATGTCTTGTTATTAATAAATTAATTTTATTTATTCATCTTTAATCATACTTTGATGCAGGTAGTAACTACAAAATAATTATAATAATCCAGTTCGCATTTATGACGATGTATCTCTGTAGTTGTTTGTGAAATAATTTTTTTCTGCAAACTGGTTAATTTTGGGCAAAAAATTCAAGAGACATTTTTTGTTTAGAACGAAATAAGCTATTGGTAATAAATTTTTAAATGGCAAACAAATAATTAGACAAAAAGTTACATTAGAAATAAATTGTAGGGGTTGCGTTTTTTACCCCTTACAACCATGGGGTAAACCAAATAAATTACTGAGTAAGTGTATGTTTGATAGTAAAAAATGTCACCTTAATTTCAATTTTGTAGCTTTTTTAGTGTTTGTAAAAAAAATGAAAAACAAATTTTATGTACCCCCTTTTAGGGACTGTATCTTAACAAGGGATGCTCCAATAAAGTTTCTTTATATGAAAGACCCTATTTCTTTTACGATGAGGAATCACCCCCTGAAATGTTTTACACTTATTTTGTTACACCCGGTATAAATGTGTTCAAAATATCAGAAACGAATAAATTCATTACCACGAATATATATTATTCAACGAAAATTGAAAGCGTGACTATCAGTTTATATTGGTGTAAGACATTGATCAAATAAGCTCTTCTGGAACGTTCCTGAATGCGGTGAGTTGCTACGAAAGGCTTTTATAAACCTTAAAACAAGCATCGACAAGCAAGCCTATAATTTTAATTTATACCTAAGTACTTTCAGGGTTTTTATTTTAAAATAACAAAAAAGCCTAAATAACGCTTTGTGAAGTTATTTACTAATTATTAAAACTATAAAATCCAATTCATATTGAGATTGCTGTTGTGCATATCTATAAGCAAACAATATCCGTACACTAAATATCAGTGGTCTTATTATACTCGGTCAACGTTGAGTTGAATAGTATGTCAGGAATCTGTTAGATTGCCTATCCAATGAGCTTTAAACACTATTGCTCTGGTTTGATGCATTTACCGACGATCATCGTTCTCCCTTTTACATTAACGGATGCAGAAAATGCTTGTTGCAGTCACGTCTTATTGCGATACACCCACTTTCATAAAAATAGCCTAGCGACACCTTCGTAAAACTTGGTGAACTGTTTGGAATTTTCCCGCATACCGACTAGTTTAAATCCACACTGCGCTTATGGAAAATACTTCTGGCACAATCATAGATAGGAAAATTCAACAAAACAATTAATTTGTTGGTGCATTTCATAACACGAAAGCATTCTGAAGATGATGGTATAAAAATTACAACAATATTTTATTTAATTCAGCTATAAACAAATTCCAAAATGTTAAAAATTAAATTCACAATTTTGATTTTTATGTCATTATCTTCTTAGATTTTTTTAAAACCAACACCACTTCCAGAATTTTTTAAAAAAAAAGTTGGCCTAAGATTGTGTCAGAAGAATGAGGATAGAATTTCCCCAGTCTTAAGTTTGTGTTACTAGAATATAATGGTATTTTAATTTCACTTGCATTGTGTCTGAAATATTCATTGCGTGTCAACGAATCAGGTGTCATAAATTTTGGATACGACAAAAGGATCGGGTACTCACTGGGTAAGATACCTAAAACGTGAAAATTTGTATTATACTACGATTTCTTTGGAGATCTGAGACCGCCAGTAGAGGTTGAGAGTTATTTTCGAAGTTGCGATATTTACTACAGCAGTGTGTCGGAGCAGTCTTATAACACTTACAACTGTGAACATTTAGTACACAAGTTTCTTACTGAGAATGGCTAAAACTGTTAGCGTGTTTGGTTACATTATATCATCGGGATCTAATTACCCAACAATTAAATTAAAGCAGGATGAAGAGTGTGCATTGGATTTAGTGGAACTGTACACATGTATCACTGCAAAACGTGCACACTGGAAATAATGTTTTATAATGTTTTATAGTTTAATGATTCTGAACAGCAAAAAATAATTATTGAACTAGGTTATTACGAATTGTATAAAATAAATATATATACAGGGTTTGTTCAAGAAATGGTTCAGTAAGATTCCAGACATTAACGAGGAAATTGATAATATTTTCAAACTAAGTGCTAACAATAACACCAAGTCGTGTAAACAGTATTAAAAGTATTTTAGGATTTACCAACCACAAACTATTTGCAAACACTTCACATATTTCTGACCCGCAAGTGAACATGATCTCGGTATTAAACATTTTTGTGGAAACCAATATTATGACAGGATCGCTTAGGAATAATACTCTGACTCAGAGTATCTACGAATTCAGTCTTTCTGTAGCACCCGGGTATAATCTGGATAAGGAATCAAACCTCGTTATATATTACCCTTTAAGTGTATCAGAAATCGATAACATTACAATCAAATTAGTTGACCATTGAGGGGAAATGGTTAACTTTTCCCCTGAAACTTATATTTATGCTAGACTAGAAAAAAATATTTAAGGAAATGCCAATCGGTTTCATATATAAAACACGAACTCGCAGGTCTCAACTGTTAGAAGTGTTTACAACTCCAAAATGTCAAGTCGTCCAGAGACTTACAGTAGAAAAAGTCCGTTTTTTGAAACCCTTAGGATTGAAGGTTATAAATAATGGGTGGTCGGAATAAAGTAGTTTAGACCTCTACAGCGAGAGCAACATTAAACTCGAAGACTAGAATACGATGATGTACCTAAATTATATGTGTTTGGATCTTAGAGATCAGATTAAACCATCACAAAAGAATATTATACATATCTACCATTTACATTAAACGCAGGAAACAATGATCGGATTTCCATAGAAATTCAAAACAGTGAAAACATCACATACCTGCACGAAAGTTTTATATCTATTAAGGGTGTCTATAAAACAACTTATCCTATTAAAGCATACAAGTTTACTAGAAATGCACCATACTGTTACGAGCTACTATTAGGCAACACGTCAAACACACAAGCGCCGTAAGCAATGTCGATTCTACAGAGACCTTGAACTTTCTAGCATATACCGGAGTGTGAATCATCTATTTTATTCATGGTATATATAAGACCGCTGATGAAGTACAGAGTTAGTCTATATCTAAATGTCGAATATAAATTATATCGTGTAAAGTTAACTAGTTACGCTTTTGAAAGTCTAAGAGTAAATATAAATTTGTGTTATGTGAACGTGTATGTTGTACCGCCAGCTTGTAGAATACATAAATAGACAAAAGTGTAATAAATAAATTTTAGTAGTGTTAGTGTTGTTAATAAACCTATGGTTAAGAATTTAGTTTAAGAAGATATTAGTGCTTGTAAATAGCATTAATGTGATAGTGCTTTATTGTTAATTGGACCGAAGACATCTATAAATAAGGCATATACTGTTAATTAGACTTGTGAACAGTGAGTAATAAAGACTTGTTATTACTTGTTTTAAATTGGTGAAACGCGTTAGTAGTAGCCCGCTACACTGGTCTCAGGGTGTGTGGGGTATACAGTAACTTATTTAAAAAAAACACGCAAGTCTAAAGATATTTAAGTCGTTTGTATATGCCTGTCACAAGAAGCCAAAGTAAAATGGACGCAGAAACTTTAATGAATTTCCTTGAGGATTTTAAATCCGGTATGAAAGAAAAATTAAATGAAAATGCTGCGAAAATAGAAGTGACACTTAGTGAAAATGCTGAGAAAATGGAAGAGAGGTTGGCTAAACTAGAAACGACACTTGGTGAAAAATTTTAAAGAGGTGTTAAGTGGAAATGCTGAGAAAATGGAAATAAGTTAATTGAAAATGCTGCGAAAATGGAAGAAAAGTTAAAAGAAAAGACAGCCACATTAGAACAAGGATTAATGGAAAGCTCTATTGCATTGAAAACAGATGTCACTAAACAGGTAAAAATAGTTGAGCAAAAGTTGGACAGTAAATAAGTGAAAATGGAGGAAGATGTGATAAGGCTGCAAGAACAAATGATTTCACTAACAACGCAGTTACTTGAACTAGCAAACCAAGTTGTAAATCAGAACATTTCAGAAATAAAGAGCATGGAAAAAACGAGTCAATACCGTCAAAATTTAAAGTAAAACCATCTACAATCGATGGTAAAACATCTTGACCAACATATTTGAAACATTTGAAACTGCTGCAATAGCGAACGGTTGGTGCAACTAAGAGAAGGATATCTCCTTAATAGAGGCCCTACGAGGGAAACCCTTAACATTTTGCAAACGATTTCTGATCACCAGCAGAATGATTACGATGTATTAACATAGAAGCTTGAGATGAGATATGGAGACACTCACCTTCAACAGCTTTACCATGCACAAGTTAAGAACCGCTCGAAAAGACAAATGAAAGCCTGCAAGAATTCGAAGCTGACATTGCCAGATTAGTTAGATTGGCATACCCAACGGCACCAGATATCTTCCTCGAACAACTGTCTGTTCAAACATTTGTATATGGAGTTAAAGATGGCGAAATACAGCAAGCGCTAAGATTAGCACGGCCAAAAATGTTAGATGATGCACTAACTTATGCGCTTGAATTTGAAGCAACTAAGTAGACATCACACAGGATGATTCACAAAGGTTGGTCTGCCTTAGAAAAACCTGGTCAATCGCAAAACAGCGTAGAAAAAATAAAGAAGCGTGTGTTTGAAAAGAAAAAGGTGGAAAGATTGGAAGGACGACGACCGCGAAGATGGGGTCTGCTATGCTGGAACTGCGGTGAAGTTGGTCATATACAAAGAAGCTGTACTCAACCAAAAAACAACCGGTTGAGCAGCAGGAAAACGAGCAAGTTGACTTAAGGGGGCGTACGTCTAGGGATGGACACGACCCGAACAGGTTCGAGGTTCGGTTCGAGGTTCGGTTCGATTTTTCGAACCGAACCGGACATTTTATTTTCGAACCGAACCTCGAACCGAACCGACAAATTTTTCGAACCGAACCGAACCTAGCTCAAAGTTCGGTCCGGTTCGGTTCAAAAGGTTCGATTTTTTAAATAAAAATTTAGTTTAAAAATTTAATTCTCACTAAAAACATGTCAATCTTAATTTCTCTCAAACGTACATTTTAAAAATCTCTAGTAGCAAGCATATAAGAATTAGAACGATTTTCTAATGTACATGGTCATCGAGTTTTAAGGCAATAGGTAAATAATGTAATAGGTATTAGTGATACATATCTAATAAATTTTGTCATCGAGCCACGTTTGTAGATCAAAAAATTCTAGATTAGTTCGATTTGTTTAATGCTCCTAATTCCAATTGTTGTTTGTTTATAACTAGTATTAGATATTGGAGAAACTCGAAATGATTTTGAAAATTTGATTTTAAAAACAAGTTTATTTTATTTAATGAACAGAAGTCGTGAAAACCATATAAAACATATACAAGCCGAGGTCACGGTCTAGAGACTACAGAAGTTTTCAGAATAAACGAAACAATTTAATTTTTAATTAAGTATGTATTACAAAATCCATCATTTTAAATTTTTTACTTTTATATGAAAACCAGCTCTCTATTAATATTAAAAAATGAGACCTTGTAGCAAAAACTAATCTCCTTTTCTTTTGTACATAATCGCTCAACAAATGGTGTTACAAAACGCATGGTACGATAATATTTACGGTTTGTTTATTGTGGCCATTACCAACGTCCTTAGAAGTAGCCGATACTCCAAAAGATTGACCCCAAACTTTCTCTCACGACCAAGGGTTGAAGTTTATGACCCATAGGGGCATAAACTTTTCAATCAATGCCGACATAAAATAACACACTATAATGCAAATAATAAGCAGACATAATGTCCGTGCCATAAGTACTGTTATATTTTATTATGAAAAACGTAAACACTGTTTGAGGTAGATTTACGATTCTTACCGAGAACCATCTGATATTGTCTTTTAAAAGAAATAATAATAAAGATAAACTGACAAACAGGTTTTTGTTTGTACCGTATAAGAAATCAGCAACACCTTATTTATTGTCTTGATACTTTTTTTATACTAACTAAAACTAAAATAAAAGTAATCGCAAAGATCGTGTGATATCGTTCTTTCACGGTAAAATGACATTAGTAAAATTTATCAAATATTAACACATGCTAAATTTTAGAGGTAGTTCAAACCTAATTTGCATTCGAAATGAATACATCATATTACCTCAAAAAACTTTAATAGACTTGACTTTTTTGAAGATCTCGAAATTGAAACAGAATTACTAAGAAATTACACTTGTTTAAACACCCAAAGCAATCCTAATAGAAATTTCATTCCAATATACAAACGTCTAAATTCATTGAACTCTATTGGCTTAAAAAATATCAAATACACTTGATTTATTTTCATTAATTTTACTGCGGTGCTCTACTTTTCGGATCGCACTCCTTACTTGTCATTATACAGAAATCCATAGTTTGTCCTTTTCGACTTCATGAGCGACGAACACAAGAATTAATCCATATTTATTGGAACAACCAATTACTTAAATTGTCTTTATTGATGTGATATTAGTTTTATACGCAAAATGTCCTATATATAATGTAATAGTTTGATGAAATATTTATTTTAAAGTTTACAGTAGGTAACTACGGTTAATTTTGTTTTATATAACTTTCGCATACTTACTTGTAGTGGCACCAAAGGTGGCTAATGCCAAAAACGCTCTGCTGTAATTTTATAAAGATTTTTTAAATATTATATTATTTTACACGAGAATACTCTCTTTTGGAATTTATTAAACTTTTAAATTGTGTTTTAATTGTATAGTTTTGATTTCGTATAGAATTTTGTGACTTACCTTTGAATAAAACATTATGTCGTTCTTGTACGTAAATCTAACTCGTTTGAATGGGCTATATTTAATTCATTACTCAAAGCGCTCCATTCAATATTATTTTATATTGCACAATTACACAATACAAATATAGAAGAGAGGTTGACATCCCCACCCAAAAGAGACATGATAAACCATGACCCATTTAATTTAATGACACGTTGTTCTTCCACATTACATTTTATTTTCCAATGCTACACCTGAAGGATGAAGGTGCTATTTTGGCCAGGAAACTAGTTTTTTTTACCTAGAAATTTTAAATTTTGACAAACCCTTGCTGTTTCAAGCAAGGTAGGTACCTTTAACATACGTGACAAGATTCACACACGGGACCTACATTTTACCTCTCAACTGAACGAGGTCGTATTTTTGTGAAAAGTGTTCGTCTTAACATTTTCAAGCGGACCGTGTCGAGATACTAACCCAATACCTTGGCCTTAGTGGTTAGCATATCAACAATCCACGGAGCCGCAGCTGTTCTACCATAACTGCATTATCTGCCTTTGCCCCAATAATACAGTCTTAGGTCTACTTTGATAATTTTATAAAATCAGACATTTAATTTTTGTAATGACAAACTTGTAGTAATTAATTTAGAGCTCATGAACGATATAAAGAAGTAACGCCCCTAGGTTACTGCCTTCTGAAATTGTAATTTTAGTAAATTATATTGTATGTATGTATTCGCTGTGATGTACACAAACGTGTTCTATACTAAGAAAGTTGAACTTATAACGTTTCTTATGACAATAGTGAAAAACCGTAATATACCATTGATACAATCATGTTTCACTAAAACATCCGTCAACTCTGTCAAATTGCGTACCGACTTGTAACATATTAAACATGTCAATTCTAGAAGTGCCGCAATTTTTCTTGCTGTAAAAATCATATATACAGCACCACCAAGCGATGCGAATAGAAAAATAGTTGGAATCAATAAATAGGTTTAGTATCTATGGTAGATATTTTATCCAGTAGCTACTAGATGGCAGGAAATACGTCACAAAATTTATTATTTTTCAATATAAAAGTATGGATATTTGTTTCCCCAAATTGTATATGCACTACTACATAAATAGTCGGAAAATAAGCGACTCCAAGAATAGAATACCCTAAAACCACAACGTAATGAGACGATTTCAAAAATAGTTTTCGCTTCAAGCTTACAATTTTAGGAAGATGTTTAAGGTTCCAACTAATAGAGCCGTAGACACTTTATAATGTAGCTTAATCAATGGAAACTTGAGAATTGACTGTAGCAGCTTTTATGCAATGTGTTTAAAATAGACGTACATGAAATTAAACCATTATTTAAACTGACTAGTTACCGGCAATAATTTAATGTACATTGAAACTAAAGCGCTACTGGAGCGTATCAAATGCCAAAAGACGACGCACATGTTTTACTGCTCATAGTAGCAGCCATAGAACGCACACAGTACTTATTTTGTGTAACAACGTACATATTTCATGAATAGTTGACAATGATACTGTTACTTATACAAAATATGCAATTTTAATACATATGTTTCAATTATATGCATTGGTACATTGGTAAGTAACTCTTTATTATCCTACTGATAAGAAACGGGTACGGTATACCGACTTTGAAGGCAGTTCTTAACACAAGAATACAGGTTCTTAGGAAATATGTAGATTTGGGATATTACTGAAAAATTGGCTGTGCTTGTGGTAAACTTGTAAAATGAGCAAACACCAATCGGCTTTAGCTCCCCAATTTTGAACACATAATTATGTATTGGAGCGCGGTATGACTTAGAGGGTCTGCGTGAATCAGATTGGTTCGCGTATGACTGCTGATCTTAAGGTGCCGGGTTTGATTCCTGGGGTGCTATTCTCGACACTTCGAATATATGCGTCTATTCGAATAATGACGTTATTCGAAGGAAAATATTGAAATCCCTATTCTCAACTCTTCGAATGTTTTACGCATTCGAAAATTCTTACACGAATACATTCGGGTGGATTTTTGTTGACGTATTTCTTGTTCGAACACTGACTATTAACCTTTATTCTGTACATAAACTATTTATTTGGAAAATGAAAAAATAATATACTTGTAATTAATAAATGATTTGAAGAATGCGGAAGAAGAAGGTGGTGATGATAAAGGTGAACCAATAGATAAAGCTGCTAGTGATTCTTTAGGGAGTAATCTGATAAAAATTTTATTAAGCTTTTTGTTTATCAAAGGAATTATGTCGGTTTTTAATGACTACATTGAAGTCGTTTATTAAGCTACAGTCTTTAAATGCAAAATCATTTGAAAATTTAGTTGTTGCATTTTGATGTTTCTTTAAAAACTCTTATCAGTGCCGTTTTTTGTCGTTCTGAGGGGTTGCGGCCTTTTTTACCACTCTGTTTGCTAATCTTACGAACTTGCTTTAATATCAATTTTAAGTTGAAAAGTAGAACTAGGACCACAATGCCCATAATTTAGTAACCAAAACCAAATAAGGATCAAATATATTAGGTTATGTTATTTAGCTAATAGAAAGAAATGGCAGTATATGATAACATAGTGGGGACAATTCGAATGCCATGTTGCCAAGCGTCTATAACGTGTTCGAACAGTAAGGTTTACGAAGAGTGCGGACAATGCCAAATAAGGGCACTACTTGTATATAAAACCTTGGAATACATTTGAATTCGAATATTTATGAATGAAGTCGAGAATAGCACCCCAGGCATGGACCTCTAAAATGTTGGTAGAGCAATTTTTTGAGAAATACGCCCGCGTTCGAATAAAAGGCTAAATGTAGGTTCCGTGTGTGAGTGTTTGCTCACGCCATTACTTATTTGGTTTTGAAATTAAACTAAAAGTATATTGTTTAATTTGTATAGATAACTACTATTAAAGTTGGATGTCGGTATTGTTTTCAATAAAATTAGTTTTAGTTTTTGATAAGTCGATCTTCTAATAACGACAGGTTGTACGATATACAGATTCGAGTTCTGTATTTGTACATGTAAGAAGGTTTGGTGCTATTGTGGTAACTTTAATTTAATACGTGGAATTGGTGCTTATAACAAAGTTAGTTCCAATTTCTTTATTATTCTACTGCCCTTTTCCTGTTATCCGCAAGTGAGTCGAAGAATTAAGTGCTACTTCGACATTTGGATTCGGTAAGTTATAGTTTAAAATTATTGCTCATTTTGCTTGTTATGTATTCAATTCAAATGGTTCTCTTCGACTTTTTATATTTGGTTGTTATTTGTAAAGTGTTAGCGATTACATATTCATTACTTCGTATATCTTAGAACCGAATTTCTGGTTTATTAATTTGTAAATTGAAACAAAAGTACCAGAAATTCTTTGCACTGATTTCGCATTCGGTAGTTGTATTGAATACATACAAATTGAAATTGTTAGAAATAGCTATATTTTGAATATAATAATTTGTCGTATATCAAGCAGATGCTCTGCATGAGATATCAAAATTAAAATAATTGTATTTGAACGGCAATTCTCTAGTTTAAACTTATTTCGTTCGGAGTTAGTTATCAGTAGGATAATTAATTTAATTTATACCTATACATGCTATACATGCATATACATTTCGCTTGGAGTTAGTTATCAGTGGATTAATTAATTTAATGTATGCCTATACATATGACAGGACTCACTATTATACCTTTTTTGAATTATTCATATGATGTCGTAGTTGCTGATAGTGAATCACTGCTTATAATAATATTCCGTAGGTTTGGTTGGCAAATGTTATTTTGAATTAATAGTTGGGGATATCGTATACACATTATTTACTATTCGTAATAACTATAACGTATAGTCTAACGTTCAAATTTTGTTTGAAGATTCTTGTATTTACTATTTAATTGGGCGTATATCACTTTTAGAATGACTGAAAGTAAAACGAAATTAAAAAATCGTTTAAAAGCTTTGATTTCTAGAAAAGAAATGTATTTTTAGAGGATTCAACGCTTGTATAACGATACTAAAAATTTAAATGATTCAAACATTGTGAAAAATTTTGTTATTAGATTGAAAACTTTAGAATGAAGGCAGAATGTGAAAAACTTGTAAATGAGATAAATGATATTGAATTGTTATTGGATGATGAATTTAACCTTAACTATTAAAGTATTGAAACACTTAATGAATTACATTGTAATTTTTTGGTTGCTGCTAAGGATGTTCGTGTAAAGCAGGCGTCAGGTAAAAGTTATGCTTTGGACCGTGGGTTGCATGCTAGTGTATTTTTCTAGAAATATTCGGGAATTTCCTGTTTTTACGAATGCTTTAAAAACCTTATAAACGATAATGCTTAGTTAGGTGATCTCGATAAAATGAATTATTTGTTAGGGTTACTTTCAGGCAAAGCTGCTGCCGGAGCAAATTATGAAATTTTGTGGCAATTTCTTATAGAAAGATATCATAATTAGTTTCTAGTTACATAAAACAAGTTTTGGAATTGAAACCAGCAGTAACTGCTTCATTATGTAGTTTAAATAATATCTTAGAAAAGTGCGATTCAGCATATAGAGCGTTACAGAAATTGGACATTGATGATTTCTTAGATTTTACTTATGTGTACTTTATATGGTCTAAGCTAGATGTACAGACTAAGAGTCTTTTTGAAAATGCTGGTAGAAATTCAACTGTACTGACTTACAAGGAAGTAATAGACTTTATTAAGGAAGAAGCTCAAAGTAAAGCGGGAACTGCATTAATTATAGTAAAAGCAATTCGTTTTTTGTTAAGTATAGAATAAGCGGTAATATATGTTCTATTTTTCAGTCACATCATAATATTTCTCAGTGTAGTATATTTTTGGCTAAGTCGCCACTTGAACGGTTCAAAGCTATTAAAATAAAAATTTGTGTATTTGTTGTTTTGTACAACACAAGGTAGCTGTATGTAAAAGCCATGCTTCTTGTGATTTTTGTAAATGTAAACATAACTCCCAATTACACTTTGGTAAAAATCAATCAGGCTGTAAAATTCGTCGCGATTTACTGGAATATTAGTTGATTTGCCTTTAGAGGACGATGAGTTTTATACACAGGATGCTATAGATGGAATTATTGAAGGGGAATTATTTCCAACCTTGTTGAGTTCTCGAAAGGTGTCTGGGTCCTTGAATTCGCCTATTGCAATTAAAACTAAGCTGGTATATGTCGCAATGGGATCCGCACCTATAGTTAATCCGCAACCAATAAAGTTTCAAACATTCAGTTCTCGAACCCACATTAGATTCTTTAGTTAGTAAATTTTGGGAAATCGGGGACTTTCCGAAACAAAGTTTTGAACATCCCGATGATCAGGAATCCGAAAAAATTTACGCATCAAATGTGCAACAAGATTTAAGTAGTTGGTATATGGTAACGTTACCAATTAAACACAGTTCCTCGAAATTAGGAAATTCTTATTCTGTGACACTTAACCGCTTTTATTCTTTAATACCCCAGTCAAATTAGACTTCAACCTCGGATTTCGAGCGAGTAAGCTGGAAATTTGCATAGACCTTTATTTTGATGTTCTAATGACTGACAAAAAAGTCTCATATTATATCGCGCCGGCGTCATAAGTTATTCAAGGTCAAAGGTCGGGTAAAACGGTTTTTTGCAATTATTTCGTTTTCTATGCAAAATACGGCATTTGAGGTTATCATAAATTCTGTAGATAATACAATTATCTACAATTTCGAATTTAACTATTTTTCGATAACTCCAACCGTTCTCGAGATATAGCGCGGAGAGTGGGGAGCGCGCATCCGTATATGTAATACCTATAAGTGAACGGCGTCGCTAGGTGAAAAGATGACTATACAAAATAATTAATAAAGTAAGAGCACAATTTTTGATATTATTTTTTCATTATTTATAGATGTAATAAGTTTATTTATTTATAAAAAATTATTAAATATATTATTTATAAGAAATTTTCGTAATAATATTTATTATTCTATAGTATATGACTCTCGGCGAGTCTGTATAGTTTTATCTCAACGTTAATATTCATAAATTATTAAAATAAATAACAGAGGAAAATGTGGCAAATATTGAAAGAAATAAGACGATATTAACTTTATTCTTTATTTATCACACTGTGTAATTACAAAAATATATTTATATTTATTCTTAATGACTTAAATTGTCAGATAAATTTCTATAATGGGTCTTATTCGTCATTGTCTTCTTCGTCTTGATCTTCAAAGTCGATGAGTAGATCATTATCGCAATCTTCCGTATCGGTAATATTCGTCTCTAAGAGATCAAATATCTCTTGAGGCATATACTCAATTTCTTCATCAATATTATTTGATGTCGATGGAGCATTGAGACAGGCTTGGCCATTACACTGGCCACATACCGCAGAGCATTGCAACCCTACTTTCCTACATCCACAATTAGCACCACAGCCCTTTTGCAATTACAGAAGATGATGCTCAACAGTTCTTCTGGTGCTGGTGGCAATAATGTTGTTGTAGGAAGTAGAATATCATATTCTAAAACCACCCCATTCCTCAGGGATAAATCTTTTCCCAGCCAAGTTTGAGTTTGATAGTACACCCGATAAATATGTTGTTGAGCTGCTGCACTCGTAGGTGGAAGGGTCGATAACTGCACCGGTCTATTGAGCCTTGTAGATTTAATAAATTGCAGATACCTGAGATTGTCGATATTCAGTTCAGTTTTCGGAGCATTATACATTGCTAAGAGAACACGTACTCCATTATTATATAATATGTCTGGAGGACAGTTTTCTTGCCGAAATAATTGCGCTGACTGACACAAATCAGGATGTTTTTCAAATATTTTAATAATTTGCAACTTTCCTTGTTGAATAGTGATGATGTCGTGTCACACCCAGTAAATGCATGCAAAAATAAAATATGTTCTTTGCAGCGAGGATATTTGTCCAAACTTTTTGATGAATACATTCTTGTTTCTATATTCCCTTTGCCAATTTTTTTGACAAAAATTTCTCGCTGATATAATTTTGTTCGTCCGATTAATATGACCAGCAAATCGATGTCTTCTCCAACGATGACAGCAGTTTTTTGTTGTTCGGATATTGCAATGGCTGTCTCGACAATCAGGACATCAGCATCATCTCTAGCTTGTTTTGTAGCGATATTAATGATTTTTAGTTGTTCAATAAGCATTTCAATGAAATTTTTTTTATTGTTCCTGTTTGATAAAAATTTTTCTTGGCTGGTCGGCACAATCATTGTTGCATCAAAACGTACCTCGTAAGATGTTGAAAAAGCTGCGGTTCGTCGCAATTGCTCCATTGCTTTTATGTTTTACTGTAATCTGCATATCCGTCGAATACAACAACAACATTTGAACCAAAATGGTTTTGCAAATAGTTGATGTATTTATTGACGATTACAGAGAAAGTATCATTTTTGTTCCATACGACGCGATGCAAAAGAAATCCACCATCGATGATATATGTAACATTATTCTGATTAAGTTCAATATCAACAGGTTCCATAATATTGAACAATTTGGCTTTTGGACTTTTCGCATGCCAGCATTATCAAATAGTGATGTTGGGTATGGACTTAATTCATATTGTAGATATTTTTCAAGATGGTGGTCAAACTTCTTGTTTACAGTTATTCTCTGAAAAAGTAGCAACGGATCTATTGCGACTTTGCAGTTATTCACTTTAATAGATCTGTTGACTGTAGAAAGTGGAACAACTTTGTCTGCACGCTTCAATTTTATGTCATTGAATGTCAATCCAGTAATTTTTTCCATTGACTCCAGGCCGATAGTGCTTGCTTTGTGGCAGTTTATGGTGTCATTTCCCACAATTCCTGAAGCTATTGATACAACTTGCCTTATATTTGGGAAAGGATTGTGAAGTGTAAACCATTCTACAAGCTTACTTACATCTGTGTTGTCTCTTTTTATTCGTGAATCTCTAGAATCGACATGCTGGTCTACTGAGTCTAAGGAAATATTACACAACTTTTCGATTTCGTCACAGATAGTAGACGTAGCATACATGCTGTATACCCACTTGGACAAAACGCTATCTTGTGTACTCCGACCTCTTGATACGCCTCCTTCTGTCTTCATGGACTTCATCAAACTTTGCTCGATTATCATATCAGTCCACGTTCCTGAGTTAAACTTATCTGTGCGTTTTACCGTGAAAAACCGTTTTGAAATTCTCAAAATTCTGTTGGTCCATTGTATCTCTCAAAGTAATCATATCTTGGAGGTAGAGATGCGTTGACTTGGCATAAAGAAAGCGACCACTTGCATGAAAATACGGAAGCATTTTTTTCACCGCATTAAGATGCTCCTCAAAGAGTCCGAGCCGTTCAGCGCGAATGAAGTCTAGTGCTATTGATACCATATGGAAATATTGTAACCATAATTGAGCTGTGGGACCTCGAGCTTTTAGTTCATTAAATTTGTCGAGATATTGATTGATTATTAACTGGCAGTTATTTGCACATCCTTCTAAATTTTCATAGGTTACTTCGTGACTCATCATCTGTTCAATTAATTCATCTAAAACGTTATCATTTTCAATCTCCATATCTTCAAAATCACCTTTGATAATGCAAGACGTAATAGCGTATGACCTCTGATACTTCTTGAATAAGCATGACCATCCAACATTTTGTCGACAGAATTAGCAGCATATATTTGACTGAGAGCTTCCTTGATCCCACTTCCATCCATAATATATCCTATGCTTCCAAGAAAGCACATGAGCATATGAAAACCTCCTAGTCTTACAATTACTTGAGACAAGTCTGAGTTAGCATCTGATGCAGCTACGATTTCTCGAGCTTTTATATAGAGTGGCTGATCAAAAGTTATTATGCACGTTTTTTGTCCGTGTGTCTTAGCAATATTTATAGCACATTGTAATGTAGTGTAAATTGTATTCATATTACTCGCAGGTTGATCAATAAAGGGAAGGAACATTATCTGAGAAGTCTGAAAATTCTTATTATTTTTGTTAGTTCCTCTATAAATCCATTCCATCCTGGCAATGGTGAAATATTTCTCCACTTTCCGTACATCCACAAAAAATCAACAGTATTAAACGAATATTCAGTAAGTACATCTTCATCATTAAGATTTTTAACTTCAATTCTGCTCAATCCAGGTATAGCATGCTTTTCGTATGTTAGAAGGGGTACATGTGATACTGCTGCTAACTCTTTTGCACTAGGCGTTGTTGTACATTTTTATACGTTCATCGTAAATAACAGCATTTTTTGGAGTTATAATTTTTATCATTCCCATTACATGGAAGGTATTATTACCGTCAAGAGTATTAACATTTATATCTGCATTATCTCCAACATATTGTACTAATACACCTGTCTCTGATGGTAGAATACGAGGTTGTGGGTGCAAAACAGCAGAAACTTCATACTTCACGGTATCGTTATATGAAGCAGAGAATCCAAAGCTTGACAAAACATCCAAAAGTCTTTTAGATCCATATCTTCTATGAAGAAATACAGATAGACCTAGTAATAGCTGTGATGAGAATGATCGCTCTCGCATTGAAGCCATTATAGCATGACTTATGGCTGTACATTTTGTTTGTAAATGATCCCTCTTAGTTTTTTTGTTTTTTACAATAACTTCTTCCAAAAAATGCAGTAAAGTTCTTGGAATTTCTCTATTAATATCGTCCATCATTTTACTTGGAGGCGGATAAGATTTAGTCTCGACAACAGAAGAACGAATATCTTCTCTAATAATCGCAGCAGCAGTTTCTACCACACGCATTCGTTCTTCTTCCACAGTACCTTTTTATTATTATACCAAGCACTAGATAAAATATTAGCTTGCGTATCACGAAAAGAGATAATAGTAAATGATCCTATTTTCGTCGTTATTATTATATTAGTTAAATATCTTTCCTTAATTTTAAAATGATTGTTCTATCATTTGGAACATAGCCCGTAATGACATCCTCAGTTCTTTTAATGTAAACTGCGAGTCTTCATTGTTTTCAATATAACAAAAATTTCTTGCATTGCTGCTATTATTTTGTCATCTCGTCGAGGCACTTCATCTGTAGCAAGTAAACGTGTTTGACGAAGAAAATTAACATGGCAAATACTATGGTATTTGGCCTCGGCAGCTATCAAGTCGTGTTCAAAAATAATGCGATCTTTTATTAACTTGCCTAATAAATCGCCTCGTTCATCTGCTCTTTTCATGATAGTTTTTAAATTCAATTGTGCTCACTCTACTAATTGTGCGTTTATATTTTCCTCCTTCTTCATCTCCGCTACTTCATCAGCTGCTTCGCTACAGAACATACATAACGTTTTGAAGTCAAAATGTCAGTTCTCTTTTACGTTCATCTGATGATGTTGAGGGTTCTTCATCTTCATGACGTCGCTTAGACGCTGTAATCGAATGTTTACTAATATACACTTTACGACAGTCGACATGCACATTCACAGAAGTAACAGTATTTAAATATTCTATATGCCCATCGTTTCTAGAAATACTTGCAGTTTTTAATGTTTTTAAACCGCGCACAACATTCACTGTTTCTCCTTCCGAAAGCAGTTTATTACATATGAAACACAAATCAGTCATTTTATATGAAATGCTTAGCACGTTTCAAATTGTCTAAAATAAACGTCGAGATACGTATTTCAACTAAATAACAGACATGGAATAGAGAATAAAACCTTGAAAAAAAAACTAATATAACTTTACAACAGAACATCTGCTTAGACTCTCTATACAGCCATATAAGGGTCAGGTATATAGGGTACAAGGGCCGAAACACCGTACGGAGGGCAAACCGGGGTATATATATGATTTCCATACTGAACCATACTTTCTCAAGGTCCCCTGTATTGCCCCTCAATACCTGCACTTTCACTTTTTAATATGTAATATGTATGTTCTATGAATTATAATATATTTGAAAGACTCAATTTTTAGTTTATATATTTGCAAATATTATAATAAAACTGTTTCAGCTATAAGTAATATATGAACATATTTTTATAAATAAATAAATTCATACAATTGCAATAATTATATTTTATATTCAATTAAAAGTTTTGTATAGTCATCTATTCACCTAGCGACGCCGGTCACCTATAGATATTACATATACGGATGCGCGCTCCCACTCTCCGCGCTATATCTCAAGAATGGTTATAGTTATAGAAAAATAGTTCTAATAAAAATTGTAGATAAGTGTATGATCTACAGAATTTATGATAACCTCAAATGCCGTATTTTGCATAGAAAACGAAATAATTGCAAAAACCGTTTTACCCGACCTTTGACCTCGAATAACTTATGACGCCGGCATGATATGATATGAGACTTTTTTGTCAGTCATTAGAACGTCTAAATAAAGGTCTATACAAATTTTCAGCTTACTCGCTCAAAATACGAGGTTTGCCCTTTTTTTTGCCTTATTTGACTGGGCTATAAAGAAAAAACTTGATAGATCGCCGATATTTGAGGCTCAATATTTGGAAGTTATTAGAGGGCATTTAAATGATGGATATACGTCGGTGATTCTAAATCGGGCGATATTGCTTCCGACCTATTTCCTACCTCATCATGCTGTGTTAGGATAGTTTTACAACTCCGTTAAGATGTGTTTTTAATGAAAGTACGAAAATTTGAACCCAAGTTTCGCTTAATGATTTGTTAGTAGATAAGCTAGGTTACCATGAAATCAAAAAACCGGTTTTCTTACGGGACTTAATATGGGAAATTCAAATGTCCAAAGAGACCATTTTTGTCGGATACAAAGGTTCACCCCGGGTGACCCTTACATTCAACGTTCACGTGACTTTGCTTACCCGTTTTCCTTATCCCGATTCCAGAAAAATTCCTTATCTTACATGTTCTATAAATTTCATATCTAGTAGGTCCCTTTAATTCAAAAATCTTTGAATCACATCTTCCCAAGTGACACTTGCACCATGCTTTTATTCTTTACTTGTAGTAGATGGACGGCAGGCTATTTTGCACCACCACCCACCACCTCCACATCACTCCACATCACCCCACATCACTCCACATCACTCTACATTACTCCAAATCACTCCGCATCACTCCACATCACACCACATCGCACCACATCACTCCACATCACTCCTCATTTTTTCACATCACTCCACATCACTCCACATCACTCCACATCACTTCACATCACTCCACATCTCTCCACATTATATAGGTAATAAAATCGCAAAGTGGTTGAGATTTCAGCTACTTTCCAAGGTCACCATATAATTTTGTCCCTGTTTAACTGTTGTTGGGAACTCTATATTAATAAGTAACATCTAACTTTATTTTTTATTTATATTTGCGTGGACCAATAGAATTGCGATATCTCTCATGTTGAGAGAACAACCAATGATATCGTCGGATCTCAAAAATTTAAACTTCGGAAGGTGTGCCAGGCTTCGACGGGTTTTATATGTTCTAACCTATTATTGTGTCGACCGTCTTGACCACTATTTTTTTATTTTTAAAACTACGCAATCAGCGCCATGATTTAGTTTCTGCCATCGATGTTGGTCGACCACGTTTTTTTTTTCATGTCAAACTTCGGGCCCCATGTTCTATTTTTATTTATAAACACCATATTAGTAAAATTTACAGAATCGCCCTGTATATTTAATTTTACGAGCACCATTACGTTATACAATTCAAAAAAATTTAATTGCCTTGTTCTGTTTTCGTTCTTAAGCTTTTAATTTTCCAAAACATAAGAATATTTTATTTCATCTAGTAGTGAGTAATAGTCTAGGGTGACGTTCTGCCGGGTTTATAGACCTTGGTGTTCGACTTGAGCGGTCGTAGTTGTGTATGGGTCATTGACCTTTGCGTCCTTGTTTTTGTGGTGAAAGAGAAGGAGGTCGTCGAACTTTGTTTTAGTGCGTATTTTCTTGTGACTCGTGCTACTGCAAGTCGGGGTCAATAACATACCCATGAAGGGTTCGTTGACTTTTGGATTCCCGCGCTTATGACGAATGAGTCGTCGCAGCGGGCGCTTTTTGGTTGACGTCGTTGGCCTTCGTGCGCTTCGGTCGGGTGACATAAACTGACACTCATAAGTTGGGGGAACGTAGCATTAGAATATAAGGTACTCTTGTTTGAATAGTAGCCATTTACTTTCACTCACTTGATGTGGGTATATAAGTAAATGTCTTAAATATAGGTGTTAGTGTTGAGTCTGTAGAAAAATGTTGTCGTGCAATCAATGTGGTGTTTCCTTTACTCAATGTGGCAATCTACTACGTCACGAGCATGAGCGTTGTCGTATCAACGCACAAGGTAAGTGTAAATGTAGGGCGTAGTTGTTGAATATTAATGTATGAATATTAGATCAGGAACAATCCGCTTCTAAAGGAGATGCAGGAAAGGTGTAAAAAGGTGGAAAGAAAATGACAAAGAAAGTAACCGTTACACCGCTCAATGGTAACACAGTTAAAGTAAACAACAGGTTTAATAACGGCTTTTTATTTGTGAAGCAGTACCGGCGACAACTCACAAGCTGTGTGAGCCGTGTGGTATGTACGTTACACGGCAAGCTTTTGCTGGTCATCTGAAGAGTATGGTGCACAAAGCGAAAACCGTCTCGAAGTTGGAAGATGGAGTGAAATTGATGCGCAGCGCTTTGAAAACCACAATTGTAAAATATCGGGTTAACAGTGGACAACATCATATAGCATACAATAAATTTTTTGATGAAGTAGCTGACAAAATCGAACGATTAATAGCACTTGAAGTGCAAAAACATAAAATGATAAAGGTTCATTTAGAGTTGTTTGGACACTTTATCCAACAAACAAAAGAAGTCTGCAAGATTAAGTCGTTTAATACAGCATTCAAACTTGCAGACGTAGACGTGAATAAGATATACGTGGTAACTATTGAAAGTAGGTGGCCGGAATTCCAGGAGCGGGATCCCGGCTGGGCATTACAGAGGATTCTATTTGTAGGGTTAAGTATGAATAAGTATAATCCTATGCGGTCATCCTCATACATCAAGCTACCGCGACTGATCGAGAATAACCACGCAGTCATTAACGTGCAAAACGACGACGAGCATTGCTTTGCTTGGGCGATAATTTCGTGTATTTATCAGATATGAATCCATACCGAACATAATTATATCCACACTTTAGCACGGTTCTTAATTGGGACGGTATATCATTTCCAACGAAAATTCGTGATATTTGTCATTTTGAAAATAATAATAAAGCTTTAACGGTAAACGTGTATGGGTTAGAAGCGGTGGATAAAAACGGTAAAATAGTATATGAGAATGTTGGACCGTTATATTATAGAACGGAGAAAAGAAATATACACGTTAACCTATTACTTATTGACGATAATGCTGGGAACAGTCACTATTGTTGGATCAAAGATATGTCGCGATTGGTGGCGAGTCTATTGTCCAGAGGTAAGAGAAAATTGCATTTATGTGATGGATGTTTTCAGGGGTTTAGAACTCAATGGCAGTTGAACCGGCATAAAAAGCACGACAAGTGTACACCGAATTGTCTACTTCCGAAACAAGTGTGGACAAAAACGCGAATCTTACGTGTAAGAACATATTGAAATTCGAGAATTTAGCGAAACAGGATGAAAGTTCCCATTGTAGTATACGCTGATTTTGAATCCGTACTAAGACCAATTCAAACGTGTCAACCGAATCCCCAAAATCAGTTTACAAGCAGGACACATATTCTCGTGCGCCTACTACATAGAATGTTCGTTTGACAATAGCGCGTCCAAATTTGTTAGCCATGGGGGCGACGACTGTGCCCAAAAATTTGTGCAAATGTTGGAAGAGGGCATTAAAGTATTGTACGATAAGTACTTGAAAAATATTGTGCCAATGGCACCGCTTACATATGACGAAAAGGCAGAAATGCGGGAAGCTACCACTTGTATATGTCAAAAAGCATTTAGTCTGAGGGAGGAAAAAGTAAAAAACCACTGTCACATTACTGGCATAACAACTCCAGGTGCCGCACACTTGAACTGAAATTTACATTACAAACTACCGACATTTGTGCCGATTTGGTTTCATAATTTAACGGGCTATGACTCACCTTTATTTATAATAGCATTGTGTATGAATCGAGAACGCTTGGAGGTAATAACACAGAACAAGGAAAAGTACATATCGTTTAACAAGCACATATTAGTCGACACAAAAGTGAAGGAGAATGAGAAAAGAAGAAGATGTGTTTGAAATTAAGATCTTTGGATTCCTACTGTTTTATGGTTTCGTCGATAGTGGAGTTGACGGATGATTTAAAAGTTGAAGAATTTTGTGAACTGAAAAAGTACTGTTTGGACGATAGGAAGTTTCAGTTATTAAAACAAAAAGGTATATGCCTGTATTCGTACATGGACGATATAAAGAAATTAGGCGAGGTATCGTTACCCACTAAATATTACTTTTACGACACTCTTACCGAGGAGCGCGTAACCGACCAACAATACGACCGAACAAACAACATACTGCACGTATTTAAATACAAAACGTTAGAAAACTATTCTGATTTGTATTTGAAATCGGATGTATTGTTACTAGCGAATATTTTTGAAACGTTTAGAAAAAATTGTTTAAATGCCTATAATATGCATCTTGCATGGTAATATACCGTCGCTGGATTGAGCAGGAATGCAATGTTATGGTATACCAATGTCGAATTAGAATTATTCGCCGATATTGATTTGCTGCATTTTTCAAAAAGAGCATCAGAGGCGGAATCAGTCAGTGTGTAGATGAAAAACAAAGTGCAAATAATAAATATTTGAAAACGTTTCGAATCGACGAAGAAAATTCATATTTAATGTATTTAGATGCGGCAAATTTGTGCGTTCACGGTATGTCACAATACCTTCCGATTTCAAATTTTGAATGGTTATCGGACACTGACGTACAAAATGTGGATATAACACTAATGCCAGACGAATCTAAATATGGATATGTGCTAGACGTGGATGTGACCTATCCCAAAGAATTGCACGACAATCATTCCAACTTACCGTTTTTAGTAGAAAATATGCTATCACCAATGGCAAAAACATAACAGGAGTACATAGGGCGTTGAAATTTAAACCGACCCCGTGGTTAAAGGAGTATGTCGATTTGAACACGCGAATGCGAAATGAGGCAACAAGCGATTTTGGAAAAAGTATTTACAAATTAATGGTAAACGCTATTTTTGGCAAAACGTTGAAGAATATCAAAAATTGCGTAGACATTCGCCTAGCGATACTTTGGCAAAATCGTTGTAATAAACACTGAGCGGAGACATTAGTTGCAAAACTCAACTTCAAAACTTCTAAAATATTTACCGAAGACTTTGTAGCCATACAAATGGAACGATTACGCATGTTATATAATAAACCGGTGTTTACTGGATTTATTATTTTAGAACTATCTAAAACTGTCTTGTATGGATTTTATCATGAATTTCTATGAAAAGGGTATGGTAATAACGTGTCCCAATGTTATTGTGACACGGACAATTTAATTTTCAAAATATTCACAAACGATTTTTACACTGTCATTACTAATCACTTAGGCAGATACGACACATCAAACTTTAAAACACCGAACAGATTCAACATCCCCGTCACAAAGTCGGTGGTAGACAAAATGAAGATAGAATATTCCAACGGTCCTATCTGTAAGTTTTACGGTACTGCAGCTAAATCGTATTTGGTGAGATTAGAGGGTGACATAGTTAAGCGTGCAAAAGGTATTAGAAAATACTTGATTCAAAAGCACTTACACTAAAACGATTGTGATGCGGCAGTAGAGGATAACGCAATTACTATTCGAAGCATGAAGTCGTGTAAATCAAACTTTCGCACTTTGTACACGCTAATAAAGAATAAGATAGCATTAGGGGGGATCGACAACAAATGATTTCTAATACCGCAGTCAACAAAAACTTTAGCTTGGGGCCATAAAGATATACTTTTGATACAATCTGGAAGGGCTGTTCCTATGCGCAAGACGTACGAAGAAAAACTATGCGATATTCCAATCGATTTGCTGTACAACACGAAAGAAGGAGAAGCAAAAGAAGAAGAAGATAGAAACCAGGAAAAACATCTGCAAGACGAACTCCGGCCAATGTTAGTAGTCAATAACGTGTCACAAGCATTTTTAAACTAAATCTATTACCAACTAACGGGAAGTAAGGAATCAAGGTAATGATATATGTCATCAGTTGCGTAATCAATATTATAAGTAAAAGTTGCGAAAGAGTGATGAATCAAAGGTTACCGCGGATGGAAACAAAAAGGCGTCGGACGACGTTGATACAGTCAATGTTTGAAAATCAGACTATCGTGCCTCTAGTTATACACGAGGATATTGTGTTAGTACCAGCAGGTGGTGGTGCGATTACATACAAAACTTGTTAGAGTCTTCAATAAGTGTGTCGCAATTTCAGAGTCTAAAGAAAACACCTAGCAAGTGTCACCTTATTCAGATGAGGTAGACACAAGCTACACAACACAGGATTTAATGAATATCCGTACTCCAAAGGTGTTGCAAACAAACTTAACAGCTTCACAAATACAAGAATGCGTTGATGATATCGTGCAGAGGGACTTTGACGTACCAGTGGTAAACTGTGAAACAAGGCGTCGCCGTGGATCAATGTAGTAAGCGTAAGACTACGGATCCCAAGGTCCTGGGTTCGAATCCCGACACGGCCGACTGCTTGAAAAATGGCAGGACTAAAATAGTTATTGTTTTTGTTTTGTTAATTACGCAGATTAAACTTTGCGGTGTTAGATCATTATAAAAAAAACATATGCTAATAAAGTTGTTGTTGTTGTTTTACTTCAATATTATTTATACATTCCGACGTAATTAAAAGTTGTAATTTTAGGCGTTAGTTCAGGGTGGCGTAGCGGAAAAAAAACAAAAAAAAAACACCACATGAGTACTTTAGAGGACGCCACTGTACATGTCACACCCCCAGCACTATGCATATATACATAGCTTCGTTTACGTACGTATGCGCATACGTATAGATCGTCTAGTCCATAAGTATCACAGTCAGAATCTATGTGTTAAAACAGAAATTTAATAGCTTACAAATTAATCATACAGAAGTACTCAATATCAAATCATTAGATCAAGGCTTAAGGTGTAAAATTTTACGACTGCGTCAAGTGTTGACAAAGTACGGAAAGAAATTGTTGGCTGAGTTACTAGACGGTAGTGTGTTTTTACCTGCTCAATATTCACACATATTCCCGGTCTCCGAAATTTTCGAGTTTAACCATACATCAACGCTTCGGGTACGAGGAATTATAAACAACTTTGCTGACGTAGAACTAGTATAGTGCATAAAATGTAATTTGTGTGTGGATATAATAAAGTATGTAACAGTAAAAAGTCGTTTTATTAATGCATAATATATGATAGTAAACAAACACGTAATAGTAGATCTGCAAAATATTATTTTTATCAATCCAAGAATTATGACTAGAATCTAAACCTAACCATTTGACATACACTTGATATTTAGCACTCTTTAATACTTTTTCTACTAAATATACATCCGGATGGTGTGTTCGTTGAAGTTCATCCGCATAGAAGCCACATAATATTGATTGTCCTCGACTATCGCGTAAATGGTTTGTTAAGGGGTTAGTCAAATACACTTTTACCACAGTGAAAATTTCATTAGACCAATTTGGTGTATATCCTTTAGTAAAGTGTCCTCTATGCTTACTAATGCGAACATGTTGTCCAACAGAAAATTTTTGGCTCTTTACATTTACTGTTTTGATCGTACTGTATACTGTGTTCAAAAGCTTGCGTTCTTTGCGTTTTGACATATCTACAGGTCGCATGCGGATTGTTCGATGATTGGGGTGGTTATATGCAACCACGAGTGAGGATCGTATATTCAGCCATCAATACGAACGATTCAAACTGAATTATTCCACATTTTTGCCTTTACGGAACGATTGGCGCGTTCTACTACGCAAGCTTTTTTATTGCTGTACACACTATAATGTATAATTCCATATCTTTTCATTAATGCTTTAATGCCTGTTTGCACCGCATCATACTTAAACTCAACTTAACTAACAAGAAGTTAGTGTTTATGTACGAGTTAAAATAATTTTGTTTTCACGGCATTAATTTAATCCCGTGTTAGTTAATACTGGTTGAAACTTGGCAACTGCGCAATTTTTTATCATAGTATAGTTTTTGGCCATAATTCATAACCTTACTGTATCTAGCCGACAACTTTATTTACCGCTTCTTTACTCTTCGTTATTATCCGAGTATATCATATTATTATTGGAATTTTTCCACGTACTTTTTTATTTAGGCGCTAAAAGGGACGTTAATTATGAGTAAGTATATATTGTTCAGCTATACATTAGGTTGTTTCATTTAAATCATTTTCTATAGGTTCACATATGAACAGTTAGAAAAGAACTCGTACTGCAAATTATTCCATCGATGAGAAGAATTTAGTTTTGCAATAGGTAAACAAATACAAGCAAAAAGTACTTAATAAGAAAACTAATGCAGTAACCAATGAGGAATAACACCGTTATTGGATAATTATTGCCAAGGAATTCAATGCACAATGTCCGAATTCACAAGCTCGCAGTGCCGAAACACTACGAAGATTCTTTCTAAACCAGTGTAAAAGCACAAGGAAAGTTGTAGGGGAAGAGAAAAAGGAGTTATATTTAACTGGTGGAGGTAAGGTAAAAGCTACCAGTACAGATAGTAACACCGATCTGATGCTTGGTATATTAGAGAAAAAGACGGTATATGGGATAAATAATATGTTTGACAGTGATGCAGTAGAAGACACAAACGTATACCTCATATGCTTTATAAATGTTTTTCAATAACATTGCATTTGTTGTAGATTTTGGATGATAATGTAGACATTAATCAGCTCGATTTATCTGATGTTGAATTAATGTATGATTCTCAACCAGAGCCGTCGGATATAGAAAGAATCCCATGGAAAAGATATTGTCTGGCAGAACTCAGCCAACCAAAAGATACATTGTTACACACTGTTACTACTTCAGATAACTTTACTGTAAGTGTATTTTAATAATCATAAATATTTTAAGTGTGAAATTTTATAGTCATCAGCTCGTGAAAAGCAAAAGCGAGAATATGATTGCAGTCCTGCCCTCAGCGTACTCACGTCATCTCATATTGCCGAGAAATACAATAAATTGTTGGAGTATCGCTTAACCATTGCAGAAATGGAAGTAGCTAGGCAGAAGTCGTTAAAATTTTTTGAAGAGGAAGATAGAAAGTTAAAACTAGAGAGTTTAAGATTAGATAATTTATTAAAACAAAAAAAATTAGATAATTTCCAAATGTAAAAAGTAGTTATTAATAAAATCATTTCTGGTTGCAATGATTAGCATGTTGTTATTGTTTTCTGGAATATCTGGAATTTGCCCATCGGCTATTAGAAGCTCTAACTCTGCTACATCAATATTTTCTGCTGGAGGTAACTGTCTCTCATTCATTTCTAGGGCAATGTTATGTAGAACTCCAGTAGCAATGATAACTGTCAATACAGTATCTAATTTAATTCGCATACCATATGCTAGCACAGGAAAGCGTCGCTTCCATACTCCAAATAATCGTTCAACTACATTTTTTGTTCTAATATGCGACTCGTTATATAATTGCTGGGCTCTTGTGGTGGGGTTTAAGAGTGGTGTAAAAAAGTATGGTCGTAATGGATATGCACTATCTCCTAAAAAAGCATATATTATAAACAAAGTTCTATACGTTAGAAATACCCAGAAGCAGCGAATTTGGAAACCTTCTATCTTCAAAACGTGCTCAAACCCTACTATTGTTGAACACCGTTGCGTCGTGGGTTGAATCCGGCCATCTCGCAACTAAATCCATAATTTTTAATTTGGAATTACATACTGCCTGGATGTTAATTGAAAAATATCCTTTTCTATTCCTGAAAATTTTACCATTTTCACTACCTGGACATTGCATTTTTATATGAGAGCCATCAATTGCCCCTAACACTCTAGGGAATTGACTAATTTCATAAAAGTCATTCTGTTCCCTTTGAATATCATTGCGATTTTCTGGCATATTAATATACTGAGGCAGTAATGTGGCTATACTATCTGCGACCCTTACTATTATCCTAGAAACTGTAGATGTATGCATTCCCATACAATCAGCAACAGTCGACAAATGTCCTGCGGATGCGAAAAATCTCAATGCAGTTAGTAATTGATTCATGGGTGAAATGCTGTTATTTCTAAAATACTCAATTTTGTAAAGTATTCTAATGATTATGAACCATAAATGTACTTACGTGTCATTTAGAAATTCAAGTCGTTCTTCAATTAAACTTAAAACATTGAGAGCTGTTCCTTTTGTTAACCTAAATCTTCTAAAAATGTATATTCATCCAATTCGTGAAATTTGTTTGATCTGGTGTATTGAAATTTTGGGAAACCTACGTCAATAATTTCTAATAAGTCTAGATCATCTTCTAAAAATTCGAAGCCATTCACCAAATCCATTAATAATAAAAAGTTTATCAAAATTATGTAAAATCCAACAACTGATGCTTATAACTTCAACAAATGTCAACTACACTTATATCAAATGCGCACGCGCAAATTAGTACTAAACTTTAATCCTTTCTTAACTACGGTTTATTTTAAGTAGGAGTTAACAAGTATTTTGCATGCGGTGCACACAAATTCCTAATTTAAGCCGTACTTAGCATTTACTCGTAGTTATTTAATGCGGTGCAAACGAACATAAATGTTGAGTTATAAAACTCTTTTCCTAAATTCGTTTGAATGTGCCGTGGAATGTGACGATCTTTATTGAAAATTGATTGTAGAGTGTTTGAAACAGCTTTGCCCTTCTTGCACTTAACCGGTACGGTTCATAGGTATTTAGAGAATACGTCAATAACAACTTGAATGTATCTAAATCCTTTATTCATTTTTGCGTATGGTATCATTTCCACCAAATCGGCTTGAAACAGCTCGTTTAATCCTTTTGTGATTGCATATCTTCTAGGAACGTTAATTCGAGCAGACTTATGTAATTCTTGAACAATTTGCTTCATTACAGACATAAGCTAGTATGCGTGTTTGATTGCCGCTAATAAGTGTACTTTTTTTGAGTTTTACTTGCAACTGTTGAATTTGCAATGTCTTTTCTAAATTGTGCTTTCACTTGTTGAATACCAGCGTCTAATGTCTTATATATGCTTTTCGAAGAATCATCTATCCGTTTGGTTACTATCTGTGCAATGGCAGCGTTCACAGTGAATGGATCAATTTTATTCATCGTTTCTTCAAACTGGTTAAAGTCCGCTCTTGTAATATGCTTGCACGAGAATTGAGTCGTAATACGGTCTGTTGTCTGCTTCACAAGTGTGTCTATGTAGTGCTGAATAGTGGAGCCCCTTTCTAGTGTTGGTTCTCCTCTTGTTGGCGATAGGTAGCTATCCGCGTTTCTAAGTACGCTTTTGTGACTGCATCATCGTCTTCCTGTGGCGTAGCGACACGCGCCAATCTCATATTGTCGAAATCGTAGTAATCATCATCATAAGAAAGATACGAAGCGCAGCCAGACGCATGTCCAAACTAATCGATAACCATCGCGATAATGAATAACAGAACGCATGATCTACGCTATTATACGCAATTCGCGTAATTCTTCCATAATCAATGTAATTTTGTTGGTGTGACCGGTATTACCTGCATCTTGCGAGGCGATCAGAAGCTTGAGCCGTCCACACAGTTCGTTGGAATCATCAAAGTATACATATTCCAGTGGTTTCTCATTATAATCCATGAGTAAACCACGCTCACTCAGATTAGTGGTTTGCTGCCGTAAGCTATATATTGTATTACTGCTTTTTTAACGTCTGCGTAATCGTTAACTTCCTTAAGTGAGAATTTACCCAAAGGATTAAGAAGGAACAGCAGCTCGTACAGTTCTTTGCTATCATTGTAGCAAAATCGTTCGATACACACCTTTTCACCAATCCCGAAAATAATGTCCGAATCACCAATCAATTTTCCTGTCTCCGGATTAAAACGTACTTTATCTCTGCGTAAATTCTCCGTGTCATTGTTATAATTACCAGTAACATCGGAAAACAGATTATCCACATAGTATCTTACAGACGGTAAAAATCGTCGTAAATAGGTTTGATGTTCTTCGCTGTTTAGGTACCGTTTGTATGCTGCCTGGGTCTCTGAAATTTTAGCGTCACTCTTCAATTCTTCAAAGGTGGATTCTTCAGGGCAGAACTGGGCTAAGAGGATTGTGTTCCCATGCACCCTCTATTGGTAGTGCGGCGATTGGTGTGGAACTGCGCATCCGATCGAGAAATTTTGAGCGTAACCAGTGCTGGTTTTCGCTCTTAGGCTCCTGTTTAATATCTTCTAGCAGACCAGTCTGCAGTGTTTGTAAACCTTTTGTAATAGGTGCATAGGCTTTACTTAGTACAAGTTCTTGTTCGACCACACCTGGTTTTAACGCTTGTAATTTCCTCTTGACTGCCTTTCGTACTTATTCCTGTTTGATTTTCACATCGTCTATGGGTGGATGGGAAATGATATACTTACCTATGTGCTTTATAAGTATATATAGGTATCAAAGCCTTTTCGGTAGCGGGCGCTCTACAAATCACCATCTGTGTTGATCACCAGGAATCCATACCGATCTCGCCAGCATACCCCACACAATTCTTTAAACTGGTCAAACGGCATATCCGAGTTAACATAATCGCCGTATACGTGTTTCAAATTGAGTTCATCTTGTTTAAATAGCATTAGGACATTAGCATTGTCTCTAATCAACTATTTAGGTATTTGAGAATAGGTTTAACATAGATAGAAACAATCGATGGCCTTGTGCCAACCAATGGAAATATATTCTCGCAACACATTTTGTTAATCGCACAACACGTCATTGAAAACAAATACCAAATTAGATTTTGCATCAGCTGAGGCAACAATTGCATCCAGTTTGTTAAACGCAAAACATCCTTTTCCTTTTATTGGTCGTAATAACTCGTCTAGGTACTGATAAATTGGCTGATGCAATGACTTTGAGTACACGTAAACGTTTTTAAAGCGTACAGTTTACAAACAAAAATTAAAGCATCAGGTGTAGTTGGCTCTTTTTTACTTTTTAGTTAGCGCTTGAAGTGAGCGGACGTGTTTTGCAGAGCTCCTGACTACAAGGCTACATGTAAGTTTTTATGTAGGGTTTTATTATTTATTATTATATTTTAAGCTATTATATATGTTGTATTATACTTTTATTATTGTGTGGCGTTAATTTTAATACATAGGGCAGTAAATAAAACCAAAACTAAAAATTTAAACCGAATAAATAATAAATAAATCATATTTTAACTTAAAATTTAACTAAAATCCGCGTTTAAAAATAAACCAACCCAAATTTCGAACTAATAAATAAAAAATCTACTAAATAAATAACCAAAAATAAATTCAAAATAATTTAAAAAGGCGTTTTAATAAATTTATTGAAAAATCGAGTTAAACGGACTAAAACAGCGTAAAACCAGCAAAAAAATCGGGAAAATTATATAACGTGCATGTAATAAAATAACAATTTAAAAACCAAAATCTAGGCCCTTTTTGAATCAAATAAATAACTAGAAACCGTAAATTTTGAAATAATTTGTATATAAATATTCCATTTTTTAAGTACACGTGTACTTAAAAATCACTTAAAGTCGATTTTTGGGTCTAAGTAATGGTGTAACACTTGAAGGTCGTACCATGCACCAAGTAAACAAGCGGTAAGTGCTTCCGGTACCGCATTAACGCGTGTTTTAATCAGTTTGTTTCTAAATTTAAAGTCCCGTATTTTATAAATTTGTTTTTAAGGTAATTAGCTAGTTTGAATTTTAAATATATATTTTAAATAAATAAATACAGTAGATTTTTAATTGCGTATATTTATTAGGCTTGCTATCTTATTTTGTCCTCGTTGTTATTTTGACGTTATTGTTTATTTTATTTCTGATAAGATTTGAAATTTAATTTGGTGGTTTTTAAAATTTGAATAAATAAATAAATACAGAGAAGTTTAAGGGTAATTTGAAATCTAGGTCTTTTATTGGAGCAGAGTTTTTGCTCTGTGCTTGTTGTTTTGCCGTTTAGCTGTACATCTTATCTTCGAGTTTATTTAGCGTCGTCAGGGTAGTTTGATCTGGGTTTTGTTTGTTTTTGTTATCTGATTTTTCAGCATGGTTGTCCATCGAGATGAGGAGCCATTGCCGAAGAAAAAGAGGGGTGGTAGGTCGGAGTCAATCAGGGCTGAGCAGTTGGAAGCTGGGGCGGTTGATAAGGTCAGACAGGAGGTCGTGGTTAAGGAAGAGTAGTCGGAGTCGCAGCCCAACGGGGAGGTAGTCGTGTCGCAGAAGGAGCCTGGGTCTGTGGTAGTGGAGTCGGGGAGCCGGCGCCTCTTGTGTGTGAAGCCGAGCCTGAGTCGCCCGCAACGTTGAGAGGACAGCGTCGTGTGACGACTGGCAGCAACGAAAGCGTTGCTGCTAGCGACCTAAATGAGCTGGATCTCTTGATGTTCCGTGCGAGGAGGGCGCACGGCTTTATACACAAGCAGGTCACTGCCACTTCGGCGACCACCATCGTAGACAACAGGAAGGTGATTTGCCACGCCGCGGACGAGTTTCGAGACGTTGCGAATCAGCTATTAGGGATGGTTAGGGGTCGTTAAATGTGCGCAAATTAATTTAGGCAAGGGCAAAGGGGCCAGAAATAAATTCGTAAAATTAATGAACGAAAGCAAAATCGACATCGAGCTCATACAGGAACCGCACCTGTATAGCCACAAAATAACAGGTTTTGGGGGGAGGGATACCGTCTTAAACGCGAACAGCGAACGACTGCGCAGCGGAATAATAATAAATAATGGCGCGTGTGCCGGAATTATATTAAATAATTTATCAAACGAGTTTCTAACGACGGCCGAAATTAAAACCGGATTAAATACGTTTTACATGATTAGCGCGTACCTTCCGCTGGTTGACTCCCGGCGGGAAAATCCTCAAAAAAAGGACTTAATAAGTCAAATTGAAGGAATTCTTCGTAAAATTGGCAGGAATAAACATCTAATTATCGGGGGAGATTTAATGCCATGTCGCCACTATGGGGTAGCCCTATAGAAGACGATAGAGGTTTGCAAGTTGCTGATCTTTTAACGGAATGGAATCTTAGTGTAATAAACACTAATGAATTACCTACGTTTGAGGGGCATAGGGGCAGCAGTTTTATTGATATTACTGCAGCCTCGCACGAGATGTTAGAAATCATTTGTGATTGGAATTAAGGTCGGACGAGGAAACGCTCTCTGACCATAAATTAATAACATGGGATGTTGAAACCAAAACAAGCGCAAACGAGCAGCTAACTATATTTCCGCGGCAAATTGGAAGCGGTTTAAAGAAAAATTTGGCAAAAGTATCCCTGCGCTCGAAAACGAGCTATTTAACTGCCGAGGGGCAGACGATATAGAAACACTCGCAAAAAAATTAAACGACACGGTGGTAGACGCGTCGTCGTACTCCATGCCGCGAAAGAAAACACTTAAAGACAGCGTACGTTGGTGGACCCGGGAACTAACCACCAAGTGGGCAGAAACGCGCAACCTAAAGCGCCGCTTTTAACGCGCATCGGAAGGTATAAGGGAACAACGGAGAATAGAATACAATCAAAGTTACCGCGAATATAGATGTTAATAGAAGAAACGCGAACAAATAAATTCAAAGAATTCTGCACCCGAAACTTAGAAAAAGAACCCTGGGGAACCGCATACCGCGTAATAAGGGATAAACAACAAAAAATCGCGCTCGGTAACATAAGAAAGACAAATGGCGAATATACGGAAGATTTTAAAACCACGGCGGAATATTTATTTCAGAAATTCTTCGCATCGGATAATTCTGAGGAGGATTTAGTACGTCTGGAAGCTACAGAGGCGCAAGCAACAGGTGCCTTCAACAACTTATGGTGGCCAACACTGTTCCATAGGCTAATAGGAATTCAACGTCCAAAACAACTACATCATACCTTCAAAAGCTATTGCCAAGATAGATTTGTAACACTGTCTGGTACTAAAAACATCACAAAATCAATCACCAAAGGATGCCCACAGGGGTCAGTCTGCGGTTCCATGTTTTGGGACATTGCGACTGAGGAGCTTTTGGAGCAGCTGGAAACCGCAAATGAGGTGAGGTCCGTAGTAGGTTATGCGGACGACATCTTGTTGGTGGTGGAAGGAGGTTCCAGAAATGAACTACAGCACAATGCAAACACCGCATTGAACAAAGCCCTAGAATGGTGCAATGCAAATAAGATGACGATAGCACATGACAAAACGGCTCGCGTTCATTGTGCATAAATATCATTACGCATAACTTGCATTTTGCATAAAAAAGCAAATACTACACATAATTTTTAAGATGCATAAATTCATTTTTCATAATAGTGACTGCACGGAACTTGCAATGTGCATAATAAAAATGTACCTAAAATATTTCGTACCTAAATAAAATTATGCATAAATTCATTACACATAAAATAATCTTCCATAATTCGGTTGCGATTTTACCGACCAATTTGATTTATCTACTGGCCGTCAGATGGGAGAGTAATCAAAATATTTAAAGGAAACGTGTTTATTTGTTTGTCATAAGGGTCAATTCAATAACTCATCGGTTAAATTTTAAAAGCCTTTAAAATTTGTAATTTTTACAGCCGATTAAAAAGTAATGAAACAAATGTTATTCTACAAACACATATTTTAAAGTTCGGTTAAAAATATATAGTTTTAGAGGATCCTTTAAAAATAGAACAAAAAACGTTTGAAAACCAGGCGTTGTATATTAGTAACCCACATATATGAGAACTGTCCAAACACACATAACCTACTTTTAAAAACGCATTCTGAAACTTTTAGTTTGTTAAGTATTTATTTTAACAATGTCTCAATTCCGTGCTCCAAGAACAACAAAAAAGCAAAAAGAGTTTATAATAAGTTTTCTGCGTGATAATAAAATGCTCTGTGGTGGTAAAATAAATCCTCTTGAGCTGCCTACAGTAAATAAATTATGGACAACTTTATGTAAGGAAGCGAATAAGTTGGGCCCCTCGAAAACTGTAAGACAATGGAAAGATGTATGTATTACATAGTGCTATTAGTAAATTATTCAACTGTAAATATTTTAGACAATTAGTGAAATGAAAACAAACGTGAGAAGGCGTTCAAGAGAATTTTGATATGGTCATTGCGGAACCGGAGGTGGGCCTCCTGTGAAACCGCTCTTTGATCTAGAAGAGAGTCTTTTGGATCTTATATTAGTGCTTACTATTGAGGGAGCTAACATAGTTGAAGCTGGAACGTGTGATAAAGTTCCTAAGGTTCCAGAATTATTTAATGAAATTGTTCTCGAGGATGATCTTGGTATACCGGATCTTTCCATAGTAATGAATACAGTAAGTTTCTAATAAATTATTACTGAATCCCAGTAATTATTATTATTATTATTATTATTATACTTTTAGGCATCAGAGTTTATCACGGAAAGTATAGTAGAAAATCCTAGACAAGGTACTTCTAAACAAAATATTGAACCACAGACTGTGCAGGTTTCAACGAAAAATGTAAAAAGATAGCAAGAAAGACGATCAATCAAATGAGGTAGACGTTTAGGAAACCGCTCAGAAATTGCATTGGAACAGCATAATAAACAATTGAAATACCTTACTAAATCCAATTATGCAATAGCTAGAGCAATAACTAAGGTAGCACAGGCAATAAATGGTCATAATCGCCGAAGCAAATAGTTTTTAATGTATTTCAATATTTAGTTTATATAATTGTTCTATTTTGATTGAATTTATACGACATATGTCATGGAAGATACCTTTTGATTTCTATTTTAATGATTTAATGATTATTATCATCATCATCATCTGATAACTCAATTTCTTCTTCTGGCAGGTGATCTTTATAAAATTGAGCAATATTGTGTAGTACACCGCAGCTATAAATAATTTTTCCTGCTTTTATGGGATCATAATGTAAAATGCGGTGTTTCGATAGGCACCGAAATCGTGATTTTAAAACACCATTGGTTTGTTCGATTATACTCCTTGCTCTTTTGCAGTGATAATTATAATTACTTTCAGGGGTATTTTGTTGAGGATCCTCAAATGGAGTAAGTAAATAAGGTTGTATGGCATAACCAGAATCACTAATAAGAAATGAATCATTACCCCTAGTATATTCTTGCTGCATGATCATTTGTATATTGGAGGCTTGCCAAATTGCTGCGTCATGTGTGGAACCAGGGAAGCGGGCATTCATGTTTAATATGTTATAAGCACTATCCGTAATGATCTGGCAGTTTATGCTATGGTATTCTTTTCGTGAATAATAAGGAAGTGCTGGATACTCTTCTGGAGGTGATATAATGCAATGTGGGTGCAATCTATAGCGCCCACACACCTGGGGAAATTATACCGCTCAAAAAATCCAGTTATGATGTTATTTCTCATTTGTTCGTTGCGAGGAAATGATATCCAGTGTTGTAACAAATAAGTATTCATTACATTAACGACTTCATCGATGCATCGGCTCATACTTGGTTGACTTATTGCAATATTATAACTAAGCCCAGTTGTTGTCTGATAACCTCCAGTAGCAAAAAAGTGTAGGCAAGCAAGCACTTTTTGTTCTATTGGAATGGTTGTAATTCGTTCTAATTCCTGCATATGTTCACCTATTAAATCAATTATACTTCTTGCAACTAAAGCGGAATATTATTTTAAAAGAAACATTAGGTATTTCAAAAAGATTACTCATATCCCGAATTATCCTTTGTTGAAGCTTAAATGCAGCTCTACAAAATTTTATGTTTATATGTGCATTCGACAAGCAATTTATTATTACCTAACTTCGTTCTCCATTATTTCTTGAATAACTATTTCACCTGCAACATCATAGTATGCCATTATTGCACTTTCAAAGAAAAACAATATATTCAATTTGATCCGTTAAAAACTAAAGAGAGGTTTTAACCACCCTTTAAAACAAACCATTTTAATAGAATACGTTACAATTTTAACAGACAAAAGAGTTAGTGAATAAAGAAATAAGAATAGTAGCCTCTAAATTTTAAATGTCTTCTTAATGTCAAAGGAATGGTTACAGAATTGACCCCATAGACGTTTAAAGAACGAAAGTAATTTATAAAAGAAAATTGATCTTTAGTTTTGTGGGCTCTCCTCTATTGGAGAATCAAAAAAGACGAATTTATCTAGGATTGTATTAAACAATATAATTATGTGAACCTACACTTTTAATATCTTGCTGATATTTAACAGTAAATATAATTTTTGGTAAACGTAGGTGTTAACGCCTTCTATTTAATTTTAAATTTGAATTTTTACCGCTACATCACCTAGTAGCGCCACTGTACTAATTTTACCTAACCAGACAGACACTGGATTCATTGTTGTGTTAGCTTTCAAATAAAGTAGACGTTTTCTCTGCTCTCAATTATTATTTACTGTAACTACACATACAAGCTGCACTACAATCGAGAAGCTTACTCATCATAAAATGGTCCTTCGGCGAATTAGCGAAAAACAATTAATATTGGTTAATTATTAAAATTTTTTCAAGAAGTTTGAAGTATTGCACCAGCAAGGCCAACCCTTTTTACTACCTCAAGCACATTAGGGTAATTATCAATGCTACAATAGCATACTTAATCATTTTAGGAGGATTATAATTTGGAGAAGAAATTTGCTAAATTATTCAATCCAAAATACAGCAAGATTATATTTTCAACATCAAGGTAAAATTCCAATACATTCACAAATTGGCAGCTATTCTACCAGGAAAGGAAAGGACAGAAGATATACAAATAATCTTATCTGTTCAACAAGGCATTGATTTAGTTCCACAAGGCAAGAAAGAGAAGGATGCTAGTTGGAATGCACTAACAAAATATCTGCATCTCACTTGATTGGAGTTAGTAATCCTCTGTGTTACCGTGCACCCATACCTTAGAAATTCCATCCCTTTTTTACAAACAGGTATTGACTCATTCTCTTGCTTTCATAAAGATGAGTGAACTTAAGTTATTGAGAAATAAACATGGTGGTCTTTCAGGTCAATTAACCTTATTCGCAAAATATATTCAATCATTAAATGAATCTAATTTATCAGAATCAGATCTTCAAAATTTAAATGAACGTTTAACAAAAACTGAAATTGTATATGATCAGTTTAATGATATTCAGAGTGAAAAAGTAACTACTAATGAAAATTTAAATGCAAATCTCTTAGCTAGAGAAACATTTCAAAATAATGTTTTCAGTACTATTTCTAAGGCAAGAAATCTTATTTCTAAGTATTCAAAAATTTTTGAGGATCATGATTGTAGTAGTGCAGCCCCTAGCAAGAGTCCTGTTGAAAAATCAAACAAGTTAATTAACATTAAGCTGCCCAGAGTAGAATTGCCAACTTTTGAGGGAAGTTTTTCCACATATAAACAGTTTATTGATATTTTTTCAGCACTAATTCATAACAATGAAGATTTATCTGATAGTCAAAAGCTCTGTTATTTAAAATCATGTGTCAAAGGAACAGCTTTGGATATGATTAAATTTCTAGAGATAACAAATACAAATTATCAGATAGCTTTGCAGGCTATTGAAAAACGTTTTAATCAACCTAGGCGAATCATTGAGAATCATGTTCAAAATTTATTAGAATTAAAACCAATATCTAAAGATTCTCAAATTAGCTTAAGGCGTCTCATTGACGATGTTCAAAATAATATTCAATGTCTTCATGCTCTAAAGCAACCGGTTGATAGTTGGGATGCTCTGATTGTGCCAATCATTGTCAGCAAACTTGATGTACAAACTTCTAAGGACTGGCATTGCAAGCTCAGTTCAAATGAAAATGCAAATAATACAGTGCCCACTTTAAAACAATTAATTGTATTTTTGATAAACAAACAAAATATATTAGAAGTGTTAACAGTAAAAAAGGATAATCCCGAAACACAAAAATCTGTAAAATGTGTCACAACTAAACCAAAAGGCGAAATTTCATTTAAATCCTTTTATACTACCACAAGCATTGTTTGTCAAAATTGTGCGGGCAATCATGCTATTATAAACTGCAAGGCCTTTCTTGATTTAAGCCCTGCAGAACGATGCAATGCTGTAAAACGTATGAAACTTTGTTTAAATTGTTTACGTTCGGGGCATTTTTTACCTGAAAGTAAATCTTCACGATGCAAACTTTGTCAAAGAAAACACAATAGTCTTATTCACATACCAACAAAGGTGCAAACATCGAGTACGTCTGAAGTTCAAGCGGCTACCGAATCTCAGAATGCCACAATAGGCGAATCCGAGATAATTAATAATTTTTCCTCACAGTTGTCATCAAATTGTACTGTTTTATTATCGACTGCATGGGTTAATGCACTTGATGCCAATAATCAAGTTGTTACCTTGAGAGTTCTTTTAGATTCAGCATCACAATCACATTTAATTACTGAAAAGGCATTCAAATTACTTAATCTAAAATCTGAAGCTATAAATGTATCAGTTTCAGGCATAAATCAAGGTGTATCTTGTATACAACAAAAAGCGCAAGTAAAAATTGCATCTTGTGTAAATAATTTTTCGACATCTATACAATGTCTTGTGATTCCGCGCATAACAAGCCTATTACCTTCTACTCAAGTTAGTATTACAAATTTCAAAATAGATCCTAATATAAAGTTGTCTGATCCATTGTTTTATCAACCTGGGCCGGTGGATATGCTCATTGGAGCAGCATTGTTTTACGATTTGATGTGTGTAGGCCAAATAAAGCAAACCAATTCTCCCATTTTGCAGAAAACTAAATTAGGGTGGATTGTTTTGGGGAATGTCTATGGTTACCCTGATGCAAAACAGATAGCTCTTGTATCGATGCAAGAAATGAATGATAATTTAGAAAGATTTTAGAAGGTAGACGAATTTAAATCTAATTCAGGCAGTTTAAGTTCAGAGGAAATATTTTGTGAATCATATTTTGTCCAAACGACTGTCAGAGAGTCGGATGGGAAGTTTAAGGTAAGATTGCCTTTCAAGGAAAATGTTGCCATGATAGGTGATTCTTACAGTATCTCAAAAACACGTCTTGATAAGTTAGAACGTAGGTTTCAAGGTAACTGTGCTCTTAAAGAGGAATATGTTGATTCTATGAAAGAATATTTAACATTAAACCACATGTCAATATAAAAAAAAAGAATAATTGTTTTTTCTTGCCACATCATGCAGTTTTTAAAAAATCTAGCGATACCACAAAATGTCGTGTAGTTTTTGATAGAAGTTGCAACCCATCTTCAGGTTTGTCTGTAAATCAAGCATTGTTAGCAGGTCCTACTATTCAGGATGATATATTTTCATTAATAGCTAGATTTCGTACTCATAAATTTGTATTTACTGCCGATATATAGAAAATGTATCGGCAGATATGGATCCATGAAGATGATAGAAAATTTCAAAAAATTGTGTGGCAGGAAGACCCAAGTCACAAAGTCAAAATTTATAACCTAAACACTGTAACTTATGGCACAACATGTGCACCATTTTTAGCAGTTCGTTGCTTATATGAGGTAGGCGAGCAAATTAAATTGACACACCCTGTGGAATCATCAATTATACAAAGGGATTTTTATGTAGATGATCTCATAACAGGTTCATCATCTGAAGTTTCGTTATTAAATATTAAAGAAAATTTAACAAATATTTTAAAAGATTACGGGTTTGTCCTACGCAAATTCAGGAGCAATATACAAGGAATTGGAGATTACTCTAGTGATACTATCCCTCTTTCAAATAAATTTGGCAAAACGCTCGGCATACTGTGGAATCCAAATTCTGACTTATTTACGTATTCCTTCACAATTCCAAAAAATGTCACTCACATATCAAAACGTTCTATACTTGCTCTCACAGCACAGCTATATGACCCATTAGGTATGTTAGCCCCTATAATCATACTAGCTAAGTTTGTTATACAACAACTGTGGCAACTAAAATTAGGTTGGGACGAATCAATTCCGACAAACTTACACACCCAATGGTTAAAGTTAAAAGACGAGTTAGACTTTATTAACAAAATTACAATTCCGAGGTATGTATCTATGTCAAATGCTCTGTACTTTGAGCTTCATAAATTTTCAGACGCCTCAGAAAGGGGATACGGGGCATGCATTGACCTCAGATGTGTTACTCAAAATCGTGAACATTCAATCAAGCTTTTAGCAGCTAAGACGCGAGTTGCACCCATAAAAACCATAACATTACCTAGGCTAGAATTACTAGCTGCAGTATTGCTAACTAATCTAGCTCAAACGTTCAAGAAAATTCTCAATATTAATTTTGCTAGGGAATTTTATTGGACGGATTCACAAATCGTATTTGCTTGGTTAAATTCACAACCTAATAAATGGAAGGTATTTGTGGCAAATAGGGTAACCCACATTCAAACACTATCCAATATTGAAAATTGGAATCATATAAATTCAAGCGACAATCCAGCAGACATTGCCTCACGAGGCTGTATGCCAGCAAAATTACATACTCTTTCCTTGTGGTGGCAGGGCCCAAACTGGCTTCAGCTCAACGAAGAGCACTGGCCAACAAAAAATTCAGAGTTGCATGAACCAATACCAGAAGTAAAGGAGAAAATTTATGCTTTTTTAAACAAAACTCTACAAAGAGAAAATACACTGTTTAAAAAATGCTCATCTTTCAATAAACCAAAACGTGTGACTGCTTGGTGTCTACGATTTAAAAACAATTGTTTAAAACCTAAACCAGGGAGAAATTTTGATCCCCTAACATTTCCAGAATTAAATCAAACATTAGTAGTTCTTACCAAAATGGCTCAAATTGAGTCATTTCCAGACGAATACAATTTATTAATCCGAGGCAAATGCTTACATCCTAAAAACTCACTATTGCAGTTAACACCCTTCATAGATCCAATAGGTATCATGAGAGTGGGTAGAAGATTGCAGCTATAGAAGTTAAACTTTTCGAAAAAGCATCCTATTGTCATTTTAGATAAACATAACTTTACCAAACTCTTATTTGAAGAATTACATAAGCTTTGGCTCCATCCGGGACCAAATTTATTATTAAGCATAGTTCGTGAGAAATATTGGCCTATTTCAGGAAGGAATTTGGCCAGGAAAACTACAAAAAATTGTGTAAAATGTTGCCGTTTTAACGGTAGTACTAATAACAATCCCATTATGGGAGAATTACCTTTTCAAAGAGTTGCTACCATGCCACCCTTTCATTCTGTTGAGACAGATTATGCAGGCCCAATAAATATAAAAATGTCATATGGTAGATGCTCCAAATCCATGAAATGTTATATTTGCATTTTTATTTGTCTTAGTACGAAGGCTGTACATATTGAGCCCGTGTACAATTTATCGATTGATGCTTTTTATTGCCACTTTCAGGCGATTTGTTTCTCGTCGTGGCAAGCCGATGAACATATTCAGTGACAATGGTCGAAACTTTGTAGGTGCAAATTCTACACTAATGAATTATACAAGTTTATCAACCAAAACTCAAACACTATTTATCATAAAGCATTACATGAAGGTGTAAATTGGCAGTTTGTACCCGCATATGGACCTAACTTTGGCAGACTCTGGGAAGCAGGTATAAAAGGTATTAAACATCATTTAAGGCATGTATTATATGAAGCATCATTAAACTTTGAAGAACTGTACACAGTCTTAACACAAATTGAGTCAATACTTAATTCAAGACCGTTAACTCCACTTTCCTCTAATCCTAATGATTATGACATACTAACCCCAGCACATTTTTTAATTGGCCGACAACTTACTGCTGTTACAGACCCAGATGTGCTAGACATTCAAGTTAATCGGTTAAGTCGCTATCAGTATTTACAAAAAATCAATCAAGACTTCTGGCGAAGATGGTCTAGAGAATATTTGTCAGAATTGCAGCAACGTGTCAAGTGGAAGCATTCTTCTGAAAACATCAAGATTAGGGATCTTGTGCTTATAAGAGAGGACAATGTACCACCAGTCAATTGGCCATTAGGAAGAATTGTCGCCACATCACCTGGGAAGGACAATGTTGTGTGTGTAGTGCATATTAAGTGTTCTAATGGTGTGATTAAACATTCTGTATGCAAACTTTGCATATTGCCTAAAATAGAAACAGATTAAAATTTGATAGTTACAATATAGAAATGTGTTTCTGGTTTTTTTTTGTGTATACTTTGTTGTACATTTGTTTATTAATTTAAGGTTGGTATGTTTAAATTGAAGGTTCAGAATCCTTCAAGGAGGCCGGTATGTTAACGCCTTCTATTAATTTTAAATTTGAATTTTTACCGCTACATCGCCTAGTAGCGCCTCTGTACTAATTTTACCTAACCAGACAGACACTGGATTCATTGTTGTGTTAGTTTTCAAATAAAGTAGACGTTTTCTCTGCTCTCAATTATTATTTACTGTAACTACACATACAAACTGCACTACGATCGAGAAGTTTACTCATCAGTAGTAGTAGTTCTTTATTCTTACCACTCTGGAAATACGGTTTTCCACAAAATAACCATTGTGCCAAGTTGGACATTGAGCATCAAGAACAGTATAAAGTTTAGAATAAACAACAATTAAGGTTGATTTATGTGCATCAGGTCGATTATTTTCAGCTTTGTTAGTACTTAAACTTTCTTCTTTAAAAAAATATAGGAATAATTCTGACAACTTACTATGACTTAAATAGTAATAACAGTGCGGAAATTCTTTCACAACAGTCTGCCAAGACAAAACGATTGATATATTAGTTGTTTTTGATCCACACGATACATCAATAAATGGGACTTGCAGCAGTGAAACTAATTTACAAAATAGAAATGAAGTACGTAATAAAAAAGCTATATTTGTACAAAAAATATGAAAGTGAGACACGTTTCAACTGACACACTTATAAACTGCGGAAAATTTTGATCAATGATGGATATCGCACACTGAGTTTCCTACAACTGCAAGAACCGTATTACAAATACCTCAAAAAGTAAATGTTATTCAATGGGTTGTATACTACCACACCTGATTTTAAAACTTTTCTAACCATATTCTTTAATCTGACATTTTAAATATTTTGAAATTAAATCTAAAGAAGGTAGATATTTCGTTTAATGTAAATGGCTCATCACACCTATAAGCACTAGTAGTGGTACGGACTTTTGGCCTATTTTGGGAAGTATTAGCAATTTCAAAATAAATAATCAACCAGAAAGTATTTGTGGCAGAAATTTTACAGTTCTAGTAAATCAGAATGCTTTAATAATTATTTAACACATTTTGTTGATGAGATGTTGGATTCAGTGACAAACGGATTTAAATGGAATGTCAGAAACTATGTAGTAATAATTAAAGTTATGTATGCTTTGCCCAGGCGTTAGCATTTGTGGCAGCTATCAAAAGTCACAGGGGGTAGCATTGCTGGTCAACGTGTTATATTAAGGGAATAAATTTTACAGGAAGCAATTGCAAACACAAAGCTATATATACATTGGATTCGAAGCACCAACGCGAACCGATGCTTGTTTAGAGCATAAAAATCTTCACATATGGGGGTGTGATATCGATTACCACATGGACAAAATATGAAGTATCTTGGAACAACTATCAATCGATATTATCAAATGTCCGACAGATAAAATGCATTTAGTTGGCGATGTTGTGGTTAAAAAGATAATAAGAGTGTGGGTTAGGAGAATCAGAACTGTAAAAATGGTCCACCCTAAAACTGCATAATTAATGATACATACTTTGTTAAACTATCAGCATATGCAGTTTCTTAAAGCATTCGATTGCAGAGTATTTTTACTGTAAACTGAACCTGCTGTATTGAGAAACGTTTTATCAAAGCCCTATTGTATGCACTTTATGAAGAATTAACTATTAACACTAGGTGTACATTAATAATTTAATAAATAATATTACCTTTAAAAGTTTAAAATGTAAAAAATTAATAAAAGTGATAATTATTAATAGTAATTTGTTGCTTATAATTGCAATTTCTATTAAATGACTGTCCGAAAGCAATTTGCAATTTTAATTCAATTTTTAATAAACATTTTACAGGTGAATTCACCTGAGTATTTATTGGTATTGAATTAGAATGCACACAGCCACTTGGGATAATAATTAAGTGAAAATACGTATTAATATTTACATATTAAAATTTTTATTAATTTACAAACGTTAAGTGTGTCACACAACTCTCCTTGTATATAATTCTGATAAGATACTTCACAGTTGTACACAATATCATTGGTAAGTGCAGCCATACTAATTATTGTGTATAAATCTTTTTATAGCTGTTAACATTTTTTTTTGCGTTTTGTCATAACTTATATAGCCATTATTTGTTTTTAATGTATGCTATTGTTGGTATTAATAATGTTTGTATAATTTTTGTAAATTTAAAATAAATATGTTAGTAGGGTATTTTGGGGGCTCCTGCCGCCTCTTTTCCTCTCAAATCCCTCATTTCCTCCCAAATTTACATGTAAATTCCCATAAGGAGGAAATGAGGAGGAGGAGGTGATAGTTTGGTGGAAATGAGGAGAATCCTTCATTTCCACACACATTTACAAGTTAATTTCCCATAAGGTGGAAATGAGGAGAATCCCACATTTCCACACACATCTGGACCAAATAGTTTTCTTCGACTAAATGTAAATCCCCATAAGGAGGGAAATGAGGAGATTCATCTCCACATTTCCACAAGCATCCAAATTTCCACACACATCTGAACCAAATAGTTTTCTTTGACTAGCCATTGCATCTTTCGAGATAAACCTATCTTGTTTGGTATCAATTAATATTAGAATTTTCTCAGCTACCCGAATCTCTAGGAATTTCTTAGATTGCATCATCCCCCAGGGAGCTACCCCAATTTTAAGATTTTTTGCCGATAACGATTTTCTGACCGTCCTTATAAATTTTTTAACCATCTGACGCATCTTGCTAGTCTAGAATTTTACGCAGAATTTGAATCTGCAAACAGATTTAAAATCGGACCATCCCTTACCAAGTTACACTTTAAAGCTCTCAAACCTCTTTAAATTGTTTTGCTTATCTATAACATATGCTTTAAACAACCATTTCCCTAGAAATCTAAAACCTCAAAGATTTTAGAAACAAGTTCTTTATAAGCCATAAGTGTATAATATTTAAAACCATTTTTTCAAACAGTAATGTGCTGTTTTCAGAAATAATTACATGCTCAATGCTAAATATGTACTTTGGAAAATACATTCATTTTACAAACTAATTGCTTTACAGTTATGTGACGTATAGTGAAAGTAGCCTTTCTTTTTTATTAATTAGAGGCTATATGATTTGAAAAATACAATAGATATGCTCAATGCTAAATAGTTGGAAAATACGTAGACGAGGACAAACTAATTGCTTTACAATTATGTGACGTAAAGTTTAAGTAGCCTTTTTTTTTATTAATTAGCAGCTATGTGATTTGAAAAATACAATAGATATGCTCAATGCCACCCATTAAAATCAACGCATCATTGCTGGAGGGTTTATTAATCATACAATGAGCGCTCTATTTTCGCCTCGATTGGGGAAAATACAAACGTCATTTAGTAATATAATTAACGGTTTTCAAACCGTATATAACGCAGTCTGATTAGTAGAATTCTATTAGTTTCGCACGCTTTTGTGTTAAAGTACATCGAAATTTTAAACAATCGTTTCGTATAGTGACTTTTTGTGAAGATTTAAGGTAAGTTTACATTTTTTTTATTAAAATAGAACTGAATTTATTTGCAAACACCAATTATTGTTTCTGGTTGTATTTTAAAACATCTAAAACTCGTATAGATTCACATTAACCGGTATTAATTAAAGTAATGCACTGTTTTACACACATATATATATATATATATATATATATATATATATATATATATATATATATATTTCTTTCAAATTTTAAAGATAGGCTTTTAGCTAAGATAAATAAAAAAAACAATTCCTTACAAAATATTTTATTAAAAATTAAATACATTAATACAAGGTAGTAACAGTAATACATTCTCCTTTGAGCAATTTAAATTATTTAAACAATGGTTTAAACAGTGATTGTATCTATCACCGAATCTTCTTAATTCTTTGAGTCTTGGAAGTGAGAATACACTTTCCATGTTTAAAATGTTGTTTGATAAATATTTTGATAGTAACTGCTTCTTCTGTTCACCTTTAACATAGACTGTCGCATCGGGAGGTATGACTTTTTTCAGCAAATCGCCCACATTTGTATATCCACTCGTAGACTGCTCATGCCAGCATAGACCATGGATTCTTTCCTTTAACCACCGAACTTGCTTTTTGAAATCATCACTTAGGGTGTTATACCCCACAGCCATGTCCAGTATCTCATGCCATATTACATTATTCGCTACATCCAAAATGGCAATCTCCTTGCAATTGAAATCACTAGTTTTGTATTGATATCCTTGTAAATCGATTATGAAACACATGCTTCCTGCTTCAAATCACAGATGTAAATGGGGTTCTAAGCAAATCTCTCCTATATATATCCAGCTAAGAGATTTTACTCCCTCCTTTTATGATATTTTTTCAACTAGGTAAATATCTAGAACTTTGGCTGATACTAAAGCAGGTCTGTTTTCTTAATCCAACTTTTACCATCCCCCAACCACGACACTAAAATAGTTCACGCCCGTGCTTCCGTTTACGTAAAACTTTTCCACTAAGTACGTGTCGGGTGCTGCTGTGAGCTGAATTTCATCGCCGTAGAAAGCACCTAGGATTGACCGACCTTCGAAATCTTGTACACTGAGAAAAGGATTTTGTTGCTTCAACTGAAAATTAGTTGATTCAATTAGAATTTTGGTTTGTATATAAACAATGATCTATATGCATTAAATAGAACATAATAAAATGTTGGAAAACCGATTTTGAAGCAAACAAACCTAAATTTGCACCACAATAATTATGGCATTTACTCAAATCGCTATTAATGTAACTTGAATGTTAGGTATCGTTACTTCAATTGCTTGTAGGTTTGATTTGAATTATTTAATACTTTTATCAAATAAACTGTTATGTTAAATCAACACTTTGAATATCCCACTTACATATAAAAATCATTGAAGCAAATACTTGAAAGGGTTTGTAGCATTAAAACAAACTATTCAAATTTTTCAACTAACCAAAAAGCGTCATTGGTTTAACCAACCTTATACAGCTTCTTGAGACTCTTAGAAGCGCTGTTAGCGGTGTAAAGTTTTATTCCTTCCGGATGTTCTTCTGCCTCCATAGGTGTCATGTTAATAGCCCAATGCGGTGTATTATTGTATTCTTCCATAACCTTAGGCAAAATATGCAGCCATTTATGACTGCCTTGCAAGTAAAATCTTCTGTACAATTTGTTTTTGATTGTTCTGATTAATCGCTCAACCATACTAGCTTTGATTGCGGAATACGTAGAGTAATGGTTTATCTTATATTTTTGCATAAGATTTTTAAACCAGCGGTTGTAGTACTCTTTCCCAAAATCCGTTTGTAGATTGATTTTTGTTATTTTCTCCTTGCAGCATTTTGTTCAATATTTTTTTCACAGCATTTGTAACTTCTGATCCAGTTTTATTTGTTAAAGGTTCTGCTAAAGCATATTTTGTGAAACAGTCCACCACTATTACAATATATCTGTACCCATTGTTCACACGCGAGTAAGGCTGCATTTCGCACAAGTCCGATTGGATAAGATCACGTTTCACATGTTTCAGATTTGTATGACGACGCTGAAAATTTTTTCTTGCAGGTTTAAATAATTCCTTAACGATGATTTTTTTACTCATTTTTGCTTAACACTGTTGCTAAACTAATAAGGTTATCTTTATCCAATTGCACCTTTGACATAAACTGAAGCTTTGGTTTGTAGTATTTGTTTTTTATAGCTGCTGGTGACGCCTCGTAAATCGATGATATTGCGAGACCGAGCTCCTTCTCGTTTGTTTCAGAAGTTGCAGTCAAATTAATAAAAAACTGTACAAACGTTTTAAAGTCAGATACGAGCTTATCCAATTTTTCATTTACATACTGTTTATTAACTGCATCAGATGGTTCAACCGGTTGAGCAAGCATTGTGATACGCTGGTTTCTTGCATTGAAGGCTTTATCTTTACGCTGTATATCATCAGAACTTTTTAGACAGTATGAAAAGGCTTGATTCACGAGCTTGACTGCGGGTTTCTTATTAACACAATCACTATCGTCTTTAGGATCCATTACATCAACTAACCTTCTTTTACAAAAACTAATTGTTTCTTCTCCAGACTTGAATACTATAGTGCTTCTCTGATTAACACAATCATAATCTTCTTTCGGGTCTGATGAATTCACTAACCTTCTTTGCTGCATATCGTACCCATCACCATCCAACGTTAGCACAAATCCTCGACCTGGAGGACCACGCCGAATATCAGCATCTTTACGCTCTGAACGTCCGAAGCGGTCGATAGTCATTTTAAAACTGTGTAATTATTTACTGAGCTCACTGTATTATACCTTCTTCTCTCAACTCTTCTATTATGGACACCATCTCGTTAATGTTTTCCTCGCTCGTATTTCCAGCTCGGTTGGATGCGTTCAACAATCTCAGCCGATCCACAAGTTCATGTACATTATTCCAGTAGACATATTGCACCGGTTTTGAATTTAAACTTTTGTAAAACCGATTAGAAAAACCTAAACCTGCCCCCTTAGTCTGCTTTCTTCTCTTTGGCTGTTTTCTTTCGGCGTTCCCCCGAAATTCGGTGAGATATTTTTGCACATATTTGTTAAACTTTTTGTTATTTGTTGGGAATCCGCTTAAATCGTGCGCTGCAAATTGGTTAAACTTTCTTCTCAAAATCGATGCTGATTTAATCATTTCCAAGTAGTTCGGTAAATCTTCATGTAAATTGAAATCGCCATCTTCGGGCTGAGGTCTTTATAAACCAGCAGATTGTATAAACCCCTCGTACCCGGGTATATCACATTATTTAATGTTATATCACTAGTTTCCGGGTTAATTACCAATACACTTTTCCACAAACTCCATGAGTCGGTTTCGGTATTATACTTTACTCCATAAATTGATTTGTCGATATTTTCGTCTTCGTCTCTAGCTAACACATCTGCATAGTAAAGATGGAACGGTTCCTCTGGAACGAGTTGTTTAATTTTCTTTATAGGTGCTTCAATGTCTTCGAGTTTAACCCTTGTTGTCGGTGTAGGAATTTTTTCGGTGATCGATTGCAACTGGGAAGCGGTTATTTGCAGTGGATCGATCAACTGTTTATGAACTTCTTTGAATTTTTGCTGAGATGTAGCGTCACCCTTTTTGTATGCCACAAACTTTTTTCGTACAGCATCTTGAATTAACTGAAGATTACGTTTATTTGCAATAAAACTGTTAACGTTCGTAATCATCGGACTCTGGATGGGAACTAACTATTTTTTTTAATAATGTCAAATATTTATATACTCGTCGAAATTCTTCCTATATCGACCATTATCCATATCAAAATCTTTCACAACAGTTATAAAATTATGTTTTGAGTCACCCCAACACTGCAAGCACATTTCTTTAAATTTCGGATATGTCATGTCACCACTTATATGATCCGAAAAAATATGTCTGAGATTGGTTTCATCCTGTTTCCATAATGCGATTACAATGACGTTATCTCTGAGTCTATGTTTTAAGGCACTAGCGTAAGTTTGACATAGATAGAACAAATCTATTGCTTTATGTCGACCGAACGAGAAAAACTGAGTAATTTTACTTTGCTCGTTTGCAGGTATATCATCAAAAACCATAATTGAATCTTCTTTGGTATCTCCGGGTTCGATCAAATCATCGTAATTTTCAAACTCATGGTACCCAATTTCTTCTTTTAATGGTGTAAAAACGTTTCTTAACAATTCCCAAATCTGCAAACAGTTTTGAAATCGGACCCCGCCCTGCAAAGTTATACCCCTTTAAAGTCCTGATCTTCTAAATTTTGCTCTTTGCTTTATAAGCAAACCTAACACATAGCTTTCTTCGTCTAACCAATGCATCTTTCGAGATAAACCTATCTTGTTTGGTATCAATTAATATTAGAATTTTCTCAGCTACCCAAATCTCTAGGAATTTTTCAGATTGCACCATCCCCAAGGGAGCTACCCTAATTTTAAAATTTCTTACCTGTAGCGACTTTTGAACGTTCTTATAAATTTTTTTATACATGCAATACATTAAATTAGTCTACAATTTTACGCACAACCCGAATCTGCAAACAGATTTGAAATCGGACCACGCCTTGCAAAGTTACACATATACCCTCTGCGAGATAAATCTTTCCCCACATTTCCACCCACGAGATAAACCTACCTTGTTTGGTATCAATCAATATTAGAATTTTCTAAGCTACCCAAATCTCTTTAAATTTTCACATAGCACCATCCCCAGAGAGCTACCCCATTTTAAGATTTCTTACCTGTAGCGACTTTTGAGCGTTCTTATAAATTTTTTATACATGTAGCACATCTTGTTAGTCTAGAATTTTATGCACAATCCGAATCTCTAAATAGATTTAGAATCGAACGACACCTTACCATTTTACACACACCCTTTAAATTATAAATTTCCTGCGGCTCATACATAAAAGAAAATCTAAAAACAAATCTTAAAACTTTTTTATTACAGACAATTTTTACTAATACAGTTTAAATTTTGTAAAACCACATTTCTAAATACATATTTACAATTTTTTATTTTTAACCTAGAACTTCTCATATCGGCTTATACTTATTAATATTTATTTCTAAATAGAGCACCTTTTCCAAAGACCAACCGGACCCGCATGTTTCAAATTCCTCTGATTTTGTTCTTATGGTTTCGCTTAAGACCTCGTACATATTTTCCAGATTACTAGAAGACGTTATAACCACATTTTTTGTGTTAAAGGATTTCACATCGGTAGTCTCTTCCCCCATTTTGGTGTAAACGCCGTAGAGTTCGCAATAGACTTTACTGCTGTATGTTGTATTCTTTTTTCATTTATTAATCGAATAAATCGCTCTTTCTGCTTCCAAAGAAACTCGGGCACCCCATCGTCGACACTGGCGTTCTTTATGCGATAGCTAGCCATACGGTTGTTAAACGCTGTGCTAACCATTTCTACAGCATCGTCGCTAGTAGCGGTAATTGATGCATTTTTATGTCTGTTGCTTCTCAAGTGTGCGGCATAGGTAGTCTTTTCCATTTCGAAATCGCATACTTTACACATAATTCGTGGTTGTTTCGTACAAGGCTCTTTAACAGCTAGCGGGGCAGAACGTTTACGGCTTAATGACATACCGTGCTGTTTTTCCTTGTGTTGCAGTAAGTTGTCCATTCTCGTAAAAGCGAAACCGCAAGACACACAGTTTAAGTACTTTGCTGTGGGCGGATGTATAAGCTTAACTGTGGACGATGTTACACCACGACATTTGTTCTGGTGCCGTTTGAGAGCATTTTCCAGGTATAGGAAGCACCGCAAGAGTTGCATTTAAAAAAGTTTGCAGATACCATTTTAGTACAAAACAAAATCCGCACTATAGCACTTTGGTTAAACTTGTAAGCGAACTAACTTATAACTAAAGAGTTTACTCTTGCGCACCTGCTTTATGTACCCTATAGAATGCAAACCGAAGGTTTCCGAAGACACCCGAACGATGTTGAGGATTCAGCGGGGAACTAAATGACGTCATAATCCTTGCTGCGCGTCCAATGCATTTAGCGCCAATGCATGCACCCGGTTCGCATCGTCGATGGTGCGAATGCCGTTAGTAGAAACATCGGAAACGTCTTCCATGTTATACGGATTGCGTGCATATTAAAAATCCAAAAGGGTGATAGCACACGCATACAAATTGTGTGCAAGTCGTGCTGTAGAAGATGCAGTGCTACTATAACCAAAAACTTAATAAAAACACTTTAAACCATTACTAAGGAAATACCAACTTGTTGTCTACAGGATACTTACTAATAAAGCAATTTAATTTTAAATAACTTCTACGTCATACTTTAGGAAATGGTGGGCTTGAATATTTTCTAAATGAATCACCGAGCGAAAGTATATGCTTAGCAGTATTAAAATTAACCATTAATTTCCCATTTTTACGACCATGGTTAATTAGTGTTTAAAATTTAATTTGTGCACGTTCGAGCTTCTCGTAAACTAACATATTTTAAAGCAACAATGCGCTGTATAATACATGCATACCCCTTCGCCGCGCTACTGCTATTCTTGTAATTGCTAGAAAAAGTCACTCTCCTTTTTACTGTTAGGACCGATGCAAAGCACCATTTTTTTATACTTTCTATAGCACATCGCGCACTTTTTCGTCTGATGATTAAATTTTGCTTCTGTAGGCTTTTACACTTTCGCATAGCGGTCGACCGCACGTAATGATTTCTAGAACCGGTAAGTACTCGATATCGTCCAAATAGAGAATTAGATGCTCGATGTCTGTCAACTTCCAATTCCCTCGTAAAAGGTAGAAAAAACTCAGTCAATCATCCATCTAACTTAAACTTCGACCCGCTTCTGTTCTGATAATTTAAAAACATTTTTCAAACGACAATGGGCCGAGAATTTTTAAACCTCCGGGGGATCTTTAAGTCGTGATCAATTACACATCCGAGCTACGCATATACTAACATATTTTGCAGCAACTGTATAATACATGCATACCCCTTCTCTGCGCTACTGCTATTCTTGTAGTTGCTTGAAAAGTCAGTCGCCCTTTTTACGGGTAGGGTCGCTAAAAAGCACCATTCCATACTTTCTTTATAAGTGTAGCACATCGCGCACTTTTTGTCAGATAATTAAATTTTTGTTTATGTAGGCCTTTACACTTTCGCTTATTTAAACATCTAATACAATTGATTAACCACTTTCGATTATTCTAACGGAGACCACCATACACCCCGCCGCACCGTTCTTTTTGATTCCAACGATCCTATGGGCTTCCACGCACTAACACCTGACGTATCTTTTCTACTATTTGTTAAACAAAAACTACCGGCATCGCTATTGTGGACGTAATCAGATGTTTGTGGATGTGTACGAGAGTATGTAACCATATACATTAACCAGTCTAAGCTATTTTATTTAGTCCACGAAAACTACTATTTTTCTAAACCATAATTAATAATCGTCTTTATAGGTTCCACATTTCTACCGTTACCCAATGACTGGTGCTACGTACATGGAAACTTTAATTCCTTATTGGAGAATTCTTATTCTCCGCGCACTGCTGCGTAGTTGCATGCCCACCCCTTTTGGAGGTATATGCTCGTTATAGGTTGTAAGACCCTCGGTTTTACTTAACTACAATTCGTGAGACCCTTTAATCTTTTAATCGTATCTTTCTCGCCTACAATACAGTAGGACTTAACATTACTACCAACAAATTCTAATACTGGATCCCCATTAAATACGTCTTTAATTTTCCTACAACTTTTTGTTGACAAGTGTTATATTGTATTTATTATACGCAGGGTAGTCACTCTTTTAAGATAAATATATTTTGCTAGGTATCAACTAATATTAAATTTTTCTAGGGACCCCAAATCTGTAAATAGATTTTAAATAGGACCACTCCATACAAAGTTATGCGTTTTAAAGACCCAAATCACTAATTTTGCTCATCTTTATTTAACACCATTTTAAAACCTTTTCGCTACCCAAGACATATGCCTTAGCCAACCATCTCCCGAGAAATCTAAAACCGCCGTGCCCCGCGAATACCACGTGGAGATAACACGTATACTCTGTCAACCAGGAAGCCGGAAGGATTTGGAAGGTGGGAGAAGAACTTAAAAATTATGGAATCTTAAAACTAATATATACAATAGATTTACAAAATCCATACAAATATAAACAACTATCTTATATCTTTACACCCCCATGCGTAGATTGTTGTACTATTAGGAATGATGTACCTTTTGTCACTTTCCCTCGATATACTAATTTTATTAATAAACTGCGTATGCAAATCGTATTCTTTTACTCCGGGTACATACGCAGGCAAGTACTCGATACCATCCAAATATAGAATTGGATGCTTGGTGACTGTTAACATCCGCTTCCCTCGTGTACGCCCAGACACATCCCAGCCCATGAGCACCCCTGCGCATGCACACCCCTGCCCATGCGCACCCCTGCGCGTACGCACCCCTGCCCATGCTCGCTGCCCATGCGCACCCCTAACGTTACAGCCTTTTTATAAATAAAGAACAAATTATATACTATTATAAAATGTTTGTTCTGACATTATACATAACAAATTTAAAAATATTTAATGCCAAGAATGGAGTCATTTAAACTTAATTTTAATACAAAGTTATACACAGAAGACAATCCTTTCTTTATGTTTGTTTGCAGTGGTTTTAATTTTATCTAATTTTATTTGCAGCTTAAAATTTAAATCGACACCCAAGTCTTCTATCTCCTTTTCTAACCAATAGTTTGATACATAAAGACCGTCTAGGTTTTCGAATTGTAAAATGTACCGAAGTTTGCCTCTATATTTAAAGTCTTTGATTCCGCCGACAACCAGATCCATTCCTTCGTGTAATTCTTGCAGCTTGTGACAATCTTTTAATCGCAGCTTTCCCACTATATCCTGCATACGTATCTTGTTAGCTTGATCGACTTCTTCTTGTCGGTATTGGAGGAAATCCTTTTTCTCCCACACACCGTTGTGTAGTTGCATATCCACCACTTTTGGGAATATATGGTTGTTATAGGTTGTAAGACCCTCGGTTTTAAATGATCCGAAAGGTTCTTTACTAGGCAAATATACAATGTTTAGCGGAACCCCTTTGCGTGTGGTGTACGCCAAGGTTACGAAACCCGCATTCCTTAGTTCGTCTTTGTTATCTGCCATTTTGATAAATACGTTTTAGAATAACCTTTTAAAAGTATACGGATTTAGTACCATCATTTTCTGCAAGAACACCTACATAACTAAAAGAGTCTTTCTTACTAACCGCAAATGCATACAGCTTGTACAACTCGGATGTATCTAAGTCAGTCCATCGACACATAAAATAATCTTTTAATTCTTCCTCATTATCTCTAATAAGATGTTCTTTGTCTAACACATCTTTGTATTGTTCGCGTATTGTCGCAGTGTTTTCCATGTAGTCCAATTTTCGCCGCGGCGCTGACCTAACCTATTAATTTTTCCTTTTATCTAACCTAGGTCCACACTTGGTTTTTAATGGAAAAACTCATTAAAAAGCAATTAGTGCTAATGGGTGTTTAATGAGAAAACTCATTAAAAAGCAATTAGGTCATATGGTTATGTGGTCATGTGGTTATATGGTCATGTGGTCATATGGTCATGTGGTCATGTGGTCATATGGTCATGTGAGGGTGAAATTGCCCCTATGGGGCAATTTCACCCTAACTTAACATCCTACATATATCCGGATATATGTCGATGCGCATCCCTGTCGGCTTAGGTCGGATAACAACATATTCGACTATCTTCGGCAATATACATCCCCACTCTGCAGAATACATAAGAGAACAATTTTTTCGTATTCAATTTAGTATTCGATAGTAGCTAGAACGGTAAACATGAGCGTCTCCAAGGTGATTAACGTTTCTCAACTTCTTGGGAATAAAGTGAAACCGACAAATGAGCGATTTGGATTATGGCTGTTGACAGAAAATATGTGCAACAATAATCTGGTAACAGATATTGGTAATATTTGTTATGTCGAAGGCGAACAGATGCTGACTGGTGGACTACACACCCAATTACAGAACCATTTTGTGACAATATAATGTTGGTTAAAATTTGCAACTATTCTGACGCCGAGCAAACATCTGCAAGCAAAAGGATGTTTATCCTAAAAAAAGAAATTTGTGGTGCATTTAACAGCTATCTACGAAGAAAGTTTGACCGATTTGTTTCCGCTAGGCATGGTGTTAAAGCTAAGCTCCCGTTTTCTCTGGAAAGCACTAACAAGATGGGTCAGAGAGTAAAAGAAATTATCGGAAAAGAAGACCTCGAATGCATTAATAAAAAATTCCAAAATCCTATATGTGTTCCATACAAAGTGGAACTAGCAGATGTTAAGTTGGAAACTTTATTGGAGTTTGACATGGATGTAACCCAAGATTTTGCGGGTATATTTAGCAAGATGGAGATGTGTAATTATTTAACTACAAACCATAACTTTTGCTATAAGGGCGAATACGAAGAAAAGTGTAATATTATAGCTGACAACGATAAAACTGTAGGAATTGATTGTTTAACATGGCTAACAACCAATGCAAGAATTAAGATATACAACAAATTTGTGTGTCAGATAACAAATCGTGGTGTTAATAAACAACTTGGCAATCATATACTAGATTTTTTACGTTGTCCAGATGTACGTTTAAGGGAAACATTTGCGTCTACTTTGGCTAAAGAACATGGTATTACGCGATTGGAAGCGACAATATACAATTGTGCAAAATTGTCCAAAATGTGGAGTAAGCTATCGGACAAGCTACAAAATAGCTGCTGTTTAGTGTATAATAACCTGCTACAGTACGTGTATTGGGGTAATGGTAATACAAAGAAATTGACGGACTTGCAAATTAAGTTGTCCGAAAAACCAAAAGAAAGGGAAACATTGATAAAGTATGTGCTTTCGGCTTTTAGTTTTAACTATTTACCCGTAAATTATTTGGAGATAGTAGAGGAGGAAGACAGCCAAGATAAAATAAAAATCTTACACAAGTGCTACATTAAAGCAGGTAGTACATATTTTACACAATCTGCAACACCATATTCTACAATTCCAAAAGAAATAGCCATTTCGGAATTGGGATTGATAAATACACCTAACATTCGCCCAGAGGTTTTACGGCAACGCGCAAATATTGGTAGTAAACTCTATCCGTTTACGCTAAAGGAAATTGTCCCATTATGCATGCCATACGCTGTAAGTGGAAGGAGAAGACAACTGGAATTAGAGGAAATGGATGCAAAAAGGCGAAAATTGGACTACATGGAAAACACTGCAACAATACGCGAACAATACAAAGATGTGTTAGACAAAGAACATCTTATTAGAGAAAATGAGGAAGAATTAAAAGATTATTTTATGTGTCGATGGACTGACTTAGATACATTCGGGTTGTACATGCTGTATGCATTTGCGGTTAGTAAGAAAGACTCTTTTAGTTATGTAGGCGTTCTTGCAGAAAAGGATGGTACTAAATCCGTATACTTTTTAAAAGGTTATTCTAAAAACGTATTTATCAAAATGGCAGATAACAAAGACGAACTAAGGAATGCGGGTTTCGTAACCTTGGCGTACACCACACGCAAAGGGGTTCCGCTAAACATTGTATATTTGCCTAGTAAAGAACATTTCGGATCATTTAAAACCGAGGGTCTTACAACCTATAACAACCATATATTCCCAAAAGTGGTTGATATGCAACTACACAACGGTGTGTGGGAGAAAAAGGATTTCCTCCAATACCGACAAGAAGAAGTCGATCAAGCTAACAAGATACGTATGCAGGATATAGTGGGAAAGCTGCGATTAAAAGATTGTCACAAGCTGCAAGAATTACACGAAGGAATGGATCTGGTTGTCGGCGGAATCAAAGACTTTAAATATAGAGGCAAACTTCGGTACATTTTACAATTTGAAAACCTAGACGGTCTTTATGTATCAAACAATTGGTTAGAAAAGGAGATAGAAGACTTGGGTGTCGATTTAAATTTTAAGCTGCGAATAAAATTAGATAAAATTAAAACCACTGCAAACAAACATAAAGAAAGGACTGTCTTCTGTGTATAACTTTGTATTAAAATTAAGTTTAAATGACTCCATGCTTGGCATTAAATATTTTTAAATTTGTTATGTATAATGTCAGAACAAACATTTTATAATAGTATATAACATTGTTCTTTATTTATAAAAAGGCTGTAACGTTACCCCGAAATAGCACTCGCACAGAGAGGGGTGCGCATGGGCAGCGAGCATGGGCAGGGGTGCGTACGCGCAGGGGTGCGCATGGGCAGGGTGTGCATGCGCAGGGTGCTCATGGGCTGGGATGTGTCTGGGCGTACACGAGGGAAGCGGATGTTAACAGTCACCAAGCATCCAATTCTTTATTTGGATGGTATCGAGTACTTGCCTGCGTATGTACCCGGAGTAAAAGAATACGATTTGCATACGCAGTTTATTAATAAAATTAGTATATCGAGGGAAGATGACAAAAGGTACATCATTCCTAATAGTACAACAATCTACGCATGGGGGTGTAAAGATATAAGATAGTTGTTTATATTTGTATGGATTTTGTAAATCTATTGTATATATTAGTTTTAAGATTCCATAATTTTTAAGTTCTTCTCCCACCTTCCAAATCCTTCCGGCTTCCTGGTTGACAGAGTATACGTGTTATCTCCACGTGGTATTCGCGGGGCACGGCGGTTTTAGATTTCTCGGGAGATGGTTGGCTAAGGCATATGTCTTGGGTAGCGAAAAAGGTTTTAAAAATGGTGTTAAATAAAGATGAGCAAAAATTAGTGATTTGGGTCTTTAAAACGCATAACTTTGTATGGAGTGGTCCTATTTAAAATCTATTTACAGATTTGGGGTCCCTAGAAAAATTTAATATTAGTTGATACCTAGCAAAATATATTTATCTTAAAAGAGTGACTACCCTGCGTATAATAAATACAATATAACACTTGTCAACAAAAAAAGTTGTAGGGAAAATTAAAGACGTATTTAATGGGGATCCAGTATTAGAATTTGTTGGTAGTAATGTTAAGTCCTACTGTATTGTAGGCGAGAAAGATACGATTAAAAAGATTAAAGGGGTCTCACGAATTGTAGTTAAGTAAAACCGAGGGTCTTACAACCTATAACGAGCATATACCTCCAAAAGGGGTGGGCATGCAACTACGCAGCAGTGCGCGGGAGAATAAGAATTCTCTCCAATAAGAAATTAAAGTTTCCATGTACGTAGCACCAGTCATTGGGTAACGGTAGAAATGTGGAACCTATAAAGACGATTATTAATTATGGTTTAGAAAAATAGTAGTTTTCGTGGACTAAATAAAATAGCTTAGACTGGTTAATGTATATGGTTACATACTCTCGTACACATCCACAAACATCTGATTACGTCCACAATAGCGATGCCGGTAGTTTTTGTTTAACAAATAGTAGAAAAGATACGTCAGGTGTTAGTGCGTGGAAACCCATAGAATCGTTGGAATCAAAAAGAACGGTGCGGCGGGGTGTATGGTGGTCTCCGTTAGAATAATCGAAAGTGGTTAATCAATTGTATTAGATGTTTAAATAAGCGAAAGTGTAAAGGCCTACATAAACAAAAATTTAATTATCTTACAAAAAGTGCGCGATGTGCTACACTTATAAAGAAAGTATGGAATGGTGCTTTTTAGCGGCCCTATCCGTAAAAAGGGCGACTGACTTTTCAAGCAACTACAAGAATAGCAGTAGCGCAGAGAAGGGGTATGCATGTATTATACAGTTGCTGCAAAATATGTTAGTATACGCGTAGCTCGGATGTGTAACTGATCACGACTTAAAGATCCCCCGGAGGTTTAAAAATTCTCGGCCCATTGTCGTTTGAAAAATGTTTGTAAATTATCAGAACAGGAGCGGGTCGAAGTTTAAGTTAGATGGATGATTGACTGAGTTTTTTCTACCTTTTACGAGGGAATTGGAAGTTGACAGACATCGAGCATCTAATTCTCTATTTGGACGATATCGAGTACTTACCGGTTCTAGAAATCATTACGTGCGGTCGACCGCTATGCGAAAGTGTAAAAGCCTACAGAAGCAAAATTTAATCATCAGACGAAAAAGTGCGCGATGTGCTATAGAAAGTATAAAAATGGTGCTTTGCATCGGTCCTAACAGTAAAAGGAGAGTGACTTTTTCTAGCAATTACAAGAATAGCAGTAGCGCGGCGAAGGGGTATGCATGTATTATACAGCGCATTGTTGCTTTAAAATATGTTAGTTTACGAGAAGCTCGAACATGCACAAATTAAATTTTAAACTATAATTAACCATGGTCGTAAAAATGGGAAATTAATGGTTAATTTTAATACTGCTAAGCATATACTTTCGCTCGGTGATTCATTTAGAAAATATTCAAGCCCACCATTTCCTAAAGTATGACGTAGAAGTTATTTAAAATTAAATTGCTTTATTAGTAAGTATCCTGTAGACAACAAGTTGGTATTTCCTTAGTAATGGTTTAAAGTGTTTTTATTAAGTTTTTGGTTATAGTAGCACTGCATCTTGTACAGCACGACTTGCACACAATTTGTGTGCGTGTGCTATCACCCTTTTGGATTTTTAATATGCACGCAATCCGTATAACATAGAAGACGTTTCCGATGTTTCTACTAACGGCATTCGCACCATCGACGATGCGAACCGGGTGCATGCATTGGCGCTAAATGTATTGGACGCGCAGCAAGGATTATGACGTCCTTTAGTTCCCCGCTGAATCCTCAACATCGTTCGGGTGTCTTCGGAAACCTTCCGTTTGCATTCTATAGGGTACATAAAGCAGGTGCGCAAGAGTAAACTCTTTAGTTATAAGTTAGTTCGCTTACAAGTTTAACCAAAGTGCTATAGTGCGGATTTTGTTTTGTACTAAAATGGTATCTGCAAACGTTTTTAAATGCAACTCTTGCGGTGCTTCCTATACCTGGAAAAATGCTCTCAAACGGCACCAGAACAAATGTCGTGGTGTAACATCGTCCACGGTTAAGCTTATACATCCGCCCACAGCAAAGTACTTAAACTGTGGGTCTTGCGGTTTCGCTTTTATGAGAATGGACAACTTACTGCGACACAAGGAAAAACAGCACGGTATGTCATTAAGCCGTAAACGTTCTGCCCCGCTAGCTGTTAAAGAGCCTTGTACGAAACAACCACGAATTATGTGTAAAGTATGCGATTTGGAAATGGAAAAGACTACCTATGCCGCACACTTGAGAAGTAACAGACATAAAAATGCATCAATTACCGCTACTAGCGACGATGCTGTAGAAATGGTTAGCACAGCGTTTAACAACCGTATGGCTAGCTATCGCATAAACAACGCCAGTGTCGACGATGGGGTGCCCGAGTTTCTTTGGAAGCAGAAAGAGCGATTTATTCGATTAATAAATGAAAAAAGAATACAACATACAGCAGTAAAAGTTTATTGCGAACTCTACGGCGTTTACACCAAAATGGGGGAAGAGACTACCGATGTGAAATCCTTTAACACAAAAAATGTGGTTATAACGTCTTCTAGTAATCTGGAAAATATGTACGAGGTCTTAAGCGAAACCATAAGAACAAAATCAGAGGAATTTGAAACATGCGGGTCCGGTTGGTCTTTGGAAAAGGTGCTCTATTTAGAAATAAATAATAATAAGTATAAGCCGATATGAGAAGTTCTAGGTTAAAAATAAAAAATTGTAAATATGTATTTAGAAATGTGGTTTTACAAAATTTAAACTGTATTAGTAAAATTGTCTGTAATAAAAAGTTTTAAGAATTGTTTTAGATTTTCTTTATGTATGAGCCGCAGGAAATTTATAATTTAAAGGGTGTGTGTAAAATGGTAAGGGGTCGTTCGATTTTAAATCTATTTAGAGATTCGGATTGTGCATAAAATTCTAGACTAACAAGATGCGCTACATGTATAAAAAATTTATAAGAACGCTCAAAAGTCGCTACAGGTAAGAAATCTTAAAATGGGGGTAGCTCTCTGGGGATGGTGCTATGTGAAAAATTTAAAGAGATTTGGGTAACTTAGAAAATTCTAATATCGATTGATACCAAACAAGGTAGGTTTATCTCGTGGGTGGAAATGTGGAGAAAGATTTATCTCGCAGAGGGTATATGTGTAACTTTGCAAGGCGTGGTCCGATTTCAAATCTGTTTGCAGATTCGGGTTGTGCGTAAAATTGTAGACTAATTTAATGTATTGCATGTATAAAAAAATTTATAAGAACGTTCAAAAGTCGCTACAGGTAAGAAATTTTAAAATTAGGGTAGCTCCCTTGGGGATGGTGCAATCTGAAAAATTCCTAGAGATTTGGGTAGCTGAGAAAATTCTAATATTAATTGATACCAAACAAGATAGGTTGATCTCGAAAGATGCATTGGTTAGACGAAGAAAACTATGTGTTAGGTTTGCTTATAAAGCAAAGAGCAAAATTTAGAAGATCAGGACTTTAAAGGGGTATAACTTTGCAGGGCGGGGTCCGATTTCAAAACTGTTTGCAGATTTGGGTTCTGCATAAAATTCTAAGCTAATTTAATGTATCGCATGTATAAAAAAATTTATAAGAACGCTCAAAAGTCGCTACAGGTAAGAAATCTTAAAATTGGGGTAGCTCCCTCGGGGATGGTGCAATCTGAAAAATTCCTAGAGATTCGGGTAGCTGAGAAAATTCTAATATTAATTGATACCAAACAAGACAGGTTTATCTCGTGGGTGGAAATGTGGAGAAAGATTTATCTCGCGGGTGGAAAGAATGCGGGTGTGACGTAATCAAAATGGTTGGGGGTGTCCGAGCAAGGAGGAGAGCAAGGAGGAGGCAGAAGGAGATTCATCTAAATTTCATCTCCACATTTGCTCCTTATGGGAATTTACATGTAAATTTGGTCCAGATGAGGGAGCAAATGTGGATGCTGGAGCAAATGTGGTGGTGATTCGTCACTAAATGGTCTACTAAGCTGTATAAGGTTGGAGACATTGTGCGTATATCAAAATATAAAGCAGTTTTCGATCGAGGATTTCATCCAAACTAGAGTACAGAATTATTCAAAATTGTTAAAGTACAACAAACGAGACCGATAACCTATCTGCTACAAGATTTGGAAGGTCGACCAATCCTAGGTGCTTTCTACGGCGATGAAATTCAGCTCACAGCAGCACCCGACACGTACTTAGTGGAAAAAGTTTTACGGAAACGGAAGCACGGGCGTGAACTATTAGTGTCGTAGTTGGGGGATGGTAAAAGTTGGATTAAGAAAACAGACCTGCTTTAGTATCAACCAAAGTTCTAGATATTTACCTAGTTGAAAAAAAATCATAAAAGGAGGGAGTAAAATCCCTTAGCTGGATATATATAGGAGAGATTTGCTTAGAACCCCATTTACATCTGTAATTTGAAGCAGGAAGCATGTGTTTCATAATCGATTTACAAGGATATCAATACAAAACTAGTGATTTCAATTGCAAGGAGATTGCCATTTTGGATGTAGCGAATAATGTAATATGGCATGAGATACTGAACATGGCTGTGGGGTATAACACCCTAAGTGATGATTTCAAAAAGCAAGTTCGGTGGTTAAAGGAAAGAATCCATGGTCTATGCTGGCATGAGCAGTCTACGAGTGGATATACAAATGTGGGCGATTTGCTGAAAAAAGTCATACCTCCCGATGCGACAGTCTATGTTAAAGGTGAACAGAAGAAGCAGTTACTATCAAAATATTTATCAAACAACATTTTAAACGTGGAAAGGTATTCTCACTTCCAAGACTCAAAGAATTAAGAAGATTTGGTGATAGATACAATCACTGTTTAAACCATTGTTTAAATAATTTAAATTGCTCAAAGGAGAATGTATTACTGTTACTACCTTTTGTTAATGTATTTAATTTTTAATAAAATATTTTGTAAGGAATTGTTTTTTTATTTATCTTAGCTAAAAGCCTATCTTTAAAATTTGAAAGAAATATATATATATATATATATATATATATATATATATATATAGATATATATATGTAAAACAGTGCATTACTTTGAAAAATTAATACCGGTTAATGTGAATCTATACGAGTCTTAGATGTTTTAAAATACAACCAGAAACAATAATTGGTGTTTGCAAATAAATTCAGTTCTATTTTAATAAAAAAAATGTAAACTTACCTTAAATCTTCACAAAAAGTCACTATACGAAACGATTGTTTAAAATTTCGATGTACTTTAACACAAAAGCGCGCGAAACTAATAGAATTCTACTAATCAGACTGCGTTATATACGGTTTGAAAACCGTTAATTATATTACTAAATGACGTTTGTATTTTCCCCAATCGAGGCGAAAATAGAGCGCTCATTGTATGAGTAATAAACCCTCCAGCAATGATGCGTTGATTTTAATGGGTGGCATTGAGCATATCTATTGTATTTTTCAAATCACATAGCTGCTAATTAATAAAAAAAAAGGCTACTTTCACTTTACGTCACATAATTGTAAAGCAATTAGTTTGTCCTCGTCTACGTATTTTTCAACTATTTAGCATTGAGCATATCTATTGTATTTTTCTAATCATATTGCCTCTAATTAATAAAAAAGAAAGGCTACTTTCATTATACGTCACATAATTAAAAGCAATTAGTTTGTAAAATGAATGTATTTTACAAAGTACATATTTAGCATTGAGCATGTAATTATTTCTGAAAACAGCACATTACTGTTTGAAAAAATGGCTTTAAATATTATACACTTATGGCTTATAAAGAACTCGTTTCTAAAATCCTTGCGGTTTTAGATTTCTGGGGAAATGGTTGTTTAAAGCATATGTTATAGATAAGCAAAACAATTTAAAGAGGTTTGAGAGCTTTAAAGTGTAACTTGGTAAGGGATGGTCCGATTTTAAATCTGTTTGCAGATTCAAATTTTGCGTAAAATTCTACACTAACAAGATGCGTCACATGGTTAAAAAATTTATAAGGACGGTCAGAAAATCGTTATCGGCAAAAAATCTTAAAATTGGGGTAGCTCCCTGGGGGACGATGCAATCTAAGAAATTCCTAGAGATTCGGGTAGCTGAGAAAATTCTAATATTAATTGATACCAAACAAGATAGGTTTATCTCGATAGATGCAATGGCTAGTCAAAGAAAACTATTTGGTTCAGATGTGTGTGGAAATTTGGATGCTTGTGGAAATGTGGAGATGAATCTCCTCATTTCCCTCCTTATGGGGATTTACATATAGTCGAAGAAAACTATTTGGTCCAGATGTGTGTGGAAATGTGGGATTCTCCTCATTTCCGCCTTATGGGAAATTAACTTGTAAATGTGTGTGGAAATGAGGGATTCTCCTCATTTCCACCAAACTATCACCTCCTCCTCCTCATTTCCTCCTTATTGGAATTTACATGTAAATTTGGGAGGAAATGAGGGATTTGGGAGGAAAAGAGGCGGCAGGAGCCCCCAAAATACCCTACTTATGTTGAATGTTTTGTGTATATTGGTTGAAATAAATATTATAATACAAAATCTCCCCTGGTGTATCTTGTAGTAGTTGGACACAGGCAACAATATACTGACCTATTGGGCAGTGTGTAGTAGGGAAATTTGTTATGGACAGTGGATTTGAAGTAATATTGGTTACTGTACTGGTGGTATGTAAAAAGTGTCAATGCCCATTGATTCTAATCTCATAGTTTGTAACAGATAGTACTATAAGGAAGTTGTGTATCCTCAAAATCTCAGCCTTGGTGAGGTGCTGATTAATGTGTAGAGATACCTTAGAATGGAAGTTAGGTGGATTTGGCATAAATTAAGAGCGAAACTGTTTTATGGTTGCTATAGAATTTTAACGCAAAACGATAATTCTGAAAGTATGTTGAGAATGATTTTGGTAGGGGGTCGTCCATTGGTGCTCCACAAGAAAACTGATGTTTGAAGAAATGAATGGCGGTTAGATAACAAAGATATCGCAGGTGAAAAGCTTATTCTAAATTGTAGTTACCAAACCTACGTTAATTCAATGTCTCGCAAGCAGAATGGGCATATAAAAAATTTAAATACATAAAAGTTACAATCATTAAGACATACAATATCTACAATTCAATCCTTTAAACTAAAAAATTATAGATAATTTGAATAGGCCATCTAATTTGACATTAAGTTGTATGACCCATTTAAATTATTTGTACTTTTTAGGTACTAACGTTAATATTGTGGATTAGGTGCGTATTAACGATTGGCTCATGGGTGTTTTCAATTCTTGCTACACATATTTGCTATACCATCCGCCTCGACTCAGAAAAATAACATTCAACAAAAGCAACTTGACAAAGTTAATTCGTCTAAATCAATCTTTATTATCTTTAGCACTAAGTTTTATACATGTATTACATAATACCTACATGAAAATTGTGGAATTTCGTGGTGTAGGTGATGGTATAGAAAAATGCATATTATATAGTAAGACAATCATTAAATGCTTGTTTTTGTACTTAATATAAAAGTGCAAAGAATTTATACTTAAAAGATTATATTACAACAGGTAGCCATAGGATCCTATAGAACAATACCCTTTAACTCAAATTGCCTAAAGAGGTACGGAATTCGCAATATTGAACGGGCTTTTAATGTCCCTTTATGAGTTATATTGATATTATTTTCCGCAAACATATTAGTCATTACTTACTGCAGTAAAATATCTATGGAAAATAGAAATTTCGACAACCTCCAAACTAAAAAAACCAATTAAAATAATACCAAAGAGTGGTTAACATTAATGTCAGATAAGTGTGCTCTAGCTTTTCATTGTATGATAATTATGTTTACGTGTTTATATACTTAAAAGGTTGTAGATATTATTTCTATAGAAATAACTAGAGTTGTTAAATGTATACTGAATTTTCAAGACGGTGCCAGCAACATTCACGAATAGCTGAACATCATCTAATGTGCCCTCTATTAAGCAGTAGCTGCTATCAAAAAGCCGATAATACAGGTTTCGTATTATGCATGGTGAAATTTATGTACATTGAAATTAGGGACACTTTTAATTACGTGCAATGCAAGTTTCGTTCAATTGCTTTTATGGAAGTTTTTATTATGCGTAATTATTTTATGCACAATTATATTATGTGTAGTTTTTATTATGCGTATTGCAAGATGAGTTATGGAAAATGAAATTATGAGTAATATTTTTTATGCGTAATGCAACGGTCCCGACAAAACAACTTATACGATAGTTAAGGGTTCTCTAGAAAGAGACCCTATCATTAAACTGAACAGAAGCAGAATACGAAGAACACGGGAGGCCAAATACCTAGGGCTAACCCTTGATGAAAAACTGAACTACGAAAAACACATTGCCACAGTGACTGCAGGTGCCAGTACAGCTATGCAATGCATAGCAACTCTTGCACAACGTACGTACAATATCCCCCTAAACTGTGTAAGATTATACTTATCCAGCGTACATGCAGCAATAATAAGCCATGCAGCGAGCGCCTGGGTAACCAGATTACATCTAGTAAAACCCAAACAAAAAGTCAACAGTGCCCAAAGGGGGGCACTAATAAGACTTACTGGAGCATACCGGACCGTATCACACGACTCCCTCTATGTAATATTAGGAGTCCTCCCTCTTGATCTGTATATCAAGAAGAGCGCGGCGACATACTGGTTAAAAAACAACAAACCAGAAAAAGTCCGGGAAATCCTAAAAGTAACATCAGAAATTCGGATAAAAAAGGAAATTCAGGACACAATACTAACCGAGTGGCAAGATAGATGGAACCAGAGCACAAATGGGAAGAGGGTATACGCACTAGTCCCAAACATCCGAGACAGGCTAAACTGTCACCACTTGGTCCCCTCACAAGAGCTCATTCATTTTCTCACGGGGCATGGTCCTTATCCAACCTACAGAAACCACTTCGACTTCCAAGACAACAACAACTGCACATGTGGTGAGGTGGGAACACCGGAACATCAGGTGTTCCACTGCACCGAACTGCAACAGGACCTAGGAATGGACAGGACAATCCTACGGGACATACCCCTCTCGGACATGCTCTGGAACGAAAACATATTTCCTTACCTAAACAAAATCACTCAGCAAACTACAACTATACTACACCAAAGGTACACAAACGGACTCTGACAGGACACACACAAACATCATACAAACCCCACACATCACAAATACCACAAACACAGATCACACGAAACACAGAAGTTTGACATAACGCATCGAACGTGCAATACAAAAGCACAATCCGCCCAACACACATGGGAACCGACAACAAACAAACGGCATTCTCCCAAGGACATACCAGGAACCACGTGTCCCCCGAAGATCTACCAGAGGGCTCGTGAATCCTGACGACCGGGAGTGATACCAGTGAAAACGAAGTGATAATAGTGAAAACGGCAAAAGTGCGGCAAACGTACCTCAAACACAAGTTTCCCCCAGAACACTTATTAGCATTAAAATACTAACATTAGTAGGATAAGGACTCAATACTAACCATCTAACCAAAAAATACAACTAACTAAAATAAACAAGAGAAAATACTAACCAAATTCGTAATTGCTTTAAGAAATGTAACCCTAGCTTCAGTAACGTAATGTTTATATTTCCAATGTTGTAGCGCAACTAAAAATTACCACAGGGGAAATATTCTGACAACATAATTACAACACATCAGCACGACAAAATACACACAAACACGCACAAGCACACTCACACACAACATAGACTGTACGTGGCCTCCCTGGTTTCCGGCTGCCGACGGCCAAGACACGTACAGGAACGCGTACTTCTCGGTTTCTGATTTCCGGCTACCGGTGTTTGAAAACCGGGAGAAGGAAACAGTCCCAAGGACCTCACCACAGACATAAGCACACGCACACACAAACATCAAAACAATACACACATACCACTATAGCACACACACGCACCCTCACGCGCGCACAGGCACAAACACACACACACACGCGCGCGCGCACACATACACACCAGGGACTGTACGTGGTCCTTCTAGTTTCCGGCTGCCGACGGCCAGGACACGTACAGGAATGCGAACTTCTCGGTTTCTGATTTCCGGCTGCCGACGGTCGGAAACTGGGAAGGAAAGCAGTTCCAAAGACATTACCACAGACAGAAACACACACACTCACGCACAGGCACAGACACACACACACACACACACACACACACACACACACACAACACACACACACACACACACACACACACACACACATACACACACACACACACGAGTATTTCCAAACGCAAATAATATAAAACTAACTAATATAACTTAAGGTAGCAAATAATTCTGTTAGATTTCTTAGGAGTAACAGGTTTGCTGTAATTTTTAGGTAGCAGACTAATTGTAATGTTAGAATAAATTTAAAAAAAGGTGCCGATAAGGCAATCCTAGTTTACGAGGTCGTCAGGGTTCTTGGGAGGATGAACTCTATAAAGACACCGAGGCATGACGTAATCCCTTCAGACGCAGCTTTGGAGGCCTGCCTATTAGCCCCGTGTGTGTCTTTGCCGGGTTGTTTAATCTTTGTCTAGAAAGGAGCGTCTTTCCGCGTTACTGGAAAGTCCAGAAGTGAAATTCATACCTAAACCTAAAAAGGCGAATGCGTCAGACCCGAGCAGCTATCGTCCTATTAGTTTGTTACCGGTGCTGGGGAAAGCTTTGGATCGCGTTATGACTACCCAAGTTGAGCACTTAGTGCGTGACAGCGGCGGTTTTAATAACCGGCAGTTCGGTTTTATGGAGGGAAAGTCGACTATCGACGCATTAGAGTTCGTTGTCGGGGAAATTAAGCAGACGAGAGATGCAAAAGAGTATTGTGTCGTTGTTGCTTTGGACATTTCAAGAGCATTTGATGCTGCCTGGTGGCCATTGATTGTTTGCGAGTTGGAAAATAGGGGTTGTCCGCGAAACTTGATGTCTTTGGTCAAGAGTTATTTCTCGGGGTGATTGGCACAGGTTGAAATTCCGGGTGAAGTTTTGTCGCGCAAGGTGTAAAGGGATTGCCCGCAGGGGTCATGCTCTGGTCCCAAATTTTGAAAGTTGTTGTATGAGAGCATCTTTAGGGTCAAGTTGCCCACAGGATGCTCAATCGTTGGGTTTGCGGATGATACGCTTTTAATTGTCAGATCGCGATTATTAATAAATATGCGCACAAAACCGAACGAGGCGCTTAATAAACTACACGCATGGTCGCAGGCAGTAAATTAAAATTTAACACGGCGAAGTCAAAGGCGCTTTATTTCGGAAAGAAACCGGGAGAGTGACCCCCTAAGCTAGAGCTGGGAGGAGAGAAAATACCGTTTAAGGAAGCAATTACATACATCGACGTAAAGATTGACGAAAAGTTAAATTGAAAAGCTCACGCGCAGTACGTTAAAAGCAAAGGCAGCGAAATATCAAACAAAATGATGATGGCTGCGAAAATAAACTGGGGTTTCAGGGGCAAATCGCTGAAGACGATTTATGCCGGAGCAATTGAGCCGGCAATGCTGTACGCAACTTCTGTGTGGGCGAAAGGTTGAAAAGTCCGGGAGATGCGTCAGTTGACGAGCGTACAACGCATAACCGCCGTGAAAGCGGCCAGCGCGTACAGTACCACCTCCACGGAGGTGTTTTATTAGCTTCTACATAAAATTTTATTAACTTGCACTAGTTCACTTGCAAGTAACTATTATCACCAATGCTGGATGAAATCAGAACGAAAAGAAAAGAGCAAAAAAGAACGAGACCCCTCTTTGCCGGTGATTATATAAGTAAAATCCCCCCCCCCTGTTTTAACTTGACACGTACACTTACATACCCGCTCCTAAAATTCTGGAAAATCTTTTCTGACCGCTAGTTGTTTCAGCGAAAAAACCCCTAACGAACCTCGGATTCTTGTAAATTTTCATAACGAACATAACAATACTCGGTAAATCGCTTCAAACTGTCACACCGTTGTTCAAATTTAGCCTCTACATCTTTATTTGTCAATGCCTCCAACTTGAACAAACATCTCTCATCTCCCTTGTACCTCTAGCTTTATTTCACACATACGCTTCGGCCAGCTTAATCTCTGCCCTTCTTATACAAATCACACCAATCACCTTGCCTGGCTCCATTCTCCCACTTTTTAACAGACTCGTGTTTGCTTTTAAATATCCTTGAAACAAATAAGAGAATAATATCTTCTTCAAGATCAAACTGGATATTGACACTCAATGGTTTTCAAGAAATTTATATGATTGCGTTTCAAAAATAGTAGTCATAGAACTTCGGGCATTTAACCAAGATCCTTTTGAAAACCTTTTGGACAAATAAGACAGCAAGGAGTAAGAAGTCAAATGCTATAGGTGTGGATGGGATCAATTTACGAATGATAATACTGATTTCTTTGTATTGTGCTGTCGTTTTAACTCACCTTATTAATGTCATTCTAGAGAGCTCAACCATCCCTAGCACCTGGAAAAAATCCATAATTTCACCTTTACCTAAGGTTATCTTGCGACTACTTACAAGGAACTCAGGCCCATAAGCATTTTACCAACATTTTCGAAAGTGTTGGAGTATCTTATGTATTGTCCAATTTTACAGCATGTTAATGCAAGTAATATTTTGTCCAAAATTCAGTCTGCGTTTCGCCCAATACATAGCACTGCAATTACTTTGTGCAAAGTTACAAAAGACATTACTAAAAACATATACACCTCAAACGTAACTGTAGTTGTATATCTGGACATACTAAAGCATTTGATATGATAAACATAAACTGCTCACTGCAAAATTAAAATTTTATGGATGGAGTGCTCCTGCTTTGCAATTGATTCGAAACTACTTATTATCATGAGTACAAGTAGCGAAATTTAATGGCATTACATCAACCGAATTGCCTGTAACATAAGGTGTCCCTCAGAGAAGTATGCTTGAACTTCAATCAATTGTAACCAATAACTGTGGCATCCATATATATGCTAATGACACCCAGTTGTGTCTTGTGTTTTAGACTTCAGAGAGGAGACTAAAGATTTAGGAATAATTTATGACACAAACTTAATTTTAAAAGTCATATAAAAAAGAATTTGCAGAATTGGAAATTTTAAACTAACTCCCGCTATACATATAAAATGTTACTACCTCCACAAACAAAGTGGAAATTATGTCAATGTTTTATATAAGTCATATCTACTTCTGCAACACAGTTACTTTAGTTATCCAACAGAACGTCTTAGAAACAAATGACAAATTTTGCAGAACAGTTGTTTAACGTTATAACCTTTTCCATTATTAATAGGGGTTTATTATTTGGTTTTTACTCCTATGTGACCAGCTGTAAGGCACAAGGATGTTTGACGAGGATTTCCAGTAAGTGTAAAAAGCCCACGGCAAGTTTCGGTGGAAAATGTCTCGTAGATGAGGAAACCTCAAAAGACTAAGCGGCTAGTCAAGCTGTTTGCTCTGGGTAGAACATGAGCTGTGGGTCGGGGTTGGACTGCGACCAAGAATGTAAAGAATATGGCGCCACCGAATTTTTGTATACGAAGAAGACCTTACTTAAGTCCCTTGTATAAGGCGAATGCGGAAACCTTTACTCAATTACCGCTATACAATATATTACTGAAACACAATTCCTAAAGTTTCTTACCTTATGGCTCGACTTTGACCTTTATAGATGCACTGCTACACCTGTGAACAGATTAAAACAAAGATAGCACTGTTTGTGCATTTATACCCAAAATTTAAAAATTAATTCGAATCAACCTTCATTCATTCCAATTAATAAGGATAGTCTTGACCAAATAAAGATCTATTCCTTCAATATTTAGTAAATTATTTACAAGACATCTTTTTTCTTTAATATAATTTTGATCAAATTAAATTACTGAAAGATATGTACATAGGTACTTGATCGTATAGGTACTTCTCACAGATAAAACATGGTAATTTCTATTTGAAATGTCTAGCAAAATTTATTTAAAAATGAGTGAGCATGAGTTTCTTTTCTGAATATTTAGCTATAAATAACAATTTCGGTTGGTTTTAGTAGCACTACTTAACCTCACAAAAATATTTCACTTAGCAATTAGTGAAATATGAAATGTAAAAATTTAATTTCTAAGATTTGAGTAAATTATGTATCAAATAATTAAATCAATTTTCATTAAATATAGAATTTAACTTTTCTTATCTCATATTGACATCTACCGTATATTAAATGTATTAATAAAAAGATTTAAAGTGAAAATTTACAGGTTCCTGTTGCTTAATTTGAAAAATAAATAGCCTGTCATTCACCTAATGAACTTGAACATCACCACGTGATCAAACAAAAAAATTATTTGTCTGCTATATCCAGTGCTACAGCTGACATATATGAAAGTAATCTACATACCAGATGTTTATCCGATGGAAAAATACCTGCTAGGTATATGGACCACACCGGAATTATAATTGATGATTTATAATTTGCTTGCTTCAGCAATCAAGAATACAGGAAATATCCAATTCCATACAACCAAAATAGCTGCATACTGAATCTTCAATATAACATCACGACGTTCACATTAAATAATTGAAGCTTGCCAATTCGACTTTTGTACAGGTTAAACTTCACATAGATACTACCAAATTTTCATTTCTTATCCAAATAAATTAGTTACATTTCTTAAATTTCAAAACTAACATGTACAACATATCCTAAATTATATGTTAACCAAAGTTGCACATTAACCAAAGTTGCACTAAAAATATTGATTTAGTATGACTATAAATTCAGTACTACTTACTGTTAACCAAAGGCCATTCAAACAAAATAACGTCTCCTCATCTGCGAGCTAATTCCAGCAAGTGTAGACATCAAAAATGCGCGTCGCCGAGACGATCACATTTTAAGAAAACAGTTTTTGATTTTCTTATGCTTCCAACATGTGGACTGAATTAACGTCATCGTCCTTGCGTTCAAGGAACAATTGACCTCTTCTGACGACAGCTGAGTTGGTAGTGCTATTATCACGCGGGTTGCCGCCTGACAACAAGCTTAATATTACAATCGTCTAACAGAGGGAACTCTTATGATGACACTAACAAAAAGGCATCTTTTTGTCACCGCATAATTTAAAATTTTACACTTTCGAATTGAAAGCTAATATTGTTTTCGACAATATGTAATATTTATTTCGTAGATTGTGTAGCATTATTATACTTAGGTTGGTTATTATTAATTTAAATACGTTAGATATCTGTGAACATAATGACAGAAATTAAAATCGTTACAACGTTTTCATATAATGTCCCATTCAGGGAACACATCACACCTATACACAATAATTTGGTCATACCCAAGTTAAAATTTTAACGTGAACTGCTTTTTGCCAATGGAATATTTATAAGAGTAAACAGCCTACTTATTTATATGAATGTTTAAATGTAAGATACTCCAACCACAATCTTAATCTTCACAGTGCTAGTACATTAACAATTCCTATTCATAAAACAACTAAGTACAAGTGCTAATTTGAATATCAGGCAGCTATAATACTTAGAATATATTTAGATTTATATTTAAAAGCCAGTTCAATACAAGTTTTTAAAAAAGCATTGTTAGGCAGAATTATTGAAAGTCAGCGCCACAAATAGTTGGTATACAGAGGTACTCTGCAAAAATCAGCTTTGCTGACAATGTACCTTTTGGATAATTATTGTACTATATAATTAATTATTTAATAAACTATTCTTTCTATTCTAAAAGACACTAACCCCCATTTCGTGGCAATTAGAATATCACTACAAAACCTTACTGATAAACAATTTTGTAAGCAAACACTTTATATCTGCCAACTGTCAAGAAAAACATTCAGAAAACATCATATAACATGTGCAACATTTTGTTGTTCAGCCAGTGGACGTTTGTACAGGTGAACTAAAACATGGATATACAACTACTACTGCTGTACTTACGCTACACAGATAAAATAAGTATAGGATATGTTAGTGCGTTTATAACCAAGCAGATAGTAAATATATTGGAACAAGTTTTTTCAAGAGCCAAGTTAAAGAACTGACACGATCTTACTGTTGAAAGAGAATACTTAGGTGGAATCCCAGAAAAGCTTAAGTATTGTAATTCTACTTTAATGCATGCATTTTGTAATATATATATATATATATATATATATATATATATATAATATTTTTAGGTAGTTTTTTTTACACAATGTAAGTTGATAAATTCTAACGTATTACAATTAATAAGATGAAATAATAACTTGAGACTTTTATGCAAAGCCCAAATGAGCATTTCAAATCGAGCTAGTAATTGAAAGAAGGAAAATATAAATAACTTCTACAAAGTATATATTTGCATAGATACACTACTCGTACAAGTTCACAGATAAACATATGCACACATACTAATACAGACACACACACACATACACACACACACACGCACAAACACACAACACACACACACACACAGACACACACACACACGCACACACACACACACACCTACACACACATACACAGATGCATGCATACTGACAAACATCAAATAACACACACACACATATAATTGAATAAAAAACAAATTTTTTTTTTGAGAAACTACTAATGTCATATTAGATTATAATATTTATTTTTATCTTTACAAGTGTTATGTTTTTTAAAAATGGTTACTGTTTATTTATGCTGTACTAGTCAATTTTAGATTAATCCTCACTTTAGTAAGTAATATCTACACAAAGTTGTACTAGTTACTATATTCCTATATTTTAGTGCCTGTGAACAAGAATTGATAAATTCGAAAATTTAGGCAATAAAAAGAGCATTATCTTATTCACTAGCTGACCTATAAACCACAAGAAGCATTTAAACTCTCTATATATATATATATATATATATATATATAAGGGGTTGTTTAGGGGTGTATTGAGTAGTAAAGTTCGTGTAATAACTTAGCAATAGGAATCAGAAAACCGCATTTATTTAGCAGAAAAATACGTAATTCGTACATTATGTAAATAGCAAGCATTTAACAACCTGTACATAGGCCGTAATTAACTTTAAGCGATGCAAGTAAGCATATCTTAGAACAATGGAACGCGTATGCAGCAGAAAAATAGGTAGCTCGTACATTATGTAAATCGCAAGCATTTAACACTGTGTATATAGACAATTATTAATTTTAAGTAATGCCAGTGAGCATATCTTTCAACAATTCAACACGTATTCAGCAGAGAAATGATCGTACATGTAATTAAACATACGTTGAGAAGTGTCTAATTAGTTATAAAACAAATACGCAGTAGAGTAAAGTAAAAATCTAACAAAGCTTTATGCAATTTCGCGGAAGCAATAAACATTTTGATAAGAAAATGCAGTTTCAAATATGCAGAAATACACAAACGAAAACAGCATTAAAGTTACATCATTTATTTTGTACAATTATCCAAAAAGGCGATATCTACACAAAACAGCGTATGACAAAGATAACAAATAATAAGGTATCAATAACATAAACACCATTACACGGAAATCCGAATTAATTACATCAGAAACCACTTCAAAATGCAAGGAATGTTGAAGACAGGGCCTGGTTGGTTGAGATAATCTGCAGAACTGCTTGAAAACCTAGCCCACATGTAGTGGGAAGAGGCTATTTAACACAGAGCAGTGATAACACAAGTCAGTTGACAACTGATGCACGTCGAAGCTGCGACACTATCAACCAGAAATCCACGTTTAAATAAATGAAGTATAGTAGAATATCAAGTTTATGTTACAGTGAATAAATAAAGTAGAATATCAAGTTGATGTTACAGTGAAAATCGTACAACAATTACGAAGAGTTTTTGCCGTTTTTTTTATTGAAAACGTGAGAAGAATTTGGGTAATTGATTTAAATTAAATATTTATAATGATAGGGCTTCATGTATGTGTCGACAATAATAATTCAAGTCTGGATATTCCAAATCAGCGTCAACAATAATACTTCTGGTATATTTCTGTACACTTCAAATATCAATAATACTGGACACTTCAAATCTGGGTCGACAATAATTCTGGACAATTCAAGTCTGCATCAATGATAATATTGCTGGTGTATTTCTGAATATTTCAAGTCTGTGTCGACCATAATATTTTAAGTCGGTGTCGACAATAATACTTCTGGATTCTAAGGGGACAATTATAATTGAATTTTGGTACAATTCTGGTACAATTCTAAGCTGCGTCAAATGTATTTAAGGGAAGAGATTCAAAGCATTTGCAGACAAATATAAAATAAAGAAGCACGAGGTAATTTTTGGAAAACAAAGGGTAACTGTACTCAAATAATGCTTCCGCTAAGCAGAGCATTGGTAGATGATTGAAGACAACAAAGGCGTGTTGATCCACAACACGAACAACATATCTCAGGTCAGATCTATTTTATTTTAAGATATTTTTCAATTTAAATTTTAATACTGAATTTATTCAATTTATACAAAACTTGTAATGAAGTCAACAAGAAACATTTGCATACGTTAAACTTACGTTAGAAATCATAAAGCGGTCTAGAACGTACCAGATTTTTTTGTAAAGAGGGTGTAGTTTTTGGTGACTTTAGATTCAATTCAAAGTCTATAAATTTTAGGATAAATGATACATAATACAGTATTGCCCGAAATAAACAGTACTGAAACTAAATTGGCGGTGTTTTTATGCGTGCGCTGTCACACTCAAGTTAGCTAGTATAGACCTGTCAAGTAAACCTCAAACAAGTAATTAGTAGGGCCTAATTGTTAAAAATGGTGTTAAGTACAGAGGAGAAAGTGTTTCTGGTAGAGCATTATTTTCGTTCATACGGAATCGGCCGACATAATGGTGCAAGTTTGCTATACGTGTCTGATCAATTCACACAAAGGTTTAATAAACGTTCTCCAAGTAATGCTGTAATTTTGAAGGTTATTGAAAAGTTTAGAAATACAGGTAGTGTATTGTGCCAACGAAAAGGAAACTCGGGGCGTCCCAGGACAGTTAACAACAACAATAACCATGAACGTGTTTTGAGCAAATCTTAGAAAATCCGAAAGTCAGCCAGGCAAGGACAGCGTTACAACTTGATTTAAAAAGAACTTCCTTTCAAAGAATCCTGAAGGAGCTGGGTACATTTTCGTATGTGATTCAGGTACATCAACAACTACATCCTCGGGATTATCGCAGTAGAGTGGAATATTGCGCCAGAATTCTCGCGTTACAGTATGAAAATCCTGAATTTTTGAAAAATGTTTGGTTTTCAGACGAAGCACATTTTCACTTGTCAGGCTATGTGAATCGTCGCACAAATCGATTTCTGGGCTTTGCCAGACCCGATGAGGTTCAAGAGGTTCCTTTACATAGTGAAAAGTGAGTGTCTGGTGTGCTGTTTCCGGACACGGAATCATTGGTCCGTACTTTATCGAAGAGAATGGTAGGCAAGTCACACTTAATCAACAGAGGTACAGACAAATTTTAACACGATTTATCCCTGATCTACGTCAATTCTGTCGTGCACGTAACTTGGCATTTCGAAACCAATTTTTTCAGCAGGACGGGGCAACTTGCCATACTGCTGCCGCAATTCGTCAATTTCTTCAAGAACATTTTCCAAGCAAATTCATATCACGATTTACTGACTTCCTTATCCTTCACATTCTCCAGACCTCACACCTCCAGACGCATACATTTGAGGCATGGCTAAAAATGCCGTTTTCAAACGGGCACCACAAACCATCGATGAATTAAAGGATGCCGTTAGAGTCTTCTTCGCAGCCCTGAGACAACCCTTATTCAATAACATGACCAGAAACTTAGAACATCGTTATGAAGTCTGTCTCGAACGAGGAGGTGCACATTTAGAACATATAATAAAGTGTCAATAATATATTTTTTAAATATACAAAACAATTACAATTTCAGTACTGTTTATTTCGGGCAATACTGTATATTGATTGATTGAGGAGTGTATTTAAAGAATTTCAAAAATTGTAAATAATATTTCTTTTCATTATATGAAATTAATTGACTTCGTTTTATCAATTCAAACAAATAATCATAAAGGGATGAAAAGGAGAAAATTGATCATCAAAACGTTGTGCGCTCTGTGTAGATTAAAAAGGGCTAGCCGTGGCATAATAATAAAATTAGTAAAATTTGAAGTAAGAACACAGAGCGATGGCGTTAAGAAAACGTCAGAACACCGAGTACGGGGTTATCATATCAATATATATATATATATATACATTAATAATTAATGGACTGGTCAGTCTTATAGTATAATATACATGTACATATTATCATGGGACGTAGTCCAAATCAAACAACAGAAACTGATTGAAAATTTAATCAACACCTAACGTTTCGGTACATTCTTTTAGCACCTTTTTCAAAGGCTAAAATGGAAACAAAAAATTCGAAATTAGCAAGAAATACATAACCTGTCGCTAACTACTTACATTGATCAAATTATATTAAAGGAAATTGAAAACAAATTACTGCACGATTCACATAATAAATGTGGGTCAAAAATTAAAAATTGCCTGAAGGGCAACGTCATGCCACGATGGCGGTTAAAAAGTAAAGACAAAGTTGATAATGACAAATTCTATAGGAGTGACAGGACACGTTCCGAAAATGGCAATGATTATATAACCTGAAGGAAGATACCTAACGTTGTTTAAAAATGTCATTACTATATAAAGCAGAATAAACGTTATGCACCCTATCAATGTTGTTATTGATAGGATTAATTTCCCTATTAATATAAAAAGACTCGATGAAAAGCCTAGTCTTGTAATTGGTTTCGTTCTCCAAAATGGTGGTGTCGTCGAAAAGTGGTGTATAACTGGTTGCCGCAACATGAGCAGACAATGCACATTTAGTGGAATTAATCCTACAATCACTTCTGTGCTGGGTTAAACGACTCTTTAGCTACTGGCTAGTCTGACCAATGTAACTATTGTTGCAACTGCACGTGATCTTGTAGACAACGTTGCTGTTTAACAATTTCGGAGTACGATCCTTTAATTTGGTAAACAAATTCTGGATAGAAAAATTGTATTCATAAACAATGGCGATCTTAGGTTGTCCAAGTAATCGTACTAAAAGTGGAGATAACTTCTGTATAAACGGAAGCTTCTTGTACGTAATATCAGTTTCTGAAGGGTTTACTTTTAAGAAGTTGCCATATATCAATCTATGCAACATTCCCTTTGGATAACCGTTTTAACTAAAGTGTTAATCAAGAATTTCTTATTTTTATCCATGAACTGTGGGTCTGATATATGTTCTATTCGATATCGTAGGGCCTTCACCGTGTTTACCTTATGTTGAAAAGAATGGTTCGAGTGGAAATTTAGATATCTGCCCGAGTTAGTTGGTTTAGTGTACCAATCAAATAATAAATGATAAGAACTATCTCTGATGACCAGCACATCCAAGAAAGGTAATTTCCCATCCACTTCAATTTCAATAGTGAACTGAAGGTGATCATTAAACTCATTAAATGCTGTTAACGTTTGGTCAACATATTGGACTGGCAACGAACAAATGATATCATCCACATACTTTACCAAGAAAGACATCTCATATGGTAATCTAGGTATAACACTTGACAGTAAATTATTCATAATCATTTGAGCGATTATGGGTGATAGAGGTGACCCCATTGGAGTTCCAAATAACTGTAAGTAGAACTTCTCTTGGAAAACAAAGTACGTATTGTTAAAAACCAAATTGACAGTTGTCAAGAACATATCTTCAGACATATTACAAAAGGGCTTGATCTTATTCTAATTTTTTTTAATGATGTTAATAACCATAGATAAAGGAATATTAGTAAAAAGAGAAGCTACATCCAGTGAAATGAGAATATGATCTTCAGGTAGGTGAAAATCCTTGAATTGTTGCACAAACGTAAAGCTATCTTTCACATTGTGTCCACCAGCGGAAAGCCTGTTGGAGGATATTCGACAAAAAGCAATACCATACGTGGTGTATTAACAGTAGATATGATGGGTCGTAACGAGAGGACTGGTTTATGTATTTTGGTAAACCATAGTATTTACCACGAGTCGAGTTATTGATGGATAATCGATTCTTTTCAGAATCGTCCAACATCCCTTTTATGTAATAACTTTATGTGCTCGTTCACCTTTTTTGAGTAGTGAATGTAGGATCTCACGTAACAATTTATAAGTAGTAGTATCTGATAAAGATCCAGAGACTTATCTATATACTGGTGCTTATCCATGATCACAGTAACTGCACCTTTGTCAGCCTTAGTGACAACAATTTCAGGATGGTCAGCTAAGTATTTTCTAACTTTGTAGAACTGTTCATTATAAATATTGAAATGTTGGTTATTTCGGGGGTTATTAGAATAGTTTAAAATGACATTAGAGATCTTACCCCTAATCACATCTTTTTTTCTCTGCGACAAAGCATCGTTATCGATAATAGATTCAACCCGACCGATTAATTTACCCAAACGAATGTCTCTTGTTTGTGGTTGTAAACTAAACTTAGGTCCCAACGATAGAAAGTTCAACACAAAGTCAGGCACTACCGCACCACTAATATTAGAAACCCATTTAGAATTGTCTATATACGGTTTGGGATTGTATAACTGTTCATCTAACAATCTATTAAATTTGTTTCTATTGGTTGATTTAATTTTATGGTATAAAAAACCATATCTAGCAGCTTGTCTCAGATCAAAAGATTTAAGTAATGCATGAGGCAAAACTCCTCCAAGAGAGTTAATAACAAATTGCAAGTTCCTATTATAATGAACCAACATGCCATGGCTTTCCTTAATTTCTACATTTAAAATAAATCTTGCTGACCTGTATTTATTTTAAATCAACCAATAGAAACAAATTTAATAGATTGTTAGATGAACAGTTATACAATCCCAAACCGTATATAGACAATTCTAAATGGGTTTCTAATGTTAGTGGTGCGGTAGTGCCTGACTTTGTGTTGAACTTTCTATCGTTGGGACCTAAGTTTAGTTTACAACCACAAACAAGAGACATTCGTTTGGGTAAATTAATCGGTCGGGTTGAATCTATTATCGATAACGATGCTTTGTCGCAGAGAAAAAAAGATGTGATTAGGGGTAAGATCTCTAATGTCATTTTAAACTATTCTAATAACCCCCGCAAAAAAACCAACATTTCAATATTTATAATGAACAGTTCTACAAAGTTAGAAAATACTTAGCTGACCATCCTGAAATTGTTGTCACTAAGGCTGACAAAGGTGCAGTTACTGTAATCATGGATAAGCACCAGTATATAGATAAGTCTCTGGATCTTTTATCAGATACTACTACTTATAAATTGTTATGTAGAGATCCTTTATTCACTACTCAAAAAAAGGTGAACGAGCACATAAAGTTATTACATAAAAAGTGGATGTTGGACGATTCTGAAAAGAATCGATTATCCATCAATAACTCGACTCCTGGTAAATACTATGGTTTACCAAAAATACATAAACCAGTCCTCTCGTTACGACCCATCATATCTACTGTTAATACACCTACGTATGGTATTGCTTCTTTTTTGTCGAATATCCTCCAACAGGCTTTCCCGCTTGGTGGACACAATGTGAAAGATAGCTTTACGTTTGTGCAACAATTCAAGGATTTTCACCTACCTGAAGATCATATTCTCATTTCACTGGATGTAGCTTCTCTTTTTACTAATATTCCTTTATCTATGGTTATTAACATCATTAAAGAAAATTGGAATAAAATCAAGCCCTTTTGTAATACGTCTGAAGATATGTTCTTGACAACTGTCAATTTGGTTTTTAACAATACGTACTTTGTTTTCCAAGAGAAGTTCTACTTACAGTTATTTGGAACTCCAATGGGGTCACCTCTATCACCCATAATCGCTCAAATGATTATGGATAATTTACTGTCAAGTGTTATACCTAGATTACCATAAGAGATGTCTTTCTTGGTAAAGTATGTGGATGATATCATTTGTTCGTTGCCAGTCCAATATGTTGACCAAACGTTTACAGCATTTAATGAGTTTAATGATCACCTTCAGTTCACTTTTGAAATTGAAGTGGATGGGAAATTACCTTTCTTGGATGTGCTGGTCATCAGAGATAGTTCTAATCATTTATTATTTGATCGGTACACTAAACCAACTAACTCGGGCAGATATCTAAATTTCCACTCGAACCATTCTTTTCAACGTAAGGTAAACACGGTGAAGGCCCTACGATATCGAATAGAACATATATCAGACCCACAGTTCATGGATAAAAATAAGAAATTATTGATTAACACTTTAGTTAACAACGGTTATCCAAAGGGAATGTTGCATAGATTGATATATGGCAACTTCTTAAAAGTAAACCCTTCAGAAACTGATATTACGTACAAGAAGCTTCCGTTTATACAGAAGTTATCTCCACTTTTAGTACGATTACTTGGACAACCTAAGATCGCCATTGTTTATGAATACAATTTTTCTATCCAGAATTTGTTTACCAAATTAAAGGATCGTACTCCGAAATTGTTATACAGCAACGTTGTCTACAAGATCACGTGCAGTTGCAACAATAGTTACATTGGTCAGACTAGCCAGTGGCTAAAGAGTTGTTTAACCCAGCACAGAAGTGATTGTAGGATTAATTCCACTAAATGTGCATTGTCTGCTCATGTTGCGGCAACCAGTCATATACCACTTTTCGACGACACCACCATTTTGGAGAACGAAACCAATTACAAGACTAGGCTTTTCATCGAGTTTTTTATATTAATAGTAAAATTAATCCTATCAATAATAAGATTGATATTGATAGGGTGCATAACGTTTATTCTGCTTTATATAGTAATGACATTTTTAAACAACGTTAGGTATCTTCCTTCAGGTTATGTAATCATTGCCATTTTCGGAACGTGTCCTGTCACTCCTATAGAATTTGTCATTATCAACTTTGTCTTTACTTTTTAACCGCCATCGTGGCATGACGTTGCCCTTCAGGCAATTTTTAATTTTTGACCCACATTTATTATGTGAATCGTGCAGTAATTTGTTTTCAATTTCCTTTAATATAATTTGATCAATGTAAGTAGTTAGCGACAGGTTATGTATTTCTTGCTAATTTCGAATTTTTTGTTTCCATTTTAGCCTTTGAAAAAGAATGTACCGAAACGTTAGGTGTTGATTAAATTTTCAATCAGTTTCTGTTTGATTTGGACTACTTCTCATGATAATATGTACATGTATATTATACTATACATATATATATATATATATATATATATATATATATATATATTACAATTAGTAATAAGATGAAATAATAACTTAGACTTTTTAAGTAAAGCCCAAATGATCATTTCAAATCGAGCTAGTAATTGAAAGAAGGAAAATATAAGGTCTTGGACAGGATTTGAACCTGCATCTCAGTTTTGCCAAAACTGTATATATATATATATATATATATATATATATATATATATATATATATATATAATGCTACGATAATAGGGTAGTTTAGGGGTAGGTTAAGTCATGTGGGTCGTAGAATAAATGTAAACAACTTCCATTTTAAAAAAAGCACATAATTCCAGAAACCATAAGAGTAAAACGGTCACTCTACATACTGTTAATTGAGAGGACACTGTATATAAAATACACGGGATTAAATGCATGAGAACATAAAGATGTCTAAGTGTAGTTTACAAGTAAAGATAAGATTTTAAAACGCAACAATTTGCATCAAAATTAAATCACCGGAAAGCATAAGCATATATAAATTGGCATTGCAAATATTTAACAATTGCGTCGAGTATATCATCGTACACGCATTCTAAATAATTCATTATTAGAAAATCGTTACGTGACTGGAAGAAATTACATTTGTTCAAAAATCCAATATTCTGTAGGAATAAACAAGCACCAGGCAATTCAATTTAGACGATAAAGTTTAACAAACATTCGAATACGTGAGTTAATAAACGTCAAAAGTTGGAAATTCTCAAATAATACTACGATATGCTGGATGCCTACGTGACAGTTTTGGTGACTTTAGATTGAATTCAAAGTATATAAATTTTAGGATAAATGATACATTGAAAGATTTGAACTAAATAATTGGTGAAAATTCCAAGGTATGTGAGATAAGGTAGAAGTATCGCCCTAGAAAGTCAACAAGGCAATGAAATCAATTGGAGGTAAGGCTTATATATACAATAGTAACAAAGCGACAAGTTAGTCTAAATTCAAACTGAGCAACGATTATGTTCAAAAGTGTTAAAAGCTTACGTAATCAGTGAAGAATAAACCAAAATAAATCAGAATTAAAAGTGCGACAATTTGTGCAACGAAAATAAGCCGATCTATAAATAGACGTAAGTAAAACGACTTAATTAAATTCATTTCTAATATGAATAAAACAGCGCTTTTAATTCCGACATGTAATTTGGATTTTAATTCCGACACGTAATTTAGATTTTAATTTTGACTCTTAATCTTGGATTTCAACTTCGACTTTAATTTGGGCTGTAATTTGAACATACTTTAATTTTGGAGATAATTCAAAATAAACGTATTTTAATTTGGACATATTCCGACTTTGTACGATTTTAATTGTAAGCGATTTATGGAAGGCGATGCCTATATGGGGCCGGCACATCTATAAGCAAACCGAACACAGAAAGGGGATGCCGATCAAAAACTAGGATGAAACTACAGAACCCATTCCAGGCTAGCAATCTTAATGCACTTTGTTATTGAAAACTGTTTTGATTTAATGTGTCACATTGTATATTTGTAAAGAGTCATCAATAAGGGTCACTTAAAGATTTATGAAAATGGAATAGGTATCTTGGAACGTTAGAAAGTCCCTGAATAAATTAAAAGATACTTTTGTCGACTTTCAGAAAAACACAAATCAGGTATTTATAGATATTCTGTACAAAAGACAATTTTGAATATTGTAAATATTATCAATTATTATATTGTGTATTATAAAATTGCTTTATTTGATTCAATAAGATCCATTTAGTAAGCTAGTCGAGGTAAAAATCCTAATCTAACATTCCATAACATTGGGGCTTAAATTAATAAAGAAATCAAATGGGGTATAACACAGCAAATTTATAAGGCTCAACGCTGGGACTCGATTGTTCAGCTAATAACATAGAATTTCATGACAACCTTCGTAAGGGCTCGTTCATCCTAAAATAATAAAATCGAGTATCACAGTAAATTTCATACACACCCAATCGTGGGGCGAATAACACAGAAATATATATATATATATATATATATATATATATATATATTACTCATATTTAGACCAGGGTAGAAAATTAAATAATCACATCAAATAATTTTAATCACCGTGTAGAAGCTTTGGGAAAAGGTACGCGTTATTAAAAAAACCGTGAAGCATAAAAATTCATTCGTTTCATTAAAAATAAGGGAGCTAAATTATGTACAAGACGCTTGCTATAAAAAAAAAAAGGAAGCAGTATTAAAAAGCTCTACGTGTAATTTAATTATTCCTAGTAAACAAACAAATAGAAATTGCGTGCAAAATTTATATTAATTAACTCAATTTTAAGTAACCGGTATTAAACAAAATGTTCAGATAATAATTAATATTTGATTAGGAGTCACTAAAAATTAAAGGGTATTAATTTTAATTGAAGTTAATTGAACCACTAGGAACATATAATACGCATCATAACTTGTAAAAACCCAATAAAATGCAAATCGTAGAAGTGTTATTTAGAAGTATTATGTTTGAACACCTGTGTATTTTTAAAAGGCTCATTCTGCGTAAATTTGGCAGATAACAAATGGGTACAGAAAATCTTGGAGAAACCGTAGCTTAATAGTTACGGGAAATGCTAAAGGTGGGTTATTTCACAGTCCACATGGACTGAAATAATCGATAATAAAGAATATCAATTTGCACCAATAAGAACAGGGTAGATAGAGACAGATAATATGCGCAAGACCGAGACACATATAGTAAAAGGCGTGAGTGGAGCAACGTCACGGGGTTGCGATTGGTTGAAAGTAAAAGGCAAACTTGAGAGGTAAAAATAACATTTCTGTATAAAATTTAATTAGTTATTTCCAGACGTTGCGAGCCGTGTCGAAATTTCTGAGATTTAACTGGGGCGAGTGCAAATTTCGTAAAAATCGCATGCCGGGCTGCGGAATGGGAAACTAGCATGCGAAATTCTGAAGAATTGTCCGTTTTGGGGACAAGACCGACAGACGGGCTAACCGCTATATATACCCAGGTTAATATGAACAAGCTCTCTTAGATTTTCGACTTGATTCAATGCGTTAAACAGTGCTTTTTAGTTTTCCGAGTTTGATAGAATAATTTAAACAGTTTGCTTGTATACTTTGGTGATTTAAAACAGTTTGTTCTTTACGTGCTACAATGAATGTAATTTAGTGCACTTAGAAAAGAAGATACAAGGTAATAAAGTTTAGTATCACTGTACCAATTAGTCAAATTTGCAACGACAAATGAATACACAAAAGTAGGCAGTTTTGGCATATATTGGTAAAAGAAGTATGAATTTCTTTGTTATTTTTCGGGGGTGTTAATAATTAAATAGTTCATAAACGTGTCTGGATCCACAAAACAAGGTTCTGATATACACAGATGAGTTCCGGAAAAGCCCTGAAACAACTTTAGATGAATGGTGGTGGAGAAAATTTTAAAAGCGTTGAGAATCAGAAGCCGTAAATATAACCCAGTTGGAATGGTGTGATTAACAAAAGGGACGATGTACATTGAAGCTACGAGTGCAGTAACCTTCAGGTAAATTATACTATTTTGTTCGAACTTTGATATTTTGGTGTGGGTTGAATAACTTTATAATTGATTTACTTAAAATAGACAGTAGTGAAATTGTACTAACAACAGAATTTTAATTTTAAGGTGAAATTTGCTTGTTTAAGTAGAAAGGGGTATTTAGTATTTATGCTTTGGATTATGATGAAAATTTGGGTATGTCTTTGAGCTCAATTAGACGAACCTGGTTAATTAATTAACGTAAAGGGGTGGAAGATGCTCCCTTTGTACTCAGACTCAGGTCTGCATATATTGTTATAGTAATTAGTAGGCATCCTACAAGGACTTTAATTCTGGATGCACATTAAAATAATAACAAATTTAAATCTTGAAATTTTCTGATACTGAAATTTATGCTGAATTTTAATTTTGAAATTTTAATGTATTGTGAATATTGATGTAAATAGAGTTAACGTTGATGTTTGTGGTAGGAGTGGGTTTGTTTTTTTTTATAAATGAGGATGAAGGTTTAACTAGAGGAGCAGCCGAGGCGATTAACAGAAGAAAGTCAATGGACCAACACAGTTAAGGTAATGAATAGCTTTTTGTAGGATTCACAGCATTCTTGACGCCCAATTCGTGAGGCTCGAATCTGATACAGGGAATCACAGCATATATATATATATATATATATATATATATATATATATATATTATCTCAAACATCTAAATTTATGTTCAATAATTGCGACGTCAAATAGGTGACAATTTAACGTCGCATTTACTGATGTTATTATGACGTTTATAGAATGACGTGTGTTTCACGTCATATTGCGTTCGTGTTACGTTTCACGCCAACTGCGACCTAAATTTGACGTCATTTTTACGTGTGTCTGCTAGCTGGAATGTTAAGTGTTCTCCTAGCAAACCAACAGCACCTATTAAATAATAATCATAGTTTAGGTAATATTGCAAATACTGAGTTACTTCTTACTTCTACGTGCCATAAGTGACATAACCAAAGCAACAGTATGACTAAAAACTTGTGTTGCGTATGATACCTTCATTTTTGAAATTTTGTTCGGATATACATGTATTTGCGTTAATTTAGGCATTGCACGTAAAGTTCCTGCGCAAATGTCAATATTAAAAGTTACTTCAATGTCATTCTATTTTGCAATGTTTGTGAATTCATTGTTGTTCTACACCAAATTCCTTTTTAACAAACAATTTCGTATGCTTTTTATTAAATGCAGAAGATCATAGAGATGAATAATTTTCTAGCCACTCACAAAAAAGCACTTTGATTTATAATCATTGGTAATAACTGACACGCAATGTTTTTAATTTTTTGCAAATAATTAAAGACTGTTTGGTTTGTACTACCCTGATTACTTACAGTTACAATGACAGACAAATCAGCATCTTGGCACCTTCTTACAACCGACTTTATTAGCTTTACTAAATCTATAGTTTCTCTGCTGAATTTACAAAAGGTATAAGTTAGTGGTTACTTCAATTCTTTTACTATACCTTTTGCAATAACTATCAAAACATGATCTGCAACTGCAATGGTGGGGATACTATTATCCAAACATTCGAAACAGATTAATTTCAGTAGTATTACTGCTAATTTGTACATGAGGCTCACTACTCATTTCATCAAACATTAAAATACAGTTTCTATCACATTCCGATAATGCAGATACATATGTCTTCGAATTTTTAAGATAACGTCGTTAAACTGGTCTTATCAAAATTTTCCTTAAAAGACTTCTTATTGTTCTTTTTGATGGTAAAAGCAAAAAATTTTGTAAGCTCTATGCCCACAAAATAGTCTCAAGAGGTTGTTATGGTAATTCATGCGGACGAGAAAGAAAGTAGTAAGGTAAACAAAGAAACTAGTCCGCACCGAGTGCCGCAACAAAAAAGGAATCGTCAGAAGTAATGCCGTGCTAGCTAAAAAAAAAGTCGAAACGTAAGGTAGGCCACAAAGAAAAAAAAAGGAAACCTCGGAAAAGGGAATATATCTACAAACCATTAATTAAAACATAATACCAAAAAGAACATCGACAAAACCTCTAGTTAAAAAACGGTATGATCCAAAGAGAACATTTACCCCAAAATATATCCTGCAGGATTTACATAATTAATAATTAATAATTCATCAAGAAAAAATTAATAGTAGAGCATTTTCAAAGATTGAAAGACAAGGCAGCACTTTGCACCCCTATGATATCACCCCCTGACGCCTAGCGGCCACACCCACTCCCCTCTGACGCCACGCAGCCACTAATTAGGTTTCTCATTAAAAATCCATTAGCACTAATCGCTTTTTTATGGGTTTTCTCATTAAGAACCCATTAGCACTAATAGTTTTTAATGGGATTTCTCATTAACAACCCATTAGCACTCATCGTGTTTTAATGGGAAAACTCATTAACACTAATCGCCTTTTTATTGGGAAACCCATTAATGATATTACCATTTTTCTTACGTCACGTATGCATTTGCCATTTTGTCTTATGGCAAACCGCCATTTTTTTAAACGTCACATCTATCGCCTTTTTCAGAGGTAAATTTAAAAGCACCTAACCCAAAATGTTATAAAGACTTACCCCATATTTTTTATTAACGAGCATCACACACAATAGACGTTCGCATCGGTCGACAGATATTTTTAACTAAACAACTCGAGATTTAACTTTCTTTTAATTACTCCCACCTATTCCCCTACCGCAGCATGCCAGCCAGATAAAAGTTTTCTTCGACTAACCATTATTAACTTGGGGGACATTTTTCAAAATAAATATGTCGTGTGACTTATTAAATTAGTCTAGAATTTTTTCAGCTACCCGAATTTGAAAGAATTTTTCAAATTGAACGAACCCTCTAATCGCTACCCCCATTTCTAGAATCTTTATCAAAACGGATCCTTAGCGAAATTTTTATATAACTCCTCGTGTAAGGTGAGGTGTAACCTTCTTTTAATTACCCTCAAGTTTTCCCCCATCGATTTATTTAAGGGTATCTTTTCTATCAATAGGACTACTACCTTAAACATAAGAATAAGAAAACAACATAATTTAATACATTTATTTATAATTTTTGCTGATGTTGGTGTTACAAATAAGTGAAACAACCTTTATCAAAAAATATTATAATTTTATTAAAATATATACATTTAATGATAACCATTGTGATAACCGGAGTCTGGTGAATCTGGGATAGGCACATCTCTAAACGTTTGCGTGAGCGGTCGCATCGCAGTCGCATCTTCTAAGTACTGAACAAGGTGATATTTAATAATTTTCAATACTTTCAAGTAATTTACACTGCTGCAATCATTAAACAAAGAAGTACTCGCACAGCTCTCTCCCTCTAATAACGTTTGAAACCTTTCTTCATATGTCATATTTCCACTTACATTTTAAATAACACCTACAAATTTTTCGTAAAATTCTGAAAAGTTTGTACAACTCAACTTCTCCATTTTATAGCTTAATAAGTCTCGCAAATTTATTAGCTCTGTAACGTATACTTCAGGCACTCGCTAATAAGTATACGAAACAAAATTAAAGTTTGGTATATTCGTTAGTTCGCTCCGATCAATTTAGGAGTCCCAAAGGAAATCATCCCTGAACGGTTAGCATAGAATATGGTGCAATTCACAAACTAGCAACAGTAGTGGGCCGTGGGTAGTTGATAGTTACCGCTGAAAATAAGAAGGGCGCCAATTGCAGTAAAAGGCCACTAAACACCATACCTTAAGAGAGAACAACTTAGTCTCTGCAATCAAACTTAATTGTCCCTGATACTATCAATGTTCAAGTAGATTCGACTCAATCAAAACACAATTATATACCCAATTATTATACCTATATTCATGAATCAATATATATGCTCACAAAAAAAATATTTACACTCCCAATCAACTTGGCTTGAGCCCAAAATCACATTTAATTAACACTAAAAATGTATTTACTGAGAGCACAGAAATTATTCAGGGAGTACTTGTACCACACTATGAATATATTAATCAAGATTAATGCAGATATTATTATTCAGGGGTAGTGCACTTTCCCTTGCATGTTAGGCAATATGTCAATCCGGTTTGCAACCCCGGTATCAGGTTATAATATTGTTATACAAAAAAAAAGAGAGTGGTCCAAGCATCTGCTGAAAGCTAGACCTTACTGCATACAAGTAGATATGTAATTTAATATTGTAAGTGACTATCATATAAGATATAAATTCCCTAAACCCTGTTTTACTCAATTAATCATTAAAGTATATATAATTTGGTATTATAGTACATTCCCCCAAAAACAAATTAATTAAACATGCACAATATGCACAAAAAAAAACATTAAATAGATAAGCAACCATATGGGTCTTAATCAATAAAAACCTGTGATAAAAGTGCCAGATGTCTAAGTCTGCTGGATTGCGTCCTCAACGACCAAACCAGTTTGTTGCAAGATGAGTCTGATCATGTATCACCAGATACAACGTTGGACAGGAAGCTCCATATGATTCCCAACAGAAATAAAGAATCTCCCACGCATAAAGAATATTCCGTACCGAAAGAATACTCCGTACCAAAGAACCCTGTACACACAAATTAAAATTTGAAGGTTATTGCTGCAATTACTTACACTTTTCTAAGTGGTTCCACTTTATAATAATCAACACAATTATTTGTAACCACGACAAGTCACACGACCAATAATCAATAACGCTAAAAAGTTTTAAATTTTAGATTTCAATCCTTACTGGTAACTAAGTACTCACCAAGTGCTAAATGTCCTCCACAAAATAAATTTCTTAAGCCAGGAAATTTCTCTAATACTCTTTATAAAATTCTCCTGGATGAGAAAAGGGTGCCCCAAACTAATTTGTATAATTAACTTTATTTTCAGGACCACTCCATGAAAATTACAATAGGGCGTGCCTCTTCTGAGACTTGCACAAAGTATGCTGCACCAAACAAGATTGATGTAATGTATATAATACATTTTATATCTTGTTGATAAGAACAACCGGTATCGCAATAACAATATATGGTTGAACCAAACAAATAAATTCCTAGTTGAAGGTCGGCACTAACAAAGTTCAATATTCAGATAATCAATACAGTCAAGGTGTATTTGATTATCGTTGTCTGAATCATTGTTATTTAATAACACTGACTCAGCCCACTTGAGTAAAATAAAGCAATAATTAATCGAAACCAAGCTTGTTAAGAACGATTTGACATTCGACAAAACCACTAAACTAAATAACGACATGGTAGTGTCTTGCAACCCCTCGCCAAATTATAACATTTAACCTTACACAACATGAACGAATTACGTTTCTGAAAGCAAATTGTAACAAGGCATAAATGACACGTTACAACACCCCGCTTCCAAAAAAAAAGAAAATTTCTAAAGGAAAATTTTTAAAACAAAGTCACTCAGAATTGGGGTGGTCGACTTTGATATCTTGAATATGCCAAGACCCTAAGTTTCGACCTGTGTCATAATCCTTTAAGTTATACACATTTGGAGATATTTTCCGTACAACTATACACTTAATAAATTTTGGCGTTAACTTCGCTGCTATATAGTCAGCTTTCTTTGAAAGAGAATAATTTTTCTTCCACACGGTCTGTCCTACCATGAGAACCAATGGGCGCCGCCGCAAATTATATCTATGTGCCTTACTTTCTGGTGCTTTTTCAGAACGTTATTTTTACTTTTTCAAATAATTCTTTTATTGCTTTCAAATGTTCAGCCCTATGCGTTCGAAATTCACAATCAATGGGTGCTTCGGTATCCACGCCATCACCCCTGAAATGCTTTCCTGATAACTGAATTTCCCTACCAAAATTCAAAAACGCTGGACTATACCCAGTCACTTCACTTTCACTAGTGCGTAATGCATAACTAAACTCTGGTAACCATTGATCCCATGTTCGATGGTTATCTTTTGCATACGAGTGTATCATTGTTTTAATAACACGGTTTGTCCGTTCACAAGAATTAGCTTGAGGATGGTAGTTTGCCGTATACACAATTTTAGAATCGTAGCTTTTCGCTACGGTTTTAAAATTAGCGCTAACATACTGTCGCCCGTTATCACAAATAATGCGCTCTGGAGCACCAAACACAAGAAAGACATCATTTTCTAAATGTTTTACTATTGCTGTACTCGTGGCTGACTTCAAAGGAAACAACAGTGTATACTTAGTGAAAATGTCCGTTACTACTAAAACAAATCGATTTTGTTTGCTGGATAAAGGCAACGGTCCAATAAGATCAGTAGAAATAACTTCCCACGGTAAAGAAATAGTTCTTTTAAACATCACCCCATGAAGCAATTTTTGCTCTGGTTTCTGTCTTGACAAACAGCACAAGATCTAACATATTTCGCAAGATCGGAATTCATCCCTTGCCAATAATAATAATGACCAATACGTTTCCTAGTTTTATAATAACCCATATGCCCTGCTGTAGGCGCATCATGATTTTCAATAAAAACTGCCTTTTTAAGACAATTAGGTACAACTAATTTCCAGTCTTCACCCTCGTCATAAATAAGTTTATTACTAGATATACGTTTATATATAACATTGCCCACAACTCGAAATTGTGAATACTTCCCAGGATTATCCCTAATTTTGTTTCTTAGTTGAAGATAATAATTAACAATATCTTCCTCTTTAACATCAATGAGACATATCGCCTTAGATAAGGCATCCGGAACTTGATGAGCTGTTTCTTTCTGGTGTACAATTGTAAAATCATATCCCTGTAATCTAAGTGACCATCTAGCTAGCCTTCCTGACGGATTTTGTAGGCGATTTAACCATAAAAGACTGTAATGGTCTGTAATTAAAGTAAATTTTGCTCCCTCAATATAAGGACGGAATTTCTCAATACTCCATACAACTGCTAAACACTCAAGTTCAGTTGTAGTGTTTTCTTCCCTGATGAGTCAGACTGTGACTTGCATAAGCTATAACAAGTTCCCCATCTGAAAAATTTTGACTTAACACACAACCTAATCCTACCTGCGACGCATCAGTTTGTAATACAAATTCATTAGAAAAATCAGGACAGGACAAAATTGGTGGACTAATAAGACACTGTTTAAGAACCAAAAACGCGCGATTACACTCATCATCCCATATAAATTTTATTTTTTTCCTTGTCAAGCAATTAAGCGGTGCCACACGACTAGCAAAATTCTCGACAAACCTCCGATACCAAGATATGAGACCTATAAATCTTCTAACATCTTTAGCACATTTTGGAACTGAATAATTAATCATACACTCAATTTTCTCACGATCTGCCCTCAACCTTAGTTCTTCAACAATGTAACCTAAATATTTCAATTGTTTCTTCAAAAATTCATATTTATCTAAATTCACTGTAAGACCAGCAGCCAAGAGACGATTAAAAACTGTTATAAGAACTTGGATATGGGTGTCAAAATCTGATGTAGCAATAATGACATTATCAAGATACACCGACACATAATCTTGCAACTCTGGACCAAATATACTGTCAACTAAACGTTGAAATGTTGCAGGGGCATTACTCAAACCATAAGGGAGTCGTAAAAAATGAAATAAACCTTTACCTGGTACAGTAAATGCAGTTTTTTTCTTACTAGACTCATCTAATTCGACCTGCCAATAAGCGGATTGTAAATCAATAGACGATAAGAACTTTGCATCTCTTAGACGATCTAATATATTAGAAATATACGGCAAAGGATATGCGTCGCGTTTAGTAACATTATTAATTTTTCTGAAATCGATACAAAATCGATAGTCTCCAGATTGTTTCTTTACCATAACAACTGGTGAACTCCACGGCGAGTTTGACTTTTCAATTATTCCTAATTCAAGCATTTTATCAACTTCAGCATCCATAATTTTTTAAATATGGCGTGAAACCGGATAATACCGCTGTTTAATTGGTTGACTACTACCTGTATCAATTGTATGCTTAACGCCTTTCGCACAGCCTAATCTCTTAGACATTTGTTTAAGAAAAGAATTCACAACCCCTTCTAAAATATTAAGTTGGTCTGCAGCTAAACTATCTTTTGTACAAATAGACTTTACTTCTGCCATCTCATTAAATTCCCACGTCATATCTTTAAATGAAGGAACAATATCCATTAGAAGCCAAAAATCCATATCTAATATTATTTCGTCCACGACATCTGGTATCACTAAAGCTTGTATTAAAATAACCTTTGTATTCAAATTAATCGGTAATTTTACTACCCTAATATATTACACGTACGTCCATCTGCAACTTTTGCTAGTGAATTTTGAGGTTGCCGAAAAATGTTAAGTTTTTCTAATTTACGAAGACGTTTACCTCCTACAATACTTTGAGTAGCACCACTATCTAATAAGCAAATAAATTGAATCTCATAAATACTAACTTGTAAATAAGGTCGAGGATCATTCCCTTCACATAAAAATTTATTACTGATCCGCTCTCGTTTAAACTCAGTTCGCACAACATTTAACCAAGAGGACCATGAATTATCCGCCTTAAAACTTAAAATCGCCGACAGGTTACACGACGACTTCTTACCCCGTTTCTGGAACATTGAGAACAATTATATTTTGCAACATTCGCGGCACCGCAGCTAAAACAAAATTTTCTAATTCGGGTTTGAGGACACGATTTAAAAGGATGACCCAGTTCATGACAATTCCAACATTGAGTAGGTTTGGTTTTTACCCTTGGAAAACTTTTAGAAGTATTCTCCTGATCCTTAGTTAAAACTTTGACCTCTGAACTCTCTAAAGGGCAAGCTAAATCAGGTTCTAATTTATTCACCACATTTCTTGAAGTAGGACGACTACTGATTGCTAACTGTTTATTAGTCTCTAATTGTTTACAATCATCATCATCATCATCATTGGGTCTTCAGTCCTGAAACTGGTTAGACGCGTACCATCATTGTTTCCTATTCTGAACTAACCTACAGATTTCCCCGAAATTTGCACAGTCTGCATCTATCACTATCTGATCTAGGTCTACATCCACCTCTTTTTTCCTATCTCTGCTTGTCATATATCCCATACTATTCCCCAAAAATGCCTTAGAACGTATTCTGCCCTTCTATTTCTCATATTTTTTTCCCAAAGATATCCTTGTTCCTTACTGTTTCTATAACCTATTTGTTATTACCTTTGTCTGTCCATCCTCAAACATCTAAAGCACGGCATTTCAAAGGCCGCTACTGTTCTTCTGTCTGCTTTACAGACTGCTCGTATTTCGTAGGCATATTGTCTGTGCTGTGCTCCACACATACGCTTTCAACAACTTTTTGTTCTATGTTTGTTGTCTTTCATCATAGGCGCCATTCTTTCTTGTTAGATGCAGTTCGGTCACCTTCTATTGTTTTACAATTATATACCCTATTTCTCCGACATTCAGTGGTTGCGAGGGGGTAAGCAGCCTGTGGCTGCCAAGTTCCCCCAGCACTTTAACATTTACTGAATTAATATTTTTTCCAATATATCTTTTCGCACAGTCAACATTAGTTGCAGATATTTCACAACAAACAACTAGTTGTTTATAATAATCATCAGATTTGTCTGCACTTATTTTTTCGTCATTGGGTTTCCCGTCTCAAAACTGGTTGGACATGTACCTGCACTTATTTCTTTTCTAAACTAACCTACATGGTTCCCTGAAATTCTCACACAGCAATACAGCTCGGTTCCCCTTATATTGTTTTCTAATATTATGCCCTATTTCACAGAGATTTATTGAAGGGGGTTAAGCAACCTGTGGCTGCCAAGATCCCCCGACACTTAAACATTTGCCGAAATAATAGTTTTCCAGTAAATGCTTTCACGCAATTACCATAATTCAAGAATATTGCCCATCCAATGCTTGTAGTTGCTTATAATAAATATCATGTTTCTTCTATTGTTTTCTAATATTATGCCCTTTTTCACTGAGATTTATTGAAGGGGTTAAGCAACCTGTACGCCAAGATCCCCAACACTTAGACATTTGCCGAAATAATAGTTTTCCATTAAATGCTTTCACGCAATTACCATTATTTGAGAATATTGCCCCTCCAATGCTTGTAGTTGCTTATAATAAATATCATGTTTAAGTGAAGCTACTTTCTTGACCATTTAATATATCCATCTTGATTTCTCTTCTGAGCTAGCCTACACATTTCCCTGAAACTCCTACAGCCTACATCTTTCACTATCTGTGTGCTGTAGTCTAACCTAGGTCTACCTCTTCCTCTCTTTTTTCCTATCTCTGCTTCTAGTATATTCCGCACTATTCCTTCATGCCGTAGTATGTGGCCTATCATCATATCTCTCCTATTTTTTACCGTTTTCCACATATTTCTTTCTTCCCCTACCATTTTTAGTACCTCTTCATTCTTAACTTTGTCTGTCCATGATATCTTCATCATACGTCTGTAGCACCACATTTCAAAGGCTTCTACCTTTTTCTTGTCCACTTCTCCTATTGTCCAGGCTTCACAGCCATACAGTGCTGTGCTCCACACATATATTTTGAGCAATCTTTTCCTTGTTTCTATGTTTGTGGTCTTTGAGCACAGTAGTTGCTTTTTCTTGATAAATGTAGCACGACCTTGTGCTAATCTTTTTTTTATATCTTCTGTGCTTTTCCCATCTTGCGTTATTTGGCTCCCTAGGTAGCAGAAATCCTTAACCTCTTGTAAGTTCGTGTTACATATTTGTATTCTTGTTTTTGATTTATTTTTCCCTCCTTTGCATACTAGTACTTTAGTTTTACTTTTGTTAATTTTTATACCATATCTCTCTGTTAGAACCGTTTCCATTTCATTGAGAGCAGCTTCTAACTCTTCCTTGCTAGACGCTAATACCGCTATATCATCTGCAAATCTAAGCATATCAATTTTTGTCCCTGCATAGTAATTCCAAATGTCTTCCTGCATTTGACAGTATTCATTGCCTCCTCAATGTACAAGTTAAAAATTAGTGGGGATAGGGAACATCCCTGTCTTACCCCTTTCCTGATGTTTACTTCTCTACGTTCCTGCTTCAATTCTATTACTCCTGTTTGCTCTTTTTATAAGCTATGTACTATCCGTCTATCCCTATAACTCATTCCAATCTTTTTGAGTATTTCGAACATTTTTACATTTTACATTGTCAAGTGCTTTTTCCAGATCTACAAACCCTATATACACGCTTTCCCCTTTTTCTAGTGTTTTCTCCATTATCACCCTCAGAGCTAAGATAGCCTCCCGTGTTCCCCTGTTTCGCCTAAACCCAAATTGGTCTTCTCCTAGTATTTCTTCAGCCCGTTTTTCCATTCGTCTTTGTACAATTCTAGTTAATATTTTTGATACGTGTGCTGTCAAGCTTATTGTTCGAAAATTTTCACATCTATCTGCACCTTTCTTTTTTGGTATAGTTACTATGATGTTATGTTTGAAATCTTTGGGTATCTCGCCTGTCTCATACATATGGCTTACAAGTTGGAAGAGACGTTCTGTTACTGCTTGACCAGCGGCTTTTAAAGTCTCCGTTTGCACCTTATCTGTACCTGGCGCCTTACCATTTTTCAGACCCTTTAATGCTATTTCAAATTCATCTCTAAGTATAGGATATCCCAAGTCATCATTTTCAATGTCTAATTCCTTTTCTAATGCAGTTAGTTCTTCTCCTGCATATAAATTCCCTATATATTCTTGCCATCTATCCACTTTCTCTACATTTTCTATAATGACATTTCCTCCCGCGTCCCTTATATTTTTGCTATACGGTTCTATATCCCTAAAATTCATTCTAATTAGTTTGTATGCTTCATCTGTCTTTCCTACTTCCATCTTAGTTTGTACCTTTTTGCACTTTTCATCAATCCATTGTTCTTTAGCTTTCCTGCATTTTCAAATAATTTCCCATTTTATGGCTTTGTATCTCTGTTTTCCTGTTTCGTCTGATTTATTTTTGTATTTTCGTCTGTCTTCTATTAAATTCAGGATATCCTTTGTTATCCATGGTTTCTTATTTTCTTTTTGTGTATACCCTAGAATATTTCTGGCCGCCATGTCGAGGCTGGATTTAATGTTATTCCATTCTGTTTCTACTTCCTTAGTATCAGATATTTTCCCGATATCTTTGAGCAATTCATTTGACCTTTTTTCGAATCTTTCTTGAATATCTTTCTCTTTTAGTTTCTGTAGGTCCAAGTGCCTTTTTCCGTTTCTTTTTTTCAAATTTTTAAATTTAAGTGCGTCCTTCATAATTACGATGTTGTGGTCAGTGTCTATATCTGCTTCTGGGTAGCTTCTACAGTCTTTTACTTGATTCCTAAACCGTTGTCTAACAAGAATGTAATCTATTTGATATCTTCCTTTATCTCCTGGCATCTTCCAAGTATATCGTCTTCTAGCATGATGTTGAAATAATGTGTTTGTAATGATTAAATTGTTCTTGTCGCAAAATTCTACCAGCCTATTTCCTCTGTCGTTTCTAGTGCCTAAACCAAATAAACCTACTATCGCTCCTTCCCTACCCTCACCTACCACTGCATTAAATTCCCCCGTAATTATTAAATTTTCATGTCCTTTTAAGTGTGTTAATATGTCTTCAATATCTTTGTAGATTGCTTCTACCTCTTCGTCACTGTAGTTAGAGGTGGGCATGTATACTTGTATTATTACTGTGTTTACCGGTTTAGATTCTAATCTAACCATGAGTACTCTTTCGTTCTTTTGTAAGTAATTTTCTACATAGTATCCTATCTTTTTCCGCATAACTATCCCCACACCCAAATTTCATTCCTCGGCTCCTGTATGAATTACCCTGAAGTCTCCACTCCAAAAATCCCCCGCCTCTGGCCACCGAACTTCGCTGATCCCTACTATGTCTAATGATAACCTATTCATTTCGATTTTTAGGTTCTCTAGCTTACCCACTTGCTTCATAGTTCTAAGATTTCACGCTCCGACTCGCAAAATGTTCCCGACTCTTATTCTTAACTTTCCGATCGCATCCTCCGAAGTAGTCCCCTCCCGGAGATCCGAATGGGGGACTATTTTAACTCCGGAATCTTTTACCCCAGAGAATGCCATTATTTTATTATAATTTAGGTACGCTGTGTACTTGGGAGGTAATGTGGTGGTTTCCCGTTGCCTTCCACATCGCGGTAGTGTGTCTTAGACTGCCATACCGACCCCTATGGTCTCTGCCAATCTAAGTGCCGAAAGAGCCGCTGCCCTCTTTCGGGGACCTGTCTTAGTCTGGTTCCTCACTAACGACCCTACTACTTTGGCTCTTTAGCTCATTAGAACACGCAAGCCATTTCACCTGTTCTAGTAATCTAGAACTTCGGCAAGGTGCAGGTCCATTCGAAATAGAATTGTTTACAAGAGTTCAATAAATTATCAACAAAGTCAATTTGTGTTAGACCGAGACCATGTATGTAGTAAGGAGATATGTTTCTTCTCAGAATAGCTAGTTTTTGTCTCTGATAAAGGTATAGAAAGACGAGCAAATAAATTAATCATGCAAGCAAAAAAATCTCCTACCTGCTCATTAGTACCTTGAATCCTCGACCTAATTTCCGTTAATAATTCATGATTGTAATCGAATGGTAAATATTCGGATTTTAATTTGGTTACAAAATCAGTCCAAAAGGTAATTTGATATTTAATAGATCGATACCATGTCAAAGCCCTACCATCAAGTAAATCGATTATTGATTGAGTTAATGTTGCATCCGAAACCCCATGAGCAAGTTTGTATTCTTCAACCCGTTCGATAAAGGCATTTACACTAAGGCCCTGAGGACTGCCGTTAAACAAAATTCCCCATTTACAAGGCGGTACCCTTTTAAAATTTATTGCGGGTATGTAAGAAGCAGTAAAATTTTGATTGACTACTTCTCGGCCAGTAGCTTGCGCCACTTCAGCACAATTAGGTACAACCTCTGACAAAGGTTCCCTAGTAGGTGTTCGTAAATTGTCCACCCACAAATAAATGTTATTCAATCTATCAAGCTGTGCCCCAATTGCACTTTCTAAATCAGTCTCCTCTTCTGCCAACTGTAACGAGATAAACGTCCTAATAGATGTTTTAATTTTGTAACAATTCTATTAGGATTTGTACCAGGAAATTTATGAACTTCTTCCTCTAAATCTGTATGTTTTCCTTCACAAATTTTAATTTCTAACTTAATATCAGGATCAAAAGATTTTGCAGTCACCAACTCTCCGAAAGGTTCTTCGTCTAAAATTAATTTTAATTGAGAACGTAACTCTGCACTAGTAGTGGCTAGCAAAACTTTAATTCCCTAGCTTGAAATTCATAAAGCAATTCATCTTTTAACAACCTGTATGGATCCATTTTTAAATAATTACGGAATAACGTATATCAAATATTATTTTATACTAAAAATTAATGAACTAAACCGTAGTAAATTTTAATCAGGGTCCTGTTTGACATATACAAACATAAGTATATATGGCAAAATCAAGCGTCAAAAATTTTGGTGTAAACCACATCAAAAATTTTATAGAAAATATGTATAACCCAGGAGGGTTCCAGTAAATTAATAAGGACGTTGGGCGCCAAAAATTTTGTTACGTCATCGAGGACACGGGCGCCAAAAATTTTGTAACGTATACTTCAGGCACTCGCTAATAAGTATACAAAACAAAATTAAAGTTTGGTATATTCGTTAGTTCGCTCCGATCAATTTATGAGTCCCAAAGGAAATCATCCCTGAACAGTTAGCGTAGAATATGGTGCAATTTCCGAACTAGCAACAGTAGCGAGCCATGGGTAGTTGATAGTTACCGCTGAAAATAAGAGATAAGAGAAGCGCCAATTGCAGTAAAATGTCACTAAACACCATACCTTAAGAGAGAACAACTTAGTCTCTGCAATCAAACTTAATTGTCTCTGATACTATCAATGTTCAAGTAGATCCGACTCAATCAAAACACAATTATATACCCAATTATTATACCTATATTCATGAATCAATATATATGCCAACCAAAAAAATATTTACTCTCCCAATCAACTTGGCTTGAGCCCAAAATCACATTTAATTAACACTAAACATATATTTACTGAGAGCAGAGAAATTATTCAGGGAGTACTTGTACCACACTATAAATATATTAATCAAGATTAATGCAGATATTATTATTATTCAAGGGTAGTGCACTTTCCCTTGTATGTTAGGCAATCTGTCAATCCGGGATGCAACCCCGGTACCTATCAGGTTATAATATTGTTATACAAAAAGAGAGAATGGTCCAAGCATCTGCTGAAAACTAGACCTTACTGCATACAAGTAGATATGTAATTTAATATTGTAAGTGACTATCATATAAGATATAAATTCCCTAAACCCTGTTTTACTCAATTAATAATTAAAGTATATATAATTTGGTACTATAGTACATTCCCCCAAAAACAAATTAATTAAACATGCACAATATGCACAAAAAAACATTAAATAGATAAACAACCATATGGGTCTTAATCAATAAAAACCTGTGATAAAAGTGCCAGATGTCCAAGTCTGCTGGATTACGTCCTCAACGACCAAACCAGTTTGCTGCAACATGAGTCTGATCTTGTATCACCAGATACAACGTTGGACAGGAAGCTCCATATGATTCCCAACAGAAATAAGGAATCTCCCACGCATAAAGAATATTCCGTACCGAAAGAATACTCCGTACCAAAGAACCCTGTACACACAAATTAAAATTTGAAGGTTATTGCTGCAATTACTTACACTTTTCTAAGTGGTTCCACTTTATAATAATCAACAAAATTATTTGTAACCATGACAAGTCACACGACCAATAATCAATAATGCTAAAAAGTTTTATATTTTAGATTTCAATCCTTACTGGTAACTAAGAGTACTCACCAAGTGCTAAATGTCCTCCACAAAATAAATTTCTTGAGCTAGGAAATTTCTCTAATACTCTTTATAAAATTCTCCTGGATGAGAAAAGGGTGCCCCAAACTAATTTGTATAATTAACTTTATTTTCAGGACCACTCCATGAAAATTACAATAGGGCGTGCCTCTTCTGAGACTTGCACAAAGTATGCTGCACCAAACAAGATCGATGTAATGTATATAATACATTTTATATCTTGTTGATAAGAACAACGGGTATCACAATAACAATATATGGTTGAACCAAACAAATAAATTCCTAGTTCAAGGTCGGCACTAACAAAGTTCAATATTCAGATAATCAATACAGTCAAGGTGTATTTGATTATCGTTGTCTGAATCATTGTTATTTAATAACATTGACTTAATCCACTTGAATAAAATAAAGCAATAATTAATTGAAACCAAGCTTGTTAAGAACGATTTGACATTTGACAAAACAACTAAACTAAATAACGACATGGTAGTGTCTTGAAACCCGTCGCCAAATTATAACATTTAACCTTACGCAACATGAACGAATTACGTTTCTGAAAGCAAATTGTAACGAGGCATAAATGACACGTTACAACTCGAAGAACTCGTACTCGGGTAACACAATAACATTTTGGGCTTTCGAGATTTCCATATTATATGTATTTCCTTTTTAAAATTTATTTGCCACTCACTTCTATTAGATGCTTCGGTAATCAGTTGTAATCCAGTTGTAATTCAGAAACACAATCACCAGATAAACCATTGAATCTTACGTTTGTTGCTTCTTAGGTAAATTGTATGATTCTAAATTCCAATTGAAAATTGCAAAACTCCCTTCATTTAAAGTAGTCCATAGTATATTGACGTAAGACAAAATGACGAGTGACATATGTGACGTAAGAAAAATGATAATATCGTTTATAAGTTTTCCCATTAAAAAGCAATGACTTTTTCCATTAAAAAGCGATTAGTGCTAATGGGTTCTGAATGATAAAATCCATTAAAAACCGATTAGTACTAATGGGTTTTTAATCAGAAACCCATTAGTGACCGCTTGGCGTCGGAGGTGAATGGGCGTGGCCGTGTGACGATAGAAGGGTTGAGGTGAGCGCGTGACGTCAAAGTGGGTGTTTGTGGCCTCTTGGCGTCAGAGGGGGCGTGGTCGCGTTACGTCAGAAGGGGTGGGCGTAGCCGCGTGGCCCTCTGGGGTGATTGGCTTGAGGGTGCAAAGTGCTGCCTCGTTCTTCAACCGCTGAAAACGCTCTATTATTAAACAAAAACATATAAGTGGAGTATTTTCGGTCGTGTGACTACCAAACAAATTTAAATGTGTATATAGGTAAAATTATCATCACTAAAAGTATATACTTGCATATTGTACTTTAGCAACTTTTAGCAAGTAACAGCAATCAAGCAAAAGAAACCCATCTACACACGAAATGCATTTCGTTGTAGCTGTATAAAAAATTATTAGAAAAATATCACTCTTAAATAATAGTGTACTCTAAGTTTTATATAAGAAATTGTTATAGTCAGTTAGCGTAACTATTAACCTCTAAATAAACACCAAGCAGTAACGGTCGTCGTCTTAAACACCCTTTGTTAATCTTAGTGAAGCAATCTCTACCCCTACACTTCCAATTGTGCGGTAAGTAATGCAGACCCAATTCTTCTGATGGAAGTCTTCAAAGCGACGCAGAGAAGAAAAACTGTAATCCTTACAAGTTAGTATAGCGTTACAGTTTCAAGCTAATCATAGCGTAAGCTTGAAGGCTCTATTAATTCACGATTGGGTCACAACTTTTTGTAGCCGACACTTGCGGGATCACATAGCACGTCATACTATTGATTCGAATATATAGGATTATCTTGATCGGTACATTTTACACTATAATTTAGAAGTCGACAAATTTACGAAAACTTATCGTTATAGATATATTACGTAGAAGTACTCTGAAGGGAGTAATAATCGTTTTTGTACCGCTTGACTGCATATGAAAAATCACACCAATTTATGTATCTTCAATCTAAATGTGTTAAGTGTTCACGTCTGTTTCAACAAGCGAAACTAGGTAATGGTTCTTGAAATCGTCAGAGATCACTCCTACAATCAACGTATATAAGAACCATAACCCGAATAAAAGCCAGCTTAATATTTCATTCTAACATCGAAATTGCAATTTGTGTAATGCAACAGGTCGTAAACGTTCTAAAACACCACAAGAGTATATCAACCCAAAGACTTATGTGCAAAGTGTATGAAAAGTTAAATTTATTTTCGTAAAAAATTATAGAAATGTAGCATAAACCAATTACCAATTCATATAACGTAAGGTGTAGAGATAAGCAAACCAGAGTTAACCTTTTATAAAACACGTACCTAATGATTGCAATATTTCGGAAACAAAAGTTTTAACACTCGAAAACCACGTTTTAAACTTATCGGAATGAAATAAATTGCAATACTTATTAGTAATAAAAAGACCAGATTTTAAGGCTCAATCAAAATCGATTTGAGACATTTAAATTTGTTGCATTATGTTGTAATAAAATTCTACAGGATGTTGGATAAACAATCGTTTAAATTGAACGGGAGTAGCACTCGCTAACAATCATGCAATATAACCGTGAATATAATAAGGAATATAAAGTCAATTACATAAAAACGAAAATATTTACTTACAGGGACGGCATGTAACAAATTCCCCCTTCCGGCAGCAAAATAAAAATTCTTGGTTGGAAGCAAAAGCAACGGAGCGGACAATATACGAACAAAAGATAGCAAAAGAAAATTCATTTCAAAAACCAAGAAAACCCAAAATCAAAAATAAAAAATTTCATTCGGTTCGATCTGCCAATATACCGCATCAAGCAATACACCAACAAAACTAGCTAAAAAAAATTTGTTTCAGAAAACTCAAGAAAAGCTAAAAACAACAAAAAGAATTTTTTATCTAGCTCAAAGAACCAATATACTGAACCAATCAACATACCAACAGTACTAACTAAAAAAAAATTCGTTTCAGAAATCAAAAGACACAAGAAAAAAAATAAAAATAAAAGAAAATATCCGGCTCGAACAAACAGTATACCGGACCAAGTCAAGGAACGTAAGGGATATAGGCAAAGAAAAAGCATAAAGTAGCAATCACCTAGGACAAAGATGAAATGGCCTAACACTGCTAAAATTATTGGAGAACGGATATCTCCAGTAAAAAAATAGTAAGGTTTCCCAATCTCAAGAGAAGGATTGGTTTCTCACAAAAAACTAAAAAGTAAGAAAAGAAACAGTGAGAAAAGCCAACAGTAAAAGTTCAAGTAAAACAAGAAATGTCGAGCCTCAAAGTATGCAACGGATCGACGAAAATGCTGCACAAAAAAATTGTGTTACTTCAAGCTGTGGTAACAATGAATCGTATCAGAACGAACAACTTAAGAAAAAATAGCTAATTAGGTCGAAAAAACGACTAAGCTGTAGTTTCCGAAGAAAGAACGAAAGGTCTAGAAAGCACCTGCCACAGCAATTGGATCGAAAAATTTTATCAAACCAGTATGAAGACTAACAATAAAAAAACAGGCAACGAAAAAGGAAAGAAGGTGGAGCGAAAGGAACTAAGAAGCAAAACTAAAATCAAACAGAACTCTAAGAAACAACATAAGAAAGAACAAAGACAAAACGAAAAAAAAACAACCAAAAATATTTGTGTGTATGTGTACAAAGAGTATGTGGAAAGAGTGTGTTGAGAGAGTGTATTGAGAGGGTGTTGAAAGAGTGTGTTGAGAGAGTGTATTGAGAGAGTGTTGAAAGAGTGTGTTAAGAGAGAGGGAGTGTGTGTTGAACGACTTTAGTCGCCTCTTACAAGAGACAGCTCGTACCGTGGGGCTATTCTGATCCGAACACACACGGAGTTGGCTGAGTATGCGAGTTATGGGATCCCCCATTTGTTATACATATAAAACTAATAAAGATATTAGGAAACATTAGGAAATATTAGGAAAGTGCAACAATGTCATAAAAGACAAATTGCAACAATTTATTACAATTTATTATGATGATTTCAGTTCCCACGAGTGGAAACGCTACAAAGTAGCACAAGGATAAGTGACACTGCATATGTCAGGTCACAGACGGTCGTAGAATGTCACGTACCGAGATTACGCAGAATAAGCCTGCAACATTGTATTTATGAATAACTTTTAAGATAGCAACTATGTATTATGAATAGAGTCAAGGGTAAGCGAGTTAAAGTTCGGGCCTTTGGAGCTATGTTTTTAAAAACACATCGATACTTTAACAAAAAAGTTTATTAGTTTATACAGAAATTACAATGAAATTTAGAATAACTGGTTCACAATAACTTTAATAAAAAATGATTAATTGTACTGGGCGAGTAGTCTAGGTAGACAACAATGCAAAAGCTGTAGACTCAGACTGACTCGGTTGAGTAGCTCAAACAACGAAGTATGGAGTTTGAAGACTGACTGCCGCGCATTGAGCTCCCGGGCCTTTTATAAAAACCTGCCCCTCACACGGCTGTGAGAACTTGCAGATCTCATGTCTGCTTTACACTTTGTTACAATGTATCAATCTTAATTCTAAGTAACTGCGGTATGTTGACCGCCTGTGACCTGCCACCTGCAGTATCACTGCCCTCACGGATGCAAAGTTGCATTCCGTTCTCATGAACTGTCGATAACCTCTCTGGGTTATCCTTGTGTTACAATGTTGCATTGAACTTATACTTTATTTAACAATTTCTAATAATTCCTATTAGATTCAATATATCAATATATATAGGTAATTGGGGGATACATAACTCCTCCCACCGTAAATGAAAAATTAAGGTTTTTCTTAATTTTTAAATATATTATTCAATTTCATTTAAAATTCATTATTTCTAAAGGTATACTTGTCGTTTCTTTGTTTTTTTTTGTTTCCTTAAATCTAGAACTGTTTCCTTCATTCTTATATCTAAGGTACATTTTGTATAATACATACATGATTACAAAAATTACTAAATTACTAATGATCAATACAATTGTCCAAATACTTATATTATTATAATGTAACTTTGGCGTTTTGAGTTCATTTAATTGTTCTTTATAACTTTCCACTAATTTCACGGCGTGGTTGAGGTCGTCTAAGTCTAGATGCTCTAGCTTCATAGGTTTCTTGATTAATTCTTCGTCTTCTTGTTGTATCTTGAATTGTAGTTACGGTAGGTTTGCAAGTTTCTTTGTTGCTATGGGATCTTGATAAACTCTGATTACTTCATCTTTCAATTTCACATAACAATCTTCTTTGAGGGTAATTAGTTTGCTTCCGATTAATGCTTGGTTATTTTCATCTTAGTTGCAGCGGATGGTTGCTATTACTTCGGTTGGGAAAATGGCTATCCATTTGTTATCTGTAACTTTTTGAATTTTCATATTAGTTATTTGCACTTGTTTGGTTTCACAGTTTTCGTAATGATTTGAGAATTTTAATAGTTGTACTTCACAAGGGCTGTCTTCTTTAATGGTTGTTGTCGTCATCGATTGACATAAGTATTGGTTTGGTGTTACTTCAGTACATTTTTCGTTTGTATAACCATATCTCAGTTCATTTAGGGATAGGAATTTGGTTTTGGGTATGATCACTTGGTATGTGCTAGTAACCTTTGTTGGAAAAGCAAATAAACGATAATAATGATAACTGTTACTTTCTACTATCTAGATTTCTATCAAAAATATTAATTCGTTATTCTTAATGTTGCTAAAATTTGTTGCATTAAAGTAAGGGTGGATATTATTTGAGTAAATGTTGTATTTTGTACACTGCCTAGTTTATTGGTAGTATACCGGGGTTGTTCTTTATTTATTGTTATTGGGTTGTCCGTTCTACCTGGGCGGAGGTTGACGGTAAGGGTGATGATTGTCCATCTAAAATTACAGGGTGTCTTAGGTTTTTTAAATGAATGTACTTTGTTACTTTACCGTTGTCTACTACTGCTATGTTTTTATCTGATATTTTCTTAATTTTAAATGGTCCTAAATTTCTGGGTGCTGTTTTATGTCGCTTGCTTTGAAAGTTTTTCTCATACACGGTTTGTCCTATTGAAAATTTATTTGAGTCGGTATTTTTGTTTCGGGTTGTGGTGTTACGTTCTTTATCGTTTTCTAATTTATCTTTTACCTTGTCATAAGTTATTTTTAGTTTTTGTTTGTGGTCTTTCGCATATTGTTGATATACTTCTTTATTGTAGTGTATGTCATAGGGGTTTCGTGAATCTGAATGTCCTAAGGTTAATTCTAAGGGTGTAAAATTTGTTGATGAGTGAATAGTGTTATTATAGGCGATTAGTGCGTATGACATTAAATTGGTTATATGTTCCTTTTTATAATTTATTCTTAATAATCGAATTTGTTCTAACAGGGTTAAATGTAATCGTTCAATTAGTCCGTTTGATTCAGGGTGGTTTTCCGTTATGAAATGAATTTTTATTTTGTGGAGTTCTAAAGTGTTTTGAATTGTCTCATTTTTAAATTCGCTACCATTGTCTAAAGTTATTGATTCGGGTGTTCCGTAAAATGTGAAATATTGCAAAAATCCTTGGGTCACGTCAATGCTATTTTTGGATGTGATTGGTATTGCTTGGCCTATTTTTGTAAATGCGTCTACAATTGTCAGATAGTTTTGAGCTTCTACTACTAGAGTATCGGCATGTAGTTTTTGAAATGGTTTGTCGGGTGTTTTGGTTAACATTAAGGGTATCTTTGGGGGTTTCCTATCGTATTTCGCTTTGTCACATAATTCGCATTGGTTAATGAAATCTGTGGTCAAGTCCTTCATGTCTTTAAAATAATAACGTCTTACAAGTTGCTTTATAGTTTCGTTAATTCCACGATGGTTGGTTTTTCCTTCGTGTTGATTTCTAATTACATCGTTTATTTCGTCAAGGTCGTCTAGTGTTATTAATTTTCTAGTACATCTGATGAGTTCAGGTCCAGAGTTATTGAATAATTTAATGTATAATTCTGAAAATCTTTGGTATAAATGTTCGGTGTTGAAATAAAAATAAAATCGTTTTTTCTCGGGGGTGTATTCTTTTAAAATTTTAATTATTTGTTCCTCGTTGTCATCTTTAGTTATTTGAATTTGGTATATCTTTTTGTTATCTACTTTTGTATATTTTACTGGATTGGGGTTATTTAAAACTTCGGTTATTATAAATTGGTTGGGTTTCATATCGATTGCTTCGTTTAAAATTTTAATCGCGTTTTTTGGTTCTTCGTTTTGTGTCGAATGTATCGTATCGATCTCATCTGGATCTTCCCTTATTTATGTTTCGTCTACGTTTCCTATAATGGATTCCGTTTCTAATGCATTGAGTTGGATTCTGCTTAAAGCGTCTGCGTTGTTGTTATAAATTCCCTTTTTATATATAATTTCGTAATCATACTCTTCGAGTCTGATTCTCCATCTTTGTAATTTTGAATTCGGTTCTTTCAGTTTGCATAACCATACTAGTGGTCTATGGTCGGTGTATATGTAAAATTTTCTTCCGTATAAATAAGGTCTAAAATATTTTGTTGCCCAAATTATGGCTAATAACTCTTTTCTATAGTGCTATATTTTGTTCGGTTTCATTTAGGGTTCTGGATGCGTAGCTGATAGGTTTATCGCTACCTACTTTTCCTTGGCTCAATACTGCGCCTAATGCTACATTCGATGCGTCTGTCGTCAGTATAAATGGTTTTGTAAAGTCTGGGTATTCTAATACAGGGTGATTTGTTAATATGTTTTAATTTTGTCTACGGCTTTAATAAATTCCGGGGTGTGTTCAATTTTGTTTCCCTTTTTTAAACAGTTTGTCAGGGTTTGGTTATCTGAGCGTAACCTTTAATGAATTTGCGGTAGTAACCACTAAGTCCTAGAAATCCTTTAATTTCTTTGTTTGTTTTTGGCAATGGGTAATTTAGAACTGCATTTGTTTTGTCTGGATTTGGCATTACTCCTTGGGGTGTTATTACATGTCCTAAAAATGATACTTGTTTTTGTAAAAATTCACTTTTGTCTAATTGTACTTTGAAATGTGCTTGTCTAAGTCTTTCGAATACTTCTGTCAATCTTTCTATGTGTTGTACCAATGAGGTGGAATAAACTATGATGTCGTCAGGTATACAAGGCATTTTTAATTGTGTATTCCTCGTAGTATATTGTCCATGACTCTCTGGAAAGTAGCGGGTGCGTTCTTTAATCCAAATGGCATTCGTTTGTACTCGTAATGTCCTCTAGGTGTGCTGAAGGCTGTTTTTGATATGTCTTTTTCTTCCATCTCTACCTGATGGTATCCTGATGCTAGGTCTAATGTTGAAAAATATTGGCATTTGCCTAATTTGTCTAAAATTTCGGTTATATTTGGTAGTGGATATTTGTCATCTACCGTTTTTTCATTTAACTTTCTATAATCTATTACCATTCTGTACTTTCTCTTTCCGGTTGCGTCTAATTTCTTAGGTACTATTAACACGGGGCTGCTCCATGGTGAATTGGAGTGCTGGATTATGTCTTGGTCTAATAGGTCTGCTACTTGTCTGTCAGCTTCTTCTTGGCTTGCATGAGGTAGTCTATATGCTTTTGTAAAGATTGGTTTATTGTCTGTTAACTCGATGTTATGTTTTACTGTGTTGGTGAATGTTAATGGTATTCCTTCACAATGGAATATGTCTCGGTGTTCAAAACATAAGTTTTTAATTGCTCTTTCTTCTTCTTGATTGATATCGTTATTAAAGCGGATGTTAGTTAAATTTTCTCTTAACATTTCGTCATGTTCTATTGGGTTGTAATTATTTTCTAAATTCTCGTCTATTTCCATTTCGTTAAAATTTAGTTCTTCTACGTTAATTGGGTCTGTCACTGATAATTCTACGGGATAGTCGTTTGAATTTAATATTGTTGTGGTTGCATAATTATCTTTTATTTGCACTAAGGCAGTTGGGGTTTCTACTCCTTGTTAAAATGTCATATGATTTATTATTCCTAAATTTTTGTTAGATTTTACTGGGATTTTTATTTTTCTTTCCGTTCGGGGTTCTATAGTGTATTTTTGTTCAACTTGTGTGTTTTGAAATTTAATTGGGATTTTTCCGTATTTTGTCCTTAATAAGCGATTTTTAATGTCAATGTTGGCTCCTAATTTTCTTAGCAGGTCCATTCCAATTAATCCGTCATATTTGTCGTTAAATTCGAATACACAAAATTTATGTTTCATTTTAACATTAAATGTTCTTGGTAAGGGTATATTGGCTACGAATTGGTGTAGTGTCGTTTGATGAGCTGTTTTAATTTTAAATGGTTCTCTTTCTACAAAATCTAAATAGTGTTTTTGTACGGTTCTGGGGCTAATTAATGTTTTAGAGGATCCAGTGTCGATTAATAGTTTGAATTTGGCGTGGGGTATTTCTATGTATGGTAATACTAAGTGATTTATGTTATTTAAGTTTATTAAGTTTGGTTGTCTATGAATGGGTCCGTTTAAAAATTTGAGTTCGAGTTTTCGTCGTCGTACTCCTCGTAAGTTTCGTATTGTTCGTCACGTTCATAAGTTTCTACATGGTTTGATTCATTGTTCGTAGGTGTCTCAATGTAATTATTCTGGTCAGTGTCAAATTTTTCTATTTCTTGATGAAATAATTCTTCCGATGTAAAATTACGTTTCTGATGAGGGTTTGGTCGGATATGTGTTATTTTTGTGTTTTGTCTGGTGTTATCAGATGAGGTATCCATTGGTGTTGGTTTGTAATAATTGTTAGGGTTGTTATGAGTATTAGTCATTGGTGTATTTCTGTTGGGGTTTGCGTTGAATACCGGTCTTTGTTGGTTTAGGTTTTGATTAAATCTTGGTTGGAATGCTGGTTTCGTAAAAGTTGGGTTAAATGTTGGTTTTGAAAAATGTTTAAATTGATTATTAAAATTTGTATTGTTAAAACTTGGGTTGTTACTTCGCGGTTGATTTGTTTGTTCGTTAAAGGGTGTGAATTTTTGTTGCGGGATTGTTTGTCTTGTGGATTGTATAGTTTTTATTGGTGAATAACTTTTATTCGCGTTGGGGTTGTATAGTCTGTTGCGGTAATACATTACATTTTCTTCTTCTATTACTAGGCTCATAGCTTCTTCTAGATTTTGGGGTCGTTGGAATCTGATTTTATCCGATAGTCGTTCTGGTAAAGCGTTTATGTATGTGTCTAGTGCCATTCCGTCATACATTTTGTTTTAAATGTCTAACGTTTTGATCGGGTTCTTCGATTTTAATTTTGTTAAAATTAAACTTCTCACGTCTTGGCATTTCATTCCGAATTGGTAGGGGGATTGATTGTGTTCTATTCTAAGGTTTATTAGGTCTCGTACCAGGCATTTTATATTACGTTGGTCCCCAAAATATGCAATTAGTAGTTGTTTAAACTGTTCCCATTCCTGTAAATCGTCCCTACTGGCGATTAAGGCTAGTGCCCTTCCGGCTAGCTTACTTATTACCAAGCGTATAAGCAATGAATTTCTTTGGTCATCTCCGGGTTTGTAGAAGGTTTTTAGGAACATTTCGCATGCTCCAATGAAATTTGAGAGATGGGCCTGCGTGTCGTCAAATGTCTGTATTGTCTCTAAATAGAGACGCAAGTCTGTGTTACTCATGTTGGTTAAGGGTTGTTTTCGATTTTTGGGAAATTTAAAAAAAATTTTTTTTTGAATTAAGCTTTATTTCGCTATTTGTATTGTTACTTTTGCTTCGGATTTATTAATTTTCCGTTTGGGTTGTGAAATTTCAAATTTTGTAAAAATTGGGGTTGATTTTCTATTTGTAACGTTAATTATGCTTTGGATGTATTAATTTTTCTTTTGGATTAAGTAATTTCAAATTTTGTAAAAATTGGGGTTGGTTTTGCTATTTGTGATGTTAACTTTGCTTTGGTTTTATTAATTTTTCAATTAGATTAGGTAATTTCAAATTTTGTAAAGGTTGAGACTTATTATGCTATTTTTCAGCTGAATTAGGCGCTGTAAGAAAATCTTATTGTTTAATATCTTACTTGACAGTTTGTTTAGGTATGGAAGGACTATCTTATGATTGATTTGGAAGAAAATGGAAAAGTAGAGTTAGAGTTGAGACAAAACCTTGATGTCGATGCAAATGGAAATCCTGTCAAATCCTGTTAGCGATAGATAGATAGATGGATGTTAAACAGACATATGACTTTAATTATTCATTGCGGTTGGCGACTTTTGTTGGTGAGAAAGTCGCTGGGTTACTTATTAGTGCTAAATACAGAAAAACTTCATTCACAAAGTAGGTTTGGTACAATTTTCTATCTGAACATAATTTTTTCATGATATATTTCTAGATTGGGAAAATTGGTACTTGTGGAGTAACGGTTAGGTGGGGTGTCTATTGTACTTCGAAATTGGATCACGCCTATGAAAAAGAAGGTATATTGGCCCCTTTACAAGGAGCAAACCAAATATGATCAAACGTTGAAAGACGATAAGGAATATAATAAATCCAATTGGATACTACATCCTGTGAAACGATGTATGTACGAGACAGATGCTGAATATTAATACAACTTGTTGAACATCATCAACAACGATACCATACAGTTAGTGCAAATGTAAATGCCACACTGTCTTTATTTACTGAAAAAATTTTTAATTTACATTCGTACAGCATTGTAACTCTAGTAATTTAAATTCCTGTACCATAGTTGGTAATAAGTAACAGGTATATAGTAGTTATAGTTTACTAAGCATGCAGCACATTATACTTAAGTTGCTGATTGTTAGAATACGATAATTTGTTACGTTGGAGATAGCATTTTTTGCATTTTTTCTTTTTTGCTCCATTTTTATTTAGCTACGAGTGCTTTAATTTTTTGTATTTGTTTTGTTTAAATTAAATTAAATAGTTATATTAGGCTAGTATAGTTTTTTATAAATGAAAACAGCTCATTTAAATGTGCATTCTTTGTTGCCTAGTTTCAATGATTTCATCAATTTAATAGATGAAAACCGTTTTGATTTGATTGGTGTCTCTGAAACATTCCTTACTTCATACGTCCCCAATACCTCTGTCAATGTAAATAGGTATAATTTTTTTCATAATCATAGAGTGGGTCCAGGGGGTGGGGTTGGTGTGTACGTAAAGAAGGAACTTAAATGTCAGGTTATTTGGTTTGGTTTGCAATTGATTCGTATACTTGAACATATTTTGGATAATGTTTAAATTAAATCGCAAAAGTTTTACTGTAGGCACAGTATACAGATCTCCAAACTCTAATCTGCTTAGTTGTGTTGATGAACTAAATAATATATTATCTTATTTAGCACCAATGATGGATAATATAATATGTTTAGGTGATGTCAATGTGAATCTTTTCAATTTAAGTAATATTATCACACACTGCATTGATTCTTATGGATTCATCCAAGTAATAAACAAACCTATGCGCATAGTAAATAACAGCAGTACTCTTTATTGATTCCATATATTTATCAAGTGATGAATTATTTTTTTTGTGTGGGTAATATTGATGCTGATATTGTTTCGGATCACAGAGAAAATTAGAGATTGTGTTAAGGATAAGATAAAAGTCATAATTAACAATACCTCTATTCCATTAGTTAGCTCTTCGAGAAATTTCTGTTTAATACTTGACGATGATCTACGCTTTAAGTCACATATTGCAAGGTTAATAAAAAGGTCGCATATAGCACTTAAACAACTATATGCTTGTCGGTCTATACTAACCTTACAATTGAAAAAGCTGTTGTCAGAAGCTAGTTTTGTCATTATTTAACTATTGTGATTTTATATATGGTCCAAACCTTGATAGCACTTCTATGACACAAATACAAAGGATTCAAAATACTTGTTGTCGTTTAGTTTTTGGACTAAAAAAATTTGATCATGTATCGCATAAGATAAAAGAGTTGCACTGGTTAAATATGGATAACTGCAAGAAACATCATTTGTTATGTTTTGTTCATAAAATAATTATAAATGACTTCAGAGGATATTGCTAAAATATTAATGACACGCTCCAAAGTGCATTGCATCAATATTAGACACACTAAAACTTTAACAATTCCTAAGCAACTGACTGCTATGTTTCAGAAAAGATTCATCTATAATGCTGTTTCTACTTATAATGCAATTCCAGGTGGATATAAAAATCTTTTTTACTTTTACTGCATTCAAGGTTCAAATCAGGGCGTATATTTTGGATAAGTAGTAACATAGCCTAACTGTATATTTTTCAATTATTGTGTAATTATTCCTTTGCTTCACTAATTTTTCTTGTAGAGATATGTAGTGGTTTATGCAGGTTAAGTGTAAGAGTAGTCTATGACTAAACTTTGCCTGTATGGACCTACAAATATGCCTTATAAACTAATATTTAATGTAATATTAACAACAATAAAGTCAATTACAATTCGAAAGCTGTCCGTATATTTATTACTAAACGTTTATCTATTGACCTTAAAATGTAGGGTTTAAAAAATATTATTTACAAATGCCTGTTATTCACTTCTTTTCACCAATAGTTTTATATCATTTACATTGTTACGTATTGTGTAAAACAGTGTTCCTTTTAAGTTTTTGCTTGGTAATGACTTACTGTTCAAATATACCTATATACACATTATTGTAAATGTTACAACAATTGAATCTATTTTTAATTTCTTAGTTATTCATTAAAAATAAAACATTTGTAATAATTTTGTTTTAATAAAGCACACTTTACAGGTAATAACTAAAAGTTTTTTTGTATTGGAAATACCTTTTTCGATATTAGCATTTGATGAAAAATATTAAACCAAAGATCCCAAATATTCTATTAGTTTGAAATAAACGTTTAGTCGTTTTTGACAGAGTCGATTTAATGTAACAAAATAGCTATTTTTTGACAGAATAAACCAAAAAGGAATTCTTTTATGGGTTATTTCTAATGCCTAAAGTTAGGTCTAGTTTCGTAAATCCTAAATAAACTTTTACACTTTTATTTTTAATTTAGCCTAAAATATATTTTATAATTAGTGGGAGTTTTGAAGTTTATTGTTTATTATAATCATTTTTTGCCGGCAGCACAATTTGATAAAATGTCATTATCACATCTATTTGACGTTACATGTGAACTATGTATGACCAAAAAATTACGGAAGTCTGCTACGTGGGGGTAAAGAATGGGAACACTAATAAGTTGCCTATATATTTAATGCTGATTTTGAAACTTTTTAAATTGAAAATATAATTACCATTGCAGACCCCTGGTGAAGATACACAAGACAATGAACGTCTCCAAAGTAAAGTGTAAAATAATATAAGAAAAATTATCGTTTTTTGAGAGCGTCCTCCCCCAGATCGTTCAAATTTGTAAATCATTTTGCCGAGTACCAAACTCGCAACCTAATTTGTAACAAAATGTATCCTATTTCCCTGCGATGGTTCCACTAAGATATTTTAATAAACATTACTCTTGCTAATATGATGCAATATTTTGCTAATATTGAATATTGTAGAGTATCTAGTTACGTTTTGGGATACGGCACACTACCCTTTTTTTTTTAAAACTATTATAACATAGTATAAGCTTCACAAAGTAACACTGCTGTAATAATTTACTTACCGCTTGTAAACATAAACATGGAAGTTTACAAACAACCATGGATGTTGAGGTTATGTCATTTTTGGCTTCATAAATATTTGCAATTAATCCAATCATTATTATATTACACTTATGAAAAGGTAATTCACCATATATTATTACTTTACTTCATTTCAATGCGACAAAAACAAAGTCCAAAATACTTCAATTTGAAATAATCTGGTTTTAAACCTTATTTTACACATCATTAACAGTGCCATCTTCGGAGAATGTCGTGAACGATTTCTATTTAAATGACGTACAAATAATGTAATAATTTAATAAAATCTATTCAGTACACTACGACTATCATGATCAATATTTTTAAAATTTTTTTTAACAGAACGATTATATATGTATTCTGCTATCCAACGAATGCTATTTTTTATATACAAATTGATTCTGTTAGATGTAGTAACTAAAATAAAGTAAGTGAATTTTAACAATACTTTTAACAGCTATTTCTTGCTTATTACTCCACTTTAGAAAAAAAAAGCAAACCTTCGTTAGAAAGTACAAAGTTTTGTGAGTCTAATGGTGAAGTTACATTTTGCATATTTTTAATCCAACAAAAGTTATTTACCAAACAGAATAACCTGTTTTTTGATGGATTTTAGGCAGCCAACTATACATCCGATCGCGCCCTTAAAAGTGCATGGCGATTCTCATCTCTGCTGCACACCTTTGAGTTTACTGTTTTAATGTTATTATACAATAAAAAATTCAACTTTTAACTTTATATGATAATTATATGAAGTTACTAAACCCACGAAAACTATTGAGATATAAACGATGACTCCTAAACCGATTCTAAATAAGAATCTGTTGAATTACAATGATTACAAGAGATTACAATTACAATTTGAAATTGGCAATAAACGCCTTCAAAACAAAAGGTTTTACTCCATGATACACCATAACTAATTCGGATATCTGTAAGTTTTACGTCTGTTGGCCTTTAGTAGTATAGAAGGCCGCTGGAGGACGCTAATATCTTTGTTGTAAATATAAGTATAGGGAGTACAACCCCTGGTATCGCATTCGATAATTATCTCCGTTTTTCACAAACAGACCCTCAATAAATATGATTCCAGTTTAACCGACCAGTTAATTGTCAAGGGTCTTCAAAGGTAGTCGCCATTTTATTTGCTCTTGTAAAGCTTTCCCTTTCGACATAGGCTTATTAAATTGTAGAAGGTAATTCAGGGAAAATGAGTGAACAAAAGTGTCGTGTTTGTTTAGTACGTGGTCATAATATGAAATCGTTTTTTGATAATACTCTTTTGGGAGATATAACAGTACCAATATCTAAATTGTTTGAATCATTTATAAAGCCACAGGTTTATATTTACTGTTGTTTATGTAGTGTAGGTAATTGTCTTTTATTTTAGGTCATCGAATGTTCTGGTTTTGATAATGAGCCCCAATTCATGTGTGACAAGTGCGATGTATCACTTGTACAGGCTAGGATGTTTAAGGCAAAGTGTCGGTTAGCAACTGGAGATGATAAAAAACCATCTGATAGTTTAGTGGAAATTAAACTTATGCCACTTTCAGTGGTATTACAAAATCAATTCGCAATTAGAAAAGTACGTTCAGTACACTGTAATATTTGCAAACACCTCTTTGAAAATGCTACAAAATTAATGCAGCATTTAAATGCATGTCACCGCTTTCAATGTAACAAATGTACTAAGAATTTTACCACTCAATATCAGTTGAATATACATGAAGGAAATGATTCTCGTCTTAAGTATATTTTTTCGGCTTGTGGAAAAAGGTAATTTAGGTAATTTTTTTATCATGTATTTTATCATATTATTTTGTAGATTTACATCAGCGGCTGAATTATGCATGTCCAACATGTAGTGAAAGCTATGTTTGATCGATACACTTGATTTGAAGTATATATTGCCATGTAAATTAACAATCGTTTCATATAATATTGTGACCATGCGAGATTATTTTTTACCAAACATTTTGTAATTAATTAATAAACTTACAATGATTAAAATAGTGATGTTCACTCTCCAAGAATTGTAAAGAATTTATTCTTTGCTTCAAATTGTGGCAAACTTTGACGTGAAATTATTCTTGGATGTATGAATCTGTCTCTGGCTTCTTGTCCACAAACAGAAGCTGAAGCTTCTGTTACCAATTTTATATATCTTTCTATCGCCTGAGTATGGCAAGGATATTTCAAAATGTCAATTATTTCTGGTGTGACCAGAATAATCATTTGCATGCTCTCATCTGAAACTTTTTTCGTTATCAGAGATTCAGTTATAGTCACAGAATATCAGCCAATTAGATCAATGTAGTCTTCAGCCTGGAAGTTTAATGTTGCTACTATAAAGTGTCAATTGCTTGACTATCCTTGCATTGGGTTCTACGTTTCAGTATGCATCTTAAACCCAATTCATGAATATACTTTCTTCTATCACCTAACATTACCAATAAAATGTTCTCTAAGTGACAGAAATACTCATTGTATTTAACTGGCTCAACTATAGCGTTCAACTGATCAGGTAAGAAACTAAATTCTCTGATGGTTAAAATATGTTTTGTGCCGTCAGTACACATTGGGAAGGTGTCTGAGTTACAATGTATAATTTCAGAATTCGATTTGATGTGGTAAGCCACCTTGCATGAGTCATTTTTCCTAGCTGTCTTTGAGCCAAAGAACACTTTGCTTTGTGAAATTGCTGAACACATTTCATAACGGTATGTTTGATCTCTACTTAAAAAATTCAATTGTATCTCGGGCAGTTGTACATGTATCATTTTCAAAGTAACTACAGCCACTTTCACATTTATCAAGAGCTTTTCCAAGGACACCAGAAAAGGGACATTAGTTTTACCATCCAGGTGTTCCATTAACTGTCTGAGGAGTGACTCGTTACAATGTAACAGGCATATGAACCAATCTGCTGGATTCTCTAATGCAATCTCAAGCTGCCTTATGACGCCATTCTTTACTCCTGTGTTAATGAAGGTTCTATCCCATCCAACTGCCACCATTTTTTCTATTGTAATAAAGAACTATTTGAAAACAATTTCGAGATTTATATTTATACATTCAGTGACAAAAAAAAAAATATTTAAAATCTTTACAATAATAAATTCAGAATAATCCCTAGGATAGGTACCTTCCACAAAAATATAGGGTTTGAAATTAGGGTATTAAAACTCAACACAAAAAAAAATGAATATCTTAAACGATGGTTGAAATTAGGGTAAATTCAAAAATTAGGCCCAAGGTCCTTACAAAATACGGGATTTGAAAAAGGGGGGGGTAGTTTACTCAAAAAAAAAATTCCCTTAAAGTGGTTTATAACACTAAATTCTAATCCCTGGCCCATAGGTATTCCAAAAATATCAGGCATTTAAAGGGGTTAATTAAAATTAAAAATAAAAATAAACCCAAACATTTGATAACTCTAAATTGCGTTTTCCACCCTAGGTTTCCAAAAAATAAGGCAAAAGGGGTTGGGGGGGGTAGTTAAATACCCAAACAATAAAAATGAATATCCTAAACGATGCGTTGTATCAACTAACGGTAAATTGCAGAATAATCCCTAGGCCCATGGTACCTTCCACAAAAATATCAGGCGATTTGAAAGGGGGGGGGGATTAAAACCCAAAAAAAAAATAAATCTCCCTAAAGATCTTGCAATACAAATTCAGAATAATTAGGTAGGTATTCCACAAAAATAAGGGATTTAAAGGGGTTGGGGGGTAAATCTAAACAATAAAAAAATATTCCTAAACATTTGAAATGGAAAGAGTAATTAATATCCTTCCAAAAAAATAATTTAAAGGGGGGATGTTAAAAACCCAAAAAAAAAAAAATTCAAAGATTTGAAAAGGGGTAAATTCAAATAAAGGCCCTAACCTTCCACAAAAAACAGGCGTTTAAATTGGGAAATTTTACCCCAACAAATAAAAATGAATATCCCAGCGTTGTATCAACTAACGGAAATTGCAGAATAATCCCTAGGCCCATAGGTTTCCCTTCAATTTAAAGGGGGGGGGGGAAATTAAATAACCAAAAAAAATAAAATTTCCCTTGCGTTGTATCAACTAAAAATTGCAGAATAATCCTAGGCCCATAGGTACCTTCCAAAAAATACGGGATTTGAAAGGGGGAGGGGTAAAAACCCAAAAAAAAAATAATTTCCCAAACGTGGTTTTCAACTACGGTAAATTGCAGAAAACCCGGCCCATAGGTACCTTCCACAAAAATATCAGGCGATTTGAAAGGGGTTGGAGGGGTTTAAATTCCAAAAATAAAAAAAATTCTTAAACGTGGTTTACAAACCGAAATTCTAACCCTAGGCCCTTCCCCAAAAAATAAGGGTTTAAAGGGGTTGGGGGGTATTAAATACCAAAAAAATAAAAATTACCAAACGTGGTTTACAACTAAAAATTAAATAACCCTAGGCCCTTCCCCAAAAAATAAGGGTTTAAAGGGGTTGGGGGGGTATTAAAACCCAAAAATAAAAATAAATCTTAAACAGCGGTAAATCGGAAATTGCAAATAATCCCTCCCAATATTCCCAAAATTAAGGGTTTGAAAGGGGGTTGGGGGAATTAAAACCCCAAAAAAATAAAAATAATTCCTAAACGATGCGTTGTATCAACTAGCGGTAAATTGCAGAATAATCCCTAGGCCCATAGGTACCTTCCACAAAAATATCAGGCGATTTGAAAGGGGTTGAGGGGTATTAAATACCAAAAAAATAAAAATAAATCTTAAACACGGTAAATGCGGAAATTCTAACCCTAGGCCCTTAATTCCAAAAATTAGGGTTTGAAAGGGGTTAGGGGTATTAAATTCCAAAAAAAAAAAATAAATCTTAAACAGCGGTAAATGCGGAAATTCTAACCCTAGGCCCTAATTCCAAAAATTAGGGTTTGAAAGGGGTTATATTAAAAAAAAAAATAAAAAAGAATTCTTAAACAGCGTTTATCAATAACTAAAGCAAATAATCCCTCCCAATATTCCAAAAATTAGGGTTTGGGGGTTGGGGGTATTAAAAAAAAAAATAAAAATGTTTTCCCAAAACGGTAAATCGGAAATTCTAACCCTAGGCCCTTAATTACAAAAATTAGGGTTTGAAAGGGGGTTAAAAATTTAAAAAACTAAAAATGTTTCCCAAAAGCGGTAAATAAGGTAAATTCTAACCCTAGGCCCTAATTCCCAAAATTAAGGGTTTGAAAGGGGTTAATTAAAATTAAAACTAAAAATGTATCCCTAAAGTTTGAAATAACTAAACAGTAACCTCCCAATATTCCCAAAATTAAGGGTTTGAAAGGGGTTATATTAAAACCCAAAAAATAAAAATAAATCTTAAACACGGTAAATCGAAATTCAGTAATTAGGCCCAATATTCCAAAAATTAGGGTTTGAAAGGGGTTATATTAAAACCAAAAAATAAAAATAAATCTTAAACAGCGTTTATCAATAACTAAAGCAAATAATCCCTCCCAAACCCCAAAATTAAGGGTTTGAAAGGGGTTATAAAAACCAAAAAAATAAAAATAAATCTTAAACAGCGGTAAATCGAAATTCTAACCCTAGGTATTCCCCAAAAAAATTAGGGTTTGAAAGGGGGTTAGGGGTAAATATCTAAAACAATAAAAATGAATATCTCCTAAACGATGCGTTGTATCAACTAGCGGTAAATTGCAGAATAATCCCTAGGCCCATAGGTACCTTCCACAAAAATATCAGGCGATTTGAAAGGGGTTGGAGGGTAGTTAAATATCCCAACAATAAAAATGAATATCTCCTAAACGATGCGTTGTATAACTAGGAAATAAATAATCCCTAGGCCCATAGGTACCTTCCACAAAATATAGGTTTGAAGGGGTTGGAGGGGAGTTAAATATCTCAACAATAAAAATGAAATTCCTAAACGAGGCGTTGATCAAAAATTGCAGAATAATCCTTAGCCCATAGTACCTTCCACAAAAAAAGGGATTTAAAGGGGTTGGGGTGTTAAATACAAACAAAAAAATGAATTCCCTAAAACGGTTTATAATACGGTAAATTCAGAATAATCCCTAGCCATGTTTACCTTCCAAAAATACAGGCGAAAAGGGGTTGGAGGGGGGTTTAGTTAAATATCCAACAATAAAAATGAATATCTCCTAAACGGCGTTGTATCAACTAACGGTAAATTGCAGAATAATCCAGGCCCATAGGTACCTTCCACAAAAAATTCAGGGATTTGAAAGGGGTTGGAGGGATTATTCCAAAACTAAAAATGAAATTAAACGGCGTTGGTATCAACAACGGAAATTGAGAATAATCCCCCAAGGACCTTCACAAAAAAGGCGATTTGAAATGGAGGGAGTTAAATTCCAAAACAATAAAAATAATATTTCCAAAATTGTATCAAACACGGTAAATTGCAGAAAATCCCTAGGCCCAAGGACCTTCCACAAAAATATCAGGGTTGAAAGGGGTTGAGGGTAGTTAAATACCTCAAACAATAAAAAAATATCTCCTAAACGATGCGTTGTATCAACTAACGGTAAATTCAGAATATCCCTAGGCCCATAGGTACCTTCCACAAAAAATAGGCGATTTGAAAGGGTTGAGGGTATTAAATATCTCAAAACAATAAAAATGAATATCTCCAAGTCTTTATAATAAGCGGTAAATTGCAGAATAACCCTAGGCCATATACCTCCAAAAAATGGCGATTTAAAGGGTTGGAGGGTAGTTAAATACCCAAAACAATAAAAATAATATCCCTAAAGTGGTTGTATAATAACAAATTAGAATAATCCCTAGGCCCTAGGTACCTTCCACAAAAAATCAGGCCGATTTGAAAGGGGTTGGAGGGGTAGTTAAATATCCAAAACAATAAAAATGAATATCTCCTAAACGAGGTTGTATCCTAGCGGTAAATTGCAAATAACCCTAGGCCCAAGGTTTCCCAAAAATAAGGGATTTAAAGGGTTGGAGGGTGTTAAATACTCAAACAATAAAAATGAATATCCTCCAAACGATGGTTCAACTACGGTAAATTGAGTATCCAATACCTCCACAAAATATCAGGCGATTTAAAGGGGTTGGAGGGTATTAAATACCCAACCAAATAAAAATAATATCCCTAAAGGCTTGTATCAACTAGGGTAAATTCAGATAATCCTAGGCCCAAGTATTCCACAAAAATAAGGCGTTTGAAGGGTGGGTTTAAATTCTCAAACAATAAAAAGAATATTCCAAAATCGTTTAAACAGGTAAATTGCAAAAATCCCTAGGCCCAAGGCCTTCCACAAAAATATCAGGGATTTAAAGGGGGAGGTGTTAAATACCAAAAAAAAAGAATATTCTAAACGATTTGGTTAACTGAAATTGAAAACCCTAGGCCCTAGGTACCTTCCAAAAATAAATTGAAAGGTTGAAAGGGGTGTAATTTAAACACAATAAAAAGAAATCCTAAACATGCTTGTATCAACTAAGTAAATTCGAATAATCCTAGGCCATAGGTACTTCCCAAAAAAAGGTTGAAAGGGTTGAGGGGGTATTAAATACCCAAAAATAAAAATAATTCCAAAGTGCGTTTCAACATAAATTGAGAATAATCCTAGGCCCGGTACCTTCCACAAAAAATCAGGATTTGAAAGGGTTGGAGGGTTTAAAACTAAAACAAAAAAAGAATACTCCTAAACTTGTATCAACTAACGGAAATTCAAAAATCCCTAGGCCTGGTACCCCAAAAAATTCAGGCATTTGAAAGGGTGGATGTTTAAAATCCAAAAATAAAAAGAAATCCAAAGTCGTTGTACAATACGGTAAATTAAAAATCCTAGGCCCATAGGAAAAAATTAGGGATTTGAAAGGGGTTGAGGGGTTTAAATATCCAACAAAAAAATAATCCCTAAACGGGTTTATCAAAACGGTAAATTAGAATAATTCCTAGGCCCATGGATTCCAAAATATAAGATTTGAAAGGGTTGGAGGGTAGTTAAATATCTCAAACAAAAAAATGAATATTCCAAAATGCTTTATAACTACGGTAAATTGCAGAATAATCCTAGGCCCATAGGTACCTTCCACAAAAATATCAGCGATTTGAAAGGGGTTGAGGGGTAGTTAATATCCAACAACAATAAAAAAATATCTCCTAAACGATGCGTTGTATCAACTAAGGAAATTGCAGAATAATCCAGGCCAAGGTCCCCAAAAAATCAGGCGATTTGAAAGGTTGGAGGGGTAGTTAAATACAAACAATAAAAATAAATCTCCTAACGGCTTGATCAACTACGGTAAATTGCAGAAATCCTAGGCCCAGGTACCTTCCACAAAAAAAGGGATTTGAAAGGGGTTGGGGGTTAAATACTCAAAAAAAAATGAATATCTCAAAGGCGTTGTATCAACAACGGTAAATTGCAGAATAATCCTTAGGCCCATAGGTACCTTCCACAAAAAATCAGGATTTAAAGGGGTTGGAGGGTGTTAAATCCAACAATAAAAATGAATATCCTAAAATGCGTTGTTAACTCGGAAATTCAGAAATTTAGGCCCGGTACCTTCCACAAAAATATGGATTTAAAGGGTTGGAGGGGAGTTAAATATCTCAAACAATAAAAATAATATCTCCAAAGACGTTGTATCAACTAGCGGAAATTGAAAACCTTGGCCATAGGTATTCCACAAAAAATCAGGATTTGAAAGGGTTGGAGGTAGTTAAATATCCAACAAATAAAAATGAATATTAAACGATGCTGTTAAACTACGGAAATTGCAGAATAATCCGGAGGTTTCCAAAAAATCAGGCGATTTAAAGGGGTTGGAGGGGTAGTTAATATCTCAAACATAAAAATGAATATCTCCTAAACGATGCGTTGTATCAACTAGCGGTAAATTGCAGAATAATCCTAGGCCCATAGGTACCTTCCACAAAAATATCAGGCGATTTGAAAGGGTTGGAGGGGTTAATCCAACAAAAAAATGAATATCCCTAAACGGCTTGTACCAGGTAAATTCAGAAATCCTAGGCCTAAGGTTTCCCAAAAATATACGATTTGAAAGGGGTTGGAGGGGTAGTTAATATCCAACACAATAAAAATGAATATCTCCTAAACGATGCGTTGTATCAACTACGGTAAATTGCAGAATAATCCCAGGCCATAGGTACCTTCCACAAAAATATCAGGCGATTTGAAAGGGGTTGGAGGGGTAGTTAAATACCCAACACAATAAAAATGAATATCTCCTAAACATGGTTGTATCAACTACGGTAAATTGCAGAATAATCCTAGGCCCATAGGTACCTTCCACAAAAATATCAGGCGATTTGAAAGGGGTTGGAGGGGTAGTTAAATATCTCAAACAATAAAAATGAATATCTCTAAACGATGCGTTGTATCAACTAACGGTAAATTGCAGAATAATCCCTAGGCCCATAGGTACCTTCCACAAAAATATCAGGCGATTTGAAAGGGGTTGAGGGGTAGTTAAATACCCTAACACAATAAAAATGAATATCTCCTAAACGATGCGTTGTATCAACTAACGGTAAATTGCAGAATAATCCCTAGGCCCATAGGTACCTTCCACAAAATATCAGGCGATTTGAAAGGGTTGGAGGGTAGTTAAATACCCAAACAATAAAAAATGAATATCTCCTAAACGATGCGTTGTATCAACTAACGGTAAATTGCAGAATAATCCCTAGGCCCATAGGTACCTTCAACAAAAATATCAGGCGATTTGAAAGGGTTGAGGGGTAGTTAAATACCAACACAATAAAAATGAATATCTCCTAAACGATGCGTTGTATCTACTAACGGTAAATTGCAGAATAATCCCTAGGCCCATATGTACCTTCTACAAAAATATTAGGCGATTTGAAAGGGTTGGAGGGGTAGTTAAATACTCAACACAATAAAAATGAATATTCCTAAACGATGCGTTGTATCAACTAACGGTAAATTGCAGAATAACCCTAGGCCCATAGGTACCTTCCACAAAAATATCAGGCGATTTGAAAGGGTTGAGGGTAGTTAAATACCAAACAATAAAAATGAATATCTCCTAAACGATGCGTTGTATCAACTAGCGGTAAATTGCAGAATAATCCCTAGGCCCATAGGTACCTTCCACAAAAATATCAGGCGATTTGAAAGGGTTGAGGGGTAGTTAAATATCTCAAACAATAAAAATGAATATCTCCTAAACGATGCGTTGTATCAACTAACGGTAAATTGCAGAATAATCCCTAGGCCCATAGGTACCTTCCACAAAAATATCAGGCGATTTGAAAGGGTTGAGGGGTAGTTAAATATCTCAAAACAATAAAAATGAATATCTCCTAAACGATGCGTTGTATCAACTACGGTAAATTGCAGAATAACCCTAGGCCCATAGGTACCTTCCACAAAAATATCAGGCGATTTGAAAGGGGTTGGAGGGGTAGTTAAATAAACACAATAAAAATGAATATCTCCTAAACGATGCGTTGTATCAACTAACGGTAAATTGCAGAATAATCCCTAGGCCCATAGGTACCTTCCACAAAATATCAGGCGATTTGAAAGGGGTTGGAGGGTAGTTAAATACCAAAACAATAAAAATGAATATCTCCTAAACGATGCGTTGTATCAACTAACTAATGCAGAATAATCCCTAGGCCCATAGGTACCTTCCACAAAAATATCAGGCGATTTGAAAGGGGTTGAGGGGTAGTTAAATACTCAAAACAATAAAAATGAATATCTCCTAAACGATGCGTTGTATCAACTAACGTAAATTGCAGAATAATCCCTAGGCCCATAGGTACCTTCCACAAAATATCAGGCGATTTGAAAGGGGTTGGAGGGGTATTAAATATCCAAACACAATAAAAATGAATATCTCTAAACGATGCGTTGTATCAACTAACGGTAAATTGCAGAATAATCCTCCCATAGGTACCTTCCACAAAAATATCAGGCGATTTGAAAGGGGTTGAGGGGTAGTTAAATATCCAACACAATAAAAATGAATATCTCTAAACGATGCGTTGTATCAACTAGCGGTAAATTGCAGAATAATCCCTAGGCCCATAGGTACCTTCCACAAAAATATCAGGCGATTTGAAAGGGTTGGAGGGTAGTTAAATATCTCAAAACAATAAAAATGAATATCTCCTAAACGATGCGTTGTATCAACTAACGGTAAATTGCAGAATAATCCTAGGCCCATAGGTACCTTCCACAAAATATCAGGCGATTTGAAAGGGGTTGAGGGTAGTTAAATATCCAAAACAATAAAAATGAATATCTCTAAACGATGCGTTGTATCAACTAACGTAAATTGCAGAATAATCCCTTAGGCCCATAGGTACCTTCCACAAAAATATCAGGCGATTTGAAAGGGTTGGAGGGGTAGTTAAATATCTCCAAACAATAAAAATGAATATCTCCTAAACGATGCGTTGTATCAACTAACGTAAATTGCAGAATAATCCCTTAGGCCCATAGGTACCTTCCACAAAAATATCAGGCGATTTGAAAGGGGTTGAGGGTAGTTAAATACCCCAACACAATAAAAATGAATATCTCTAAACGATGCGTTGTATCTACTAACGGTAAATTGCAGAATAATCCCTAGGCCCATAGGTACCTTCTACAAAAATATTAGGCGATTTGAAAGGGTTGGAGGAGGTAGTTAAATATCTCAAAACAATAAAAAATTAATATCTCCTAAACGATGCGTTGTATCAACTAACGGTAGATTGCAGAATAATCCCTAGGCCAATAGGTAGCTTCCACAAAAATATCAGGCGATTTGAAAGGGGTTGAAGGGGGTAGTTAAATACCCCAACACAATAAAAATGAATATCTCTAAACGATGCGTTGTATCAACTAACGTAAATTGCAGAATAATCCCTAGGCCCATAGGTACCTTACAAAAATATCAGGCGATTTGAAAGGGTTGAGGGGTAGTTAAATATCTCAAACAATAAAAATGAATATCTCCTAAACGATGCGTTGTATCAACTACGGTAAATTGCAGAATAATCCTAGGCCCATAGGTACCTTCCACAAAATATCAGGCGATTTGAAAGGGGTTGAGGGGTAGTTAAATATCTCAAAACAATAAAAATGAATATCTCCTAAACGATGCGTTGTATCAACTAGCGGTAAATTGCAGAATAATCCCTAGGCCCATAGGTACCTTCCACAAAATATCAGGGATTTGAAAGGGTTGAGGGTAGTTAAATATCTCAAAACAATAAAAATGAATATCTCCTAAACGATGCGTTGTATCAACTAACGGTAAATTGCAGAATAATCCTAGGCCCATAGGTACCTTCCACAAAAATATCAGGCGATTTGAAAGGGGTTGAGGGGTAGTTAAATACCCAACCAATAAAAATGAATATCTCCTAAACGATGCGTTGTATCAACTACGGTAAATTGCAGAATAATCCCTAGGCCCATAGGTACCTTCCACAAAAATATCAGGCGATTTGAAAGGGGTTGAGGGTAGTTAAATACTCAACACAATAAAAATGAATATCTCTAAACGATGCGTTGTATCAACTAGCGGTAAATTGCAGAATAATCCCTAGGCCCATAGGTACCTTCCACAAAATATCAGGCGATTTGAAAGGGGTTGGAGGGGTAGTTAAATACCAAACAATAAAAATTAATATCTCCTAAACGATGCGTTGTATCAACTAACGGTAGATTGCAGAATAATCCCTAGGCCAATAGGTAGCTTCCACAAAAATATCAGGCGATTTGAAAGGGGTTGGAGGGGTAGTTAAAATCTCAAACAATAAAAATGAATATCTCTAAACGATGCGTTGTATCAACTAACGTAAATTGCAGAATAATCCCTAGGCCAATAGGTAGCTTCCACAAAAATATCAGGCGATTTGAAAGGGGTTGGAGGGATAGTTAAATATCTCAAAACAATAAAAAATGAATATCTCCTAAACGATGCGTTGTATCAACTAGCGGTAAATTGCAGAATAATCTTTAGGCCCATAGGTACCTTCCACAAAAATATCATGTGATTATAAAGGGGTTGGGGGGTAGTTAAATACCCCAACACAATAAAAATGAATATTTCCTAAACGATGCGTTGTATCAACTAGCGGTAAATTGCAGAATAATCCTAGGCCCATAGGTACCTTCCACAAAAATATCAGGCGATTTGAAAGGGGTTGGAGGGGGTAGTTAAATATCTCAAAACAATAAAAAATGAATATCTCCTAAACGATGCGTTGTATCAACTAACGGTAAATTGCAGAATAATCCCTAGGCCCATAGGTACCTTCCACAAAAATATCAGGCGATTTGAAAGGGGTTGGAGGGGGTAGTTAAATATCTCACAACAATAAAAAATGAATATCTCCTAAACGATGCGTTGTATCAACTAGCGGTAAATTGCAGAATAATCCCTAGGCCCATAGGTACCTTCCACAAAAATATCAGGCGATTTGAAAGGGTTGGGGGGGTAGTTAAATACCCAAACAATAAAAATGAATATCTTTTAAACGATGCGTTGTATCAACTAACGGTAGATTGCAGAATAATCCTAGGCCAATAGGTAGCTTCCACAAAAATATCAGGCGATTTGAAAGGGGTTGGAGGGGGTAGTTAACTATCTCACAACTATAAAAAATGAATATCTCCTAAACGATGCGTTGTATCAACTAGCGGTAAATTGCAGAATAATCCCTAGGCCCATAGGTACCTTCCACAAAAATATCAGGCGATTTGAAAGGGGTTGGAGGGGGTAGTTAAATACCCCAACACAATAAAAAATGAATATCTCCTAAACGATGCGTTGTATCAACTAGCGGTAAATTGCAGAATAATCCCTAGGCCCATAGGTACCTTCCACAAAAATATCAGGCGATTTGAAAGGGGTTGGAGGGGTAGTTAACTATCTCACAACAATAAAAAATGAATATCTCCTAAACGATGCGTTGTATCAACTAGCGGTAAATTGCAGAATAATCCTAGGCCCATAGGTACCTTCCACAAAAATATCAGGCGATTTGAAAGGGGTTGGAGGGGGTAGTTAAATACCCCAACACAATAAAAAATGAATATCTCCTAAACGATGCGTTGTATCAACTAACGGTAAATTGCAGAATAATCCCTAGGCCCATAGGTACCTTCCACAAAAATATCAGGCGATTTGAAAGGGGTTGGAGGGGTAGTTAAATATCTCAAAACAATAAAAAATGAATATCTCCTAAACGATGCGTTGTATCAACTAGCGGTAAATTGCAGAATAATCCCTAGGCCCATAGGTACCTTCCACAAAAATATCAGGCGATTTGAAAGGGTTGGAGGGGGTAGTTAAATACCCCAACACAATAAAAAATGAATATCTCCTAAACGATGCGTTGTATCAACTAACGGTAAATTGCAGAATAATCCCTAGGCCCATAGGTACCTTCCACAAAAATATCAGGCGATTTGAAAGGGGTTGGAGGGGGTAGTTAAATACCCCAACACAATAAAAAATGAATATCTCCTAAACGATGCGTTGTATCAACTAGCGGTAAATTGCAGAATAATCCCTAGGCCCATAGGTACCTTCCACAAAAATATCAGGCGATTTGAAAGGGGTTGGAGGGGGTAGTTAAATATCTCAAAACAATAAAAAATGAATATCTCCTAAACGATGCGTTGTATCAACTAACGGTAAATTGCAGAATAATCCCTAGGCCCATAGGTACCTTCCACAAAAATATCAGGCGATTTGAAAGGGGTTGGAGGGGTAGTTAAATATCTCAAAACAATAAAAAATGAATATCTCCTAAACGATGCGTTGTATCAACTAACAGTAAATTGCAGAATAATCCCTAGGCCCATAGGTACCTTCCACAAAAATATCAGGCGATTTGAAAGGGGTTGGAGGGGGTAGTTAAATACCCCAACACAATAAAAAATGAATATCTCCTAAACGATGCGTTGTATCAACTAACGGTAAATTGCAGAATAATTCCTAGGCCCATAGGTACCTTCCACAAAAATATCAGGCGATTTGAAAGGGGTTGGAGGGGGTAGTTAAATACCCCAACACAATAAAAAATGAATATCTCCTAAACGATGCGTTGTATCAACTAACGGTAAATTGCAGAATAATTCCTAGGCCCATAGGTACCTTCCACAAAAATATCAGGCGATTTGAAAGGGGTTGGAGGGGGTAGTTAATACCCCAACACAATAAAAAATGAATATCTCTTAAACGATGCGTTGTATCAACTAGCGGTAAATTGCAGAATAATCTTTAGGCCCATAGGTACCTTCCACAAAAATATCATGTGATTTTAAAGGGGTTGGAGGGGGTAGTTAAATATCTCAAAACAATAAAAAATGAATATCTCCTAAACGATGCGTTGTATCAACTAACGGTAAATTGCAGAATAATCCCTAGGCCCATAGGTACCTTCCACAAAAATATCAGGCTATTTGAAAGGGGTTGGAGGGGGTAGTTATCGTTATCTAACTTATCCTCTACTTTGTCATAAGTTATTTTTAGTTTCTCTTTGAGATCCTTAGCGTATTGCTGATAGATTTCCTTGTTATAATGTATATCATAAGGGTTGCGTGAATCTGAGTGTCCTAGGGTTAATTCTAATGGTGTAAAATTTGTCGATGAATGAATTGTATTATTATAGGCGATTAATGCGTATGACATTAAGTTAGTTATGTGTTCCTTCTTGTAATTGATTCTTAATACTCGGATTTGTTCTAATAGGGTGTTAAAGTAAAAGTAAAATCGTTTTTTTTTCGGGGGTGTATTCTTTTAGAATTTTAAGTATTTGTTATTCATTGTCGTCTTTGGTTATCTGAATCTGGTAAATCTTTTTGTTATCTACTTTCGTATATTTTACAGGGTTGGGGTTGTTTAAAACTTCTGTGATTATAAACTGATTGGGCTTCATATCTATAGCTTCATTTAAAATTTTAATTGTGGTTTTTAGCTCGTTATTTTGTGTCGAATGTATGGTTTCCATTTCATCTGGGTCTTCTCTGATTTCTGTCTCGTCTACGTTTCCTATCACTGATTCTGTTTCTAGTGCGTCAAGTTGGATTCTACTCAAAGCGTCTGCGTTACTGTTGTAAATTCCCTTTTTGTATATGATCTCGTAGTCATATTCTTCTAGTCGGATTTTCCATCTTTGTAATTTTGAGTTGGGTTCTTTGAGTTTGCATAGCCATACTAATGGTCTATAATCGGTGTATACATAAAATTGTCGTCCGTATAGGTATGGTCTAAAATACTTTGTTGCCCAAATTATGGCTAACAATTCTTTCTCTATTGTACTGTATCGTTGCTCTGTTTCGTTGAGGGTTCTGGATGCGTAACTGATGGGTTTATCGTTGCCTACTGTTCCTTGGCTTAATACTACGCCTAAGGCTACATTTGATGCGTCTGTTGTTAATACGAATGGTTTCGAAAAGTCGGGGTATTCTAATACGGGGTGATTTGTTAATATAGTTTTGATTTTATCTATTGCTTTAGTAAATTCTGGGGAATGTACAATTTTGTTTCCCTTCTTTAAACAATTTGTCAGGGGCTTGGTTATATGAGCATAACCTTTAATAAATTTACGGTAATAACCGCTAAGGCCTAAAAATTCTTTTATCTCTTTATTCGTTTTGGGTATGGGGTAATTTAATACAGCGTTTGTTTTGTCGTGGTTCGGCATCACTCCTTGGGGTGTTATTATGTGTCCTAAAAATGCTACTTCCTTCTGTAGAAATTCGCTCTTATCTAGTTGTACTTTAAATTGTGCTGTTCTTAATCTTTTGAACACTTCTCGTAGTCTTTCTATGTGCTTCACTAATGATGTTGAATACACTATTATATCATCTAGGTACACAAGGCATTTTTCGTTGTGTATCCCTCGTAGTATGTTGTCCATTACTCGTTGAAAAGTTGCGGGTGCGTTCTTTAGTCCAAATGGCATCCGTTTATATTCGTAGTGTCCTCTAGGTGTGCTAAAGGCTGTTTTTTGGGTATCTCTTTCTTCCATTTCCACTTGATGGTATCCTGATGCTAAATCTAGCGTCCAAAAATATTGGCACTTGCCTAACTTGTCTAAAATTTTAGTTATATTCGGTAACGGGTATTTATCGTCTACCGTTTTTTCGTTTAATTTGCAGTAATCTATTACCATACAGTATTTTCGTTTTCCTGATGCGTCCAGTTTCTTTGGTACTATTAATACGGGGCTGCTCCATGGTGAATTGGAGTGTTGTATGATATCTTGATCTAATAGATCGGCTACTTGTTTGTCAGCTACTTCCTGACTTGCCTGGGGTAACCTGTATGCTTTTGTGAATATCGGTTTGTTGTCTGTTATCTCAATGTTGTGCTTAACTGTTTTTGTTAAGGTTAGGGGTATTGCTTCAAATGGAATATGTCGCGGTATTCGAAACATAATTTTTGTATTGCTTTTTGTTCTTCCTGATTTATGTCGCGGTTAAATCGGATATTACTTAAACTTCCTCTCAAGAATTCGTCGTTTTCTACGGGGTTATAATTTTCGTTTAAGTTTTCATCTATTTCCATCTCGTTTAATTCTTGTACGTTAATCGGGTTTGTTAAAGATAGTTCTTGAGTAATCGTTTGAATTTAAAATTGTTTTTGTGGCATAATTATCTTTAATTTGTACTAATGCGGTTGGGGTTTCTACTCCTTGTTGAAAAGTTATGTGATTTATTATTCCTAATTTATTATTTGAATTTACGGGGATTTTTATTCTTTTTTCCGTTCGGGGTTCTATGGTATATATTTCGTCAATTTGAGTGTTTTGCAATTTAATGGGGATTCGTCCATATTTGGTTTTTAATAAGCGGTTTTTTATATCTATGTTGGCTCCTAATTTTCTTAGAAGGTCCATTCCTAATAGTCCGTCATATTTGTCATTAAATTCAAATATGAAGAATTTTTGTTTCAGTTTTACGTTGAATGTTTTTGATAAAGGTATGTTTGCTACGAATTGGTGCAGGGTTGTTTGATGGGCGGTTTTAATTTCGAAGGTTTCCCTTTCTACATAGTTTAAATAAAGTTTCTTTACTGTTCGCGGGCTAATTAATGTTTTTGAAGATCCGGTATCGATTATTAGTTTAAATTCAGCGTGGGGATCTCGATATAGGGTAGTACAAGGTGATTCATATTATTTAGGTTTATTACGTTTGGTCGTTTATAAATTGGTCCATTTGAAAATTTGAGCATGCGTTTTCTTCGTCGTCCTCCTCATAGGTTTCGTATGATTCTTCGCGTTCATAGTGGTTTGATTGGTTTTCTTCGTTATTTGTACACGGTCGGTTGCAATTATTCTGGTCATCTTTATATTCTTCTACTTCTTGATGATTTAGCTCTTCTGAGGTGAAAGTGCGTTTTTGATTGGGGTTTGGTCTAATGTGCGTTATTTTTGTGTTGGGTCTGGTGTTACCAGATGAGGTATCCATTGGTGTGGGTTTATAATAGTTATTGGGATTATTATTGTTTATCATCGGTGAGTTTCTAAAAGGATTCGCGTTTTGGTTGAATCTCGGTTGAAATCATCGGCGGCTGGTCGTATGAGGCAAGTGAACCGCCGCCTCACCTTTAATTTTATATATCTTCTTTTCAATCATAAAGAAAATTCTATTACAACTAGTACAAACGTCTTTTAAACAATTTTGTGTCAAATATATCATAATTCGATTAATAATCAATATTATATAATAAACGTTTGTAATACAAAATTCATTTCTTAATTCGTGCACGATTTCTGTTAATACAAATTCATCTGAGGCGTTATAAAGCGCGCCACACTTATTCAACCATCTCCATGCATCCAAAGCTACATTATACGCGAGCGCGATGGGTCTAGCGGGTATCTCTATACATCAACTAGCACTTTATACTCGGGTACTGAGGCTCTCTCATCGTTGCCTCTCGGGTCTTTGTAATAATAGTAACGACAGCAGCAGCTGCGGGATGACTGGATACTTATACATACATACTTAAACGAAGTCAGTCAATGATCGGTAGGGATGATGAGTGTTAGACTTTGTAATACTTGTTAAACTGCACAAATAGTCGAAAATTAAACATATGTGAAGGATAATAATATATATGATTTTCTATTATTATAAGAGCTTAAACTTAGGTACTAGTGCAACCATTAGCCCCGTTGTGGTTCCATAGTTTTTAACAGTTGACGTTGACAAGTTGGAATTATTTGTTGGTTTCATTTTAAATTATTGTATTGTTTGAAAGCTGTGTTTTGTAAAAAACCTAGTTGGGTTAATTCTTCAATAGTGAATTGATGAACCGGGTTAACATTTGTACGTTTGGTGCTTCATGCCTCAAATAGAATAGATTACACAGTGTTTAAGTGTTTACTGTTTAGTGTTCTTGTTCCTTATTTAGTACTTTATTTCTCGTGATTAGTGGTTAATCTTAATCTATATAAACAAAAACTGATTGTTATAATATAATTCAAATTGTGTAATATCGTTATATTGTTCCAATTTGGATTGATTTCAAATTTCGGCACAGGGTCATGTATCCTTACATGATATTTTATTATCTTTATTTGAAACGCCTTTTTCAGTGCGCGGTGAGTTAGAAAACGGCAAATTTTATTTATGCGCCCGACTCTCCACTAAATATAGTTAGTACTGATAATCGACAAGGTCGAAGTTTTAATAGAACTTTTCAGTTATCGTGGTATGAAACCTACAAATGGATTTGCGGAAGTACATATAAACAGAGTTTATATTGTTGGCCGTGCGTTTTGTTATCAAATGTTAATAACAGCTGGACTTGCGGTAAAGGTTTTGCGATTTAAAAACATTTCGCGTAGTGCAAAATGCATGAATGTTCCAAAGATCATATAAAAATTTTGTTGGTTTCAAACGACTTCAACAAAATCGAACAACTATACTAGATGCACTTCAGGAACATGCTGGTTTAAATAAAATTATATTTAACGAAAATGTCCGGAAAAATAGGTTGTTGTTAACTTATTTAATTGATACTACCATACTTTTGGGTAAACAAGAATTGGCTTTTCGGGGTCATGATGAATCTTCACAATCGCTTAATCGTGGAAATTTTAAAGAAGTTTTTGAATGTTTGATTAAGCGAAACGTAGAAGTATCAGAGCACCTATCAAAATGAGCCAAATCTTCACCGGCCAGTCAAAAACAATTCAAAATGAATTAATATCATGCATTGAAGATTTTCTAAAAGAGAACATTTCCCAAGAAATAGCAGCTAGTCCTTTCTTTGCTTTAGTATCTGATGATACTACTGACATTGCAGACAAATCTCAGTGCGCGATAACTCTTCGATTTGTTACTCGAGATTGTAAATTAAAAGAAAGGTTTATGGGATTTTTTGATGTAAGTAGTGATCGAACCGCCAGTGCTCTCTTCGAAGTAGTTCAGGGTGTTTTAAACCCATTTAGTTATAAAGAAAAGTTAGTTGCCCAATCTTACGACGGTGCGAGTGTTATGGCTGGCGAGCTAAATGGACTCCAGGCAAAAGTTAAGTCAATTGCACCCTATGCTCTTTTTACCCATTGCTGTGCTCACCGGTTAAACCTCGTTTTACAACAAGGAACACAAAATATTCCGCAGAGTAGAATCTTTTTCTCTACTTTATCAGGTATACCAAGTTTTTTCCATCATTCACCTAAAAGATCAGTAATATTAGATCATATTGTTGGTAAACGTGTGCCACGAGCAGCGGAAACCAGGTGGTATTCGAGATCAAAAATTTTGAACATTGTCGCAAGCGAATGGGACAACTTCGTAAAAGTTTTCGAAGCAATAGTAAATGATCCGACCTCGGGAGCCGAATCCATTCGTGCAGCTAAGGGATTTCTTAAGCACTTTAGTGAATTTGAATTTACTATTTTAACTTTTATTTACCGCGAAATTTTTAATATTACTGATCTCCTTTTTAACATTTTACAGACTAAAGTTTTAAATGTAATATATTGTTCGCAACAAATAAATACAGCTTGCGTCCGAATTAATGAATTAAGGAACGAAGGCAAATTTTTGGAATTATTTCGGCGTGCCAGAAATTTAACAGAGTTACCTAATCGGCGCGGAACAACATCTGAGCAAGAGATATTTCAAAAATACAACATTCTGTATTACGAAATTTTAGACTGCATTAGTCTGCAACTTAATACACGGTTTTCGGATCTTAATAGCTTAGAATTTCTTGCTTTATTTGATCAATCTAAGTATGAATTCTATACTACCAAATTTCCTAAAAAATCTCTGCAATCTCTATTTGAGACTTATCCAAATATTTTTGATAGGGATAGACTTATTAATGAACTTTGTGTTTTTTATAGAGACGAGCAGTTTAAAAATTCAGATTTATATACAACCCTTAAAATACTTTCTTGTGACTTTGCTGATATATTTTGCCAGATTCAAAAAGTTCTACAATTAATTTTAACGATTCCTGCTACAAGTGTATCAGTTGAAAGAAATTTCTCGTGTCTAAAACGCATAAAGTCATACTTAAGAAATACGATTAGTCAAGAGCGGCTTAGTGGATTAAGTTTAATGTCTATAGAAAAGGAACTATTAAGTGAATTAAGTAAAAATCCAGATTTTTATGAAAATGTAATAGATAAATTTGCAAAACTGAAAGACCGTAGAATACATTTGACTTATCAAACTTAATTTGCTTATAGTTAATAGCATAGCTATGCAAACTAAGGTTATTAGAATCACTTTTGTAAGCTCTTCGTTTCAATAATTACTCTTGATTACCAATGAATTCAAGGAATAATAAGGAAAAGCTCCTCTTAGATAACCTAGAGATTTATTTATATTAAATGTAGAGTTCCTAAATAGACTCATTTTGAGCCTCACCTCTTGTTCAGGTCACGAGCCGCCACTGGTTGAAATGCGGGTTTTGAAAAGTTTGAGTAAAATGTTGGTCTTGGAAATTGTTTGTATTGATTGTTAAAGTTCGAATTATTAAAATGTGGATTATTGGTTCGCATTTGGTTTGTTTGTGGATTGAACGGGGTAAATTTTTGTTGTGGATTTATTTGTCTCGCGGGTTGTATAGTTTTTATTGGCGTATAGCTTTTATTCGCGTTGGGGTTATATAGTCGGCTTCTGTAATACATTACGTTTTCTTCTTTGATTATCATGTTCATTGCTTCTTCTAAGCCTTGGGGGTGTTGAAATCTAATTTTATCTGAAAGTCGTTTGGGTAGTGCATTTAGATAGGTGTCTAATGCCATCTCGTCATACATTTTTGTTTTTAAAAGTCTTACATTTGGGTCGGTTTCTTTAATTTTGAGTTTTGTCAAGATTAAACTTCTTACATCTTGGCATTTTATACCAAATTGATATGGGGATTGGTTGTGTTCCATTCTAATGTTTATCAAATCTTTCACTAGACATTTTAGGTTTATCTGGTCTCCAAAATATGCTATTAATACGCGTTTGAATTCATCCCATTAGTCTAGGTCATCTCGACTGGCAATTAATGTTAGTGCCTTTCCGGTTAGTTTACTTATAATAAGGCGAGTTATGTATCCCCCAATTACCTACATATATTGAAATATTGAATCTAATAGGAATTATTAGAAATTGTTAAATAAAGTATAAGTTCAATGCAACATTGTAACACAAGGATAATCCAGAGAGGTTATCGACAGTTCATGAGAACGGACATGCAACTTTGCATCCATGAGGGCAGTGATACTGCAGGTGGCAAGTCACAGGCGGTCAAGATACCGCAATTACTTAGAATTAAGATTCATACATTGTAACAAAGTGTAAAGCAGACATGAGATCTGCAAGTTTCCACAGCCGTGTGAGTGGCAGGTTATTATAAAAAGCCCGGGAGCTCAAGGCCCGGCAGTCAGTCTGAGTAATACAGCTTTTGCATTGTTGTCTACCTAGACTACTCGCCCAGTACAATTAATTATTTTTTATTAAAGTTATTATGAACCAGCTATTCTAAATTTCGTTGTAATTTCTGTTTAAACTATTAAATTTTTGTTAAGTGTCGAAATTGTTTTTTAAAAACACAGCTCCAAAGGCCCGAACCTTAACTGGCGGATAAGCAAAATGTTCCTTTCGTTATCACCGGGCTTATAGAACGTTTTTAGGAATATTTCAGAAGCTGAAATGAAATTGATTAATAAGCATTGATCACCGTTAAATTGGTGTATCATTTCCATGTACAGCTTCATTTTATTACTCATTTTGCTAAGGGAATGTTCTGGTAATTTAAAAAAAAAATTATTTTTTTTACTTTAATTATTTTCTGATTTTTGAAAAGTTTGGATTTATTTCGTATTTTTTGGCGTTATTCTTTGCTTGGATTTATTACTTTTCCCTTTAGGTTGCGTCGGGTTACTTGCAATTTTTAATTTGGGTCTTTTCAGATTATTTAAAGAATTGATCTGCTTAATTTGTGTTTACTTGCACCGTTGTGTAGTTATTTAATAAGTTTTACGCTTGGTATTGATTTGGTTACGTTTATTTTTAATTTGCAATGTTAGTTTTAATTTCTGAAGTTTCAATAAAACAGAGTGGTTTTTTGTGGTAATTTATCTTACTTGAATGTGTTGCGTCAGTTGCGCCAGTTAAAACTTTTCTATTTTTAGTTATGTCGATTTTAGTTATGTGTGTAATAACTATCTCTTCTCGTGAGTTTATGCGATTGTAAGGTGTCTGCAATGCTTACAATGTTGTAATCTGCTGCAGGATGTTGCCAGTTACTTAGTTGTGTTAGTGTCTCTGTTACAGGTTATTTTTAAATATACTGTAGGTGTTATTCAGTAATCGTTGTGATTTTATACAATGTCGTGTTTGGGAATAATAGAATTTTTGCGTCGTTAATTTACTGAAATATTTAATTAAATTGTCAAGTCTGAATGAGGTTGCAATATGCGTTTTTCGGTAGTAATTATTTATATCTTTCCTGAGTTGGTTTTATAATTAAACGTAATTTAAATTAATACTTTATAAAGTTTCCGGTCGTAATTTTATTTAATTTATACTGTTTGAATTCTAAATGGATTTCGCGATGTTTTAAATAGCTTTTGTTCAGTGATTATAATTAGATATATGCGTGGTTTTTCAAGGTGATGATTTTATTCACTTTTTAAGATGAGACGATAAATGTTGGTTTTGCGTTTGAATAATGCTTGTACTAAGAATGTGGTTTTAATAATAGATTGCACGTTGTCTATTTATGGAATACGATGAGTTTACGTCTGGATAATCTATTTTGGTTATTTTGTTGCGTTATTATAAGGTTTTGGTTTTAAATTTGTGATTTAATTTTCGCCTTTTTTTCGGAGTATTGCGTTTAGGTAGTTGCGTTGTTATAAAGATTTTGTGATTTTAATTTTCGGAGTATTGTGCCAGTTAAATGCCGGATTGTTGAATTAGAAGTTTGATTTTGTTTCTAAAAATTTTCTTACGCCAGTTAAAGCGTAATATAGTCTCGAGTGCGCTTAAATTTTGCGATTTTTTAATTGTCTCTCTTTTTTGTGTCTCAAAAATAATTTTTTCTCAAGTTCCTATAAATCTTTTTCATATACAGAGTAAATTAATGATAAAATTTCAATAACAGCTTGAAGATAATCTCTAGCAATTGCTAAGTAGATTATTTTCAAAAAATTGCATAAAATAGTTGTAACAATAGTCAATATACATATATAAAACATAAACTAGCAAATATCAAATATGTTTGTTAAAAATAAAAATAAAATTCAATTGGTTTAAAGGAAAATGAACTTACACTAGTTGCTTCGTTGATTTCATTGAGTTTTTCTCTTCTTGATTTTTTTTTGGATTTGATCTATTCTTGTATTGCCTCCAATTTTTCTTTTGTTAAATTATAACGATTTTTGTTCGCCTTTAACTTCTGTTTGTTTGCTGGGATTGAACGATTCTTGTTTTGCCTCCAACTTTTGTTTTGTTCTGCCAAATTCGGAATTCAAATTCCAGACCACCAGTTTCTCGATTTTGGATTCGCTAGTGCCCTCTTGACATCCGTTACGGCTGCGCCAGTTAAGGTTCGTGGCTGCGAGCGGTCCTTTTTAAAAAGACTTCTTAAACTTCTTAACACATTTATTTATTAATTTACAAAAATAAATGTTGAATTTTGACAATCTTGAATTATTATTCTAAGTCGAAATTAATTACTAATTGTACAAAGTGAGTTATCTACGAATTGTAATGTTAAAGCTGAACGATGGATTAACTGCCTTCGAGTGGGGCTCCCGGGCCTTTTATAATATCCCTACCCCCTCACATTTTTGTGGGAACTTGCAGACCTAATGTCTGCTTACACTTGACTCTATTCATAATACATTGTTGCTATTTTAAATCTATTCATAATTACTTTGTTGCAAGCTTCCTTTCCAGGTAATCTCGGTACGTGACTGTCTGTGACCGCCTGTGACCTGACATTTGCAGTGTCACTTATCCTTGTGCTACAAAGTAGCGTTTCCGTTTCCATGAACGTTAATAAACTGAAATGAATTGTCCTTCATTACATTGTTGCAAATCACTTAGCGCATTTTCTAATATTTCTAATAACTTCTTAATTATTAGTTTCTTTTATATGTACAACAAATGGGGGATTACATAACTGGCGTCTCGCCTAATTTTGTTTAAATTTAATAATCCTTATCCTGTGCTTTTAAATCATAAATGCATGGACGACATTTGTAAGTCAAACACTAAATTTTGCGAAATGATACAAAGTTTGACTTCATATTTTAAAAATATTGATTCACTCTTAAACGTCGAGCATATATCGGAAAATGAATTACTATTAGCGGATGACGGAGAAGTACACGACTTCCACTACATCACCCGTAATCACGTCCCGCGACTCTTTACTAGCCAATACGAGGTTAACCTTCTAATAAAGCGAATTTCAAATATTCGCAACATTCCAATACATAGTTTAGGGTACAAAGACCCATTGTACTTGTTTAGAGAACACAATAACTGCTCTGACCAAACTATTCTACTAGCGGTCATGGTAGAGTTGATTGAAATCCACGAATGGACCCGTTCATTTTCTGAGATGTGCCAGACTCGCAAACTAACCTTAGATATAGTCCCTATGCAAGACCTAACCAATGCTTTAGTTAGAATTAAGAATGAAATTCAAACTTATGATCATATCTTATCTTTAGATACTATATCTTCATATTATTCATTGCCTGTTACGGAATGCACCATGTCACAGCATACAGCATTCGTTGGCATTCATGTTCCACTGCTGAGGCGATCCTGAAAAGGTTTAACAATCAGAAGGTTTATAACACCGCCTTTTCTTGGGAGCTGCACACCTACTCAGTCACGATTCCAACATCAGACATCGGGATAGTAAAATCCTCTACCAGCTGGATTGTTCTTACACCTATGTGTGATCCTTTTCATGAGGATCTATGCTTCATTAATCATCAATATGATGGTAATGCACTAACTATATCTTGTGCCAAGCATCTTCTTTAGGAATGCACTGCCAATCAACTAGGCAACGTGTGTCCAATTCAATGTAGAGAGACTGGTGGTGAGACCGAATTTATTACTCGCCTAGATGCTAATACATATTTAATCACTCACCCACGTAACACAACTTTCGTCAGGTGTAACAACTCAGTATATCATTTAAGTGAATTTCCAAACATTGAGGCAATTGCAGTGCAGTTGCCATGTAATTGTCAAATACAAGGAGAGCAAATAACTACTATTGGCACCAGAATAGCATGTGTCACACAGGACACTATGGTAACACTTACCCATTATTTGCCGGCCGAATGGATAAAGTTTCAGGGCCTAACAATTCCAACCCAAGAAAAACCACCTTTGAGATTCGACAAGTTACAGGATTGCTTGAACGACCAATGGCTCTCACAGACACTCAGCCATTCAAGCATTACAACTAGAGATTATCTTCTGGGCGTTATCTTTTTATTCATTGCTTTCCTTTTCCTATTTATATTACTCCTTTATTGCAAAATCCGTAAGGTATCAAAAATGAACACGCAAATTACTTCCTACCAAGCCCGCCAAACATTTTCCGCCAGACAACACACTCCTGATCCAATTCCTTTAGACCATTTTCCTTCATCGATAGAAACACCACGATCGATATTTAAAGTGGATGATTACCTAGTGCCATCCTCACCTACACAACACGCATATGAACCTTTGATACCAACGCTTCCGGTTAGGTCACAAATATTATTGACAGGAGGCCAATGCAAAAGAGGTCCAGTTGTTTCTACTAACTTTACTAAGCAGTGCTGAGCAGATCAACCTCCCAAGGCCGAAATCAGCAACTTACGTCAGCATGTAAAAGTCTAGCCAGCTACAACAACAATAGTGCTTCAATTTAGTGATGTGACAAGTGCCGTTAACACTAAGTGCCAATGCATTTCCGTGAGTGGACAATCTTGCATATGACAAATTTTATACATTGTCTTTCTATGTAACTTTTATTATTGTATTAGTCTTAAAAAGTACTAACACTCCATATAGATTTATTATATAACTTTTGTATTCGTATTACCTATTACTTACCTGTTAACCAAAATCTAAAGATTATACAATTTACTTGTCAAGGCTTTTGCTTATGTTTAATTCAAAATTAAGGTAACTCAAACTTGGGGACCAAGTTTCCCTGAGGGCGGGCATATGTCACAAATGGCTTATCACAATATTTTTGTATCAAAGTTTTATTATAAATATTTTTAGCCAATGTAGCAATTTGAGTTTTGAAACCTTATTTCAACTATTTGCACAATTCAAAACTAGCAATAAATTTCTCATAAATTATTAATAGTAAAAGTTGCTCATTATTTCCTACGAATTTAACTACATTGTTGCAATTATGCATGGCAAGGAAGTTGGTCAACCCAAACACTCATAACGCAGTATCAGTATCAATATGTGCAGTATCATAATTGCATCACCTTGAACTTTCCATGAAGAAAACGTGATTGAATTTGGGCATCATAGAGGGTGATCCGAAAGGACCACTGTTAGCAGTGGTTAGTGTACTTTAGTCGCGAGTGGCTGGGGCACTGATCAGCTCTCTTGACATGATGTAAGTACTTGCTTGTACTTTCAATTTAAATGTAACTTCATGTATTATTTCATATGTAACAATGTAATCTTTACACTTATTTCTTATGTAACACTTGATATGCCGCTCACTTTCTTTGAATACAATAAATTGGATAAATTTGATTGTTTAGTCATTATTGTGCTGTCTGCCCTGATTTTGATGTATACAATGGCAATAGTAGCATACGCTTTATGATCCTATGACTAGGACATTTTATCGTCCCTAGTCTCAGCACGTAGGTCCTCTCGTTCTACGCTACCCCCTTCTTTACCTAAAAAACCCCCTACGTTGCAGTATTTAGAAAGGATAAATTCACATTGTTATTAATAATGTAATTTAAAGTTTCTGAAGGAGTGGAAATGTTCGCTTCACCTAAATTAATCAACCGTCATTCGTTTAGGAGTTCTACACCACTAATATCACGTTCATTGCGATTTGGATCAGTTATTATTACTTCAAGGTCTGTTCATAACTTTAACTGCCACTCTTTAGAATAATTGGAAAAATTTGAAATGTCCTATGAAAATTTAAAATGATTTTAGTAAGCTGCTAATAATTGAAATTTTTCATTTACAGATTCTATAGTTATATTTAACATATTAAAACAAGAACTTACTTTAAACTTTAATTTTTAATCTTCATTGGGTACATCATCGTTTTCGTAACGGAATCGTTTTTTTGTCATCCTCAAACCATCTTTTTTTCTAAATTCAAGATCAACATCTATTGAATCAGCTATTTCACGAGCATCGACTAACAAATCGTTGAATCTCTTATCTGATCTAAATTCTGTTAACCAATTAATTAAAGTTTTTTAATTAGCACATGCCTTTGCTATATTAAAGTCCCGAGTTTGTAAAATTTTACTTACAGTATTATTGTCTTCATTTAAGATATTATATCATAAAATCGACATACATATAAACTCAACATTTTTTATTTTTTTGGCAAGCGATAACGCCGTATTTTTTAATTTATTGTCAAAAGCTTTATTTCCTTCACAAAAAGATTTTAAAGAAAGAGTCATATATTTCTCCAAGCTGAAATCTTAAAAGAGTGAAAGCATCAATCCCTCTATACCATCTAGTATCAGATAAGGGTTTTAAGTTAAAGTTGATATATATTTTTTTAGACTGACCAACGGTTAGTTGAAGCGGAAAAAATTGGAAAATTCCTGTATTATACAAAAAAATGTACACTTGAAACATTTGGTTTTGCGGAATCGTTCACGATAAGGTTTAAAGTATGGTTGCAAAAAGTCACAAAGAATGCTCCTGGATTTATATTGAGAATTTTTTTGTAATTCATTATGTTTAGTGCGCACGTTTGCACTATTGTAATATCCTTGACCGCGTAAGTTAAAAATATCAAAGTAATTTTTTTCTCAATGTTTATCAAGAAGTTTGTTAAACCCTTACATGTACAATCATTTATAGGGCAAAAAGTTAAAAAATGTTCTTCAACGATAATATAATTTTTTTTCTAAATTAAAGAATCTAACACATACTGAAATTTGTTCTTAACGACTAGTATCTTGGATGCAATCAAGTATAACAGAAAAATATTTAGCTGTTTTAATCATGCCTAAAATTTTTAATTTAAGATTTTTTTTAACAAATTAATTCTTTCATTTTTAACATTGTGCCCAAGATAACGAGGCATTTTTTCTTTTCGTGCATTTGGATTTTTCTCGTGTGCTTAGATTTATAGGGCCAAATTTTGCTAACACTTCGATGCATTTTAAAAAACTGTAATTATTTTTCTTAAGTTTTGCTAAGCTAGGAATGTAATAATGCAAAAAATGCGCTCGATAACTCCATGCCAATATTAGGTTTCAATATTAAATAAATTTTGAGCCGCAAAATCAATAGTTGACATTTTTTTAAGCGGGTTAAATATTCTGACCATTTTTGCAAGTACTCAAAATGGGATTTACTTTTTTCATGAATACTTAAATGTTCACCAATGTGGTGCCAGTCGTTATACTCATTTTTATCGTTTAATTTAATTGTTTTTAAAGCATTTGAAAATATTTTACAACTAAAACAAAGCACTGAATTTGTTTCTGTTGAATATAAAAGCCATTCCCGTTCGACTTTCTCATTATTAGTTAAAATTCGTGAATAATATTTATCCAAAAACCTTCGGCCTGATATCTTATCATTGGGGTAATTAATACAAATTTTACTTCGATAATGACTGAGCTCGTTTTCAGTTAATATTTGTACATGTCTAGGAGACAATATTTTTCGCCTCAAACCTGGATCTTGAGAAAGTTGCGTATCGTTCACTTCCGCAAAAACTACGTTTTTGTCGTCCACAACTTCATCTCCAAATGTTGATGGAATCTTTTGTAATTTAGACTCCTCCTTCGATGTTGATGGAAGATCTCGTGTTTGTATGTTTGTTTGAAGGAAAAAATTACATAATTTTGGAATTTGTCTTCTACAGTTCTTCTTCCAGTTTTCTTTTTTCATCAAAATTTGATATTCAGAAAGCTTTGTTTTTCGTCTATAAACATCTATAACAAATTAAAATTAATTATTATAGAATTCGAATTGTACTAGAGATGCATTCCGGCAAGTGAAATATTCTGGCAAGTAAAAAATGTGTGCGGCAAGTGAACCGCTTATGCTACTTGCTGTAATTGGCAAATGAATTATGTATTCCTCTGGTACGTTTGGAATAGTTTATATATAAGTGTACCACAGTAAAATGATGCACATAGTAATTTCCTTAGTTCTCAAATAAAGCAGCAATTTATAATTTTCTAATTTCGATTTACACATCATACTACTGAAGTCAACGCCAAAACAAACTAGACTATTTTGCCGAAGAGTACACAGGCATTTCTCGACTTATCTTGTCTAAATGCTTATTTTATGATATCCAAATAACGCCAGAAAGATTGAAAAATAAAATAAAATAAAAAATAAAATAAAGTCTGAATTGACATTCGAGAGATGAACTGTATGTACTTGAAGCGGTAAAATCCAAATATGTAAAAATATTCAGGTCTATTAAGCTGTCTGAACCAAATTATCAGAGTACATCAAAATATATATAGGAATTATTTGCTAATTATTTGCTTTTTTTTGCTGATAAAACCAAATTTTTTGCTATATCTGTAAAAAAGTTACAAGTGGCTAGATAGCTTAATATTAAGCTATTTAGCCAACTAAAAAAATATCTACACAAGATAAAATAAAAAAATTAACAATATATAAATCATTTGCTATTTTTTTTTGCTACCATTTGCAAAAAAAAAAAAATCCAATTTTCAAATAATAAAATAAATATCAATATCTACAAGAGTAAAGTACATTAAAGAAATTAATTGCTGGCATGACTAAAGGATACCTACGTTTTATGAATTATTTGCTCCTAAAATATGCAACCCCAAATTATCAGAACACATCAAAATATATATATAGGAATAATATGCTTATTATTTGCTTTTCTTTGCTGATCAAACCAATTTTTTGCTGTATCTGTGAAAAAGTTACAAGAGGCTGGATAGCTTAATATAAACTATTTAGCCACTTATAACTTCTTTACAGATATAGCAAAAAATTTGGTTTTATCAGCAAAAAAAAGCAAATAATTAGCAAATAGTTACTATATATATTTTGATGTGTTCTGATAATTTGGGAGTTGTATATTTTAAGAATAAATAATTCATAAAAAGTAGATATTCTTTAGTCGTGCCAGCAATTAATTTCTTTAATGCACTTTACTCCTGTAGATATTGATACTTATTTTGTTATTTGATAATTTGATTTTTTTTCTTTTGCAAATCGTAGCAAAAAATTGCAAAAAATTTATATATTGTTAATTTTTTATTTTATTTTGTATAGGTATTTTTTTTAGTTGGCCAGATAGCTTAATATTAAGCTTGTAACTTTTTTACAGATATAGCTAGAAATTTGGTTTATCAGCGAAAAAAAGCAAATAACTAGCAAATAATTCTTATATATATTTTGAAGTATTATGATAATTTGGGAGTTGTATATTTTAAGAGTAAATAATTCATAAAAAGTATTTATTCTTTAGTCGTGCTAGCAATTAATTTCTTTAATGCACTTTACTTTTGTAGATATTGATATTTATATTATTATTTGAAAATTTGATTTTTTTCTTTTACAAATGGTAGCAAAAAAATAGCAAATGATTTATATATAGTTAATTTTCTTATTTTATTTTGTGTAGGTATTTTTTTTTTGTTGGCTGGATAGCTTATATTAAGCTATCTAGCCACTTGTACCTTTTTACAGATATAGCAAAAAATTGATTTTATCAACAAAAAAAAGCAAATAATTAGCAAATAGTTATATATATATTTTGATGTGTTCTGATAATTTGGGAGTTGCATATTTTAAGAGTAAATAATTCATAAAAAGTAGATACTCCTTAGTCATGCCAGCAATTAATTTCTTTAATGTACTTTACTCTTGTAGATATTGATATTTATTTTATTATTAGAAAATTTGATTTTTTTTTCTTTTGCATATGGTAGCAAAAAAATAGCAAAAAATTTATATTTTGTTAATTTTTTTATTTTATTTTGTGTAGGTAGTTTTTTAGTTGGCTAGATAGCTTAATATTAAGCTATCTAGCCACTTGTAACTTTTTTACAGATATAGCAAAAAATTTGGTTTTATAAGCAAAAAAAAGCAAATAATTAGCAAATAATTCCTATATATATTTTGAAGTATTATGATAATTTGGGAGTTGTATATTTTAAGAATAAATAATTCATAAAAAGTAGGTATTCTTTAGTCGTGCCAGCAATTAATTTTTTTAATGCACTTTACTCTTGTAGATATTGATATTTATTTTATTATTAGAAAATTTTATTTTTTTTCTTTTGCAAATGGTAGCAGAAAAATAGCAAATAATTTATATATTGTTAATTTTTTTATTTTATTTTGTGCAGGTATTTTTTTTAGTTGGCTAGATAGCTTAGTATTAAGCTATCTAACCACTTGTAACTTTTTTACAGATATAGCAAAAAATTTGGTTTAATCAGCAAAAAAAGCAAATAATTAGCAAATAGTTTCTATATATATTTTGGTGTATTATGATAATTTGGGAGTTGTATATTTTATGAGTAAATAATTCATAAAAAGTAGGTATTCTTTAGTCGTGCCAGCAATTAATTTCTTTAATGCACTTTACTCTTGTAGATATTGATATTTATTTTATTATTTGAAAATTTGATTTTTTTTCTTTTGCAAATGGTAGCAAAAAAATAGCAAATAATCTATATATTGTTAATTTTTTTATTTTATTTTGTGTAGGTATTTTTTTTAGTTGGCTAGATAGCTTAATATTAAGCTATCTAGCCACTTGTAACTTTTTACAGATATAGCAAAAAATTGGTTTCATCAGCAAATAAAAGCAAATAATTAGCAAATAATTCCCAAATATATTTTGATGTATTATGATAATTTGGGAGTTGTATATTTTATGATTAAGTAATTCATAAAAAGTAGGTATTCTTTAGTCGTGCCATGCAATTAATTTCTTTAATGCACTTTACTCTTGTAGATATTGATATTTATTTTATTATTTGAAAATTTAATTTTTTTCTTTTGCAGATAGTAGCAAAAAATAGCAAAAATTTATATATTGTTAATTTTTTTATTTTATTTTGTGTAGGTATTTTTTTTGTTGGCTGAATAGCTTATATTAAGCTATCTAGCCACTTGTACCTGTTTGACAGATATAGCAAAGAATTGATTTTATCAACAAAAATAAGCAAATAATTAGCAAATAATTCCTTTATATATTTTGATGTGTTCTGATAATTTGGGAGTTGCATATTTTAAGAGTAAATAATTCATAAAAATTAGATATTCTTTAGTCATGCCAGCAATTAATTTCTTTAATGTACTTTACTCTTGTAGATATTGATATTTATTTTATTATTTGAAAATTTGATTTTTTTTCTTTTGCATATGGTAGCAAAAAAATAGCAAAAAATTTATATATTGTTAATTTTTTTATTTTATTTTGTATAGGTATTTTTTTAGTTGGCTAGATAGCTTAGTATTAAGCTATTTAGCCACTTGTAACTTTTTTACAGATATAGCAAAAAATTTGGTTTTATCAGCAAAAAGAAGCAAATAATTAGCAAATAATTCCTATATATATTTTGATGTATTCTGATAATTTGGCTCAGACAGCTTAATAGACCCAAAATATTCAGGGTATTCTATTTGAATTTTTATTTTTTATATCATTTTCGGTGAAACCGGAACTCGGCCATTTTGATTTATTATGTAAAAAAATGTCGAAACTGGCTCCAATATAATCCGCCAAAATTTGAAGAAAATCTAACGATCCATGACTCATTTAGACTACACCAGATATGCGGTACACTCCCATTACACCTCGGAGCATAATAATGGGTTAATCGTTCCAAGATTTATATGATACCTAACTTAAAAAGCAAATGAATTGGTTTTAAAAGCTATAAGATGAGCCAGTAGATTTGATGCCATGACCCTCTTTAAGTGCAAAATTGGAGAAGTTTATGATGCTTTATTTTAAATAAGTGAAGGAATTTTTAATAATACAAAGATTATGTGCACATCATTAGTAAAAAGATAAGAAGTTTTTGAGACCATTTGACGTTTCATTATAATACACATTTAAAAAATTTGGAAAATATCTAAAATATGTATCTTAATGTTAAGGATTTGGTGATTGATTGACCGTTGCAGAAGTTTAAACGTGAAGATATATTCAAAAAGCAAAAGTTTTGTTTATGTATAAACTAGATAAAATTAGGCCTTTGTTTATCAATCAATCGATATAATTCTTCATAAATAGGATTAATCCTAATAATAATACAACACACAACAAATTTCACAATACAATATAATATAATACAATATGGTGAAATAGTAACATATATTTCGTCACAAATCAAAAACTATTCTAGTATAAGTTAAGTACGAACTTCGACTATGTTATCATCGTAAAGCTTTTCTCGAGTTCATTATAAATTTACTTAACCTAGACGATTCCTTTACATTAACTGGTAGTTGGTTATATACATCAAACATTTTAAAATATAGGGAATTTATGGTTTTCTTGTATTGGGTTTTTTTAATATAAAAATTTTCCTTATTCCTAGTATCATGGTCACGTATATCCTTATTTTTAATAATAAATTGTTCAAAATATATTGGAACTAAACCTGCATTAATTTTATATACAAAGACCATACTTTTGAAATATAGTTGTTGCTCAATTGGTAATCAATTTAGTATATAAACATACTGTTAATGGGTGTATATCTATTACATCTTAAAATTATTCGCATTGCTCTGTTTTGCAATTTTTCTAATGATTGTTTACAACTAGAATCAAGCAAATATAACATGGTTCCACAATATTCAAAATGAGGTTGAATTATAGATCTATAAAATAACACTCTAGACCACAGTGATAAATGTTTACATATTCTGTTGAAGAAAAATATTTTACCACAATATTTTCTTATAAACATACTTGAAATAATTCTTGAAACTTAGATTATCATCAATTATTAATCCCAAATACTTCTTCTCTAACGATCTCAATTTTATAATTACTTATTTATGAGTATATTCAAGATGCTAAATCAACACTATTGAATTTATACCTAGAAGTAATGACCATAGACTTAGTTTTTTTAACATTAATTTTAAGTTTATTTGTTTGTAAGTATATGTTGACATTATTTTGCACCACATTAATCTTGGATATAGTTGTTTGTAAATCATAGTCACTAACTTCAAGTAATATATCATCTGCTAACAGATTCATAAATTCACATTCCACTTTGAGATAGAAATCATTAATATGTATTAAGAACAGAAGTGAACCTAGCACACTTCCTTGCGGCACCCCATGTGTAACCATCCTTTCTGATGAGCAGTGATTATCGTATTTAGTTCTTTGTCGTCTATTACTTAGGTAGTTAATAAACCATTTTAAAACTCTGTCTATTATTCCATAGTACCTAAGTTTCCCAATAATATCGATCGATCATTAGTTTCAAAAGTCCTCTGTGAATCCAAAAATACTGCCACTATACATTTTTTTTCGTCTAGATTTTTAATTTACATTTGGTAAATTGCAGAGCTGTTTCACACGAATGGACAATCCTAAATCCTGATTGGTTTATATATAGTAATTTTTTCTCTTCAAAATACTCTTTTAATTGATCATATACTGCTATTTTAAGAATTTTCTCCAATGCTGGTAATGTATTAACTGGTTGGAAAAAATCTGTGTTATTTGAGTTAAACACCTTTGGCACCGGCACCACCGTACTGATTTTTAAATTTTCAGGAAATTGTCCAGTTTCCAATGAAACGTTTATCAAGAGCAGTAGCATGTGGTCATTTGAGTTATCGATACACTTAAGTATTTTTCCATATACTGGTTTCCAAATATTAGTTATGTTCTTCAATGAAGTAATTATTTTTTCAAATCAGTCATCCCCAGCAGTTTAAAACTACGAAAAATATTTTGTACTTTTGGCATATTGTTACCATTCCATTTAGGTGCCTAACCAATCATATCAACTATTAATTCAATACTAATAATAAAGAATTTATACATCTCTCACTAATTTCACTATCTAATTTGCATTCTACTGAGCCTTCATTAAATCTAATATTATTCGCAATTGCTTTCGTTTGACTTATTAAACTTTTTATTGTTTTCCATGTTTTCTTTGAGTCATTCTTACATAAGCCAATTTGTTGTTCATAGTATTTAATTTTCTTTTCTTTTAGTAAGTTCAAAACTTTATTTCTTTTGACTGTATAATTTTGCCTTATCTTTTGCCCGACTATTAATAAAATTAATAAATGCGTTATCCCTCATTCTTGCCATCTTCTTAACTACCTCATCATACCATGGTAACTCTCTTTCTTTATTATATTTCTGTCTTATTGGACATACCTGATTCTAGAGAAAAGTAAAGTATAAGGTGATAAACTTAAGAAATCAAAAAGCAAAGCGTTTTCCGTGCAAGGATAGTCTCAAAGAGATTGCTGAAACAGGACGGTTTGGCGGCCCTTAATTATGACTGTAGAAAAAGGTTTTCAGGATAAGTAAAAGTTATAATTTGTTTGAGCCATTTTAAATGTTTATTTTTTTATTATTTCTTTTATTATTAATATTATTTTTATTATTATTATCATTATTGTTTTTATCATTATTATTATTATTATCATTATTTTTATTATCATTATTATTATTATCATTATTATTATATTCCTATTTTTATTGTTTCTTCTATAGAAACCCATTCCCACATCAATATAGTTAGACGGTGCACCCCGCCCGTCTCTTCAGAGCACAACTAAATTTATATCGGAGTAGGTAGGTAAGGCCGGTCCTAATTCAAAACGCGACAGACGTATTTTCCATGTGTAGAATACACCTGCACCGTTTTGAATTAGGATCGGCCCTATATAATTTCAATGTAAAATAGTCGTGAAAACATTTTAATGTAAAATAGTTGTGAAAACATGAATTCTTATATACTTTCAATGTAAAATACTTGTGGGCACGTTTTGAATTAGGATCGGCTTTATATTACTTTCAATGAAACACACGTATGTTGAAAAATGTAAGTGCAGAGAAGAATGTGTGTAGCTGTTTTGAATTCGGTTTTCTAGCGAGAAGTTACACGTGCACCGTTTTGAATTAGGATCGGCGTTATATACTTTTAATGTAAAATGTGAAAACCTGAATTCTTATATACTTTCAAATGTAAAATACTTGTGGGCACGTTTTGAATTAGGATCGGCTTTATATTACTTTCAATGAAACATATTTCAAAAACACACGTATGTTGAAAAATGTAAGTGCAGAGAAGAATGTGTGTAGCTGTTTTGAATTCGGTTTTCTAGCGAGAAGTTACACGTGCACCGTTTTGAATTAGGATTGGCGTTATATACTTTTAATGTAAAATGTGAAAACCTGAATTCTTATATACTTTCAAATGTAAAATACTTGTGGGCACGTTTTGAATTAGGATCGGCTTTATATTACTTTCAATGAAACATATTTCAAAAACACACGTATGTTGAAAAATGTAAGTGCAGAGAAAATGTGTGTAGATGTTTTGAATTTGGTTTTCTAGTTAGAAGTTATAAAGTATGACAGATGCAAAATATCGCATTCAAATCAATTGTGTTTAATTACAGTGGATTCTGATTTATGTTTAGAGGCTGCAAATACACATGGTCCGGTTTCAATTCAAAATGTGTTCACTCTTGTGATAGGTTGAAAAGTGGGTTGGCAAAGTACGCAGATGGTGGTAATCTGCTATATAAGGAGATTGCTCCTAATATTAATTTAATTAGTCGAAGTTTACTGCATATATTTACATACAAACATGTATATAATTGATATTCAGGGATTTAAATACAAGAAAAACGAGTTTGTGTGCAAAGAAATTGCGGTTTTGGACTTGTTGTTAGGTTATGTTTGGCATCAAATTTTTAAACTACCAATGCAGTCTAGTTGTTTAAGTCAAGATCATATAAAACATAACGACTAGGTGACAAGGAATATTCATGGTTTTTCTTGGGATGAATCTCCAACGACTGGAATGGTGTCATCATATATAGCGCTTTATTTGAAGCAAATTATCCGACCCGGTGAAGAAGTATTTGTGAAGGGTCTAGAAAAGAAGAAATTGATTGAAACATATATAATGCAAAACTTTGTAACTGATATGCTTACACTAGGTTGTCCTAAGCTATCGGAGTTAAAAATCAACAATCGTTTAAAATATAACATCCATTGTTGTAGACACAGCAATAATAATTTGCAATGCGCAAAACAAAATACCTTTTTATTAAAAGAATGGCTTGATAATAATAAAAAACAATAGAAAGATTTTGTCTGTATTATTTATTTTAGTATAATTTTACAATGTTAGCCTTATTAACTATTATTATAACAACTTCTAGCAAACATTATTTTTATCGATCCAGCTATTGTGTACGTTAGAGAAGCCTAACCATTTTACAAATACTTTATTTCCACTCTTTCTTAGGACTTTTTCTACCAGGTAAATTCCTGGATGTTTAACCTTTTGCAACTCCGTTTCGTAAAATGCACTTTTGATTTCTTTCTCATCTTGATCTTCTAATATATATGTTGTAGGATTGGTTACGTTTACTTTTCTAATCTTAAAAATTTCATTTGACCAGTTTGGCGTGTAACCTTTCGTAAATGCTTCCTTGTGTTTACTAATCCTCACACTGTCTTTAATTGAATATTTTGGTATTTTGGTTGCAAGTTTGATGTGGGTAAATGATGATTTTAGAATAGTTTTTTCATTTGATTTATCAACTTTTACAGGTTTGACTCCGATAGTATTGTCAACTGTATTGTTGTATTGTTTCACAATATCGCTTAAATTTATTATCCAATTGTAAGAACCGTTCAGGTTAAACAAGCGCCGCATTTTTCCCTTTAAAGTTCTAATTACACGTTCCACAATGCATGCTTTCTTTGTAGAAAAAACACTATAATGGTTTATGCAATATGCCTGCATTAAGGATTGAAAGTGCTTGTTATAATATTCTTTACCAAAATCAGACTGCAAATTTCTTGGTGGATTTTTAAATTTATTTAAAATTGTTTTCATTGCTGCAGTAACATCAATACCCGTTTTACTTTTAAGTGGTACAGCCCATACGTATTTGGAGAAACAATCAATAACTACTAAAATGTATTTAAATCCTTTGTTTGTTTGCGAATATGGTAGCATTTCAATCAAATCGGTCTGAAGAAGGTTATTTAAACCTTTTATTATCACTTTGCGTCTCTTGAAATTTATTTTTGCTGGTTTATGAAGTTCATTTACTATATCCTCTTTCACTTTTGATTGAGCAACTATCATAATACTTTTTTCTAATCAGGATTTATTAAATACAATTAATGAAATACTTCTATGTTTGAATGTCGTGGGCTCCACTTGCTTTGAAAGGAATTTTTAATATAAAATCAAGAAACATTGTAGTATTGTTTATGATAGCACCGCTGTCACGAAAGCTGATTACATCCATACGTTTAAGCAAAAATCCTTGTAACTGTGCAATTACATAACTTTTTTCGTTTATAAGAATTTCAATGTCTTGCGGGTATCCTTTAATATTCTCAATGACTGCTTCCTCATAAGGAAATTCATAATTATGTTTAATGTTGAAAATAAGGAATATCTTGCCACCGTCGAGGAATGTATTAGAGTAAAACGTTGCTACTACCGTGTAATGTAGCATATGTAACTTGTACTCAATCAAGGTTTCAAAAGCTTCACTTTTGTTTTCATATTCCTGTTCACTTATATCTATTTTACGGTTATGTAAGTGCCTTCCAAATTTGTCAATTGTCATATCATCTAATTACTTTCGCCTCACGCAATTCTTCAATGATCGAATTTATTTCGTTGCCGTGACCTGTGTGTCCAGCAGTCTGAGATGAAACTAAAAGTCGTAATCTATCAACAAGTTCATTGGGATCATTCCAATATAAATAATCTATAGCGTTATTTGATACTTCCATTGTCATACCGTCTCCAAGACGCTTTCTATAGGGTAATGTTCTAGGTCTACGGGGTGTTTGGGGAAGTATGTTTAATGTAAATATTATATTTTTGTACTTATATGAAGTATTACCCTGAATTTGTTCTGTTTCAGAATAATATCTTCTATTAGCATTTGTTCTTTTCACAATATCAAGGTACGACTTTAGAACTTGATGACTGTACCCGACAAGATATTTTTTAAACAGTAGTTCGTATAATCCAGGAGTACCTTTATATTTCAAATCATTTATTAGAACATTTTCATCATCCAACGCGAAATTTGAATTGCCTATCATAAGACCATTTGAATCAGGGTTAAACCTAATACCATATTTATGATCAAATTCGTTCTTAACATCTTTAAACATATTGTAAATATATTCTCGAGGTAGCGGATGTAGCTGTTCGAGATAATGTGTCATACCAGGTGAATCGGCAAAGCTTTGAATATATTCCTGGGCTTCTTGTGCATTTCGATTAATTTCTGCTTCGTATTCATTCTCAACATCATCATCATCATCATCATCATCTACCTCTATGGCATCATTTTTTATATTCGGTATATGCTGAGCAATAACCGGCGAATCAATATAGTCAACGTTCCTTTCTAGCAATTTAGGATTAATTTTTTTTACACTGCTATGAGGCAGTTCTTCTTCTTCTTTAAATTTTTCTTTTTTTACCACACTTTCCCCATCCAGTTTATTAGCAATAGTTTCTAATCGTGATGTTATGGGTAAGATTGATTCCACTTGGACGACTTCATTATCTTTTAACTGGCGCAATTTGTTTTTTACAATGTTTCTTTTTTTAATTAAAATTTTTTAAGTTTTATCGCCTCCTTGTTTATTGCGTAAAAAGTTTATTGGTAAAAAAATTCTTCGATACTAACGATACTTGCGTCTCTCAAGGTTTAAATATGTATGAAGTGATCAAAACCTATTCGGTACCTTCCTTGATCTGGTTCACTATCTTTGTCTACAACTAAGAAACCGTATTTGTCTTGCCAACAAGCAGCACATATTTCACGGAATTTATCATACTTCATGTCAGTATCGACGTTATCGTCATATATGTGTTTTAAGTTTAAATCATCTTGTTTAAATAAAACTAAAAGATTAGCATTATCACGTAGTAAGTGCTTAGGTATACGAGTATAACTTTGACAAAGGTAAAAACTGTCTACTTGTTTATGACGCCCCATACTAAAGTATTCCCTAATGATACCTTGTTTATCGCAAGCTACATTATCAAAAACAAATATAGAATTATTTCGAGCATCAGATGGTGATATAATATTATCAGAACTGGAAAATGTATAATATTTGATCTCTTTTATTGGTCGCAGTAGACTTTCAAGGTTTTGATACTTTGGTTGATAAAGTGATTTAGAATAAACATATACGTTTTCAAACTTTAAACCATTAGGATGTTCTATCGGCCCAATCATAACGTTGGTTTTACCGCAATTTGATGGACCAACAACTAGACATAGAATAGATAAAGGCAGAAGAACGCTATGTTTTTTCTTTTTAGCTAAGGATTGCACGCCAATGTCATTATTGTTTATGGTTAAAGGTGTTGATTGTTTCACAACACGCATGTTTGCAAGTACTAAATTCGATTTGTAAAAAAATATATATATAAGAAACGGCGAGAATATAAAGAAATCATTAATTCATAATATTTTATTTATTTACTGCACAGCTTGAGAGGATAGTTGTCCGCTAATGATTACATATAATAATTCTAAAACTACTGGGAACGGACTATTAAATACTGTAATTAACAATTTACCATTTGAAGCGCATATTCCGGGTTACAAATTTTGCGGTCCGGGTACAAAACTAATCGAACGGTTAACTCGGGGAGACAAGGGAATAAACAAGTTAGACGAGGCTTGTAAGGAGCACGATATTGCATACTCCAAAAAAAAGGATCTATCTAAACGCCATCAAGCAGATTCGAAGTTAGCTCAGTTAGCTACAGAAAGACTAAATTCTGGTGACTCGTCTTTAAATGAAAAAGTAGCAGAATTTGGAGTAGCTACCGCAATGAAGGCTAAAGTAAAACTTGGTATGGGTGCCTGTGCATCACTGAGAACAAAAAATATCAATAAAATAAGAAAACTGATAAAGAAACGTAAAATAAGAAGTACGCTAGGTATTAAAAGTATTATCAAACAAGCACGTACAGCTTTAAAAAAGGCTAAAGGATCTAATATTATGGATGCAATCAACATAGCAATTAAGGCAGCCAATACAGCAAAACGAAAGAAGCATATTAAATCAGCTCGTATTATATCAATTCCTAAAACAGGAGGTTTTCTACCACTAATACCAATTTTTGCAGGCCTAAGCGCTCTTGGTACTCTTACTAGAGGTGCAGCTGCTGTTGCAAAAGCAGTTTCAGATACTAAAATAGCTAAGGAACAACTAGCGGAAAAACAACGTCATAACAAGGCAATGGAGGACATTGCAGTCGGAAACGGCATGTACATCAAACCATATAAAAAAGGTTTTGTTTTTTTTTTTAGCCCCTGCAAAACCTCAAAGGAACGCAACTTGATTTTACCTAATCGAGCACTAAGCAATTTAGAATTAATAGAGTTTGTTAAGCAATTAGAAGTACCATATTTCCGTGGAGTGTTCATGAGAAACAATCTTCCCAAGAAAGTTAATTTAAAAGAATGTGGTATAATTAATTTAGATGGAATAGAAGGTTTAGGCACGCATTGGACCTCTTATAAAAAGTACGGTAGTAGCGCTATTTACTATGACAGCTACGGAAACCTGCGACCGCCAACAGAGTTAATAAGTTATTTGAATAGCAAGGGTAAATGTAAAATTCTTTATAACATTAACCAAGAACAATCGTACGGTACTGTGTTTTGCGGTCATTTATGCTTACAATTTCTAAGTAGTGCATAGAACTGCGTACGAAGTTGTTATGTCGTACACTTTTACTCTAACGGGAAACACTTCAGTTTTAACAAGCAATTTTAATCCGGTTATAAACTTGGATAATGATTCGGAGTACGTACTAGAATTAACAAAATTTGAGTCTTATAACACAATTCCAAACATAGAAAAAGGAATAAATAATAAATTTTATTATGGATCTAACGGAGAATTCATAGAAATACCTGAAGGTGCTTATGAGATTAGAGAAATTAATAAATATCTTCAAAAAACTTTAGGTGATAAAAGATGGCGTGGTCGTATGGAACAATCACGAAGCGCTAGAAAGACGCCAGTGTATATAGAAATTACAGCCGACAATAATACACTTAAATGTAGTATTAAATGTAGTCTAGATGTGGATTTTACCAAAAAAGATTCAATTGGTTCTCTACTTGGTTTCAATCCGCGAAAATTGCTAGCATTTGTCAAGCATCAAGCAGACTACGCGATCAACATTTGTAAAGTGAATGCAGTTTTAATCGATTGTAATATTGCAAGTGGATCCTATTTAAATAGTAAACCAGCCCATGTAATACACGAATTCTTTCCTCAAGTACCTGCAGGTTTTAAAATTGTCGAGTGCCCATCTACGATTATATATCTACCAATCAAGTCACGTATAATAAATGAAGTAATAGTTAAAGTGTTAGATCAAGATGGAAATTTAGTTAATTTCAGAGGAGAACTGCTAACTGTAAGGTTGCATTTAAAAAAAATCTGCAATAGCCATGGATATTAAGTATAATGCACGCAACATGTCAAGAATTGATATAAATGCTGGAAATTTCAAAGCAATCGACACTCGATTGATTGTTTCAAGACCGCTAACAACACAAAACCGGCAGTTTCTACAATCGTTAGGACTGCATTTATTTAATTAAAAAGTAGAATGAATAGTGAAATACTGAACGTGCGTGAAAAAGTTTACTTCGACAATGCAATTGTTAATATTAAAAACATACTCATCAACCTTATGCTAACACATCTTTAAACAAGAATGATGAAATTCGAATCCCTATACAACAACAAGATGTATACACCTTACCATCGAAGAGCATGCTCTACATAGAAGGCAAATTAATTAGAACAGATGGAACGCCGTCTCAGACAGCAAAGTTTGTAAATAATGGAATTTTGCTGCTTTTTGATGAAATTAGATATGAGATTGGTGGTATCATTGTAGATCGTGTTCGGAATCCTGGATTAACGTCTATAATGAAGAGATATGTTTCATATAATAGCAATCAAAGTAAACATTTACAAAACGCTGGGTGGTTTCCTATGGATGATTCGCAAATAGTTGATGCCAATGGGAATTTTAATGTCGCAATAAACCTTTCAATGGTTCTCGGATTATGCGAAGATTTTAAAAAGATTATTTTAAACATCCGTCATGAGTTAGTTTTACTACGTTCTAGTTTTGATACTAATGCTATAATTAATCCTACACCCGATGAAGAAATAAAAGTTGTTTTAAACAAAGTTTTATGGAAAATGCCGCATGTAGTCGTTGATGATACTCAACGAATTAATTTAATAGAATGCGTTGCACAAAATCAGGATTTGCATATTCCGTTTAGAGGATGGGAGTTGCATGAATATCAACTTTTACAAGAAACGCAACGTCATACATGGAACATTAAAACAACAACACAATTAGAAAAACCAAGATTTGTGATTGTTGGTTTCCAAACCAACCGAAAAAATAGATACATGAGCAACTACAGTCGTTTTGATCATTGCTATTTAACCAACATGAAACTATATTTAAATTCAGAAATTTTCCCGTACTATAACTTAAATTTGAAGTTCGAGAATAAACAGACTGCGTTGTTATATGAGATGTATGCTCAGTTTCAGCAATCATACTACGAAAAGGAAAATGAGCCACTTTTTAATCCTGAAGATTTACGAAGTATTGCACCATTAGTAGTCATAGATTGTTCTAGACAAAACGATGCGTTAAAATTTGGTACTGTCGATATTAGATTAGAATTTGAATCTAGCAGAAACATTTTGCCAAATACATCTTGTCATTGCCTTATACTTCATGATAAGATAGTCAAATACAATCCACTCTCAAACAGCATAAGAATATTATAATTACTTTATTATTATTATTACTGTACCTTTACAAATTATGAAAAAACAATAAATCATTTAGCAATCACAGTCTATTTATTAATATTTTTACATGTTTTTACAATATCTTTCACATGTTTGAATTATTAAGTGATGTAGTAAACAACCATAAACATTGACAATTTTAAAATAAAAGTTTTGTTATACATTTCTCAAAATAAACTAACTGGTATGTTATTAAGAAACTGGATTTTTTAAACAGAACGGTTATTACTACTATTTTTCTCTACAATACATTTATACTAATATATAGTTCAAACTCAGGCAGATTGAAAGGTATCCTATTTTTAGATACATCCAAAAAAAACGGCGTACTTGTGCAGGTATAAACATAACACTGAAGTTTTATAACTAAAAAAATTATATGTTAATCGAGATAAAATAAATTGCATTCTTTATTTGAGCCAGTGGTTGAAGCTTTACAAGTCATTTCTGAGTGTATAGTTATACCTCAAGGTTTAGTATCAGTGGTTGAGTTACTAAGAATTCTTTTATCATCACTTGGATTAAGAGCAATTTTGTTTTGTTTAATAGTAAAGACAACATGTTTGACTGATCTAATTAAACATTGTTGTTTCTGTACAGTCTGTACAAAGCATTCTTATAATCGTCAAAAGATATTTGCTTAATACTTGCTAAGGAAGATCCCTTTGACTTTTTTATTATCCTATTCTTAAGTCTGTAAGTGTACATTTTAGATCTAAGCCCGACAAACTCTAGCATGATATCACCATTGTTTTCATCTTTTATAATACCAGGAACTTTTTTATTTGATAATGGAATATGATATTTGTTATGAGGGTCGTAATCGGAAGTATCAAATCTATGAATATCTTATTTGACATAAGAGTAAATATCTTCAACGCTAAACTTGTATATCAAACTATCCGTATCTGTGTACAGCAGCTTTGCTTTGTTAGCAAATTGCGATTTTATATAACTATAGTGAAATTCATATAAATAGGTTTTTGAAATATCTAGAATAGAGAAACCTACATAAATGGGTTTGTTTAAATAAACCTCTAATTTATTCATTTCTATTAAGACTAGATCTTTGTCTAACACAGTACAACTATGAAAATTAGGCTTCGCTATGTAACTACGAGCTCCAAACCGTCCTTCCCATTCGCTCACTAATTTCACATCTTTCTTTTTCCGTACGTTTTCCATCATTTTTCCATAAACCGAATTTATCATATTTTTATAAAAGCATATATCAAAACTGTTTTTTGACTGTTGTCTTAATTTCGTATTCAAATCAATGTATTCTTTTAACCAAGGGGCTTGTTTAAACCGAAGAACCTTATGAATCTATTTCAGTTCTAAACCGTAGCTTAAATACATTTTTAAATTCTTGTAGTGAATAATATAGTTGAGTTTTGGATATAAAATTGTAAGTAATTTCTTTAAGTTTGATTTATTAGAAGGTATGGGTGGTATCATATGTTCATGCGCCAAAGGTAAGTCACTGTGAATTTCATGTAAAGATACTGGGTAGTGTAAATCGCATTCAAAAATATATCCTACATCAGAATCATCGGGAATATTAAGTATGTCTAAACGTACTATATCTGGACTGGTACCATCTAAAAATTCAAATTCTCCATATGGAAGATATTCAGACATTGCAGCCCCATATAAATTATTAACATCAAAATACATTAAATATTTAGAATCGAAATTTGGATCATAATCTGCATTCATATATTTGTTATTTGCTTTAGCATATCTATTCGAACATCGAGAAACACCGCCACGAATTCCCCGTTCTAAAAATATTATTTTTTCAATATCAGTAAGCAACTCGAGTTTAACGTTTGTCGTTTTTAACATTGCATCTAGAGCTAAACCAGGAGCCGTAAAGTAGTGAAGAGGATCTAACTTATACGTGAACATACAAGTTTTTCTCAAGTTTTCAAATATATCAGTCAAGAGCAGTACATCTGATACTTGATGTTGCAATCTTGATGAGCCGCTCCTCGAAATTCACCTGTAAAGTGGCAGTGATCGCGAACTCTAATATCATCTATACTAAAAGGTTTATTGCAAATGTGACAGTGAAGGGCAAATTTAAATGCAGACTTTTGTTCTTCCGTTAAAGGATTCATAGGTTTTGGGTTACAGAAAATTTTATTAGTCGTTTCTGAAATCAGTTTCAATGAGCAACAAACTATTCTATACAATCCTTTCCGCGATACAATTGAAATTTGGAATATATATTATCATACGAGCATTTCAAATAATACGCTACACTAAAGGGTATATGCCTTTGGTAACGGACTGTGTTTAATATTACCTCAGACTCATTGCATGGTTCTAATATACATTCGAGACCTGCATAAACTACAAATGATACTTTTTCTTGATAGTGGAAATGTTTAAATGTTAGATACTTTTCGGATTCTTCGGGTAATCTTATTGAGCAAGTATTCTGTTTTTCGCAATAATTCGAATGACGCTTAAGTAATGCTGCTGTACTAAAATTATTTAAACATCTATAACAAAAAAATTTTCTGTGGTGATGTGAAGACAACTGTTTTGCAAATAATTTTGACATATCCTTAATCCAAGTAAAATGAAAGTGATTCTCATTAGCATTTGTCGGACGAGAATATTGTAAGGAATCATTATTTAAAACTAACAGATTAATAGGTTCAATTTTTTTAAAATTTTCACTTAAACAAAATGGCAGTATTTTAGTATTTTCTATACAATATAGGTTAATTGCGAGATTGTTAAGCTTCTCAATTTTTTTTATGTCTTTTAATGCGATTGGAAACTGAAATGAATTGTAGCGTAATACTGAATCAAAATGTGTATAGCTAGATATTCTCTGACTATTTTGTTTAGCAGGATATAAAGCGGAAACCAAGCTCCAAAGAATGCAATGTTGGTCGTTATTTATTACATTTACCACAACTTTTTTTTTGCTATAAAGTCCGGAACCGGAACAAACGTTAAACACCCTCTTTTAAGTGGATCATGTTTGTTTATATTTACCTTCAAGTGTAAAACTTCTTGGATTGCCCAACCAGAATCTTTCTCGCTAAATTCTTCTAATCGCTTCGAAATCTTGTTCAATACGTTCGCCTTATACCACAGCTTGAGATTGGTATTTATATCGATGTGACAATTTGCAGTAGGAAACGTTTTCAAATCTATTTCGCCAGTTGTAGGCTTAACAAAGTTAGCTGCAAATATTTCATTAACTTTCAACATTGACTTTTTTAAGCAAGCAACAATCATGCGTTAAAACTAGCGAACGCCTTGTCTAAGAACACTAGAGGATCTCTATAATTTAAATTGGTAATAAGCCCCGTAATTATTCGACTTCCAAAACATGATTGTACATCATGCCAAATCAAATTTTTTCGAGTATGACCTCTAGAAAGCGTTGCATCAACACCTTTACCACGATATTCCAAAGAGCGTTTCAAGTGCCTCAATCGTACAAGGTAGCTTTTAAGATGTGCCAAATTAGATTCCAGCCTACTAGGATTTTCTTGTTGATTGTCTTCGTATACCTTATTACTAATAGCAAGCTTTAATATACTAATATTTGCTTTGATAATTAAAATGTGTTTCGTTATTTCATTCACTGATTTAATTAGATTCACGCATTTTACAGTTAATCTCAAAATTGCGCTACTAATCTCGGATACGGGTTCAGAATTCATGATTCTATAGAAAATCAAATACACTACTTAATATACGTATAGATCTATTTAATATTTATACAAAAATATCATCTGACGTAAGCAAAACAACTGCAAAAAGAATTAGCATACAACATCATTTTTCATTCAGCTGCGTTTACTACAAAAAATTTCTTGTTTGCAGTATAGTAATAAAAATGTTTTATACGACCTTTGATATATGATGTGTATACAGAAAATACACTATCATTACAGCGCTATTTTTTATGGATACATATGAAAATCTTTTAATAAACTCACAAAGCGCCAATAATGTAAAATGTGAAAACCTGAATTCTTATATACTTTCAAATGTGAAATACTTGTGGGCACGTTTTGAATTAGGATCGGCTTTATATTACTTTCAATGGAACATACATAATCATCTAGCGTAAGCAAAACAACTGTAAAAAGAATTAGCATACAACATCATTTTTCATTCAGCCGCGTATACTACAAAAAATTTCTTGTTTGCAGTATAGTAATAAAAATGTTTTATACAACATTTGATTTATAATCTGTACAGAAAATACACTATCATTACAGCGCTATTTTTTATGATTACATATGAAATATTTTAAATAAAAACAAAGCAAATTTGAAAAACAATGTCTCAGATTAAACCGTTGATGTGGTTTAATAATTACACGCACTCATGGTTTTTAAAAACCCAGTATTAAAAAAACATTCTGCAGTTTTATCATATAACAGCACCTTTAGAGAATTTCTTATTCAAAATAAAATCGTATAAACACACAAATGTAAATGTAAATTGTGTCAGCGGTAATCTAAAACTTATTCTATATATTACTATTTAAGGATCATTTGCATTGCATTATTTTAAACGAAATTAATCTAAAGAAAAATATAATAATTTACACGCACTCATGTTTTTTTTTAAAAACCCGATATTAAGAAAAACATTTTCCAGTACGTTAATAGAACTAAAGAATTTTTCTTATTCAGCATGATTCGCGTAAACATACACCCACACAAATTACTATATCCCTATATATGCATATAAAGTAAATTTTTGTTAATTTTTTATGGAAAATAAATTATGCTAGCAGTAATATAAAACGAAATTAATCTAATTTAGGTTTTATTATGCACCTTCTTGCAATTTCTTTTTTAGTCAATGAATGTAATTCATTATTTCTGCTGAGCAGTACCTATATATTCATATAAATTATGTGAGCGGTAATCTAAACGAAATTAATCTAATTTAGGTTTTTTTATTATGTGCATTCATTGCAATTTCTTTTTCAGACAATGAATATAATTCATTATTTCTGCTGAGCAGTACCTTTAAAAAAATTCTTATACAGCATAAAATCGCGTAAACACACAATTACCTATATATGCATATAAATTATGTCAGCGGTAATCTAAAAAACGAAATTATTCTAATTTAGGGTTTTTTTTATGTGCATTCATTGCAATTTCTTTTTCAGACAATGAAACTAATTCATTATTTCTGCCGAGGTATAATTATATTCGCTTACATACTGTTTTGTTCATTAGAATAGATTACAGAGCTGAATTTTTTCAGAAAACGATGCAAATTTTTAATTTTTTCTAACAGATCAGTTTATTATTTAATATAAATACTTCACGTAGATTTTACCAACAGTATTCAATCAGATTTCTTGTATAATTATTAGTTACTATTATTAGCAAATTTTAAAAATGAGTAACTTATAATCAATCAAAAATTGTAATAGTACCAACGTAAAAGTTCTAGAGCAATTTATATTACATTCTAACGGAGACGTGATTAAAGAAGTTTTTGGTTGTTCTTCGCCTCAACTTAACACTGCTGCTATTTTTGATAGTGACGTAATAGATATATCTCGGTAAGTGCTTTTTCACATTTATACATGTGTTTTAAAAACACTACTAATTTATAAGTTACATTAGATCAAAAAACCATTCTGGAAATTCTGAGGCTATCGTAGGATCGTTGACACACTCTGGTCCTCTCAGAAACATCAGGTAGTATACAAAAGAAAAGGTGAACCTACAATAATCTTTTATGTTATGCTCACAGATCAGGCAAAAACATGTCGGCTATGAAAAAGTTATGTACAGAATCTAATATGGCTGTGAAGATGACAAATCCTGCGAAGATGACACAGTAGAGTTGCTTAACGCATTTAAAAAGCGTGGAGAGAAGCTACTGCGTCGTATATATTTGGAGCTAGAAATAATAAAGCAAAAAAGAGAGGAATTGGTTGCGAGGGAGCAGCAGATACTTCAAGAACGGGAGGTAATAAATACTTTTTCATTTATAAATAGTTAGATCAAAATATTCAACAATTTGTAAAATAAAAAAAGTATTTTATAAAAGTTTCTCTTTTGAAACAAGACTTTCTCTAAACAAGGTAGTAAACTCAAAGTAAAACGCACATAAATCAGAACCCACTTTAATTTAATACATAATTCTTTATACAATCGACTTAGATGTGTTATAATAATAAACTAATTTCTTAAATTAGTGACATATTATTCTGAAAATTCTATGTTGACAGTTAGACCGATCGATCCCTTACTAGTTATGTATACGTGTTTGTTCGAGCCAATACTTTCATTTAATAGTTTCACTCCATGTGCTTGAAGGTATTCAAAATATCTCAATGGCAATATACTCTTGAACTCTTCTGTTTCCACTAATACCCTTTCTCCATATTTTGTCTTGATTGTTTCCACTTTTAATACTTCAAACCTCTTATTCACTACAAGATCTTTTGAATTTACATAAGGTTTGCGATATGTGGTTTTATTAAGAGTATTCAAATCCATATTGCTTTTCTTTGACTAATTAAATTAATATTAGGAGCAATTTCCTTATATAGCAGATTACCACCATCTGCGTACTTTGCCAACCCACTTTTCAACCTATCACAAGAGTGAACACATTTTGAATTGAAACCGGCCCATGTGTATTTGCAGCCTCTAAACATAAATCAGAATCCACTGTAATTAAACACAATTGATTTGAATGCGATATTTTGCATCTGTCATATTTTATAACTTCTAGCTAGAAAACCAAATTCAAAACATCTACACACATTTTCTCTGCACTTACATTTTTCAACATACGTGTGTTTTGAAATATGTTTCATTGAAAGTAATATAAAGCCGATCCTAATTCAAAACGTTCCCACAAGTATTTTACATTTGAAAGTATATAAGAATTCAGGTTTTCACAACTATTTTACATTGAAATGTTTTCACGACTATTTTACATTGAAATTATATAGGGCCGATCCTAATTCAAAACGGTGCAGGTGTATTCTACACATGGAAAATACGTCTGTCGCGTTTTGAATTAGGACCGGCCTTACCTACCTACTTATCGGAATGCTCATTTTACCCCCAGCAGTCTATTCACTTAATGAAAACTCTAATAACTTCCATTCCTTTGTGTTATATCGTAAACACTTTGTCCAATGAATATAACTTTCAATATAATTCTGTTTTCATATCAAGTTACTTGTCTAAAGCTTAACTATCTTTAAATTTTATATTGTTTTAAATAAACATAAAGAGGAATGCGTCCTATTTTTGCTAATTATGCACATTTGCGCATAATGTAATGATAATTTGAAGCCTCAGAGGCAAATTTTCACAACGAAGCCTTAAGCGCTGAAACTTCTGAAAAATAAAACCTAAAGCTTTTTTCATTCATTGCGCTTTTACAGGAAACAAATTAAAATCTTACTACTCTATTACTGAAATTCGGCACACATTACATTGTTTAAAATAATGAGGTTGCCAAGCGTTCCATGCTAAAAAACAACAATTCCATCAGAAATATTATTCATGAAAAAGTAGTTTCTGTTCATCTATTTTCTCAATGTTATAAAATCAATATGAAAGCGGTGTATACTGATGCGCAGATGCTGGAGTTTTCCTTTGTTCCCATTTACAGTTCGATCGACTCTCGGCACTAAAGCGTGTGTTCAGAATCAAGTGAGTGAATATTATATTTGGTAAGAATTAAAACTATTTTCAGTAAATGTTGTTAAATGTGCTTTTTTATAATAGCTTTTGAAAATTCTTTTAATTATAACCTTTATAATTCATTTGGTTTCTACCCTTGGTTGAATACGGACAGGCATCAGCTTACCCAGATTTATTGATTAGGGCGAGGCCCCTTGGTTTTATTTGCTCTTGTACTTAGCTAAAACAGCGACATACTAGTTTTATTTTTGCATTATTATTGAAGTATTACGTTAATACTATCGTCAGAACCATTTACAATAACTAGTTATATTAATAAAATTAAATATTGCGCAACAATTATCAAACGCAGGACAATATCTGTACACAACTCCCAAATACATCGCGTAATGTGGCAGGGTCGGTTGTAGAACAAGAGACGGAATCACCAATCAACAAACCGGCCTACTCACCGGCGACCCGAGCCGACTGATCGGTAGGTCGGTCGGTCGGTCGGTCGGTCGGTCGGTCGTCGGTCGGTCGGTCGGTCGGTCGGTCGGTCGGTCGGTCGGTCGATCGGTCGGTCGGCCGGTCGGCCGGTCGGTCGGTCGGTCAGTCGGTCGGTGGGTCAGCCAATGGGTAGGTCGGTGGATCGGCCGGTTGGTCAGTGGGTCGGTCGGTCGGCGGGCCCGGCGTTCGGTCGGTCGGTCGGTCGGTCGGTCAGTCGATCGGTCGGGCAGTCGGTTGGTCGGTCGGCCGGCCGGCCGGTCGGTCGGTCGGTAGGTTGGTCGGCCGATCGATCGAGCGGTCGGTCGGTCGGTCGGTCGGTCGGTCGGTCGGTCGGTCGGTCGGTCGGTCGGTCGGTCGGTCGGTCGGTCGGTCGGTCGGTCGGTCGGTCGGCCGGTCGGTCGGTCGGCGGTCGGTCGGTCGGCCTGTCGATCGGTCGGTCGGTCGGTCGATCGATTGATCGAGCGGTCGGTCGGTCGGTCGGTCGGTCGGTCGGTCGGTCAATCGGTAGGTCGGTCGGTCGGTCGATCGGTCGGTCGGCCGGTCGGCCGGTCGGTCGGTCGGTCGGTCGGTCGGTGGGTCAGCCAATGGGTAGGTCGGTGAATCGGCCGGTTGGTCAGTGGGTCGGTCTGTAAGCCGGTCGATGGGTCAATTGTTGGGTCGGTATGTCGGTCAGTCGGTCGATCGAGCGGTCGTTCGAATGGTCGGTCGGTCAGTAGGTCGGCCTATGGGTAGGTTGGTGAATCGACCGGTTGGTCAGTAGGTCGGTCTGTAAGCCGGTCAATGGGTTAATTGGTAAGTTGGTTAGTCGGTCGGTTGGGCGGGCGTTCGTTTGGACGGTTGGTCGGTCGGGCGGTTGGTCGGTTAGTCGGCCGGCCGGTCGGTCGATCGGTCGGTCGGTCGGTCGGTCGGTCGGCCGATCGATCGTTCGGTCGGTCGGTCGGTCGGTCGGTCGGTCGGTCGATCGATCGTTCGAGCGGTCTTTCGGTCGGTCGGCCGGCCGGTCGGTCGGTCGGTTAGTCGGTCGGTCGGTCGGTCGGTCGGTCGGTCGGTCGGTCGGTCGGTCGGTCGGTCGGCCGGTCGGTCGGTTGGTCGGTCGGTCGGTCGGCCTGTCGGTCGGTCGGTCGGTCGGTCGGACGGTCGTTCGGTCGGTCGGCCGGTCGGTCGGTCGGTCGGTCGGTCGGTTGGTCGGTCGGTCGGTCGGTCGTTCGGTCGGTCGGTCGGTCGGTCGGTCGATCGATCGATCGAGCTCGGTCGGTCGGTCGGTCGGTCGGTCGGTCGGATCGGTCGGTCGGTCGGTCGGTCGGTCGGTCGGTCGGTCGGTCGGTCGGTCGGTCGGTCGGTCGGTCGGTCGGTCGGCCGGCCGGTCGGTCGTCCGATCGATCGATCGAGCGGTCGGTCGGTCGGTCGGTCGGCCGGCCTGTCGGTCGGTCGGTCGGTCGGTCGTTCGGTCGTTTGGTCGGTCTGTCGGTCGATCAATCGATCGAGCGATCGGTCGGTCGGTCGGTCGGTCGGTCGGTCGGTCGGTCGGTCGGTCGGTCGGTCGGTCGGTCGGTCGGTCGGTCGGTCGGTCGGTCGGTCGGTCGGTCGTTCAGTCGGTCGATCGGTCGATCGATCGATCGAGCGGTCAGTCGGTCGGTCGGTCGGTCGGTCGGTCGGTCGGTCGGTAGGTCGGTCGGCCGGCCGGTCGGTCGGTCGGTCGGCCGGTCGGCCGGTCGGTGGGCCGGTCGGTCGGTCGGCCGGTCGGTCGGTCGGTCGGTCGGTCGGTCGATCGATCGATCGAGCGGTCGGTCGGTCGGTCGGTCGGTCGGTCGGTCGGTCGGTCGGTCGGTCGGTCGGTCGGTCGATCGGTCGGGCAGTCGGTCGGTCGGTCGGTCGGTCGGTCGGTCGGTGGCCGATCGATCGAGCGGTTGGTCGGTCGGTCGGTCGGTCGGTCGGTCGGTCGGTCGGTCGGTCGGTCGGTCGGTCGGTCGGTCGGTCGGTAGGTCGGTCGGTCGGTCGGTCGGTCGGTCGGTCGGTTGGCAGGTCGGTCGGTCGGTCGGTCGGTCGATCGATTGATCGAGCGGTCGGTCGGTCGGTCGGTCGGTCGGTCGGTCGGTCGGTCGGTCGGTCGGTCGGTCGGTGTTCGGTCGGTCGTTCGGTCGGTCGGTCGGTCGGTCGGTCAATTGGTAGGTCGGTCGGTCGGTCGGTCGGTCGGTCGGTCGGTCGGTCGATCGGTCGGTCGACCGGTCGGCCGGTCGGTCGGTCGGTCGGTCGGTCGGTGGGTCAGCCAATGGGTAGGTCGGTGGATCGGCCGGTTGGTCAGTGGGTCGGTCTGTGAGCCGGTCGATTAGTCAATTGTTGGGTTGGTATGTCGGTCGGTTGATCGAGCGGTCGTTCGAATGGTCGGTCGGTCGGTGGGTCGGCCTATGGGTAGGTTGGTGGATCGACCGGTTGGTAAGTAGGTCGGTCTGTAAGCCGGTCAATGGGTCAATTGGTAAGTTGGTTAGTCGGTCGGTTGAGCGGGCGGTCGTTTGGACGGTCGGTCGGCCGGCCGGTCGGTCGGTCGGTCGGTCGGCCGATCGGTCGTTCGGTCGGTCGGGCGGTCGGTCGATCGATCGATCGAGCGGTCGTTGGGTCGGTCGGCCGGTCGGTCGGTCGGTCGGTCGGTCGGTCGGTCGGTCGGTCGGTCGGTCGGTCGGTCGGTCGGTCGGCCGGTCGGTCGGTCGGTCGGTCGGTCGGCCGGTCGGTCGGTCGGTTGGTCGGTCGGTCGGACGGTCGGTCGGTCGGCCGGTCGATTGGTCGGTCGGTCGGTTGGTCGGTCGGTCGGCCGGCCGGCCGGTTGGTCGGTCGGTCGGTCGGTGGTCGGTCGGTCGGTCGGTCGTTTAGTCGGTCGGTCGGTCGGTCGATCGATCGATCGTGCGGTCGGTCGGTCGGTCGGTCGGTCGGTCGGTCGGTCGGTCGGTCGGTCGGTCGGTCGGTCAGTCGGTCGGCTGGCCGGTCGGTCGGTCGGTCGGTCGGTCAGCCGATCGATCGATCGAGCGGTCGGTCGGTCGGTCGGTCGGTCGGTCGGTGCGGTCGGTCAGCCGGCCGGCCGGTCGGTCGGTCGGTCGGTCGTTCGGTCGTTTGGTCGGTCGGTCGGTCGATCGATCGATCGAGCGGTCGGTCGGTCAGTCGGTCTGTTGGTCGGCCGGCCGGTCGATCGGTCGGTCGGTCGGTCGGTCGGTCGGTTGGTCGGCCGATCGAGCGGTCGTTCGGTCGTTCGCTCGGTCGGTCGGCCGGTCGGTCGGTCGGTTGATCGGTCGGTCGGTCGGTCGGTCGGTCGGTCGGTCGGTCGGTCGGTCGGTCGGTCGGTTGGTCGTTCGGTCGGCCGGTCGGCCGGTTGGTCGGTCGGTCGGTCGGTCGGTGGGTCAGTTAATGGGTAGGCCGGTGGATCGGCCGGTTGGTCAGTGGGTCGGTCTGTGAGCCGGTCGGTGGGTCAATTGTTGGGTCGGTATGTCGGTCGGTCGATCGAGCGGTCGTTCGATTGGTCGGTCGGTCGGTGGGTCGGCCTATGGGTAGGTTGGTGGATCGACCGGTTGGTCAGTAGGTCGGTCTGTAAGCCGGTCAATGGGTCAATTGGTAAGTTGGTCAATCGGTCGGTTGGGCGGGCGGTCGTTTGGACGGTTTGTCGGTTTGTCGCCGGTTGATTGGTCGGTTAACCGGTCCTTTGATCGATGGGTCCGTTGGTCGTTCGGTCGTTCGGCCGTTCGGTCGGTCGGTGGGGGGTCCGTCGGTCGGCGGGCCGGGCGGTCGGTCAGTCGGTTGGTCGGCTTCGGTCTGTCGGTCGGTCGTTCGGTCGGTCGGTCGGTCGGTCGGTCGGTTGTTCGGACGGTCGGTCGGTCTGTCGCCGGTCGGTCAGTCGGTCTGTTGGTCTGTCGGTCGGTCGATCGGTCGGACGGTCTGCCGGTCGGTCGGTGGTCGATGATTGGTGTCGGCGTTGGTCGTTCGGCCGTTCGTCAATGGTCGGTGGTGGTCCTCGGTCGGTGGCCGGCGGTCGGTGGCGGTGGTCGGTGGTCGGCGGTGGTGGTGGTCGGTCGGTCGATCGGTCTGTCGGTCGGTCGGTCGGTCTGTCGGTCGGTCGGTCGGTCGGTCGGTCGGTCGGTCGGTCAATCCGTCGGTCGGTCAATCGGTCGGTCGGTCGGTCGGTCGGCCGGTCGGTCGGTCGGTCGGTCGGTGGGTCAGCCGATGGGTAGGTCGGTGGATCGGCCGGTTAGTCAGTGGGTCGGTTTGTGAGCCGGTCAATGGGTCAATTGATGGGTCGATAGTAGATAAATAAGGCCGCTCCTAATTCAAAACGCGACAGACGTATTTTCCATGTGTAAAATACGTCTGTCACGTTTTAAATTAGGATCGGCCCTATATAATTTCAATGTAAAATAGTTGTGAAAACATTTGAATGTAAAATAGTTGTGAAAACATGAATTCTTCTATACTTTCAATGTAAAATACTTGTGGGCGCGTTTTGAATTAGGATCGGCTTTATATTACTTTCAATGAAACACACACGTATGTTGAAAAATGTAAGTGCAGAGAAGAATGTGTGTAGCTGTTTGAATTCGGTTTTCTAGCGAGAAGTTATACGTGCACCGTTTTGAATTAGGATCGGCGTTATATACTTTTAATGTAAAATGTGAAAACCTGAATTCTTTTCAAATGTAAAATACTTGTGGGCACGTTTTGAATTAGGATCGGCTTTATATTACTTTCAATGTAACACACGTATGTTGAAAATGTAAGTGCAGAGAAAATGTGTGTAGATGTTTTGAATTTGGTTTTCTAGCGAGACAGTATGACAGATGCAAAAATATCGCATTCAAGTCAATTGTGTTTTAATTAAAGTGGATTCTGATTTATGTTTAGAGGCTGCAAATACACATGGGCCGGTTTTAATTCAAAATGAGTTCACTCTTGTGATAGGTTGAAAAGTGGGTTGGCAAAGTACGCAGATGGTGGTAATCTGCTATATAAGGAGATTGCTCCTAATATTAATTTAATTAGTCAAGTTTACTGCATATATTTACATACAAACATGTTTATAATTGATATTCAGGGATTTAAATACAAGAAAAACGAGTTTGTGTGTAAAGAAATTGCGGTTTTGGACTTGTTGAAAGGTGATGTTTGGCATCAAATTTTAAACTGCCAATGCAGTCCAGTTGTTTGAGTCAAGATCATATAAAACATAACAACTGGGTGACAAGGAATATTCATGGTATTTCTTGGGATGAATCTTCAACGGCTGGAATGGTGTTATCATATATAGCGCTTTATTTGAAGCAAATTATCCGACCCGGTGAAGAAGTATTTGTGAAGGGTCTAGAAAAGAAGAAATTGATTGAAACATATATAATGCAAAACTTTGTAACTGATATGCTTGCACTAGGTTGTCCTAAGCTATCGGAGTTAAAAATCAACAATCGTTTAAAATATAACATCCATTGTTGTAGACACAGCAATAATAATTTGCAATGCGCAAAACAAAATATCTTTTTATTAAAAGAATGGCTTGATAATAATAAAAAACAATAGATAGATTTTGTCTGTACTATTTATTTTAATATAATTTTACAATGTTAGCCTTATTAACTATTATTATAACAACTTCTAGCAAACATTATTTTTATCGATCCAGCTATTGTGTACGTTAGATAAGCCTAACCATTTTACAAATACTTTATTTCCACTCTTTCTTAGGACTTTTTCTACCAGGTAAATTCCTGGATGTTTAACCTTTTGCAACTCCGTTTCATAAAATGCACCTTTGATTTCTTTCTCATCTTGATCTTCTAATATATATGTTGTAGGATTGGTTACGTTTACCTTTTAATCTTAAAATTTCATTTGACCAGTTTGGCGTGTAACCTTTCGTAAATGCTTCCTGTGTTTACTAATCCTCACACTGTCTTTTATTGAATATTTTGATATTTTGGTTGCAAGTTTGATGTGGGTAAATGATGATTTAAGAATAGTTTTTCATTTGATTTATCAACTTTACAGGTTTGACTCGATAGTATTGTGAACTGTATTGTTGTATTGTTTCACAATATCGCTTAAATTTTTATCCAATTGTAAGAACCGTTCAGGTTAAACAAGCGCCACATTTTTCCCTTTAAAGTTCTAATTACACGTTCTACAATGCATGCTTTCTTTGTAGAAAAACACTATAATGGTTTATGCCATATGTCTGCATTAAGGATTGAAAGTGTTTGTTATAATATTCTTTACCAAAATCAGACTGCAAATTTCTTGGCGGATTTTAAATTTATTTAAAATTGTTTTCATTGCAGCAGTTACATCAATACCCGTTTTACTTTTAAGTGGTACAGCCCATACGTATTTTGAGAAACAATCAATAACTACTAAAATGTATTTAAATCCTTTGTTTGTTTGCGAATATGGTAGCATTTCAATCAAATCGGTCTGAAGAAGGTCATTTAAACCTTTACTATCACTTTGCGTCTCTTGAAATTTATTCTTGCTGGTTTATGAAGTTCATTTACTATGTCCTTTTCACTTTTGATTGAGCAACTATCATAATACTTTTTTTATAATCAGAATTTATTAAATACAATTAATGAAATACTTCTATGTTTGAATGTCGTGGGCTCCACTTGCTTTGAAAGGAACTTTTAATATAAAATCAAGAAACATTGTGGTATTGTTTATGATAGCACCGCTGTCACGAAAGCTGATTACATCCATACGTTTAAGCAAAAATCCTTGTAACTGTGCAATTACATAACTTTTTCGTTTATAAGAATTTCAATGTCTTGCGGGTATCCTTTAATATTCTCAATGACTGCTTCCTCATAAGGAAATTCATAATTATGTTTAATGTTGAAAATAAGGAATGTCTTGTCACCGTCGAGAATGTATTAGAGTAAAACGTTGCTACTACCGTGTAATGTAGCATATGTAACTTGTACTCAATCAAGGTTTCAAAACCTTCACTTTTATTTTCATATTCTGTTCACTTATATCTATTTTACGGTTATGTAAGTGCCTTCCAAATTTGTCAATTGTCATATCATCTAATTACTTTCGCCTCACGCAATTCTTCAATGATCGAATTTATTTCGTTGCCGTGACCTGTGTGTCCAGCAGTCTGAGATGAAACTAAAAGTCGTAATCTATCAACAAGTTCATTGGGATCATTCCAATATAAATAATCTATAGCGTTATTTGATACTTCCATTGTCATACCGTCTCCAAGACGCTTTCTATAGGGTAATGTTCTAGGTCTACGGGTGTTTGGGAAGTATGTTTAATGTAGATATTATATTTTGTACTTATATGAAGTATTACCCTGAATTTGTTCTGTTTTAGAATAATATCTTCTATTAGCATTTGTTCTTTTACAATATCAAGGTACGACTTTAGATCTTGATGACTGTACCCGACAGGATATTTTTCAAACAGTAGTTCGTATAATCCAGGAGTACCTTTATATTTCAAATCATTTATTAGAACATTTTCATCATCCAACGCGAAATTCGAATTGCCTATCATAAGACCATTTGAATCAGGGTTAAACCTAATACCATATTTATGATCAAATTCGTTCTTAACATCTTTAAACATATTGTAAATATATTCTCGAGGTAGCGGATGTAGCTGTTCGAGATAATGTGTCATACCAGGTGAATCGGCAAAGCTTTGAATATATTCCTGGGCTTCTTGTGCATTTCGATTAATTTCTGCTTCATATTCATTCTCAACATCGTCATCATCATCATCATCTACCTCTATGGCATCATTTTTATATTTGGTATATGCTGAGCAATAACCGGGGAATCAATATAGTCAACGTTCCTTTCTAGCAATTTAGGTTTAATTTTTTTACACTGCTATGAGGTAGTTCTTCTTCTTCTTTAAATTTTTCTTTTTACCGCACTTTCCCCATCCAGTTTATTAGCAATAGTTTCTAATCGTGATGTTATGGGTAAGATTGATTCCACTTGGACGACTTCATTATCTTTTAACTGGCGCAATTTGTTTTTACAATGTTTCTTTTTAATTAAAATTCTTTTAAGTTTTATCGCCTCCTTGTTCATTGCGTAAAAGTTTATTGTAGTAAAAATTCTTCGATACTAACGATACTTGCGTCTCTCAAGGTTTAAATATGTATGAAGTGATCAAAACCTATTCGGTACCTTCCTTGATCTGGATCACTATCTTTGTCTACAACTAAGAAACCGTATTTGTATTGCCAACAAGCAGCACATATTTCACGGAATTTATCATACTTCATGTCAGTATTGACGTGATCGTCATATATGTGTTTTAAGTTTAAATCATCTTGTTTAAATAAAACTAAAAGATTAGCATTAACACGTAGTAAGTGCTTAGGTATACGAGTATAACTTTGACAAAGGTAAAACTGTCTACTTGTTTATGACGCCCCATACTAAAGTATTCCCTAATGATACCTTGTTTATCGCAAGCTACATCATCAAAAACAAATATAGAATTATTTCGAGCATCAGATGGTGATATAATATTATCAGAACTGGAAAATGTATAATATTTGATCCCTTTATTGGTTGCAGTAGACTTTCAAGGTATTGATACTTTGGTTGATAAAGTGATTTAGAATAAACATATACGTTTTCAAACTTTAAACCATTAGCATGTTCTATCAGCCCAATCATAACGTTGGTTTTACCGCAATTTGATGGACCAACAACTAGACATCGAATAGATGAAGGCAGAAGAACACAATGTTTTTCCTTTTTAGCTAAGGATTGCACGCCAATGTCATTATTGTTTATGGTTAAAGGTGTTGATTGTTTCACAACACGCATGTTTGCAAGTACTAAATTCGATTTGTAAAAAAAGTGGAATTATATATATATATATATATATATATATATATAATTCCACTTTTTTTACAAATCGAATTTAGTACAAATTTTTCGTCCGGGTACAAAACTAATCGAACGGTTAGCTCGGGGAGACAAGGGAATAAACAAGTTAGACGAGGCTTGTAAGGAGCACGATATTGCATACACCAAAGAAAAGGATCTATCTAAACGTCATCAAGCAGATTCGAAGTTAGCTCAGTTAGCTACAGAAAGACTAAATTCTGGTGACTCGTCTTTAAATGAAAAAGTAGCAGAATTTGGAGTAGCTACCGCAATGAAGGCTAAAGTAAAACTTGGTATGGGTGCCTGTGCATCACTGAGAACAAAAAATATCAATAAAATAAGAAAACTGATAAAGAAACGTAAAATAAGAAGTACGCTAGGTATTAAAAGTATTATCAAACAAGCACGTACAGCTTTAAAAAAGACTAAAGGATCTAATATTATGGATGCAATCAACATAGCAATTAAGGCCGCCAATACAGCAAAACAAAAGAAGCATATTAAATCAGCTCGTATTATATCAATTCCAAAACAGGAGGTTTTCTACCACTAATACCAATTTTGCAGGCCTAAGCGCTCTTGGTACTCTTACTGGAGGTGCAGCTGCTGTTGCAAAAGCAGTTTCAGATACTAAAATAGCTAAGGAACAACTAGCGGAAAAACAACGTCATAACAAGGCAATGGAGGACATTGCAGTCGGAAACGGCATGTACATCAAACCTTATAAAAAGGTTTTGGTCTTTTTAGCCCCTGCAAAACCTCAAAGGAACGCAACTTGATTTTACTAATCGAGCACTAAGCAATGTAGAATTAATAAAGTTTGTTAAGCAATTAGAAGTACCATATTTCCGTGGAGTGTTCATGAGAAACAATCTTCCCAAGAAAGTTAATTTAAAAGAATGTGGTATAATTAATTTAGATGTAATAGAAGGTTTAGGTACGCATTGGACCTCCTATAAAAAGTACGGTAGTAGCGCTATTTACTATGACAGCTACGGAAACCTGCGACCGCCAACAGAGTTGATAAGTTATTTGAATAGCGGGGGTAAATGTAAAATTCTTTATAACATTAACCAAGAACAATCGTACGGTACTGTGTTTTGCGGTCATTTATGCTTACAATTTCTAAGTAGTGCATAGAACTGCGTACGAAGTTGTTATGTCGTACACTTTTACTCTAACGGGAAACACTTCAGTTTTAACAAGCAATTTTAATCCGCCTATAAACTTGGATAATGATTCGGAGTACGTATTAGGATTAACAATTTTGAGTCTTATAACACAATTCCAAACATAGAAAAGGAATAAATAATAAATTTTATTATGGATCTAACGGAGAATTCATAGAAATACCTGAAGGTGCTTATGAGATTAGAGAAATTAATAAATATCTTCAAAAAGCTTTAGGTGATAAAAGATGGCGTGGTCGTATGGATCAATTACGAAGCGCTAGAAAGACGCCAGTGTATATAGAAATTACAGCTGACAATAATACACTTAAATGTAGTATTAAATGTAGTCTAGATGTGGATTTTAGCAAAAAGAATTCAATTGGTTCTCTACTTGGTTTCAATCCGCGAAAATTGCTAGCATTTGTCACGCATCAAGCAGACTACGCGATCAACATTTGTAAAGTGAATGCAGTTTTAATCGATTGTAATATTGCAAGTGGATCCTATTTAAATAGTAAACCAGCCCATGTAATACACGAATTTTTTCCTCAAGTACCTGCAGGTTTTAAAATTGTCGAGTGTCCACCTACGATTATATATCTACCAATCAGGTCACGTATAATAAATGAAATAATAGTTAAAGTGTTAGATCAAGATGAAAATTTAGTTAATTTCAGAGGAGAACTGCTAACTGTAAGGTTGCATTTAAAAAATCTGCAATAGCCATGGGTATTAGGTATAATGCACGCAACATGTCAAAAATTGATATAAATGCTGAAATTTCAAAGCAATCGACACTCGATTGATTGTTTCAAGACCGCTAACAACACAAAACCGGCAGTTTCTACAATCGTTAGGACTGCATTTAATTAAAAAAAAAGTAGAATGAATAGTGAAATACTGAACGTGCGTGAAAAAGTTTACTTCGACAATGCAATTGTTAATATTGAAAACATACTCATCAACCTTATGCTAACACATCTTTAAACAATAATGATGAAATTCGAATCCCTATACAACAACAAGATGTATACACCTTACCATCAAAGAGCATGCTGTACATAGAAAGCAAATTAATTAAAACAGATGGAACACCGTCTCAGACAGCAAAGTTTGTAAATAATGGAATTTTGCTGCTTTTGATGAAATTAGATATGAGATTGGTGGTATCATTGTAGATCGTGTTCGGAATCCTGGATTAACGTCTATAATGAAGGGATATGTTTCATATAATAGCAATCAAAGTAAACATTTACAAAACGCTGGGTGGTTTCCTATGGATGATTCACAAATAGTTGATGCTAATGGGAATTTTAATGTTGCAATAAACCTTTCAATGGTTCTCGAATTAAGCGAAGATTTTAAAAAAATTATTTTAAACCTCCGTCATGAGTTAGTCTTACTACGTTCTAGTTTTGATACTAATGCTATAATTAATCCTACACCCGATGAAGAAATAAAAGTTGTTTTAAACAAAGTTTTATGGAAAATGCCGCATGTAGCCGTTGATGATACTCAACGAATTAATTTAATAGAATGCGTTGCACAAAATCAGGATTTGCATATTCCGTTTAGAGGATGGGAGTTGCATGATTATCAACTTCTACAAGAAACGCAACGTCATACATGGAACATTAAAAGAACAAAACAATTAGAGAAACCAAGATTTGTGATTGTTGGTTTCCAAACCAACCGAAAAAATAGATACATGAGCAACTACAGTCGTTTTGATCATTGCTATTTAACCAACATGAAACTATATTTAAATTGAGAAATTTTCCCGTACGATAACTTAAATTTGAGGTTCGAGAATAAACAGACTGCGTTGTTATATGAGATGTATGCTCAGTTTCAGCAATCATACTACGAAAAGGAAAATGAGCCACTTTTTAATCCTGAAGATTTACGAAGTATTGTACCATTAGTAGTCATAGATTGTTCTAGACAAAACGAAGAGTTAAAATCTAGTACTGTCGATATTAGATTAGAATTTGAAACTAGCAGAAACGTTTTGCCAAATACATCTTGTCATTGCCTTATACTTCATGATAAGATAGTCAAATACAATCCACTCTCAAACAGCATAAGAATATTATAATTACTTTATTATTATTATTACTGTACCTTTACAAATTATGAAAAAACAATAAATCATTTAGCAATCACAGTCTATTTATTAATATTTTTACATGTTTTACAATATCTTTACATGTTTGAATTATTAAGTGATTTAGTAAACAGCCATAAACATTGACAATTTTAAATAAAAGTTTTGTTATACATTTCTCAAATAAACTAACTGGTATGTTAGTAACAAACTGGATTTTTTTAAACAGAACGGTTACTACTACTACTACTATATATATAGTTCAAAACTCGGGCAGATTGAAAGGTATCCTATTTTAGATACATCCAAAAACGAAAATCGGTGTACTTGTGCAGGTATAAACATAACACTGAAGTTTTATAACTAAAAAATATTATATGTTAATCTAGATAAAATAAATTGAATTCTTTATTTGAGCCAGTGGTTGAAGCTTTACAAGTCATCTCTGTATGTATAGTTATACCCCAAGGTTTAATATCAGTGGTTAAGGTACTAAGAATTCTTTTATCATCACTTGGATTAAGAACAATTTTGTTTTGTTTAATAGTACAGACATCATGTTTGACTGATCTAATTAAACATTGCTGTTTCTGTACAGTCTGTTTATAAAACAAAGCATTCTTATAATCATCAAAAGAAATTTGCTTAATACTTGCTAAGGAAGATCCCTTTGACTTTTTTATTATCCTATCCTGAACTCTATAAGTGTACATTTTAGATCTAAGTCCTACAAACTCTAGCATGATGTCACCATTGTTTTCATCTTTCATAATACCAGGAACTTTTTTATTTGATAATGGAATATGATATTTGTTATGAGGGTCGTAATCGGAAGTATCAAATCTATGAATATCTTGTTTGATATAAGAGTAAATATCTTCAACGCTAAACTCGTATATCAAACTATCCGTATCTGTGTACAGCAGCTTTGCTTTGTTAGCAAATTGCGATTTTATATAACTATAGTGAAATTCATATAAATAGGTTTTTGAAATATCTAGAATAGAGAAACCTACATAAATGGGTTTGTTTAAGTAAACCTCTAATTTATTCATTTCTATTAAGACTAGATCTTTGTCTAACACAGTGCAACTATGAAAATTAGGCTTCGCTATGTAACTACGAGCTCCAAACCGTCCTTCCCATTTGGTCACTAATTTCACATCTTTCCTTTTCCGTACGTTTTCCATCATCTTTCCATAAACCGAATTTATCATATTTTTATAAAAGCATATATCGAAACTGTTTTTGACTGTTGTCTTAATTTCGTATTCAAATCAATGTATTCTTTTAACCAAGGAGCTTGTTTAAACCGAAGAACCTTATGAATCTTTTCAGTTCTAAACCGTAGCTTAAATACATTTTTAAATTCTTGTAGTGAATAATATAGTTGAGTTTTGGATATAAAGTTGTAAGTAATTTCTTTAAGTTTGATTTATTAGAAGGTACTGGTGGTATCATATGTTCAGGCGCTAAGGTAAGTCACTGTGAATTTCATGTAAAGATACTGGATAGTGTAAATCGCATTCAAAAATATATCCTACATCAGAATCATCAGGAATATTAAGTATGTCTAAACGTACTATATCTGGACTGGTACCATCTAAAAATTCAAATTCTCCATGTGGAAGATATTCAGACATTGCAACCCCATATAAATTATTAACATCAAAATACATTAAATATTTAGAATCGAAATTTGGATCATAATCTGCATTCATATATTTGTTATTTGCTTTAGCATATCTATTCGAACATTGAGAAACACCGCCACGAATTCCCCGTTCTAAAAACATTATTTTTCAATATCAGTAAGCAGCTCGAGTTTAACGTTCGTCGTTTTAACATCGCATCTAGAGCTAAACCAGGAGCCGTAAAGTAGTGAAGCGGATCTAACTTATACGTGAACATACAAGTTTTTCTAAAGTTTTCAAATATATCAGTCAAGAGCAGTATATCTGTTTTTAAATATAGGTCTGAATAGTCCCCTAGTGTTTTTATATTAAATGTTTGCCAAACGTGTTTAGCATGATTGTAGTCTTCATCTGAGATTTCTTCATTGCGCAAACGATTAAAGAATGCTGTTTTACAGGGTAAATCGGTTTCATTGAGCCTATCCCAAGAGTTAATGTAATCATAGGGAAATATACCTTTACGCGTAAGTAACTGAAACTCATTATCGGTGTTACAATTTTCCCTGGTGATGGATTCTTTATTATCATCTAAGTATGAAGCTAATTTTTCGATGCTAGATGCCATAAACCTGAATGAATCGATAAATCTAAAAGTAACTTTCGTACCATTTACATATTTTGTAAAAGATAAGTATTTTTCCTTATTTATTGGTAGAATACTTAACAAACCTGAAAACCCTAACGCAATTTTTTTAATAATGAAATGCGAATCGTAGCCTGATAAGTTATGAAAACTACCGGTATCATATAAAATTATGATAATTGATGTTGCAATCTTGATGAGCCGCTCCTCGAAATTCACCTGTAAAGTGACAGTGATCGCGAACTCTAATATCATCTATACTAAAAGGTTTATTGCAAATGTGACAGTGAAGGGCAAATTTAAATGCTAACTTTTGTTCTTCTGTTAAAGGATTCATAGGTTTTGGGTTACAGAAAATTTTATTAGTCGTTTCTGAAATCAGTTTCAATTGAGCAACAAACCATTCAATACAATCCTTTCCGCGATACAATTGAAATTTGGAATATTTATTATCATACGAGCATTTCAAATAATACGCTACACTAAAGGGTATATGCCTTTGGTAAGAGACTGTGTTTAGTATTACCTCCGACTCATTGCATGGCTCTAATATACATTCGAGATCTGCATAAACTACAAATGATACTTTTTCTTGATAGTGAAATGTTTAAACGTTAGATACTTTTGGATTCTTCGGGTAATCTTATTGAGCAAGTATTCTGTTTTTCGCAATAATTCGAATGACGCTTAAGTAATGCTGCTGTACTAAAATTATTTAAACATCTATAACAAAAATTTTCTATGTTCATGTGAAGACAACTGTTTTGCAAATAATTTTGACATATCCTTAATCCAGGTAAAATGAAAGTGATTCTCATTAGCATTTGTCGGACGAGAATATTGTAAGGAATCATTATTTAAAACTAACAGATTAATAGGTTCAATTTTTTAAAATTTTCACTTAAACAAAATGGTAGTATTTTAGTATTTTCTATACAATATAGGTTAATTGCGAGATTGTTAAGCTTCTCAATTTTTTATGTCTTTTAATGCGATTGGAAACTGAATTGAATTGTAGCGTAATACTGTATCAAAATGTGGATAGCTAGATATTCTCTGACTATTTTGTTTAGCAGGATATAAAGCGGAAACCAAGCTCCAAAGAATGCAATGTTGATCGTTATTTATTACATTTACCACAGCTTTTTCTTTTTATAAAGTCCGGAACCGGTACAAACGTTGAACACCCTCCTTTAAGTGGATCATGATTGTTTATATTTACCTTCAAGTGTAAAACTTCTTGGATTGCCCAACCAGAATCTTTCTCGCAAAATTCTTCTAATCGCTTCGAAATCTTGTTCAATACGTTCTCCTTATACCACAGCTTGAGATTGGTATTTATATCGATGTGACGATTTGCAGTAGGAAACGTTTTCAAATCTATTTCACCAGTTGTAGGCTTAACAAAGTTAGCGGCAAATATTACATTAACTTTCAACATTGACTTTTTTAAGCAAGCAACAATCTTGCGTTTAAAACTAGCGAACGCCTTGTCTAAGAACACTAGAGGATCTCTATAATTTAAATTGGTAATAAGTCCCGTAATTATTCGACTTCCAAAACATGATTGTACATCATGCCAAATCAAATTTTTTCGAGTATGACCTCTAGTAAGCGTTGCATCAACACCTTTACCACGATATTCCAAAGTACGTTTCAAGTGCCTCAATCGTACAAGGTAGCTTTTAAGATTTGCTAAATTAGATTCCAGCCTACTAGGATTTTCTTGTTGATTGTCTTTGTATACCTTATTTTTAATAGCAAGCTTCAATATACTAATATTTGCTTTGATAATTAAAATGTGTTTCGTTATTTCATTCACTGATTTAATTAGATTCACGCATTTTACAGTTAATCTCAAAATTGAGCTACTAATCTCGGATACGGTTTCAGCATTCATGATTCTATATAAAATCAAAATACACTACTTAATAATACAAGTATTTTCTCTATTTATTATTTATATAAAATATCATCTGACGTAAGCAAAACAACTGCAAAAGGTTCATTCATCTGAGTTTACGGAAAACGCGTAAGCAAAACAACTGTAAAAGAAAATAGCATACAAATCGAAATAATTGCATAACGAATTGCTTCAATGCAATTGTTAAAAAATCGCCTTTATTTACGTTTTTTATTCAAGACGATTTTCAAGCTTGAGTTGTGAATGCGGTCTAAAAATTGCAGAGTTGCCTTCAGTACGTGTCTATAACAAATAATTCGCTATGCAAGCGTTTCCAATATTTACATACTGAATGCAACTCTCAGCAAAACAACTGCAAAAGGAATGCATTCAACATCATTTTCATTTCCGTATGCGTTTACTACAAAAATGTTTTATACGACCTTTGATTTATTATGTGTACAGAAAATACATTATCATTACAGCGCTATTTTTATGATTACATTGAAATATTTTTAAATAAAACAAAGCAAATTTGAAAAAAAAATGTCTCAGATTAAACCGTCTTGTTTAATAATGTACACGCACTCATGGTTTTTAAAAAACCCAGTATTAAAAAAACATTCTGCAGTTTTATTATATAACAGTACCTTTAAAGAATTTTCACACAATTTACCCATGCTTGAGTTGTGCATGCGGTCTAAAAATTGCAGAGTTGCCTTCAGTACGTGTCTATAACAAATAATTCGCTATGCAAGCGTTTCCAATATTTACATACTGAATGCAACTCTCAGCAAAACAACTGCAAAAGGAATGCATTCAACATCATTTTCATTTCCGTATGCGTTTACTACAAAAATGTTTTATACGACCTTTGATTTACTATGTGTACAAAAATACATTATCATTACAGCGCTATTTTTATGATTACATTGAAATATTTTAAATAAAAACAAAGCAAATTTGAAAAAAAGTCTCAGATTAAACCGTCTTGTTTAATAATGTACACGCACTCATGGTTTTTAAAAAACCCAGTATTAAAAAAACATTCTGCAGTTTTATTATATAACAGTACCTTTAAAGAATATTCACACATATTACCCATATATATGCATGTAAATTGTGTCAGCGGTAATCTAAAAAAAACTTATTCTATAAATATTACTACTTAAAGGGATTTATTTGCATTGCATTATTTTTAAACGAAAAATTAATCTGAAGAAAAATATCATAATTTACACGCACTCATGGGTTTTTTTTTAAAACCCGTTATTAAGAAAAAACATTTTCCAGTGCGTGAATTTTTGTTAATTTTTTTATGGAAAATAAATTATGCTAGCAGTAATATAAAACGAAATTAATCTAATTTAGGTTTTTATTATGCGCCTTCTTGCAATTTTCTGTTTTCAGTCAATGAATGTAATTCATTATTTCTGCTGAGCAGTACCTTTAAAAAAATTTCTTATACAGCATATAAATTATGTCAGCGGTAATCTAAACGAAATTAATCTAATTTAGGTATTTATTATGTGCATTCATTGCAATTTCTTTTTCAGACAATGAATCTAATTCATTATTTCTGCTGAGCAGTACCTTTAAAAAAATTTCTTATACAGCATATAAATTATGTCAGCGGTAATCTAAACCAAATTAATCTAATTTAGGTTTTTTATTATGTGCATTCATTGCAATTTCTTTTTCAGACAATGAATGTAATTCATTATATCTGCTAAGCAGTACCTTTAAAAAAATTTCTTATACAGCATATAAATTATATCAGCGGTAATCTAAACGAAATTAATCTAATTTAGGTATTTATTATGTGCATTCATTGCAATTTCTTTTTCAGACAATGAATCTAATTCATTATTTCTGCTGAGCAGTACCTTTAAAAAAATTTCTTATACAGCATATAAATTATGTCAGCGGTAATCTAAACGAAATTAATCTAATTAAGGTTTTTTATTATGTGCATTCATTGCAATTTCTTTTTCAGACAATGAATCTAATTCATTATTTCTGCTAAGCAGTACCTTTAAAAAAATTTCTTATACAGCATAAGTTATGTCAGCTATAAATTATGTCAGCGATAATCTAAACGAAATTAATCTAATTTAGGTTTTTTGTTATGTGCATTCATTGCAATTTCTTTTTCAGACAATGAATCTAATTCATTATTTCTGCTGAGCAGTACCTTTAAAAAAATTTCTTATACAGCATAAGTTATGTCAGCGGTAATCTAAAACAAAATTAATTAATTTAGGGTTTTATTATGTGCATTCATTTCAATTTCTTTTTAAGACAATGAAACTAATTCATTATTTCTGCTGAGGTATAATTATATTCGCTTACATACTGTTTTGTTCATTAGAATAGATTACAGAGCTGAATTTTTTTCAGAAAACGATGCAAATTTTTAATTTTTTCTAACAGATCAGTTTATTATTTAATATAAATACTTCACGTAAATTTTTACCAACAGTATTCAATCAGATCTCTTGTATAATTATTAGTTACTATTACTAGCATCTTTAAAAAAAAATGAGTAACTTGTCATCAATCAAAAATTGTAATAATACCAACGTAAAAGTTCTAGAGCAATTTATATTACATTCTGACGAAGACGTGATTAAAGAAGTTTTTGGCTGTTCTTCGCCTCAATTCAACACTGCTGCTATTTTTGATAGTGACGTAATAGATATATCACGGTAAGTGCTTTTTCACATTTATACATGTGTTTTTAAAACAGTACTAATTTATAAGTTACATTAGATCAAAAAACCATTCTGGAAATTCTGAGGCTATCGTAGGATCGTTGACACACTCTGGTCCTCTCAGAAACATCAGGTAGTATACAAAAGAAAAGGTGAACCTACAATAATCTTTTATGTTATGCTCACAGATCAGGCAAAACATGTCGACTATGAAAAAGTTATGTACAGAATCTAATATGGCTGTTTGCTGTGAAGATGACAAATCCTACGAAGATGACACAGTAGAGTTGCTTAACGCATTTAAAAAGCGTGGAGAAAAGCTACTGCGTCGTATAGATTTGGAACTAGAAATAATAAAGCAAAAAAGAGAGGAACTAACAGCGAGGGAGCAGCAGATACTTCAAGAACGGGAGTTAATAAATACTTTTTCATTTATAAATAGTTAGATCAAAATATTCAACAATTTGTAAAATAAAAAAGTATTTTATAAAAGTTTCTCTTTGAAACAAGACTTTCTAAACAAGGTAGTAAGCTCAAAGTAAAACGCACATAAATCAAAACCCACTTTAATTTGATACATCATTCTTTATACAATCGACTTAGATGTGTTATAATAATAAACTAATTTCTTAAATTAGTGACATATTATTATGAAAATTCTATGTTGACAGTTATGTGTTATGTTACTAGTTATGTATACGTGTTTGTTCGAACCAATACTTTCATTTAATTGTTTTACTCCATGTGCTTGAAGGTATTCAAAATATCTCAATGGCAATATACTCTTGAACTCTTCTGTTTCCACTAATACTCTTTCTCCATATTTTGTCTTGATTGTTTCCACTTTTAAAACTTCAAACCTCTTATTCACTACAAGATCTTTTGAATTTACATAAGGTTTGCGATATGTGGTTTTATTAAGAGTATTAAAATCCATATTGCTTTTCTTTGACTAATTAAATTAATATTAGGAGCAATCTCCTTATATAGCAGATTACCACCATCTGCGTACTTTGCCAACCCACTTTTCAACCTATCACAAGAGTGAACTCATTTTGAATTAAAACCGGCCCATGTGTATTTGTAGCCTCTAAACATAAATCAGAATCCACTTTAATTAAAACACAATTGACTTGAATGCGATATTTTTTTGCATCTGTCATACTGTCTCGCTAGAAAACCAAATTCAAAACATCTACACACATTTTCTCTGCACTTACATTTTTCAACATACGTGTGTTACATTGAAAGTAATATAAAGCCGATCCTAATTCAAAGCGTGCCCACAAGTATTTTATATTTGAAAAGAATTCAGGTTTTCACATTTTACATTAAAAGTATATAACGCCGATCCTAATTCAAAACGGTGCACGTGTAACTTCTCGCTAGAAAACCGAATTCAAAACAGCTACACACATTCTTCTCTGCACTTACATTTTTTTCAACATACGTGTGTGTTTCATTGAAAGTAATATAAAGCCGATCCTAATTCAAAACGCGCCCACAAGTATTTTACATTGAAAGTATAGAAGAATTCATGTTTTCACAACTATTTTACATTCAAATGTTTTCACAACTATTTTACATTGAAATTATATAGGGTCCGATCCTAATTCAAAACGTGACAGACGTATTTTACACATGGAAAATACGTCTGTCGCGTTTTGAATTAGGACCGGCCTTATTTATCTACTGTCGGTCGGTCGGTCAATATATATATATATATATATATATATATATATATATATATATATATATATGTATAAGTTAATACTTTGACCTTTTCCTTATTTGATCAAATACAGTCAATATTTTTCATTTTTCTATATTTTTTTTATATTATTTGAAAATATTCGTACTTTAGAATCTTAGTAAGGCGCATTGCACTAATCTATTAGAGCAGAAAGGTATTTTAATGTTTTTACTAGCTGAGATAATTGAGAAAATGTATTCTTAAATTTTGGATTAGGATTCTGCGTCAGTTGTATTGACAAGCTGCATTTTCTTGAGTTTATTCAGGAATTACAGTAGGTAACCGATGCGAACTATATTACTTCACCACATTTGTCCTAAACCAAAATTCAAGAATCTACTTTCTTAATCATCTTAGTTAAAAGAACATTAAAAAGACCCTTCAGTTCTAATAGATTAGTGTATTATACCTTACTAAGATTCTATATTATAAATATTTCCAAATAATATAATAAAATCTAGAAAAATGAAAAATTTTAGAGTATTTGATCAAATGCAAGAACAAAAGAAGTCAACGCTTCAACTTACACCAAAAGCAATTGTACGAACTTACAACGTCTGAGTATATCCACACAGCCGTTTTTACTCCTTTAATGATATCGCTCTTCTTTACAAAACGTGTAAATTGCTTTTTATTGTACAAATAATAACTGCCTTCTTATTTTTATGAACGCCATTTTGGTTTTTTGTACATTCGGATTCGCTAATTTTTTTTGATTATAGTAACCTATGACAGATAGCAAAAAAGCTTTCTAAATAAACACTTAATCGTAAATAATAATATTTTAATACTTATAAATGGTAAACTTAAACCAACCTTTTATAACTTAATTGATGTAGCAAAGGAATAATGACCGACCATCATCAGCTTTCCTTATTTCTTATACATGCCATTTTGTGTTTTGATACATTCTCATACACCTATTATTCTGATTACAATTATGTGTGTTAAGTAACAAAAAGCTAACAATTTTGTTGTTTAAATAAATAATATTCCTTACTTTTTATGGGGAACTGTCAAAATCAAATTAAAAAAGCAATCCCTAAAAACATGGAAGAACTTAGAACAAGATTCACTCGTGCATTTGACGCTATTCCTAAAAAGTCCATTCAAAGAGCTGTGCTAAATGCAAAAACACGCGCACAATTGTGCGTTAATGAAAATGGTCAGCTGTTTGAGCATTTATTGTAGTTATTGTTTACTGAATACATCACTTGCAACAGTGGTTTACGCTTATCATTTTTTAAATTTGGTATTAGAACACTGTTATTTACGATTAGGTCATTGTTTGAAAAGTTTTTTGCTACCTGTCATACACTTTTGAAAATTTCTCGGACGCCAAATGAGATATGTCAAATTGCTTTGCAGATTATTAATTAGTGTAAAGTTTAGCAACTTTTCCGAATTTAAACATACCCTCTATCTCTATCAATAAGCGATTTCTCCCCATAGTAACCCTCAAATTTGAATCAGCCTGTGTGTGTGTGTGTGTGTGTGTGTGTCTATATATATATATATATATATATATATATATATTGTTGTGATACTGTAGCAATCCCCTATGCGCCCTTTTTGTGAATTAAAAAGGTAAAGATTTTTAATCTCTCAATTTTTAATTTTTAATATATAATTCTAATTGCGTCGGCTAGCTCAGTTTTTAAATTCCGCACGGAGCTTGCGACAATACGACAAACAAAGGATTTAAATTTACTTTCCACCTCTCCTTCATGTTCTCAACTTTAAACCAAAACACCATTAAGCACAAATTATTATAATGTTATCAAAAATATTTATAACGTATGAAAAGGGTAAAATTCTTTAACTGGAATTTTCTTTTAGTAACTGAATAAATAGATTTAATAATTATCATTCCCAAAGATGATCAAAAAACCAACAAAATCACTATTATCATTAATTATTAACTGAAGCCTGATGAACGTTCATTTTACCTCTTTTACTATTTACGTAAATTTTATAAAGTATACTCAAAAGAATAAATCTTGCCGACCCCTCACATAAATAATCATGAAAGCAATTTTTAAAGTATTTAAATTAGTACTATTCAATTAAATGTTAAATCTTTAGTTATTCAGTTTAGCAATGTGCAATGAAACATCCATAAATAAAATAATAAAATCATAAACATTCAGATTGGCTGACCTGTTGTTTTTCAGCTTGAATCAGTCTCTGGTCCAACCGTTTTCGGTATTGTGTGCATTCCTCATAGCATCGCCTTAATCACACTAGGTTCTCCATTAAACTCCTTGACCATTTATCATTGAAGTAAATGCTTGTTGCATTTCCTCATTTGTTCCAGCAATAATCATTTATAATCGCTTCAGCATTTATTTAAACTTGTTCCCGTATTCATTTAGAGTTGTCTCCAGTAATTATTCAGACTTGTCTCCAATAATTATCTAGAGCTGTCTCCCGTAATCATTTAGAGTCCTTTTTATTAAGGTTAGTATTAGAATTTAAATTAAAACAACTTTTAGTTACTTACGCTTTTTTTATTTAAGGATAAAACGACAAACCCATTAATTTTCTATTTTCAGTGGTACTATTTTACACTTCACAATTAATCACTTTAAGTAGATATTTTTGTTTTCAGGGACGTGAACTATGCCTTACTTCATAATGAAATGATTTGTTTACAAATCTGGTCATACTTAAATGCACCGTCTATCTATTGACGAGCGCAAAGGTCGTTGTTTGTATAAACTTTCATACCGGGCTTTTGGATATCCCATGGTATTATTATTGTATGTTAACATCAACGCGTTACACTTGCCATTTTCAAAGTTCAAAACCAGCCAAATGTAAAAGTCGAATAAGTTGATCTTTGATTTCGCGGGCCGATTGTATAGAATCTCCACCGGCGCCGAAATCGTCAATATATAGATTTGACCGTATAGCCTCAGCGGCTAACGGAAACCTTTTGCCTTCGTCAATGGCTAATTGCTGAAGGGTTTTTAATGCTAGATAAGACGATGACTTAATACCATAGGTCACTGTATTAAGCTGATAAGTCTGAATGGGTTCTTCTGCGGAGATCCGCCAAACAATTAATTGAAACTTTCGATGTTTTTCGGTAACCAAAATTTGTCGATACATTTGGCGAACATCACAAGTAAAAACGAAACGATGAGTACGAAATTTCAGTAAGATTGACGAAATGTCGTTTTGGAGACTAGGTCCCGCCAATTGAGTGTCATTAAGTGACACGTTGTTTTTAGTCTTTGCAGAGGCGTCAAAAACCACACGAATTTTAGAAGTATGACCTTCCTCTTTAAACACAGAGTGATGGGGTAAAAAATAATTATCGTTCCCAACGGGCGGAGAATTGAGTAATGCCATATAACCCGCATCAAGATAGTCCTGCATGAAATTGTTGTACTGTGCGCGTAGCTCCGGTTGAGCATGCAATTTGCGCTCTAACGAAAATAGTCGTTTTTGAGCCATGTCAAAAAACTTATCAAAAATGGGCAAAGTATCGTTGAACGGTAACGCAACAATAAAACTACCGCTAGGGTCACGAGAAAACGTGTTTTCAAAAATCAAATCTGCCTTTTCTTCTTCTAGAGAAGTATAAGGCTTGGGTGGCAGCTCTTCTATCTCCCAAAAACGCCTTAGGGTCTGGTCGATAGGATCTTCTACAGAAGTAAAAAATGCTTGGACAGTATCAGACTGCAAGCTTTTTGTGGGACCAGTAATAGTCCAACCAAAAATTGTATTTATGGCGGCAGGCTGAAGAAATTTGCCATGTATAACACCGCCAGTGATGATAAACGGATAAACATCTGCTCCAAGGAGCATGTCAATGGTTCCTGGAGAGTTCCAGGTCGGGTCTGCAAAGTGCAGGCCGCATAAGTGTTCCCAATTATTAGGAACTTCAACGCTAGGTAATTTACCAGATATTGATGAAAGCACAAAAGTTTAGACTTCTAGAGATTTTTCAGAGTCTAAAATAGAGCGAATGGTGCTGCTGACGGCGCCCCTATTGACCGCTAAAGTTGTCTGCCCAAGTCCATAAATCGGAACTTGAGAACGTATGCGTGGAAGCCAAAGTTTGCTCACGCAATCGTCTCGAATAAAGCTAGCTTGAGAGCCAGGGTCTAAGAGTACCCTGATCGGTTTGTATTTACCAGAACGGTCTTGATCTTCCACAACAGCAGTGGAGAGTAAGACAGTAACCCCAGGATTTAAATTCGTCTGTGAAGACAAAACATTTGCCGGAATAGGAGAGGCTGACTGCGTCCTATTGGCATTTTTATGCATATGTGTAGCGGTCGGTTCAGCTAAACGGCTAGAAGCAGGTTGCGCCTCAAAATGTAGCAAGGTATGATGCGGCTTGGCGCAAGTTTGACAAGAATTATAAGATTTGCATTGCATGGACGCATGGTCTGTACGTAAGCAATTTAAACAGAGGCATAAGCGTTCGACAATGTCGAAACGTAAACATCTGTAAATTAAGTGATTGCCTTTGCAAGAAGGACAATGATGCGAAAATGAATTCTTTGAGTCACTGGAGCTAATTGGTGTATCCATTGAAACTACGTTAGAAGAAGCCTTTGGTTTAAATTGAAACGGTGAGGATTTCTTAGGCACTGATGTGTGAGATGTATGGACAGTCGTCGAATAAGAAACAGGTGCGGTTGAAGAAAAGGTTTCCAACGCTGCACATTGTTGAGTTAAAAAATATCTCAAATCATCGAAATTGGGTATTTGCCTCGGATCCGATTGGAGTTCAAAGCGTTTTCTAGTAAACGGATAGAGTTTTTCTAAAAGAAAATCGACCAGAATGAAGTTCCAACGTTCAGTAGGAAATTTTAAGTTAGTTAGAACAGCAAGGTTCTCTGAAAAACAATCAATAAGTGTCCTAAGTTTCTTAGGGTCTTCTGATTTTAAAGGTGGAAAGTCTTTCATAGCTTTCCAATGCAAAGTTGCTAATAAACGTGGATTGCTAAACCGCTCACGCAAGGCATTATATGAAATAATAAAATTATCCCCCGAAACAGGTACAGATTTAATAACTTTCAAAGACTCCCCGCTACAGCAGTTAATAAGTTAATTTAGCTTCTCAATATTGGTCAACGAAGTATTGTTGTAAACCAGACTGTCAAATAAATTAATAAAAGATGAGAATTTAGTTACCTCATTATTAAAATGTGAGAGCTTTAACGGTAACAATTTTGATCCCGTACTGCTTGATGTACTTTCATTAATTTGTGGTGCTCGCATTTCTTGCATCGTTTCAAGGTGGAGCAAAATGCAATAGTAGGCTGCATCTACCTCTTCACGTAGAGCGTTGTAATTTAGTAATTCTACATCGTTACATGGAGCTAAGACATCAATTAGAACCCTATTAAAATTGGAGGAAATGTCATTTACTCCCCTTGTTTGAATATGGAATAACGTTTTTAAACTTGAATCACTCTGTATAGCGTTGCCGATCTCTAAAATTTTCATATTGCGTATTTTAAATAACTCGAGTTGTGCCAAATCTGACTTTTTCGGAGCCATAATGACAATGTTATTCTGAAAGACCTACAATAAAATGCTGTAAACGCGGTAACCTTCAGCTGTGCGTTGAAAAATATTAAATATTATGGGTTGTTGTTCAAGCACGAAAATGTAAAATACCGCATAAATCAATAAATCACGTTTATGACTATTAGCCTCCAATGGGTCTTAAGTAACACGTCGAAAACCTAACGGTTTGTCAAACAAAGCGTTAAGATAAAATTTACAGTTTAAACGGGTGGCCTTTAACATGAAAGATCACAGGTCCACCAAATTTTAAACATGTGGCTAACATATTGCAAGAAAGGTTGCAACCTTTACAACTTTATTACCCTTTGCAGATGTATTCAATATTTTACGTTTACAAACCGAGCAGGTTTGTGTGTAATACAAAAACGTGCAATGGTTTTTAAATACAAAGCAAATCCCTTTACCTTTCTTATTTGAGAAGTATAAAGCAAATTATAATTTTCACGTTGCCGTGTGTTTTATATGCCGCTAAAATAAATTTAAAACTGAAAACTAACAAATTTTATGTTAAAGGATTTATTTGTAATTAACCGCTTGGTTTAATTACGGCAAAATCGCTTAATTTAATTTAAAGAAGGTATATAGCTAATATTTACACATTTTAACCCGCTAAATATGAGGTTTAAAGCACAAATTTAACAGCTAAAATACATGATTAAAACACGCTCGCTGAAATGCAAAATAATATTCAGTTTCGGACATGCGTATAAACATAGGACCGGTGAAATTCGGGTCGAATTAGGACCAAATGTGGGATGATAAGGTGATCTAGATATGTTAATTATAGAGAAGGACCAATTGCTATTATGTAGCAATACCGATGGCAGTGTAGCGGTTATGTAATAAACAAAGCAACTACGATAAACTACTTAATAAAGGATATAAATACCTTAAAGCCTGTGCTGCTCTGTGCAATAAAAGTCACACACAAAAGGTTAGCGGACAACCAAGAACACGCACGTTCGGTGTGGTGTCACCTTCAGGGCTCTCGTACAACAACTGTCTTCTGTAACCGTCCGAGTACGACTGATTGTTACTTCACGCACTCGCACTACCGGCATAAGGTTTGACTAAAAACTGTAGAGTACTCGCACTAATGGTATTTATTGTCACCACCACCAAATTGTTCAATAATGACGTAACAGATATCTTTCGTTGAAGAAGCTATTGCAAGCCAATCGATTTGTCAATCCACTATATTTAAGCTTGTTTCAGATAGTAATGGTAGTTGCTTATTGATTTTGTATTTGGAACAATTGTTTCAGGTCTAAGCCAAGCGCTTGTTTGGATCACATGCTTCAGTTAACTTTCAAAAATTTCTTCTTGTCCTTCATATAATATTCACCAAAGGAATTGTTCTCTGTTGAACTGAAAGTGTAATTTCAAGAAATATATTTGAAATTTTCAGTGAAACGGCTTTCATGGTCCTTTTCATATTAGTTACTCGTGTAACATATTGTACCCTATTGATTGTTGTGCATGTACAGACGGCGTACATGTGCGCGCCCATTTAACTTAAACCTTAGGTGAAAACCAAACTCTCCACAACCAGTTGGTTGCCAACTAGTGAGGTAAATGCACTACTCATCCCTGTCCAGCTGCCGTGCGACGCGGTTATTTTTCAAATACCTCACTCCATGGTGTGTAATTGTATACCAAGTCTCCCGCGAAATCAAAAGCAGTTACAAGCAGCTCCATAACTTAGCGCCCTCTAGCGAATGTGGTGAATACATAAAAAATGTGAGCTACGTTAAAGAATTAATTGTAAATTAAAATAAGTTAAACTAAAAGCTTTTCTATTTAAACACATATTGTTGATATTATAAAAAAGAAACAATCATAAAAACAAAAAAGTTATGAACTGCTGTTGTTATACTCGATTGTTACAACCAAGTCCATGAAATCGTGAATAGTAATTCAGCAGCCAAATTCTTAATGCTAAATGCATGTCAAAAATATAGTGTGCTGACATTTTATTCTAGAACATTCTAGTTTTTGCTATTGGTATTGCAATGCACTGTTGTCAAGCCTATTTTGTTCGATTTGAAGTTAACGCATATCTTGGTATGAAATCTCAACCAATCTTTATGCTACTATCAACTGTCAGTTACCTTGCTGCTGCACAGCGTTGTCATTAGCTTCTATAATTTTCTAAATATTATTGTAAATTTGTATAAAAACAGTTCTTCTTAGAACTACTCTTGTAGTTGATAATTTAATTGCTTTATTTGTGAATATACATGTGCCAGCACCTTTAGACGCACGGTGTAAATAAATGCCGTTGTCATTTATGTAGTACTTTTAACAGAAGCTTGAATACGGTAGCTCTTTAGTACCTCTAACTGCAACTACATAAGTGTATATTTTATATATACATTAACCTAAGTGAATATGTTAATTTTTTATACTACTAAAGATTAGGTTATTATGTTAAACAATGAATTGATATGATGATTCTCATTACAGCGTGTTAGTAATGCATTTCAAATTAGTCCAACCACGGGCAACTGTATCGGTGCAAGTGCTAACAAAGGAGAACTGCCCTAGAATTTCAAACTTAATAAACCATGTTCCAAACCAGTTGTAGACATAACTCCCTGATAACAAAATGAAAATAGGAATCTAGTATACGACATGCATGCAAGCAGTAAGTATTATTTATAATACAAATTACAGTAATTTGATTTAAATATATTGTAGAATAATATATTACATTACAAACTTTGCAAGAAGCACTTCAAGAACGTGACTTTTTTAATGGTGATAATATATGTATCGACAGTTATGAATAGCATGGGATTTAAATACCGAAAGAACGAATGTGGATTAATGAGTTGCCTTATATTGGCTTGAAATATGTAGATTTTTTAAAAACATGTGCGGTTGACACATGAAGGTACTCAGTTGGTTTATCTTGATGAACCAACCATGGATTTATGAGGATGGGACTGTTGACCGATCATGGCAAGATGATAATAAGCAAAGTGTAAAAAAAAGTAAATATTGTTTTGCATGTCGGTTGTGAGAACGGATATATTTCTGTGCAGAATTGGTGTTTGTGTCAAAATTAAAAGATGCCGATTACCACGGTAAAATAAACAAGTGAATTGTTTACTGTGCTTAGAAAATCAAGTTTTAATAATTTTAGATGAGCGGTCAGTAATCGCTATGGTTTACGATATCTACCACAGCACCGCATAACAAAAACTACCTACTACAGACTCTAAAAATGGCTTATATTCGGGAACGGCTTCATAGCAATAAAGTTGCATATGAAACACAGCGTTGACGACAAAACTACTGAGTTTAATTAAGTTATAAATTTGTTAATACATTTTAAACCGATATCTCTAACAAAATTACTTTACCAATGCTACATTGCGGATTCTTTAGTCCAGATGTAGTGGCACCAAACTCTTCGTTTACCACTTACCACTGCGTGTATAACGGAATAGAAAAAATTTGGAGTATAACCAAGGGTTATTATCGAAACCACATAGGCAGCAGTTGTGGATCTGTCGAACGTGCGTTGAGCATGTGGAGAAAAGCATTAAATCAAGCAACACCAGAAGTGTGCAGGAAGACCTATTCAGCACACTCGTAATAAAACTAACTGATGGTGGAACATGGAAATCGTGTTTAATAGGAAATATGTTGATCCACTCATAATAAATGTTGGTGTAGACGATAGCGATAACGAATTGATTAGTTCTAGTGACTGATTAAATTGTTATCGTGTGACGTTTTAATTTTAAATAATAATACAGTATGCAATGTACTATTGGTTGTAATTAAATCAAATATGATGTGTCTGTTGTTTTTTTTTATTATCAAAAGTAATCAAAATGTGTAGCAACTTGACAGCTTTAGCACCTAATAGTTAATCTAAAAGGTGTAAAAGACTTAAAAATTTCAAAAATGATGTCATTTGTTTGATGAAATTTTCATTACATTGGGACAAATTGGTTTTATTGTCTGAATAACACATTTAATGTTTACATTATGGTAGGTCATTAATTGTTGCTGCCTTGTTAGCAGGTGGCTTACACTTTTAAATTATGAAAATATCGAATTACTGTGGTCGAAACATCTCATATACTTTCACTGACTGCAGCAATATTTTCATTTGACCGATTACTGTGAAGACATATTAGTGTTACTGTATTGCTAAAAGCAGAACCTAACTAATTGATAACTTGTTTTTATAATGCATTTCTTCACAAACCAATCATTCTTGAACCGTAAAACTGCATGTTTACTCGATATGGTTTGCAGTTGACAAAATAAAAAATGGTGCAAATTCAAATCGTACACACGTCATTCAGACATCTTTTATTACTATTAGCACAACTGCAAAAGATAAACTAAACAATTTTGGTCACTATATATATATTCTAGTTCAAACTGTACCATCTATGAATAAAAATAACTAACCAGGTTTTAGGTGCGTGAAGTTAGCTCGCAACAACAAATTTTCAAAAATATTTGTCATAATTAAACGCCAATTTGGCGTCATTTTGCGCCGCTAAAACTAAATTTTGCGCCGTCTTGGCAAAAAAGTTATTAATAAATTAAGATTTTTCCGGCCAAGTTCACGAAACCGCACTTTTTTGTAATTATCAGAAAATCTTTATTCCATAATTTAGCGCCAATTAGGCGCTATTTTGCGCTGTTGGAACGAAAGTTTGCGCCCTCCTGTGTAACAAGTTGTTTGAAAAAATTATTTTTCCGAACTACCTAAAAACGTGAAGTTGGCCGCGACTTTTTGAATTTTGAAAAAATTGTTGTACCATAATTAAGCGATAATTAGGCGCCATTTTGCGCCGTCAAAACGAAATTTTGCGCTCTCCTGTGTAGCAAGTTATTTGAGAAAAACTGTTTTTCCGAACTAACTAAAAGCGCGAAGTTGGCTGCAACTTGTTTAAATTTTGAAAAAAAATTTACACCAAATTTAAGCGGTAATTAGGTGCCATTTTGCGCCGCTAAAACAAAATTTTGCGCCCTTCCGTGTAAGAAGTTATTTAAAAAAACTATTTCTCTAAACTACTCAAAATTGTTAAGTTGGCCGCGACTTTTTTGATTTTTGAAAAAATTTTTGTGCTACAGTAATTAAGCGCTTTTTTGCTCCGTTAAAACGAAATTTGCGCCCTCCTATGTATCAAGTTATATGAAAACAACTATTTTTCCGAACTACCTAAAAGCGTGAAGTTGGCCGCGACTCTTTGAATTTTGAAAAAAATTTTGTACCACAATTAAGCGGTAATTAGGCGCCATTTTGCGCCATTGAAACGAAATTTTGCGCCCTCCTGTGTAACAAGTTATTTGAAAAAACTATTTTTTGAACTACCTACTTGAAGTTGGCAGCAACTTTTTTGAATTTTAAAAAAAAATGTATACCAAATTTAAGTGATAATTAGGCGCCATTTTGCGCCGTTGAAACAAAATTTTGCGTTTTTCGGTGTAAGAAGTTATTTAAAAAAAACTATTTCTTCAAACTACCCAAAATCGTGAAGTTGGCTGCGACTTTTTTGAATTTCGGAAACATTTTTGTGCCAAAATTAAGCGGTAAAAACGCGCATTTTGCGCCGTTGAAACAAAATTTTGCGCACCCCGTGTAACAATTTATTTGAAGAAACCTGTTTCTCTGGCTATCTTAAAACGTGTGTTTTCAATGTTGAAATTAACGTTCTTTACAATAGGTATCGTAATTGAGAAATAATTGTATAATTTTAAAACGTTACATACAAGGAATGTGCTATAGAAAATATTATTATAGTCTAAACAAATAAATATATTACAACCAGTGGCGTCTTGCATTTTGCTGAGTACACAATATTTATTTAAGTATAATATAGAGTGAAGAATTAAATAAATAAAAGTGAAATACAATTCGCTGCTGACTTTCACAAAATCTCAGTTAGAGATATTAAAATCGGCATTTAGGATCTTAGTTTTAAATAATAAAATACTTGTATAAGCGTTTTTTAAGAAACAACTCTTAAGCGTGTAGAATAGAGATTGAAAGTTGATATGAAAATTTTATTTTCTGTTTTAACTTTAAACTTCATAAAAGTATATTATTAATCAAGTATTTAAATTATGTAAAACTACTCCTAACGAGGAGGTGTAATTCCATGGTAACACTTTCAAATATGATAAAAAATGATATGCAAATTACAAATTCTTCATGCATGAAGAGACGGGCGACAGCTAATTTTTGATAAGAGGACACCACTGGTGGCCAACTATATTATGTTCGCTTACTAGACGTGTTCGTTAGTTCTTGAATTTGGTATAAATCAAGATATGAATGTATATACTGTTCGGAAAAATAGTTTTGTACAAATAACTTGTTACACAGGAAGGCGCAAAATTTCGCTTCAACGGCGCAAAATGGCACCTAATTACCGATTAAATTTGGTACAAAATTTTTTTCAAAATTTAAAAATGTCGCGGCCAACCTCACGCTTTTAGGTAGTTCGGAAAAATAGTTTTTTTCAAATAAATTGTTACACAGGAGGGGGCAAAATTTTGTTTCAACGGTGCAAAATGGCGCCTAACTACCGCTTAAATTTGGTACAAAAATTTTTTAAAAATTCAAAAAAGTCGCGGTTAACTTCACGATTTTGGGTAGTTTGAAGAAATAGTTTTTTTTAAATAACTTCTTACACAGGAGGGCGCAAAATTTTGTTTTAACGGCGCAAAATGGCGCCTAATTACCGCTTAAATTTGGTATAAAATTTTGTTCAGAATTCAAAAAAGTCGCGGCCAACCTCACGCTTTTAGGTAGTTTGGAAAAATAGTTTTTTTCAAATAACTTGTAACACAGTAGGGCGCAAAATTTTGTTTTAACAGAGCTAAATGAAGCCTAATTACCGCTTACATGTGGTACAATAATTTTTTCAAAATTCAAAAAAGTCGCGTCCAACTTCACGCTTTTAGGTAGTTTGGAAAAATAGTTTTTTCAAATAACTTGTTACACTGGAGGGCGCAAAATTTCGGTTTAATAGCGCAAAATGGCGCCTAATTGGCGCTAAATTAGGGAATAAAGATTTTCTGAAAATTGAAAAAAGTGTGGATTCGTGAACTTGGCCGGGAAAATCTTATTTTATTAATAACTTGTTTGCCAAGACGGCGCAAAATTTAGTTTTAGCGGCGCAAAATGGCGCCTAATTGGCCCCTAATTATGACATAAATATTTTTGATAAATTCAAAAATGTTGCCGCTAACTTTACGCACCTCCAGGTTTTCTTCTTTGCTGTTATGTTTAAAACCGCAATGAATATTTCAGGTACAATGCAAGCGAAAGTAAATGTCACGTATTCCAGTTAAGTAACTTTAGTCTCATCTCTAAAAAAATACGTTTTGTTACACGACAACCTAGAAAGTGTTTGATACACGATCGTAATTAGATAGGTTATGCGTGTACAAAACTACTAAAACCGGTTTTCTATATTTATTTTCTTATGGAAAAGTGTAAGATCGATTTTGCAAATTTTTAACAAACTATAAGAATCTCCATATGCGGACGTCAGGCCCATTTTCGTCATATCTTATGACTGTGAGAAAATTTGTACCCGTTTTCCAACACCAAGTATTAGGCTTAACAATAGATCAAAATAAATAAATAAATAAATAAATAAATAACAATAAAATTTATTAGATAATTTATACATACATTTACAATAATAGTACATTTTTATACATATATTTTATATGTACCTCTTGTATTTTGCCATCATATATAATCGCCTACAGTCTAAGTATCGTCCATGATCGAATAGTGTCCAATAAGGAGCATTACATATGAGCTGGGAAGCTAGTATCGTTTGCCGTCTCATGGGCTTAATGCAATTTCTCTTGTACAACGGTATGGACGCGATGCTTTGCCGACTCAATTAAGTTCTGAGTAACATATACTTTTTTAAACTCTTCTATGCGGCTGACATAATCATCGAACGTAATTCTATTTTTTATCACCGAAATTCTGGTTAGCAAATGATCGTGTATTTGGTTCATCTTCTACCATCAATCGTTTCATTTCAGTTTCCTCTTCTTCACTAGTTTTAAAAACCTTCAACACATACATCTTTGCTTGTAACCCAATAAAGTCTGTCATAAGTCACCATTATTTTCATCCTTTATCATACCCAATACTTTATTGTTAAGTAGAGCAATTCCATAAATATTAGTGAAAGGGTAGTCCAATGTATTAAAGTGTCTCGTTTCATGGTTAAGGATCTTGATTTTATAGATCAGGCTATCTGTATTTGTGTAAAGAACATCGCATCCATCTCTATAAACTGTATTCATATATCCATAGGGGACTGATATCACATCGATGTTAGTTTTTGCCCATTCAAAGCCATCATAAAGTAGATGTTGACTCATCGCCCAACCGTACTGAATATTAACATCGTAATACATAAAGTATACATCAGGTTTAGAAGGATTGTACGTTGGTAAATAGTTCTTGTTTGCAGTAGCGCGTCGTTCCGAACACACTTAACCAAGACCTACTCGTATAACCTTTTCTATCAATAATGACTGATCGATATCTCTCAACAACTCGAGTTCGCGTCTTGTGTGCTTTAGCATTGCATCCTATGTGTACCCATTCAGCATGTAATAATGGGCAGGGTCAAGTCCACATATCGTGAGGCAGCTTGTTCGGAATTGCTCAAAAGCTTCCTACATCACACGCATTATATGCATGTACATACAGTTTCTTCGTATTTTCTTTACTTTCCAGTTTGTTGTAAAAATCCTATTGACTAGGTATTGAAATGCATTCGAGTTTTTCAAAAGAATTAACGAAATCGTTTGGATAAACACCTTTTTAAGTCATCCAAATCAACGACGATACTTTTAATTTTATAGCGGCTGTCAAACCACTCAGATTTTGAAATACTACCGGAATTGTACAAGAATCTTGGTACTTAATATTGCAACTCTCATGGGTTGATCATCCTTAGTTATTATCTAAACGAATATGATCACGAAACTTTTTATCTTTCGCACTAAACGGTTCTTCGCAAATATAGCAATGAGTTGCACCTTCAAAGTCAGATTATTGTGTAAATGTTAATGGAGGTATATCATAGGGACACATAAATACAAGTTTAACATCTTTGGCAAATTGGCGAAATTTCATAGTAAAACACTTTACACGGTATACACCCCGATATGACGGATAAAACGATAAAGAGTCATCATAACCGCACTTCACATAATATCTATAACTATACCAACATGTTCTTGATATCTCAGTGACGTTCCTTGAAATGCTTATAATCATATTTCATTTTAATAGTTTCTGTATTAAGAAATCCCATCAACGGGGTTATGCAGTTTCCTTTACGGAATATAACTTTTTAGGTTACTACATTTTTGATCCAAGGTAAAATTATTTTGTATCATATATGGTTCATACTCAAAGGTTGTCAAGTCCATTATGTCAGTTTTAAAGGATGGAAATGATGTTATCATCGTAATTTCTTTCTAAATTATTTCAGCTGTATGATTCGTTTGTTTCGATTAATAATGTATTAATTTGGGGCAGCCGTGATCTCATCTGAGCATGAAGGTTTCACTAGCAGATTTGTGCTGACTCAGATCAATAAAAGTTTCGGTCTCTGGTTTTCCGTAAGCTAATTATACATACATATTAGATAGGATAAAACGACACATGGTGTTTCCACTTTGCAGTATTACATCATCTGTCCGAAGACATGTCGAATTATTTTAGGAAGCGAAGATACATTTTCTTAAAGCACTTCGTACTTAACATCCAAACAATCAACATGCAACTTTACTAAGTTAGCTGCCTTTGACAAAAAAGTTATCGAACAGACAAAGTAGTCAAATGTTGGGATAATGCACCAAGTTAATTCTTTTCAATTTTAGGGGCACATTGGTTCCCAGATCGACGACTTTATGTTGGAGATAAGCATGTTGAGCGTTGCAAAGTCATCTTATCGCATCTGCCTTAGCTACAGTCCACAATCACTCTTCACGTATAATGAAACTATACTAGATAGAGTTTGTTACAAAATACACGTTTGAAATTTATTGCATAAACTGGTAAAACATACCTATAGTCCATCTGTGTAAATAGGTTAAAGCTTTAGTAAAGTAAATTTGCGATATATTTGATTTTTAATACTTGCTTAAGACTGGGTAATGTATTTGTAATGAAAACGTAAGTGTGCTATATAGTTAGTAACAAAAGTTGTGTAAAACAGTGAAACGACATGCTTATATTTGGCTTTTCAATTAATGTAAAGGTATAGTTACAGTGTTGAAATAAATTATTTTACAGTTACATAGAGGCATGATTAAAACTTCAGGTCATTTTACATTTGATTTCAGAAGTCTTCCTAGAGAAGAAACAGCGACAAATCGGTTTGCATTGGAAAAACTCTGCCTCAGGTTTCAAAGGATCAATTAAGACTGGAGTAATTAGCAACCTCAAACATAAAAATATGAAAGCGTTCATGACAGACTGTAAAAGTTTATTCCAAACAAAAATTCATATCGCTCTTAAAATGGTTAAAACTATCGATGTCAATACGTCGCTTTATGGAGAGTTTAAAATTACATCTGGTTCCAAGCAAGGAATGAATATAAATATTTCAAGACGTCCAATGCTGCCATCTTTAGGGATACCGATCTACACCGATGTTTAAAAAACCATAGAACCAATAATGGTGGAGCGGAAAAATTCAAGGTGCGGGATAGTGGATGGACTTTGAAGAACATTGTTAACTTGAGTGTTAACATCAAGAAATTTAGTCCTATGTGAGGATGTTCGTACATTGGGTTACCCTTCGGGATTAAGCGAAAGCAGGCGTGAGTAGATCATTTGGGAGTATGTTGAGACGCAGAGCAACACCTTGCACCACTAATCGTTTTTTAATGAGTTTTTTCGTTAAAAACCTATTAACACTAATCCTTTCTCAATAGGTTTTCTCACTAAAAATCCATTAGCACTAATCGTTTTTAAATGGGTTTAATCATTAAGAACACATTAGCATTAACCGTTTTTAATGAGTTTTCTCGTTAAAACCCATTAGCACTAATCGTTTTTAACGGGTTTTCTTATTAAAATCCCATTAACATAATCTTTTCTAATAGGTTTTCCCATTAGAATCCCATTAGCACTAATCGCTTCTTTTTGGGCATTCCCACTGAAATTCTATTAACACTGATCGTTTTTAATGGAAAAACCCATTAACGCTAATTGTTTTTTAATAATATAACCTATTAACTAATAGCTTATTACTTAATTGTTCAATGCACAGCTTTTAATTTAAGGATTAATTTAAGAGCACAGTTTTGCACTACGATTCCATTTTTAGAGAATAATTTAAGAGAACCTTACTGCAAATTTTATATAGACTTACCCTGTACATTTCCTTTTTGTTATTAACGAGCACCACTGAGTCACATAATAGACGCCTGGGTCTCAACTGACACTTTCTTTTTTACCCCCACTTTTTCTCAACTTAAAGTTGTTTATGGGTAGATACTGAGACATGGCCCACTCTTACAAATTGTTGGCGCCCAGGAATGCCAAAAACTCAAACGGATCATCTGGATTAAAGTCGGTCATGTATTTGTTATTTAACGGACAAACCTACTGCTGCATTGTACCAGTCCACCTCGTATACTCTTCTATACAAAATGAAAAATATCAATATCTGTCAGTAGCTCCAATTGTACCTCCGTGTACTTGAGCATTGCGACAAAACTTAAGCTGCCAGCGGTAAGATATTAACATGGATCCAAGTCATATGTCTTAATACAGACATTTCTGAAATTGTCAAAAATGTCTGCCAACAGCAGAACGTCTGTTTTCAAATAAAGATCACTGTACTCGCTCAGGTTTTGTATGTTAAAATTATTTTAAACGGTCTTGGCTTGTTCATAGTCGGTCTCGCTAATACCGAACAATGTCAAATTGATATAGAAGACCTCCATTGGTGGTAAACAATCTTCTTTGTTAACAACGAACTACCCTGATCGTTTGAGAAATGCTGCCGTACCTCGATAAACTGCTTCGACTCCAAATTCTTTGCCAAATTATTTAACGAAGACGTCATAAACCGTAGGGAGTCTACAAACCTGAACTGTACACAACGTTTATCCTTCTCCTTTTCATTTTGATCTTCCTCTTCTACTTCATCGTCGTCGTCGTCGTTGCCAAACAATCTTACGAATTTTGAAAAGGATATGAACCGTTCCGAGGTATTGACTATGGCTGTGACATTTATCTTATCACATCCAAGTTCGTGTACGATAAAATGCGAATCATAGCCACTGAGGTTATGTAATATTAGAATTATAAAATTTGGTATTTAATACTTGATATTACATGAAGGATGAGCGGCAGACCGAAATTTGCTGTCTAAGTGATTATACTCGTGGACCGTAAAAACTTCCAGCTTCTTACAAATGCCGAAGTTGATCGCACTATCAAATGCTTGTTGTTGAGTTTCGTCGATCGGAATCATCGGGACGTTAGTCTTAAGTATTTTACCAAGTCGGCACACTTCTTCTTTAAGCTTCTGCATAAATACTTTGACTGCATCCGGACCCCGATACATCTCGAACTTACTATGACTCTTTTTAAAGGAGCATTTGACATAGTACTCGACACTGAAAGGAGCGTGACGTTGGACGTTGTTTGTATACGAGGCAGACGAATCCTGCATGAAGAAGTGATGGGTTTGAGTGCGGCCTCGAAATCAGCGTAAATGGTGAAAGATAATTGCAGCTACTTGTGAATGTTCATAAACTGAAAAATGTTGTCGTTCTCCATTGGTAAAGTCGTCGCGACATGACCACAATCTTGCTCCGAATGTCTTTGGAGCTGCTCTTCCATCTTAAAGAATACCAAGCATCACCATCATTAGGTCTGCAGTCCTGGAACTTGTTAGACGTGTACCCTCATTGTTGATTATTCTGTGCTAACCTGTACATTTCTCTGAAATTTAACAGTCTGCATCTTTTACTATTTGCATGCAATAGACTGATCTAGGTCTACCTTTACTTCCTTTTTCCTATCTCTGCTTGTAATATATTCCGCACTAGTCCCCAAAAATGCCTTAGAACTTATTTTATTTGAGGATGTTATCTCAGGATTAAAAGAAGTCAACAAACTACCGAACAAAGAAGACGTTAACTAGGTCTGTAAACAACTTAAATAAAGCAACAGGTTAAATGTAAAGCAATAGTAAATATTAATTACTTGCACCTTAATAAAACTGCTTGCAGAACAGAGTAAAAGATGTAATCATCATCATTAGGTCTTCAGTCCTGAAACTAGTTAGACGCGTACCACCATAGTTTCCTATTTTCAACCAACCTACACATTTCCTTTAAATTTGCAGTCTGAATCTACCACTATCTGCCTGCGATAGTTTGATCTAGATTTACTTATACCTCTTTTTTCTTATCTCTGCTTGTAATATATCCCGCACTATTCCCAAAAACATGCCTTAGAACGTATCCCGCCCTTTTATTTCTCCTATTTTTTTTCACTGATATTTTATTCTCCTACTATTTCTATAACCCCTTCGTTCTTAACTTTGTCTGTCCATGCTATATCTTCATATATTTGAAGTACAACATTCCAAAAGATTTATACCGTCTTTGTCTGCTTCTCCTACTGTCCCTATTTCATAGACGTAATGTGCTGTGCTCCACACATATGTTTTCAACAATTTTCTCTTTGTTTCTATGTTTGTTGTCTTTGAACATAACCGCTTCTCTTGCTTGTTAGATGCAGTTTGGTTCCTCTTCTATTGTTTATAAAATTATAACTTATTTCCCTGTAGTGTGAAGGAGGTTAGGCAACCTACGGCTACCAAGGTCCTCCAACACTTGAACATTTGCCGAATCATAGTTAACCAATATATCCTTTTGCATAATCAACATTAGTTAAAAATACTTAAAAATCAACACCTGTAGTTGTTTATAATAATCATCAGATTTAAATGCAATTATTTTTTTTCTCATTAGGTTTACCGTCTTGAAACTGGTTGGACACGTACTTTCACATATTTCTATTCTGAGCTAACTTACGCCATTCCCTGAAATTCCCACAGCTCGGTTCCCCTTCTGTTGATTCCTAATTATATGCCTTATTTCACCAAAATTCAGTTGTGTGTAAAGGGGGCTAAACAGACTTTGGCTACCAAGGACCTCCCACACTTAGACATCTGCCGAATTAATAGTTTTTAAGTAAATCCTTTCGCACAATTAACATCAGTTGAGAATATTGCAAAAACAATACCTGAAGTTACTTATAGTTATCATTAGGTTTAAGTACAGTTATTTTTTTCGTCATCAGGTTTTCGATCTTGAAATTGGTTGGACGCAAACCTCCATTAATTTTTGTTCTGAGCTAGCCTGAACATTTCCCTGAAATTCCCACAGCCTAAATCTTTCACTATCTAATTGCAATAATCTAACCTAGGTCTACCTCTACCTCGCTTTTTTCCTATCGCTGCCTCTAATATATTCCGCACTATTCTCTTATGTCTTAGTATGTGGCCAATCATCCTATTTTCCCTATTTTTCACTGTTTTCTACATACTTCCTTTATCCCCTACCACTTCTAGTACTTCTTTGTTCTTAACTTTGTCTGTCCATGGAATCTCATCATACGTCTGTAGCACCACATTTCAAAGGCTTCTATCTTTTTCCTGTCCGCTTCTACTACTCTCCAGGTTTCACAGCCGTACGGTGCTGTACTCCACACATATGTTTTAAGCAAGTTTTTTTTTTGTTTCAGTGTTTGTTGTCTTTGAACACAGTAGTTGCTTTTTCTTGTTAAATGTAGCATGACCTTCTGCTAATATTTGTTTTATATCTTTTGCACTCTTCCCATTTTGCGTTATTTGGCATCCTTAACCTCTTGTAAGTTCGCGTTACCTATTTGTACTCTAGTTTTTGATTTATTTCTCCCTCTTTTACATACTAGTACTTTAGTTTTATTTTTGTTTATTTTCATACCGTATCTTGTTACGCTTTTTTTATATAATAATGTAACTACTCTACCTTATAGACGGCAGAGCTTCTATAAATTATGAGGGGCTCCTGTCTAAGGTTTAAGCCCAAAGTAAAGTGTATGGAAAACGGCTGTGAGTATAATAGGGCCCTCTAAAGAGATCTTCCAGTCAACTAAGCTTCATCAACTTAGGGCAGAGCTATGAGCTAGGGTCGTAGGATGGTATACGATAATAAAAGAATTTTTAATGGACGCCACTGTATCTTAATAATAGCTATAATGAGTAACGATTTAAAGATAAGATACGGAAATCTTCGAAAAGAAAAAAAACCTCCTTAACAAGCAAAACAGAGAAACATAATACTTACTTGTGACTCTGCAAACTTAAATTGGAACGACGATCTCGTACTATCTGAAAATTTAATCACCTTAAAAAGATTTGTAGAACTAGGGCTACATTAGAGCCTAGTCACTTTATCACAAAAAAAAAATAAATTCCAAAAAGATTTACTAGTAAAGATTATACATCAAAAGAAAATTATTTTATCAATACAATATCAATAATCTTTCTTTCCCACACTACAAAAGTTTTATGAATTTGATTGCTTGCTTTTATAGAAAAATTATTATTAACTTCAATGAAAGAAAGCTTTAAAACAACTTATATATATATATATATATATATATATATATATATATATGTCGTCTTAAATAAAGCACTATCACTGCTTCCTATTTCCACCCCTTGACTTCGAAGCCACTTTTTTCTCTGCATACGTCACACTTTTCACCCCCACACACGCCTACACACTTCTTTCACACACTTACAAAAATATTCACACTCAGCTCTTAATTTCAGGGTCGTCAGTTTCCTGAAACAGTTACACACTATCTGAAATTCGAGCCCTCACGTTCGGGTCGCCAAGTTCTGCTGTGATTCCCTATAAGAATCGAGCCTCTTGAATCCTTCCGCCTCGGCTGCTCACCTAGTTAAAACTTTCATCCTCATTCATAAAAGAAAACACATTCCTACCACAAACATCAACGTTAACTCTATTTACATCAATATTCACAATACATTAAAATTTAAAAATTAAATTTCAGCATAAATTTGAGCATCATAAAACTTCAAGTTCAAATTTGTCATCATTTTAATTTGCATCCAGAATTAGAGTCCTTGTAGGATGCATACTAATTAAGTTAACAATATTTGCAGACCTGAGTCTGAATAAAGGAGCATCTCCACCCTTTACGTTAATTTAACAGGTTAGTCTAATTGAGCTCAAAGACAGACCCAAATTTTCATCATAATCAAAACATAAACCTGATAAATACTCCTTTCTACTTATACAAGAAAATTTTACCTTAAAATTCAAAATTTGTTGTTTATACAAATTTACTACTGTCCATCTTTATCAAACAAATTATAAAGATATTCAACACACCAAAACATCAAAGATCGAACAACAAAGCATAAGTTACCTGAAGGTTACTGCACTCGTGGCTCAATGTACATCGTCCTTGCTAATCCCACCATTCCAGCTGGTTTATGTTTACGTCTTTGGTTCTGACCGCCTTTAAAATTTTCTACACCACCATTCGTCTAAAAGGTTTCAGGCTTAGGACTTCATCTATGTATTCTAAATCTTGTTTGTGGATCCAATCACGTTTACGAATAACATTTGATTACAACATTCCCGAAATGCACCGAAATTCATAATTCTTTCACGCATCCAAACGCATACTTCATTTATTTATTTATCGTTATTAATTTGATACTGGACAGTATACCCGCAACATAACCAGACTTTATTACCTTTATTTTATCTTCTCAGTGCACTAATGCATAAAACTGTTATAGTAGCACGTAATCACCATCTATTCTGCTGGACGTTCGAATAAAATCAAAAGAGCAAAACTGTTTGAAGTATCGCATAAAATCAAAATAAAGAGCTCGTCCTATTAGCACGGGTATATAAGGCTCGCTTGCAAGTCAATTTGTCCGCGATGGACGATTTTGAAATTCGCATTCTATTTTCCTTCGATGGCTCGGCACAATGATTCTACTGAAATTTGCACTCGTCTTGCAACACGTCCGAGAACAACTAATTAATTTACAGAAATTGTTATGTCTCCACCTCTCCTGTTTGCATCTTATTTCAACCTTAGCGCCAATCTGTCTGTTCGTTCTATCTACAACCTGTGCTCTCGTTTTACATTTCCCTCATTTAACTACCAATGCATTCCTCTCGCTTGTCTCTATACAAACTCGTCTTACTTGCACTCATAGCTTGAACTTATCGAATCACATCGTTATCTCAGCAGGTGTTCCTTGTCATACGCCGAAAGCTTGTGTGCCTTCCACGTCTTTATAATTTCTCGATAGTTTAGTACTTGAATGATTAAAACAATTGAACATTTAATTCTGCTTCTTTTATGAAAGCGTTCAGTGAATAATTTAAATCCTTTATTTTTAACGAAAGGAATAAATTTTTATGCTCCACGATTTTATAAGCGTATTATCATTAAATTCACATTCCCTTCTACACGTTGATTATGATTATTACAAACCCTACATTCTAATTAAATGATTTACACATTTAGCGTAGACCTATTAGCGTCCTATTTCCACTGCTTTGATATACATGGTGTTTAACATTATCTAAACAATATAAACCCCTATGTTTAGTAAATGACGAATTTATTCAATATGCCTTTGAATGACGCTTATTATTACCCAAAGCTTCCTTATACACGGTGATTAAAATTATTATCTGTCGTTAATTAATTTTTACCCTGGTCTAAGTTTGAGTAATATATATATATATATATATATATATATATATATATATATACATATATATATATATATGTATATATATATATTACTCAAACTTAGACCATATATATATATATATTATATATATATATATATATATATATATATATATATATATATATATATATATTACTCAAACTTAGACCAGGGTAAAAAATTAATTAACGACAGATAATAATTTTAATCACCGTGTATAAGGAAGCTTTGGGTAATAATAAGCGTCATTCAAAGGCATATTGAATAAATTCGTCATTTACTTCTAAACATAGGGTTTATATTGTTTAGATAATGTTAAACACCATGTATATCAAAGCAGTGGAAAATAGGACGCTTAATTAAAGGTCTACTGTGTAAATTTAAATCATTTAATTAGAATGTAGGGTTTGTATATAATCATAATCAACGTGTAGAAGGAAGTAATGTAGAATTTAATTAGATAATACGCATTATAAAAATCGTGGAGCATAAAAATTTATTCCTTTCGTTAAAAATAAAGGATTTAAATTATTCACTAGACGCTTTCTATAAAAAGAAGCAGAATTAAAATGTTCAATTTGTATTTAATTTAATCATTCCAAGTACTAAAACTATCGAGAAATTATAAAAGACGTGGGGAAGGCAAGCAAAAGCTTTCAGCGTATTAGAACAAGGAACACCTGCCGAGATAACGATGTATATGATATTTGATAAGTTCCAAGCTATATGAGTGCAAGTAAGAAAGCGAGTTTGTGGTATAGAGACAAGCGAGAGGGAATGCATTGGTAGTTAAATGAGGGGAAATGTGTAAAACGAGAGCACAGGTTGTAGATAGAACGAACAGACTAGATTGGCGCTTAAGATTGAAATAAGATGCAAACAGGAGGTGGAGACATAACAATTTCTATGTAAAATTAATTAGTTGTTCTCGGACGTGTTGCGAGACGAGTGCAAATTTCAGTAGAATCATTGTGCCGAGCTATCGGAAGGGAAAATAGAATGCGAATTTCTTAAAATCGTCCATCGCGGGACAAATTCGACTTGCAAGCGAGCCATTATATATACCCGTGCTAATAGGACTTGAGCTCTCTTTTATTTTTGATTTTATGCGATACTTCAAACAGTTTTGCTCTTTATTTTTTGATTTTATTCGATACGTCCAGCAGAATAGATGGTGATTACGTGCTACTATAACAGTTATTATGCATTAGTGCACTGAGAGAAGATAAAATAAAGGTAATAAAGTCTAGTTATATTTGCGGGTATTACTGTACCAATTATCCAAATTAATAACGATAAATAAATAAATAGAAGTATGCAGTTTTGGGTATAGCGTGAAAGAATTATGAATTTCAGTGCTATTTTTCGGGAATGTTAGTAATCAAATGTTATTCGTAAACGTGATTGGATCCACAAAACAAGATTTAGATATACATAGATGAAGTCCTAAGAAGCCCTGAAACCTTTTAGACGAATGGTGGTGTAGAAAATTTTAAAGGCGGTCAGAACCAAAGACGTAAACATAAACCAGCTGGAATGGTGGGATTAGCAAGGACGATGTACATTGGAGCCACGAGTGCAGTAACCTTCAGGTAACTTATGCTTTGTTGTTCGATCTTTGATGTTTTGGTGTGTGTTGAATATCTTTATAATTTGTTTGATAAAGATGGACAGTAGTAAATTTGTATAAACAACAAATTTTGAATTTTAAGGTAAAATTTTCTTGTATAAGTAGAAAGGAGTATTTATCAGGTTTATGTTTTGATTATGATGAAAATTTGGGTCAGTCTTTGAGCTCAATTAGACTAACCTGTTAAATTAACGTAAAGGGTGGGAGATGCTCCTTTATTCAGACTCAGGTCTGCAAATATTGTTAACTTAATTAGTATGCATCCTACAAGGACTCTAATTCTGGATGCAAATTTAAATGATGACAAATTTGAACTTGAAGTTTTATGATGCTCAAATTTATGCTGAAATTTAATTTTTAAATTTTAATGTATTGTGAATATTGGTGTAAATAGAGTTAACGTTGATGTTTGTGGTAGGAATGTGTTTTCTTTTATGAATGAGGATAAAAGTTTTAACTAGGTGAGCAGCCGAGGCGGAAGGATTCAAGAGACGATATTCAGGTAAGAAATCGAACATCAGAGGATTTCACCGTAGTAAACGAGGATCACAGCAAATCTTGGCGCCCAATTCGTGAGGCTCGATTCTTATAGGGAATCACAGCAAATCTTGGCGTCCAATTCGTGAGGCTCGAGTGTTATAGGAATCACAGCATATATATATATATATACATGAGTTTAACGGTGATAACCCGTATTAATTAACATGAGCATATTAGGCATGCCTAAAGTGCACATTTTAAAAATATTTGGAAGCATACAGGGTGTTTCATAATTCCAGGGCATATTAAACTTATATTTTTAAATGGAACACCCTATATATTATTACGTTTTTGAAAAGCCCATAAAAAGAGCTTTAATTTGATATCAAATTATAACTGTCTATTTCTTTTAGTTTTTGAGATATTCAACTGTTTTTAGAAAAAATGACCCCAATTGGATACATTGTCACTGCACTAATACACAACTTATGTTAATTTTCAAGATCCAGAAAATTTTACCATATACCATATATTTGTAAATATCACTTTTTGAAATTTCTTCCTAGTATACAGGGTGTGTCAGGTTTCGCAAATGCAATTTTAAAATTTTTTAAATGGCACCCTACCAATTTTATTGCTACAATGGATAGCTCATTAAGTGTCCTTTCATTTTTGTTAAGCATTCCCTATACCTAAATCCATTACTTTCTGAGATATTTTTGATTTTCTTCAAATTTTATGAATGTTTATAATTTACATAACTAAAAATAACTTACTATTGGAGAATATTATAAAACAATCAATACATATTAATTAACAATCAACTACACTTATCCAATAACAATTTTCACTAAAGATATAACAACCCACAATAATACGCTATCAACAGAATTCTGCCAGATCAACAATATGCATTTTATAGAAAATGTTCAAACAGGAAATGAGGCAGGCTTTGAAAAAAATAACAATTACAATCAAAATGTCATTTAGGTTTATTAATTGTAGTGTGTTGTCATTTAACACATTATCAGTTCTGTTTTAAATGTAATCTTTGAAGGAGTTTTCAAAATGAATTTTACAGTGGAAGAACAAATAAATATGATTTGGGTATTGAGAGCAAGTTTAAAAAATTTCCTACTTGCATCAAGAATATACCAAGAGAGATATCCTGTTAAATGACAACACACTACAATTAATAAACCTAAATGACACTTTACATGTAATAGTAATTTTTTTCAAAGCCTGCCTGATTTCCTGTTTGAACATTTTCTATAAAATGCATATTGTTGATCTGGCAGAATTCTGTTGATAGCGTATTATTGTAGGTTGTTATATCTTTAGTGAAAATTGTTATTGGATAAGTGTAGTTGATTGTTAATCAAAAGGTATCAATTGTTTTATAATATTCTCCAATAGTAAGTTATTTTTAGTTATGTAAATTAAAAACATTCATAAAATTTGAAGAAAATCAAAAATATCTCAGAAAGTAATGGATTTAGGTATAGGAATGCTTAACAAAATGAAAGGACACTTAATGAGCTATCCATTGTAGCAATAAAATTGGTAGGGTGCCATTTAAAAAAAATTTTAAAAATTGCATTTTGCGAAACCTGACACACCCTGTATACTGGGAAGAAATTTTAAAAAAGGGATATTTACAAATATACTATGGTATATGGTAAAATTTTCTGGATCTTGAAAATTAACATAAGTTGTGTATTAGTGCAGTGACAATGTATCCAATTGGGGTCATTTTTCTAAAACAGTTGAATATCTCAAAACTAAAAGAAATAGACAGTTACAATTTGATATCAAATTAAAGCTCTTTTTATGGGCTTTTCAAAAATGTAATAATATATAGAGTGTTCCATTTAAAAAAATATAAGTTTAATATGCCCTGGAATCATGAAACACCCTGTATGCTTCCAAATATTTTTAAATGTGCACTTTAGGCATGCCTAATATGCCTCCAAATTTGGTTTACGTAGCTTTTATAATAACGGAGTTATCGACCGTTGCCACACTAAAAACTCACCCTGTATATATATATATATATATATATATATATATATATATATACATACATCATTTGTACTATTCTACATGTATTAATACTTTTTACCTCTCTATCTTTAAAATTATCTTTTATGAATTTTGCAAGTGCTAATTTATTAGAGTTCTTTAGGAAAATTATTGTGTTTTTAATAATGTTCTACAACTTGTACTTGATACCAAAAAAGGATCCTGTTTTGATTTACATATTATTAATTAAATGTATTGACTTTTTATAAACTGCAGAACTTACATTTTTAATTAATTAATTTCTTGAACCAAAGGTCAAATATCCTTATGGTCTGAACTAATCTGTATTTTAGTTGTACTGTCAAAAAAACTAGCTTAGTTACAAGCATATTTTAGTATAACCTTTTAAATTCAAATAAAGCTATCTTATAGAAATTTCTTTGCGTTCGTACGAACATTTATATAATATTTAACTATTAAATTTTGAACAAAAAATTACGTATGTCCATTTAAATCGTTATATAAAATTTACAAAAAGTTATTACATCTCCAGTAATGGTTCGGCGAAACAAAAATTGAACTAGAATTGGAGAGCACTCACCCCAAATAATCCTCTAGACAACATCGTTCGTTAATCTTCGTATGCAGTTACAACAACAGGTGCGCGAGGTATTGCACGTGTTCGGCATTACAACTTGACTTCCATTCAAAACAAAATTAACAGAAAGTTCCACAATACTTTATAAGATTACTACTCTCAACAATTTGAACTTTTAATACTGCATAACAAAAAAGACTTGTGTTTTAGTGTTCCATAACAATTACACTGTGCTATATTCCATAATTAAAAATACTTTATATACTACGTATATACATAAAACTTGCGCTGAAAAGAATCGAGAAAATGATTTAAATGCAAAATTGAGAACTATTCACCTACCGTGATGATGTTTACTCTAAAGTCACAATAGGTCGATTCAACTATGGATCGGTACTAACGGTATTCTTTGTGACCATGCCTTTGGGACTGCATGTTTTTCAAGAAACCTGATGGCTCACTTCGCCACAAACTTGTTTATGCGGTCACAGCCGTACCTCTAATGGCGAACTTTAACACCAAAGCAATTTATTACTCGAGCACGCGCAGGGCTAAATTATTGCATCAACACATACACAGATAAAAAGAAAACCTAGATTCTACTACAAGTCCATAGATGGAGTTCTAAGTAACAAATAGATATTATATTATTGAAATAGGAATTTGGTGTTTTCTATACAGTAAAAGGATTTTTGTTAAATAAATAATTATAACAAAAGCGTATATTGATGAAGGATGTAATCGTATTCGTTACAATCTCTCTGTTAGAACTGTTTCCATTTCATTAAGAGCGGTTTCTAACTTTTCCTTGCAAGATGCTAATACCGCTATATCATCTGCAAATCTAAACATATCAATCTTTTGTTCCTGTATAATAATTCCAAATGTCTTCTTGCATTTGGCAGTAATTGTTGCCTTTTTGATGTACAAGTTAAAAATTAATGGGGATATGGCACAACCCAGTTTCCCTCCTTTCCTAATATTTACTTCTTTTCGTTCCTGCTCTAATTCTGTTACCGCTGTTTGCTTTTTGAATAAGCTATGTACTAGCCGCCTATTCCTAAAACTCATTCCAATCTTCTTGGGTATTTCTAATACTCTTTTCCATTTTACATTGTCAAATGTTTTTTCCAGATCTACAAACCCTATATACACACTTTTCCCCTTTTCTAGTATTTTCTCCATTATCACCCTCAGAGCTAAAATAACATTCCATGTTCCCCTGTTTCGCCTAAACCAAATTCGATCTTTTCCTACTATTTCTTTAGCTGGTGTTTCCATTCGTTATTGTACAATTCTAGTTAATATTTTTGACACGTGGGCTGTCAAACTTATTGTTCGAAAATTTTCACATTAATTCGAGCCTCTCTTTTTTGATATAGTGACTATGATGTTACGTTTGAAATCTTTGGGTATCTCGCCTTTCTTATACATATAGCTTACAAGTTGGAAGAGACGTTCTGTTACTGCTTGGCCAGCGGCTTTTAGAGTTTCTGATTGCACCTTATTTGTACCCGGTGCCTTACCATTTTTCAGACCTTCTAATGCTACTTCAAACTCATCTCTAAGTATACGATATCCCAAGTCATCCTTTTCAATGTCTGATTCCTGTTCCAATGCTGTTATTTCCTCTCCTGCATATAAATTCCTTATATATTCTTGCCATCCATCCACTTCCTCTACATTATCTATAATAACGTTTCCTCCCGCATCCCATACATTTTTGCTATATGGTTTTGTATCCCTAAAATTCAGTCTTATTAGTTTGTATGTTTCGTCGGTCTTTCCTACTTCCATCTTAGTTTGTACCTCTTTGCACTTTTCATCAATCCATTGTTCTTTAGCTTTCCCACACTTGTGAATAATTTCCCATTTTATGGCTTTGTATCTCTGGTTTCCTGTTTCATCTGATCTATTTTTGTATTTTCGTATTTCTTTTATTATATTCAGGATACCCTTTGTTATCCATGGTTTCTTATTTTCTTTTTGTATATACTCCAGTATACCTCTGGCCGCCATATCTAAGCTAGATTTAATGTTATTCCATTCTGTTTGTACTTCCTTAGTATAAGAAATTTTTCCGGTATCTTTCGGCAATTCGTTTGATTTTTTTCAAATTTTTCGTGGATATTTATATCTTTAAGCTTCTGAAAGTCGAAGTGCTTTTCTCCGTTCCTTTTTTTTCAAATCTTTAAATTCAAGAGCAGTCTTCATAATTACGATGTTGTGGTCAGTGTCTCTTGCGTACATAAAAAATACTCAGGAGAGAAAGCGGGTGTATCACCAAACAGATATTAAACAATGCGTTTTTCAATATTCTTACCTGATGTCCAGTTAAAGCGGTAACGATTCTTGGATCCCGAACACTTACTACTGCAATTGAAAATTAATATAAAGCGGTGCGGTAGTCTTATATGGAGACTGACCTCCGAAACAGAAACTTATTGTTTAAGCGGAGACAATAGACTGTAATAGGACACGCAATCACCAAACATACGGCAAACAAGACAGAACATTGGAAGCGATATCGCTACTGAGTTTATCAAATAAATTTAAACTCTATAGAAATAATATAAGGAACTAAATTAATATATACAGGGTTGGACGGAACAGACCACCTACCAAATTGAAACATTTTAATTTTCATCTAGAGGGAGTGGGCCGAGTTTAACCACAAGACGTCTAAACTCAACACGTGCTGTTCTAATGGTGGCAACGCGGACAATCCCGTCGGCACCAGGATGCACGGAACGCCCAAGTAACCACCGAAGTGGGGAAGAGAATCGATGTTAGAACTAAGTCTCTTGGTTGAATATTATTTTTGGCTACATGCCATTTGAATAATACTTGAAGGGTATGCAAGTATTCCCGGGACTAGCGCGCCCAGAAGTCTTGGAGATACGCTGCAATAATTGCCATAGAAATAAACGATTTAAAGGCAGTGCCGCCAGTGCGGACCAGGCGGAGCGGAAAGAGCGGAAAAGGTGAAAAAATGACCCGGCGTTAAACAACTAAGGTTGCTAGGATCATTACTAACTGGGGTCAGAGGGCGCGAATTGAAGACAGCTTCAAATTGGATAAAAACGGTTGACAACTCTTCAAAGGTTAGAACCTGCTCTCCTACAACGCAAAGCAGCAGGATCTTAACGGATTTGACACCAGCTTCCCAAAGACCACCAAAATGGGGAGCGGAAAGCGGGTTAAAATGTCAAGTAATTAGTTCTTGGAAAGCTGCGGCTTTAGCAAAGGAAACTAGTTGGCGATATGCACTGACGAAGTTTGAACCACAGTTGCTGTACAAATGTTTACATCGACCACGACGAGCAAGAAATCGACAAAACGCGGCCAAAAAAGCGTCAGCGGTTAAATCGGAAACTAGCTCCAAGTGAAGAGCCTTGATACACATACAAATAAAAATGCAGAGGTAGGCCTTTAAAGTTTTGGCGCCGCGGATTCGGCTAATAGTTATTGTAAACGGAGTCTACGCCGGTATGCAACAAAAGTTTAACTTGAGTTATTCTAGCAGATGGAAGATTGCCCATGGGAAGCTGAAAAGACTTGGGATGTGTTTCCCAACAAGGAATACAAGAGCGAAGTACTCGGCAAATAGATATTGCAGCAGAACCTATCCAAAATCTTTGGCTTATAAGGAATTGTGTTGTTTGAATACCTGCGTGATAATATTTATGATGATTGTACTGAATATACAGATCCGTGAAAGGGCTCTTACTGGGCAATAAAGCGGAGAATCGTTTATCGTAAGAGATAGTGACGTAACTTAACCGGCAACCTACACGAAGCACGTCATTTAAAAGAAATGGGAATAATTTTTGGAACCTTTTAGCAAGTGGAGTCCCGGATTGAACAACCCTGATCTCAACCGTAAAAGATGCATGTTGGGTATGTTTAACAAGGCATTCCAAAGCGAGCTCGAACTAATGAGCGGATACAGATCTAGTACGTTTAGTTAAAGGATGCTTGACATAAGCGATTATACAAACGACAGAAAGAAAAGAAGACTGATTTTTAAGTAGGGCATCCAATACATTACAGGACAAAGCAGTAGTGAGTGTAACGGACCGTTCTTCACTTAGTTACAGAGAACAAGAACGTGGAACATGATTTATTTTTTGAAAATGTACTAAAATGGGTGAAGCCTTCACCATAACGAACATTCAAGCAACTCGGCGGGTAACAAAAAACGTGATCCAACGTCAGCGAGATTATCGTAAAGCCACATGACGTTAAAAGTTTTATCTTGGATATAGGCTACTCTATTGACCACGAAAGTTTTCCATCGTTGGAGTGGAGCGGAAATCCATGAATGTACAACCATCGAATCGGACCAACAGTATATTCTATTAAAGGTGAGATGGAAAGAAAACACATTCAGAACAAAATCTAGTAATTTAGCAGATACGGCAGCGGCTAGTAATTTTAACCTTGACAAGGAAAGGGGTTGCGATAGAGCTACTTTAGATTTCGCGCATACCAAACAAACAATAGGTTCTTTAGAATCGTTAAGAAAACGAAATTAACCGACGGCGCAATAACGGCGTTCCGAAACGTCCCCCAAAACAATGTACCTCACACGAATCGTAGTGAGAAGAGACTAGAAGGCGCGGTAAGCAAAAATCTACAAGAAGAAGAAGGCTCTCAACATATCTTTCCCATAAACGACAAACCTGCGGTGTTGGACGGGCATCCCAATCTAGTTTGAGAGTCCAAAGATGTCGGAGGAAATGCTTTATTAAAAAAGAAAGGAGGGGAGGACATTTCTAACGGGTCAAAAATGCGGGCTAGATTAGAAAGAATATTGCGTTTTGTACAAGGAGTATGCATGGGGTTGACCACGAAAAAGAAATTATTTAAAGAGGGGTTACGCCGGAGACCCAAAACTATTACGGTAGGATCAGCAGGATACTCAAAGCAACGAGGTTTCAATCACCGATAAGGGGCGAGAATGCCGTTAAGCAAATTGAGATCATTACTAGACCACTTGTGCAGGTCGAAACCACCTCGTTTTAAAAGGGCTACAAGCTGCTCTGTTAAATCCAAGTCGGATTGAAAAGAATCTCGACCTGCAACTATGTCATCAATATAGGTATGATGACGAAGAGCGAAAGCGGCTAGAGAAAAGGGTTCACCTTCATCATTGGCAAGTTGTAAAAGAGTACGTATGGCAAAAAATGGAGCGCAGTTGACCCCATAAGTAACAGTGTTAAGATAAAAATCCTTAATAGAATCATCAGGAGAGAAACGATACACAATACGGTGATAATCACGCTGATTGGGTGCAATAAGAATTTGCTAAAACATTTGACGAATATCTGCAGTAAGGACTTAACGATGCGGACGAAATTGTAGTAACAGTGTAGCGAGGCTCTTTGCAGTTTGGGACCAATTAATAAATGATCATTCAGTGAACCTCCGGAAATACATTGAGCGGAGGCATTAAAAACCACGCCAAGCTTAGTGCTAACACTGTCAGGTTTTATAATACAATGATGAGGTATTTAATAAAAATAATCAGAGTGACTCTTATTAGAGATAGGCTGCATGTTTTGAAAATCGATGTATTCTTGAAGAAAATCTTTATATTGTTGATATACAAGGGACTGTTTGAGAAGGCGTCGTTCTAGGGAAAGAAATCTTTGTATTGCTAAATCGCGGCTTCCGGTAAACGTGGGAGCAGCATCCTCAAAGAGCAAAGAAGCTACATAACGGCCCTGATCTGTCCGCGTATGAGTTTCCTTGAAAATAATTTCAGCTCCTTTTCCGCTACTGAAAGGATTTTGGCATCGGGAAGTAATTCGATCTACCAAAATTTGGAAACAATTTCTTCCAGGAGGGTACTTGGTCCGTAGAGCAAAGTAAAGCGGTAACCTGCGGGGTGCTTGACGCGGGAATCGATTCCATTAAAATATATTCGAAAACAGTATTCATGCCTATGGATGTATGATGTTCAACAGTAACACGATCATTTATTAGAATTTGTGGAAATACATCGGTCCCGAGTAATAAATCTATAGGACGGGGTTTTGAGAACTGTGGGTAGGCTAACTGAATGTTACGTAATGGCGGTAACTGGTTGACGTTAACGCAAATGGTATGCAGGTTTTCACAAATCTGAGGTAGGCCTATTGCGTCAATGTTAAAAAAAGGATTCATTTTGTTCACTGGTTTAATAAAGACAGAAACAGCGCCGTGAGTAGCCACGGTCTGCATAGAGCCGAGTCAGTTAAGGGTAAGAGGTTAAGGGGGAGGTTTTAAATCTAAGCGCTTAACTTATTGTTGAGTAATAAATGAAGTCACGCTACCGGTATCCAACAAGCAGCGAAACTTTTAAAAATTACCGAAACGATCACGAACTTCAATTTGCACAGTAGACAATAAAACCACCCTTTTTGGGGATTCGTGTTAAATAATACAACATTGGAATTATTGGAAGCAGAGGAGAAACGATTCACTTGTGGGAAATCGCAGGTACTCAAAGCGGGGGGAACAGATGACTTGCAAACATCTTGTTCGACGTTATCAGGCGAGGCGGTATAAACTCTAGTAGAAACGCTACTTTTTGAAAGCGATTCTAACGGGATTTTAAAGTGTAATGAGATATGATGCCACTGGCGACAAGTTCGACAAATCATAATCAATTTACACTTGGAAATAGTATGCGAACTGCTTAGACAGTTAATGCAAATTTTGCGTTCTTTTAGAAAATTATACCGATCGTTAGAGGTTAATTCTAAAAAAGCGAGGCATTTTTATAGTGGATTCATTCAACTTTGCAATGCGGGCACTTAACAACACGGTTGGTAGTGCGAACTAACATTGAAACACTGAAACGTGAACCTACTCGGCTCTGCGCGTGAATAATTTTGTTCATGTCTGATTTGTGATTTAAAGATAAGTTGCTCAGGGATTTACATGTTTTATCTAGATATGTAATGGTAGTAATGATGATGGGAGCGTGCAGCAACTCAAAACTTCGAGCTGTGTGTACGTCCAGTCGATTTAAGAGCATCTGATCTGAAATAAAGCTCCATTCCTCAACCTGAAGATCAAACCTTTTTAAGACTTCCAAATTAGTGGTAAAAACATCGACTAGTTTTTGCAAACCATAGGGGTTATCAGAGTGCAGCTTGAGAAAATTGTCCAAATTTGCCCAATACGCACTCGTAATTTGGCGGATATTTTCAAATTTACTGCTCAGTTTATTGTACGCGAGTGTATAATGACTTTCAGTTAAATCAAGATTTTTAATGGCGAGTAAAGCCGGACCTTGAAGAAGTGATTTTAGATACGTGAATTTGTCTATTGGCAACAAGTCCGGGGTAGTATGTATGAGAGAGTCGTATAAATTAATGAAATCTTTGAACATGGAGAAATCGCCCCCAAAGGAGGGGATCTGCAACAAAAGTAAATTTATTTTTGATTTTGGTGGAGCGTCATAAACAACAGCGCAAGGTTCTAGCGGTTTAGATTCATAAAGTTTCATTTTAATCGACTTGATTAAATAAAAGGAACTATCAAACGCTTTTCGGATTTTATCTTCAATCTCAAACAAATCTTCCTCGTTTTTATCCGTGGCGATCAAGGGGATAATGTTATTGGAACTTTGATGGAAGGCTTCTTCTAATTTAACCATACCCTCAAGGTGCGATTTAAATAAGTTATGATATTCTGCATTCGAAACGGCCCATTGCGCGATTTCTAGTATCTCTTATAAACTTTGAATCTGCGTGTATCGTAAAAATTTCAACTTATTGAGTTTCTTTGCCATTTTAAATAATAACTAAGCACAAATTTTCTTAAAAATTTTATAGAAAATTAACTTTGTATCAAACACGATAAATAATGTGAACGAATGCAATTCAAGTAATATAACATTTGTATTATCAATACAATATGTTTGATAACACAAACTTGACCTCAGGTAAATGATTAATAATTATGTTTTAAATTATATTGCTTATATCTGCTACTGGTAATATCCGGCTTGAAGAACCAAATTGAACGATGCGTACATAAAAAATTACTCAGGAGAGAAAGCGGGTGTATCACCAAACAGATATTAAACAATGCGGCCTTCAATATTCTTACCTGATGTCCATTTAGAGCGGTGAAGATTTTTGGATCCAGAACACTTACTACTGCAATCGAAAATTAATATAAAGCAGTGAGGTTGTCTTATACGAGGACTGACCTCTGAAAGAGAAACTTATTTTTCAAGCGGTGACAATGAACTGTGCCAAGTCTTACATTTGGTATTCCAATGCTTCACCCGAAGGTACTACCTTGGCCAGGAAGCGAGTTTTTTTTTACCTGAAAAATTTGGAATTTTTCCAAACCCTTGCTGTTCCAAGCAAGGTAGGGAACTTTAACGTGCATGACAACACTCACACACGAGACCTCCATTTTACCTCTCATCCGAACGAGGGCGTATTTTTGTGAAAATGATCGCCTAACATTTTTCAAGCGGATCGTGTCGGTATTTGAACCCGGGACCTTGAGCATATTAGTCACACGCATACCAACTACGTCACGGAGCCGCCTATTGTGCTAGGCCGCGCAATCATTAAACATACGGCAAACAAGACAGAACATTGAAGGCGAAACGCGACCGAGTTTATCAAATAAATTCAAATAACAAAGCAGATACTACCATTACCAATATAAACTTAAACTCTATAGTATTAATATAAGAAACTAAATTAATATTTAGTGGGTTGGACGGAACCGTGTCTATATCTGTTTCTGTGTAGCTTCTACAGTCTTTTACTTAATTCCTAAACCGTTGTCCAACAAGAATGTAACCTATTTGATATCTTCCTGTATCTCCTGGCATCTTCCACGTGTATCGTTTTCTAGCATGATGTTGATAATAATGTGTAATGTGAATAATTTGTTTATGATGGATAAATTGTTCTTGTCGCAAAAATGTACCAGTCTATTTCTTCTGCCATTTCTCGTGCCTAAACCAAATAAACCTACTACCGCTCCTTCCCTACCCACACCTACCACTGCCTTAAAATCTCCCGTAATTATTAAATTTTTATGTACTTTTACGTATCTTAGTATGTCTTCAATATCTTTGTAGATCGCCTCTACCTCTCACTCACTGTAGCTAGAGGTGGGCATGTATACTTGTATTATTACAGTATTTACCGGTTCAGATTCTAATCTAACCATGAGTACTCTTCTGTTCTTTTGTAGGTAGTTTTCTACACGTTGTCCTATCTTTTTTTTCATAATTGTTCTCACACCCGAGTTTTCTTCCTCTGATCCTGTATGAATTACCCTAAAACCTCTACTCCGAAAATCCCCCGCCTCTGATCAGCGGACTTCGCTAATCCCTACTATGTCTAGTGCCAACCTAGCCATTTCAATTTTTAATTTCGCTGGCTTACCTACTTGCTTCATACTTCTGACATTCCACGCTCCGAGTCGCAGAATGTTCACTACTCTTTCTTTATACTTTCCGATCACATCACTCAAATTAGCCCCCTTCCGGAGATCCAAAGGGTTGCTATTTTAGCTCCGGAATTTTTTACCCCAAAGGATGCCATCATCTTTAATAACAATTTGAGTACGCTGTGTACTTGGGAGATAGTGTGGCGGTTTCCCGTTGCCTTCCACATCGCAATAGTGTGTCTTAGAATGTCATACCAACCTTGCTGCCCGCTTTCGAGGACCTATCCTAGTCTGGTTCCTCACTAAAACCCTACTACTTTGGTTGGATTTGTAGTTTGGCTCTTTAGATAACTGGAACGCGGAAGCCATTCCACCCGTTCTAGTAATCTCAAACTTCTTCAAGTTGCAAGTCCATTCGGAATGGGAATACCAATCATCCATTCCAAATCCACCTGTAGTGACAGTCTGTAGAGAATTGTTTCCCCAGTAGCCTACCAATACTTTTATCTAGCAGTAATGGGTTTTATCACCGTCATGAACGAGTAACAAGTTTACATGTGTAGCTTTCTTTCTGTCTGTAAAATGTAGTGTACCTACGATGAATTTCCCTTCAACGCCAAACACACTTATGCTGACATCATTCAAGGCCTCAAACTGGGGGATATTTTTAAAATCCATGAGAAAAGTAATACCATCGAGATTCAGTAACGTACTATCGTGAAGGTATGAGGAGATTTGATTTGGATTTATATTAGGTGTTATGGGTTAAGAACTGCTGCGACAGCCCAGGCGAAGCATGCCGAATCCATATTTCTAATATTTACACAAGCCTTCTTGTGTTTGATCCATTTTGGTAATTCAATTAACGATGATCCACGCAGCTGTGAGTACTTGTTTATATTAATGTCTAAATGTAGCACTCGCTGCATGGACCACCCCAAGCCACGCTACTAAAACTTCTCCGATTTAGTTTTTATAACCTCAGAAAATTCACGGTACACAAGACTCAAATCTGTCAAAAGATTCACTACACTATTCTTTGTATTGAAACTTTTCGAGATCTTGCACACCGGACATCTTCGTGTAGAGTCCATACAGCTGGCAGTTGACTTTCTAGGCTGTGTGGACTTCTAGTTTCTCGCCAATCAAGCGCACAAACTGTTGCTCATTGATTTGAAGAAACGCTTAGATGTTGTTAGACACAATGACATTTTGCACACGGTAGTTAGCAATGCAATTATCTGCACGACATTATTGCTACCTAGTTCACTACTTACCTTGCTATTATGTGCATTGGTAACCGTTTATGTACATTTAAGTCGCTCACCTCACACCGCCGCATATCTAGTTGAACACGCTTCACTGGTGGTTCAACATGTTGAGGGCTAGGTGCACCTTTTGTGACCGATGTTGAAGGACCTGCAACGCCATGCTGCTTATCCCAATGGCGCTTAACGCTATCTTTCCTGGTGAAGGTGGCGTTGCAGACGCTGCAGTCAAATACTTTGTTAGATTCCATGTTTCTGATAAATAAAATATCAGCAATTTTAAAGTAAAACAAATTACAATATTACAATTAATTCACTTTATAGGTTAAATCCGAAATAGACTATTAGATGTAGTCGAAGATACTATAACAATTAACTTAACGTCAATGGGTTACATAGTCACGGTTCTTTGTTACAAAGAATGTTCTAGGGCGTTTATTTTCCTGTCAAGATTTGTGTGTCAGTGGTAAGGAATTTTCCGAACTAATCACTGATATCTGTTAAAATGTTCTAAAAAAGTTCCGATAAGGTTATTTTTACAGACAAGGTCATAGAATTTGTTTTTAAACTTGTACGTTCTTGGAAAAACCCTCGATAACATAGTTATGTATACCTTGGACTTATCTTCCCCCGGATAAACCCTAGATTATCTCAAGATTAACTTGCGCATACCCTGCATTCAATATATAAGGCAAGATAAAATTCTAGAACTTAAGTTTACGAAATAGCATCCAGTTAATTAGTCGCGAAAGTGTACAATAATAGAAGTTGCGGGTGTTGACGTTACAGGTGATATTCCAGTTTCACAGTTAGACCTAAACAAGTTGGTAGGTAAGACAGTCTATCCTTTAAGTGGATTACAACGTCACTCTCACCATCACGATATGGAGGTTAGATTGGATTTCTATGAAAGTATGCAACCAACGTTTCAAATTGTTTGTTACACGGGTATGTGTAAAAATAATGCTGTAAAGATGCGTCACTACGATTGGACAAATTTTTACAACTTTCAAGTCGAGTTCAAAGTTCGAGAATTTGCGCGAGAAGCAAATCAAACTAGACTAAATGGGTTATCTAATGGAGCCGAGAAAATTATTATACACCTTGATCACGACTGTCAGTTCAAACTGCAGGTAGTGGATACATCCAATGTCAGATGTGCGTGGATGGGAGCCAGTTTTCAAAAAAAGAAATTACAAAAGGCAGAAATGTTGTTGCTTTGAATGAAAACGAGGTCTTTAAGATATTCCAGATGAGTGAAGTAATAAGCTACAAGTTGCATGGGTTGAATAGTCAGGGCTTTCCTGCTTTTTACGAGACGTTTGTTGATGGTATAATAAATACAAATCCTGGAGAAAATATCGAGTTGACTGATGAAGAACGAGCTGCTATTATAATAGAAAGTGAACACCGAGCAAGTTATTATTTATTCGATGATTGCAACAATGAAAATTATCATACAGTGTTGGAAATAATTTCATACCATTCCGACGAATACGTCGAAGATGTAGGTGTGGCGCGATCGTTTCCACAAATGTTTAGAAGATTGTATATTTTTGAAGATTCAGGTTATTATAGTACATGCACCAGTACAATCCTATTAAAGGTAAATGCTGGTATGACTTTTTCAATTCAAACTTTGTGCTAAAACAATTTATAATTTTGTAAAAATGAGCATAAATAAAGATGTTTGTATGTATTGTTCACTCAGTTGCTATTTCTCAAGGTGTTTATACATGATTGTGAATTCAGGCGGAGGCCTGGTTAACAAAGTAATAAATAAATTGCCATTTGAGGTACACCTTTCGACGTATCATTTTTGCGGGCCAGGAACTAGGTTGGAAGAGGCATTTAGACCAAGGCGATCCTGGAATCAACGACTTGGATCGCTTGTGTAGAGCCCACGATACTGCCTACAGACACTGCGCAAATAAAATTTAAGAGGAAGGAGCTTGGGCGCGAGTAAAATCTAAAAACGCAAAGTTTGGCGAAAGGGTTGCAGCTTGGTCGTCACAAACGCAATGAAAGCCATACAAAAATTAGGTATGGGTATCAAGAAAAGGAAAATAAATTTCAAACGAGGCTTCTTAAAGAAAATACCATCTGCAATTGATCGAGTCGACTCCAACAATCTAAAGAAGCTACTGCAAGTTGGAATTCATGTTGGCAAAAAAATCGTTAAAGGTTTCGGAGACAAAAAGAAAATTAAAGTCCCACGCATTATACCCGTACCACAAAAAGGCGGTATTTTACCATTGATTCCTATATTTGCAGGACCAAGTGCGCTAGATGCACTAACAGGTGGCGCAACAGGAACTGCAAAAGCTGTGAACGATCCAGAAACAGTCAGCGAGCAGTTAAAAGAGAGCGAACGTCACAACAGCTCAATGGAAGCAATAGCAGTCGGAAAAAAGGAAATAGTTTGTTTCTAAAACCCTACAAGAATGGTTCTGCATTATTTTTAAAGCCATACAAGCAAGGGCGTAGCACTTCTAGAAAAGTATCGAAGATCTAGACAAGTTACCTCGAAGAGCTGCCGCCGACTTAGATATAAGGAAATATGTATCCATGATTCCATATTTTTGCGGTGTCTTTTTCAGAAATCAGTTAAACAACATTAAACCGCGTGTTTACAAATCGGGTGTCGTTAATTTAGATACCACAAGAAGAGCGGGTACTCATTAGGTTGGGTACCTTACATGTGATTTTCCAATGCTCCACCCGAAGGTACTACATTGGCCAGGAAGCGAGTTTTTTGTACCTGGAAAATTTGGAATTTTCCGAACTCTTGCTGTTCCAAGCAAGATAGGGATCTTTAACGTGCGTGACAACACTCAAACACGGGACCTCCATTTTACCTCTCCTCCGAACGAGGGTGTATTTTTGTGAAAAATGCTCGTCTAACATTTTTCAAGCGGACCGTGTCGGGATCTGAACTCGGGACCTTGGACGTAAGAGTCACACACATACCACTACGCCACGGAGCTGCCGTTAGGTTGGGTACCGTTCATTTACATTCCCAATGCTCCACCTGAAGGTACTACATTGGCCAGGAGGCGAGTTTTTTGTTGCCTGGAAATTTAGAATTTTGCCGAACCCTTGTCGTTCCAGGCAAGGTAGGGATCTTTAATGTGCGTGACAACACTCGCACACGGGACCTCCATTTAACCTCTCATCCGAACGAGGGCGTAATTTTGTGAAAATGCTCACCTGCCATTTTTCAAGCAGTCGGCCGTGTCGAGATTTGAACCCGGGACCTTGGGATCCGTAGTCTTACGCTTACTACATTGATCCACGGCGACGCTCGTTAGGTTGGGTACCGCAAAAGTGGTAATATTGTGCTATACTACGATTCCTGTGGCGACCTGAGACCACCAAAAGAAGTTGAGAGTTATCTTCGAGGTTGTGCGATTTACTACAATAGTGTTTCCTACTCCCGCCTAAATTTTAAATATGATTTTAGCTTTACAATAATTTTGCACTACAGTATATTGAGAAGTAATGCATTTTTGATGTTAAATTGTATTTATTGAAGAAATTTCAATATGGAAAAGAACAACAAAGATAATTTACAAGATAAAACAAAAATAATATTGTTTTAAAATTTTAAAAATACATTTATATTAGTTAAGTTACATAAAATTTTGTGTGCAAATCTTTGTGTGAAAATAGATAGATTGATTTGAGGGTGGTTACCCTTCGGTAGGTTTAGCCATTATTATTATACAGAGTTAGAATAAAGTCCCGGAACGGTCAATCACTTTTTAATTTGAAGTGCACTCTTTTAAAAATTTGGTAGGAATATGTAGCTAAAATTAATGAATTTATTTATATCATTTTCAATTTTGTGTCACTTCCTGTTTAACCGGAAATGCCTATCGGTTTTTTTTGTTATGCGAGACACATTATATTTTAGCATTTTCGGAGGCAGAATAAAAAACTACCTTCAGAAATATTAACATAACTTTTCATTTTTAGGAACGCAAGTTAAGGTTCGGGCCTTTGGAGCGGTGTTTTTAAAAACAATTCCAAACACTTAACAAATTTTATTTTAACTTAAAACAGAATTTACAATGGAATTTTGAATAACTTGTAAAATAACTTTAATTCAAAAACATTTAATTAATTGTAATAAGGTGAGTAGCTTGAACAACGAAGTATGGATTTCGAAGACTGACTGCTGGGCCTTGAGCTCCCGGGCTTTTTATAATAACCTGCTCCTCACACGGCTGTGGGAACTTGCAGATCTCATGTCTACTTTTCTCTTAATTGTACACTTTATTACAATGTAACAATCTTATTTCTAAGTAATTGCGGTATGTTGACCGCCTGTGACCTGCCACCTGCAGTATCACTGCCCTCTCGGATGCAAAGTTGCATGTCCGTTCTCATGAACTGTCGATAACCTCTCTGGGTTATTCTTGCATTACATTGTTGCAATGAACTTATACTTTATTTAACAATTTCTAATAATTTCTATTAGATTCAATATATTCAGTAAATATAGATAATTGGGGGATACATAACTCGCATTTCAAAAAATAATAAAAACTACCGATAACGCAAAATCCAGCGTCGATTATTAGAAGAAAGTTTAATCCATATACGATACAAGATTTAACTGCGTTCCCTACAAATAACAACAAGTTTGAAAAATATATGCTAAAACATTTCCCACATTTTCGGAGGAAGTCTAAAAGGGTGTTCACGGGTAAAGGTTTAGGTTTCCATAAACGGTTTTACCAAAAATTGAATGTGTGTCCTGTTGAGTACCTATATTGGAACAATATTCACGAATTAATCGACCGGTTAAAATTATTGCATGCGTCTAACCAGGCTGGAAATACAAGCGAGGAAACATTAACGAAATGGTGTCTATAATAGAAGAATTAAGAGAGCAGGGTATAATAGAATAAGCGTAATAGAAAAGTCGGTTACTTTTAAAAATTCTCACCCTTGGTTTCGGACGTCTTGAGCGTAAGGATGTAGATATACGACAAGGTCTTTGAGGTCGAAGGTTTCTATTAACCACTGATGGGGAGTCGAAGCAAGAAACTTAAACACACCATTGCAGAGGGTAAATGCATCCACTTTTAATGTACACTTTAATAGTTTGTTAAGTTTTTAGTTATTTAATATAAATATGTTCAAAAATATTTTAGTTTTATTTTACATATATCAGAACTGTGTTATAATTTTGTCAAAGCGCACGGTATAGGCGTCATATCACGAAGTTTACTCTTTTCTTTAAAAGAGAAAGAATTAGACGATGGTAGAGTAAATTTAAACATTCTCTCACGTTTTAACAAAAAAATTAACTTGGGCTTAAGGTAAACCAATACTATCATTTTTTTTTATACAATCGCTAACACCTGGTTATATTTTTAACATACATATAAGCCAATTACTTAAGACTTCTTACTCCCAAAGTTCAATTTGATTTCAACTAAAAATATCGATTTGATTAATTTAAAGTAAAGGCTCAACTTCCCCTTTTATCGATGGAAAATTCTAATTCATTGGAAATCTTTAATCTAAAGCTAGTCTATTTTGCAATTTTAAGTAGATCAAATGTCTGTAGTTTGTTCATTTACACGTTCCATCGCAAATGTAAAGACAAAAATTAAAAGCGAATGTAGTAAAATAAACTATATTTGCAATTCTTCAAAAATTTATAGTGGGTAGTAAATATCAGTAAATATTTCTCAAAATAAATGAACTTGTTTGCGTCGTAAGTAATTGTTATTTCCCAAGTTTTTAATTAACTACTTGATTGCTAAACAAGATGGTCACAAAAATTTATTTTTAGCCATTCTTTCTAGGGTTATATAGCAGTGGCGGCTCGTGACCTGATAAAGAGGTGAGGCTCAAAATGAATGTATTTAGAAACTCTACATTTGATATAAATTAATCTCTAGGTTATCTAAAAGGTACTTTTCCTTATTATTCCTTAAATGCATTGGGAATCAAGAATAATCATTGAAACGAAAAGCTTATAAAAGTGATTTTAATACCCTTAGTTTACATAGCTATACTATTAACTATAAGCAAATTAAGTTTAGTAAGTCAAATATCTTCTACGGTCTATAAGTTTTGCAAATTTATCTATTACATTTTCATAAAAAATCTGGATTTTTACTTAATTCGCTTAATAGTTCCTTTTTTAGATAGATATTAAACTTAATCCACTAAGCCGCTCTTGACTCATCGTATTTCTTAAGTATGACTTTATGCGTTTTAGACACGAGAAATTTCTTTCAACTGATACACTTGTAGCAGGAATCGTTAAAATTAATTGTAGAACTTTTTGAATCTGGCAAAATATATCAGCAAAGTCACAAGAAAGTATTTTCAGAATTGTATATAAACCTGTATTTTTAAACTGCTCGTCTCTATAAAAAACACAAAGTTCATTAATAAGTCTATCCCAATCAAAAATATTTGAATAAGTTTCAAATAGCGACTGCAGAGAGTTTTTAGGAAATTTGATAGTATAGAATTCATACATAGAGTGATCAAATAAAGTGAGAAATTCTAAGCTATTGAGATCGGAAAACCGAGTATTAAGTTGCAAACTAATGCAGTCTAAAATTTCGTAATACAGAATGTCGTATTTTTGAAATATCTCGTGCTCAGATGTTGTTCCGCGCCGATTAGGTAACTCTGTTAAATTTCTGGCACGCCAAAAACATTTCAAAAATTTGCCTTCATTCCTTAATTCGTTAATTCGAACACAAGCTGTATTTATTTGCTGGGAATAATATATCACATCTAAAACTTCAGTCTGTAAAATGTTAAAAAGGAAATCAGTAATATTAAAAATTTCGCGGTAAATAAAAGTTAAAATAGCAATATCAAATTTACTAAAATGCTTAAGGAATCCCTTAGCTGCGCGAATGGATTCGGCCCTCGAGGTCGGATCATTTACTATTGTTTCGAAAACTTTTACGAAGTTGTCCCATTCGCTTGCGACAATGTTCAAAATCTTTGATCTTTAATACCACCTGGTTTTCGCTGTTCGTGGCACACGTTTACCAACAATATGATCTAATATTACTGATCTCTTAGGTGAATGATGGAAAAAACTTGGTATACCTGAAAAAGTAGAGAAAAAGATTCTACTCTGCGGAATATTTTGTGTTCCTTGTTGTAAAACGAGGTTTAATCGGTGAGCACAGCAATGGGTAAAGAAAGCATAAAGTGCAATTGACTTTACTTTTGCCTGGAGTCCATTTAGCTCGCCCGCCATAACACTGGCACCGTCGTAAGATTGGGCAACTAACTTTTCTTTATAACTCAATGGGTTTGAAACACCCGGAACTACTTCGAAGAGAGCATTGGCGGTTTGGTCACTACTTACATCAAAATATCCCATAAACCTTTCTTTTAATTTACAATCTCGAGTAACAAACGAAGAGTTATCGCGCACTGAGATATCTCTGCAATGTCAGTAGTATCATTAGATACTAAAGCAAAGAACGGACTAGCTGCTATTTCTTGAGAAATGTATTCTTTTATAAAATCTTCAATGCAAGATATTAATTGATTTTGAATTGTTTTTGACTGGCCGGTGAAGATTTGGCTCATTTTTGATAGGTGCTCTGTCACTTCTGCGTTTCTCTTAATCAAACATTCAAAAACTTCTTTAAAATTTTCACGATTTAGCGATTGTGAAGATTTATTATGATCCCGAAAAGCCCTAAAGTACTGTAGTATCAATTAAATAAATTAGCAACAACCTATTTTTTCGGACATTTTCGTTTTATATAATTTTATTTAAACCAGCATGTTCCTGAAGTGCATGTAATACAGTCGTTCCATTTTGTTGACGTCGTTAAAAACTAACATATATGATCTTTGGAACATTCATGCATTTTTGCATTGCGCGAAATGTTTTTTAAATCGCATAAACCATTACCGAAGTCCAGCTTTTGTTGACATTTGATAACAAAACGCACGGCCAACAGTATAAAATCTGTTTATATGTACTTTTGCAAATCTATTTGTAGGTTTCATACCACGGTAACTGAAAAGTTCTATTAAAACTTCGACCTTGTCGATTATCAGTACTAACCATATTTAGTGGAGTAGTCGGGCGCATAAATAAAATTTGCCGTTTTTCTAACTCACCACGCACTGAAAAAGACGTTTCGAATAAAGATAACAGAATATCATGTAAGGGATACATGATCCTGTACCGAAATTTGAAATCAATCCAAATTGGAACAATATAACGATATTACAGAATTCGAATTATATTATAACAAGCAGTTTTTGTTTATATAGATTAAGATTAACCACTAATCACGACAAGTAAAGTACTAAATAAGGAACAAGAACACTAAACAATAAACACTTAAACTCTGTGTAATCTATTCTATTTAAGGCATGAAGCACCAAATGTACAAATGTTAATCCGGTTCATCAATTCAGTATTGAAGAATTAATCCAACTAGGTTTTTTTTTTACAAAAAAAAGCTTTCAAACAATACAATAATTTAAAACGAAACAAACGAATAATTCCAACTCGTCAATGACGTCATCTGTTAAAAAACTATGGGACCACTACTGGGGCTAATGGTTGCACTAGTACTTAAGTTTAAGCTGTTATAAAAATAGAAAATGATTAATTTAACATTAACATATGCTTGATTTTCGACATTTTCTACAGTTTAACAACTATTACAAAGTCTGACACTCATAATCCCTACCGACCATTGACTGACTTCCTTTAAGTATGTATGAATAAGTATTTAGCCATCCCGCAGCTGCTGCTGTCGTTGTTATGATTACCAAGATCCGAGAGGCAGGGATGAGACAGCCTTAGTAGCCAAGTATAAAGTGTTGGCTTATGTATAGACATAACTGCTAGACGCATTGCTCTCACGTACAATGTAGCTTTGGATACATGGAGATAGTTGAATAAGTGTGGTGCGCTTTATAACGCCTCAGATAAATTTGTATGAGTAGAAATCATGCACGAATTTAGAAATGAATTTTGTATTACAAACGTTCATTATATAATATTGATTATTAATCGAATTATGATATATTTGACTAAAAAATGTTTAGAGGACGCTAGTAGAAGTAATAGAATTTTTCTTTATGATTGAAAAGAAGATCTATAAACTTAAAGGGGAGGCGGCGGTTCACTTGCCTCATACGACCAGCCGCTGATGTTATATAGTACAGTACCAAATTCCTAAAAAATTGCACGCAAATGTTATTTGCAAATCTTACTAGAAGCGTGGAATACTGAAAAATTTGTAGACCTCAAGACAACGTGTGTAATTTTAGCTTATTTCGAAATAATCATTAATATTACTTTACTAAGTATAAGTAGAAACATTAATTTGTAATGTAGGTATGACAAATAAAGATGACCTACCTAGCATTTCTAATTTTACTTACATCAACCGTATCCTCAGTCTTCAGCGAATTTTACAACTAGAGCAAGTATCTATTTACTAAAAGGCAGGCAAACAAAAAAGTTTTTAAACGTCCAGATAATAAGTATTTGTTTTCAGTTTAACCTGTTAACGTTATTTTAAATCATGAAAAAATGGTTACGAATGACTTTTCCTACAATTAGGTATTTTCGAGTTTGCATTAAAAATTTTATGGTACTCTTTTATTTTAAATAATGACTATTGTGTGGCTGCTTTTTAAAAAAGTATATGATAATGCTGACAACCGATAGTCGTCGATAAGAAAAACGTTTTTGGCATCTAATTTATAATGGTCATGGTATTTTGGACTGAATGCATAGAATTCTTTTGTGTTAAGGTAAAATGTGTAATTATATTGCTTTGAATAAATTTCTCTATTCCCAATTGAGAATTGACAAATTAGCTCTAAGCTATGAATGCATTACAAGCTAGTTAGTGATGATGCCTACAATCACATTAATTGAACATTAATAATTTAACACACTTTCAATTTTTGGAACACGTAGTTTTAACAATAAATTTTATTTTAGTTCTGTCTTTATTAGGTTTTTTACAAAGAATTTGTTTCATTGCGGTTTATCAACTAAATTTTTTTTTTAATTTTTTAATACCTGTTTTAGGTAAAACTATTAATATATTTAAGATCACCTTATCTTAGTTGCATGTAGAATTGATTGAAGGTAGTTAAACAGGAATTTATTAAAATTTAATATAAACCAAGTGTTTTTGATATAATTCAGAGAATCTTTTATTTTTTGGATTTGAGTACTTTTTTCAATTCAATCTATTTTATCAGATTTTAAAAATTTCCATTAAGGTTTCAGATCAATTTAATTTTCTACAAGTCGATAACTAAAACGCTTCCAAATTCGAATTAAGTATCTGTCTAATATTAAAAGTATAACAAATGCATCATGATCTACTCTAAAACATTCGGTGAAAATCTGATTTTTGTTTTAAAGGTAATAGATAGCCGAGTTGCTTGGTTTAACGGTAATTAAATTTTACACTAAGTACCAGTCTAAAAATATACAGAAATCTACGTGTAAAGAATTTTGAACGTTTAAGCTTACAACTCAGCGAGGGTTAGTTCGATTAAAAAATTGAGATTTGCTGCAAAATCCCAAGCCTAATGCATACTTTGAACATCTAGAAATGTTACCGAAATATGAAAAATATATGCTTTTTATATACCACTTTTAGATATATGTTCCAACTTTTTAAATACTTCCAAAATTGTTTCTTTATATATCCAAATTTGGTTTATCAAATGTTCAATTTGTTTCTTTTAAAGCTAAAGTACCTATATTGGGTTCCTGACGAAAGAAATGAAGTTTTTAATATACTAACATGTTATTTTTTTTAATAAAATGTTCTTAAACAAAATTAGCTTATCTGGTGATGACGACAAACGATTTGTCATCCCCGGATCTGTTAATACGTATGCATGGGGGTATAAAATATTAAGTAAATATTTCTAACGTGATTGAAAAAAAGTTTTGCACGATTTTTAGTTACAAATGGCTTATACACAATTTTACATTCATTTTTAGTATCACTTTCAATTATTTGAATGCTGAAAATTTAAATCAAGGACGACAAGTATACTACAAGTAAAACATGATTGAAAATATAACAGTGTGCTCTAGTAAACAAAGAAAATAGAACTAAAATCAAGCGGTTAGAAGAATTTGAAACTAAAATTGCATACTGTGGGGAAAAATTGGTAAAAATGTATAATATATTTGTTAATGTTGCAGGCTATCCAGAGTACTTGTATAGGGTTAAATTTTATTACTAATTGTCTGCTCTGTCAAAATTATAAGTTGGTACCTACAATTAGTGACACGTGGTTTGTTAGATGTCTAGCAAAAATTAACTATTGTCAAGTATACTATATAAGTATAGAGAATGTATACCGATTTAGACAACAAGTCGAACGCCTGTATTTTACGTTTAGATAATTATATTAATAATTAGCAATGTGTTTTTTACTGTACGTAATAAGTGTATTATTTATGTATTAAAATGTTTTTTTTTATTCCTAGGTTTAAGGTGGTAGTCCTATTGACAGATAATGATACCCTTAATTAAATCCATCGGAAAAAGTGGGGGTAATTAGGTGAAACTTAAACCTCAAGTTGTTCAGTCTTTAAGTGTCTGTTGACCGATGCAGACGTCTATTATGTGACTTAGTGGTGATCGTTAATAGAAAAAATTTACAGGGTAAGCCTATATAAAATTTGTGGTTAGGTTTTCTCAAATTAATTTCAAACTGTGAAATTTGTAGTGCAAAACTGTGCTCGTAAATCAATCTTTAAATTAAATTGGAATTTGTAAGCTGCTTTTTAATCCTAAAATTTTTTCATATTTAAATGCACCCTTAAGTTAATCTTTAAATTAAAATAAAATTTGTGATACGGAAATACCCGAGAAGACGGAAATGATCGTGATGGGGCGCCCGAATAGTACACTCCGGGAAAGACAAGTGTGCAGGATGGAAGCAACTGAAACGGGAATGGGTCAGGAGCGATTACTCATTGGAAAAGCACTGGTAAAGTCTCGAAATACGATACCAGTAAGGGTGCTAAACATTAATCCGCGCACGGTGACTCTGAAAAAGAATATGATTGTGGGAAGTTGCATTCCAGTATGCCATATTAAACGTTGTGTGGACGACACAGAAGATAAACCAGCCAACGGTTGCTCACAGAAATTGCTTGATATGTCGATACCATCTCGTCAAGGATTGAATGGCGATCAACTGGGACGATATCCAGATGTGTTTGTACTGGATGATGGTGAGAAAGGAATGATAAATGTTGTGCAACGCAAGATCAATACTGGAGATGCGCAACCGATATGACAACATCCCAGTCGGCTTCCTTTGGCAAAACATAAGGAAGCCGAGCAAATTATCACAGATATGAAAAAGCAGGGAGTGATTGCGCCCTCGGATAGTCCATAAGAATCCCCGGTAGTGCTTGTTAAGAAAAAAGGATGGGTCGACAAGGTTTTGTGTAGACTACCGGCGGCTAAGCAATGTCACAAAGGAAGACAACTATCCTTTGCCCAGAAGTGATCACACCTTGGAGATTCTATTCGGATCTAAATGGTTTTCAACCTTGGACTTGAAAACGGATATTGGGAGGTAGGCTTTGAGTCAAACGGTAAAGAGAAAACTACATTTACAATTGAAACTGGATTATAGTAGTTCAAGTTTATTCACTTTGGATTATGGAATGCCCCTGCTACTTTTGAACGTTTGATATAGTCGATACTGCGTGTACTGTCCTGGAAAACATGTCTGGTGTATCTAAACGACGTGATAGTGTTAGGCGGGTCTTTTGAAGAACACCTTAAGAACCTAGAGGAGATATTTCAAAGATTCGGCGGAGCAAACCTTACCTTGACCCCTAAGAAATGTCACCTATTTGGAAAAAAGGTGAAATACCTAGGACATGTCATTTCAGAGACCGCAATAAGAGCTAACCCTGACAAGGTAAAAAGTGGCCTACACCAGCAAATATACACCAACTACCCAGTTTTCTAGAATTGTGCACATATTACCGACATTGCCAAACCGTTGACGAAATTAACCGAAGATGAACAAGAATATAATTGGAATGACGACTGCCACAGCGCATTTGAACAACTGAAACGACTACTAGTTACAGCACCAATTCTGAGTTATCCACGGATGGAGGGGAAAATTGTGTTGGATATCGATTCCAGTAACACAGCTATAAGAATCGCTCTTTTTCTAGTCCAGGACGGACAAGAAAAAGTTATTGGGTATTTCAGCAAGGTCTTGTCGCGGCCAAAAAGGAACTATTGTGTGACGAGAAAGGAGGTGTTTGCCGTCGTCAAATCCGTAGAGCACTTTTGTAAGTACTTCTACGGCTGTAAATTCCTATTAAAAACAGACCATGCTGCACTAAAATGGTTACTGCAGTTTCGAAATCCTGAAGAGCAACTTGCAAGGTGGATAGAACGGCTGCAGGAATATGACTTTGACACAGAACATCGTGTAGGAACTAGCCATCGGAGCGCAGACGCTCTGTCAAGGAGACCTTGTCCGGTAGACTGCAATCATTACTCCAAGATGGACGAAAAAATAAGTGACATTCATGACGGTAACTGATGATACTTGGGAACCCGAAAAAATACGAGAAGACCAGGAGAATGACGCCGAATAGGGACGTATTGTTGAGTAGAAAAGTAGAGGACAACGACCAGCTTGGGAAGAAATTAGTATTTCAAGTAGAAGCCTGAAGAATCTTGAAACGACGTCTGGAATGTGAAGATGCCACTGAGATACGACTTCAAGTGATAGTGTCGCTAAGCAGAGTGCCGGAAGTGTTGCAGCATTTCCACGATGGTATTTCCGGAAGGCACTTTGGCGTGAAGAAAACTCTCGAAAGAGTGAGAGAAAGATACTATTGGGTGAACTGCAAAGAAGGTGTAAAGGAATGGTGCCGGAAATGTGAGTTGTGTGCCTCTGGAAAAAGCCTGGTTACAAAACAGAAATGAGACAGTATAACGTGGGTAATCCTATCGAGGGGGTTGCCAGCTGGTCCGTTTCCTGAATCAGAGAAAGGGAATAAATACATCTTGGTTGCAATGGATTATTTTACCAAATGGCCGGAGGCGTATGCTATACCTAACCAAGAAGTCAAGACGGTTGCAGATGTACTAGTGAGGGAGTTGTTCTGTCGCTTTGGCGTTCCATTGGAATTACACCCCGATTAAAGTCAGAACTTTGAATTAGCGTTGTTTCAGAACGTCTGCAGGCATCTTGGAATCAGGAAAACTAGAATTACGCCACTTTATCCTCAATCGGATGGAATGGTTGAAAGAATGAACAGGACATTAGGAAAGTTCCTAGCCAAAGTTGTCTCTGAACATCAACGAGACTGGGATCAATATTTACGTTTGTTCTTACTAGCGTCCCAATTTTCGGTACATGACAGCACAGGATACTTTTCCGCTTGCGTGATGTTAGGTCGTGATTTGCGGCAAACATGTGATCTTCAGTTTGGATTTAAACCTGGAGAAGAGATCGCATGTGAAGATTACGTTAGTAAGCTTTGTGAAATATCAAATAACATTCACGAAAACGTCCGAAAGAATATCCAGGCAGCAAGCGATCGAATGAAATCACAATATGACACAAGAGCACAAGAATATGGTTTCCAACCTGGAGATTTAGTGTGGTTGTACAATCCACAAAAAAGTGTGGATTGTCACCAAAATTACAAAAACAATGGGAAGGCCCGTACGAAGTGTTAAAAAGAATTAATGATGTAGTGTACCGGATCAGAAGATCTCCCCGTGGTAAACCGAACGTGGTACACTTTGACCGTTTAATATCTTATGCTGGCAACAACCAGAAAGACTCGAGTAATGAGAATGGTGTTCAAAAAATTATTAATCGTGAGCCAAATGTAGATTTTGAGAGTTTTATGGCGGTTCCGCTAAGAGGAGATTTGGCGTTGTTGTTGAAAAACAGCAAGATCTGTTTAGAGCACCAGAAAAGTATTTCCTTGCACATGGCGTAGCTCAAGATCAGCAAATGTCGAGAGGGATAGCTATTGTTTTCAAGAAAAAGTTTGGATGTGTGGATGAATTAGTATAATAGCAGCCAACGGTAGGAAAAGCTATGGTTCTTCAGGATAAAAATCGTTATGTTTACTATCTGGTCACCAAACATTCTTCATGACAGAGACCTAGTTATGGACATCTATGGGAGGCTTTGCTAAATCTTAAGGCTCAGATGATGGAAAATGGAGTAACAAGAGTAGCGGTGCCCAAGCTAGGCTGTGGACTGGATCGCTTGGATTGGAGAATAGTCCGAAATATGCTAGAAATAATTTTCCAGGGAACCAGCGTCCAGGTCTTTGTTTGTTGCTATCAACCGGTTGTCTACCAAGACCAAGAAAAGAGTATCGACTGTTATTTTCAACGACGTGGTGGATGCACCAGAGGAGATAGCTGCCGGTACCGTCATCGAATTGGCGTCAAAATATTTTTACAGGTGCGGGACGTAACGGTTTTAAAGAAAGGGCAAGGTTACGAACTACTAATAGGCAACCCGTCAAACACACAAGCTACATAACCCAAGTGCATTCTCCAGGAATCGAGAATGTTCAAAACATACCAGAGTATGAATCATCTATTTAATTCAGGGTATAAATAAGACCGCTGATGAAGTATAAGTTAGTCTTTATCTAAATGTAGAATATAAATTATATAGTGTAAAGTTAATTAGTTACGCTTTTGAAAGTCTTATGGTAAACATAAATGTGTGTTATGTGACCGTGTATATTGTATCGCCACCTTGTAGAATACATAAATAGACAAAAATGTAATAAATAAATTATAGTAGTGATTAGTGTTGTTGGGAAGCCTTATGGTTAAGAATTTAGTTTAAGAAGATATTAGTGCTTGTAAAGAACACTAATGTTATTGTGCTTCAATGTTAATTAGACTGAAAACATCTATAGATAAGGCATATACTGTTAATTAGACTTGTGAGCAGTGAGTAATATAAAGACTAGTTATTACTTGCTTTAAATTGGTGACACGCGTTAATAGTAGCCCGCTACAATAGGTTATGCCATTAAAAAACGATCAGTGCTAATGGGTTTCCCATTAAAAAACGATCAGTGTTTAGAAAGTGATTAGGTACTAATGGGATATTAATGGAACACCCATTAAAAACAATTAGTGTAATGGGTTTTTAATAAGAAACCCCCTTGAGAACGATTAGTGCTAATGGGTTGTTAATGAGAAAACCCATTAAAAACTATTAGTGCTAATGAGTTTTTAATGGCTATAAATCAAATTAAGAATTTTGAGTCTCAAAATGATATCTCGGTTAATGTCTACATCTTAAAACTCAACACACGCAGGTTTGCTACTGTTCCTCTACTGATATCGGAGAGCAGAAAAAGTAAACACGTGAATCTTCTAACGATCTACAACCAACACTATGATGAAAATATGAAAAGCTTTAAATCTGCTATTAGAATGGAAACGTTTAACTCGCATTATGTATGGATTAAAGAATTAGCTCAACTGTTTGCATCGCAATTTAATTTCAATACTATAAAGAAGTATGTTTGTAATCGTTATCTCCACTACTTTATTACAGAAGGAAAATTAATAAATCATCTATGATTGCAAAATAAAGTCTCGACTGCTTACCATTTTCTAGATTTTTTGTTTTTGTGTGGTTTAAGTGCACCATTGTAAATGTAAATTAATACATTGTTGGTTTAATGGCTTTATTCGATTCGATTCTAGACGCCTCGGTATCTTTGTTACAATTAAAATGCATTAACAAGCGTTCAGTACCTATACCTAAATCCTGTACTTTAATCCTTCCTCACATTTCGGTGTTCCAAAAATGGAGTCGCCTTCAACACTGAATTGTTCTCTACAATAATTTATATTGATGATTAGTTCATTAACGCACAAAGACTTAGATTTTTGTTTTCCTAATAAACTACAAAAGCAAATGATATCAACCCTCTTGTTTTGACACTTTGATTTAGGACAAATACTTATCTTCAATAATAAATAAATACCTTTTGTTTTGTATGCACTTTTTCGCTAATATAAGTAATATACTTTGTAATCTAGTTTTAACTTCTGTTGACAGTACAGTTTTCCACACTACCTTAGAGGTAAAGTACATGGCGCATTCTTTTGAAGGGTGTCCCAAATAGGCGCAGTCCACTTTCGTAGCATTTTGTAGACATTTATCTTTGTTATTATAATTATAATTGTCATTAATTATTACGCCTTTATTAATAATTATTAGACGCTAAATCTGAATTCAACCTCCAGGAATATATCATTTGACAATGTTGGAAGTGAATTTAAAACGTTTAATGTTCTTATCAGTATTGTAGTCATCCTTGGGGTTTTCTGTAGAATGACAATTTCTTATTTTAAATGAAACGCTCTTTAATTTTTAAGCAGTACTATATTCGTTTTTTTGAAACAACTTGTATCTATTATTCCCTATTCCTATCTCTAATCCTTTGTAAGATATAGCGAATTTTATTACTCGATCTTGAACTAAAGACAAGACATCACTAAATTCAACATTGAAATATTCTAATGAGTATTTAATACCCACTGTTTGTGGGATTTTGTAATCGTAACATTAAAAGGTATTGTTCAGACACCATAGGTAGGACACCTGTAACATCTGAAACACATTTATTGCAGTTTATTTGACTAGATCGTTAACAATTGAACATTCTTATAAGACACTAATAATAAACATTGGACAACACTTGAAGACATTTGACATATTCCGCCTCATTTGCTCAGAATTTGACGGCTGTTTTACACCACATTTGACAAGTGATGAACACCCTTCGAAGTTGGATTTCTTTGTAGATTTTATATCTGTAAACTTATTTCTATAGAAATTACGCAATAATAAGCTGAATTGTTTTGGAGTCGAGTTTTTCGCTTGCACTAACTACTGAATAATTTTGTATGGCAATTTTTCTTTGTAAAGTCCTTAGTTATATATCCAATAATCGATAGAGTTCCTAATTTTTTAAATTTGGAGTAATTTGTAGTTTTTAGTATGACCGGGGCAGAACTTAAAAAATTTGGACTATGGGTTTTTGGAAAATTCCATTTTAGAATCCCCATTGGTGTGAGCAAGTGAGATAGCCAACTGCAATTTAAAGTTAAACAGGAAAGTCTTTTCGGTCAGCTAACCGATATTATTGCTGATTGTACAGGAGGAATGCTTTATCTTCAAAAATCAAGCTTAAATATTAAAGGTCGATAAAATCGAAACCAGGTAAAAACCTAGTGTTTCGTATTAGTTAAAACAAACTATAGTGGATTTAAATTGTGCAGTGCGCTTGCGCCTCTTAAAATAAAACGCGTGCGAAAGTGGTTTTGTGACGTTCATCGACGACTCTTCTTTCGACCTAGTAACGGGAAGGTTGTGCGTGACAAACTATATCCAATAAGTATAGTGCTTGCAACAGTGCATTCAACCAACTCCCCCGGGGGCATTCCAGCAACATCGAAGAGGACCGCACACCAAGGACAATTTGGTGAGTGAATTTATGCCTTTGTTTGTTAATATTTTACATGCATACAGTTTTCGTATTTAAAGCTCGCGTTTTGTTCTATTTTCGAATTACAGTCCACGATTAAATAAGACGCGCCAGCACCTTTATCTAAGTTTAATTATTTGACATTTGGTCCTTTTTCGCGTGATAGAACAGTCCATGGTGAATAAATTAATTCATTTCGTTTTAGCTTGTATGTATGTAGAACTTCGATTAACAATATTCGCATCATATTTCTATTTACCTAGATATAAAAAATTCGATCAAGTCTATTAATTAGAAATCATTATTTGATTATAGATATATTACGATTTAGCAATAGTTTAGTTAGAGAGCTTTATTAATCATTTTACAGACATAGTTAAATAGTTCCGTATAGAAAACCTGTTGCAAATGTTGGATTCAAAGTTGTTCTATTGTAAAATTTTGTATACCTGTGTAGTAGGTTACTCCGTTTGGCTTATGTACAGCTGCAAACGACATTCCAGTTTTATCGTATAACCTACCTGAATGTTTAAGGGTTTTAACCACTAAATATTTTAACTATATTTCTTGTTTGAATGACTAAACCCTTGGGGCATTTTATAAACCTTCTTGTTAAGGGTTGTCAGGTCGTTTAAAATACAGTAGGAAGCTTTAGGGATCTAACTACTCGTTTCGCATTTTACATTACAAATTGGGTAATGTCTTTATTGGATCATTTCCGGTGATTGGATTTACAATAAGATTATTGTCGCTCGTTGTTAATTGGAATAATTGTCGTTTGTTTCTTCATACAAAATGCCTGACACAAATACGTCTGTAACTTTACTAAAGCTTTACGCTGCTAGAATTCATGAAATCTTCGAACTTTCTGAAAAGGCACAATACAATCGTTCAGTACATAGGTTATTCAAATTGAAGTGTCGTATCCTCGAATCTGTCTACAAAGATTTTACTGAAAAGTACATTAATGTATTGGTAAACACAGAACCAGAATTGCAACCTGCTTTAGAGAATTTGTGTAAAAACGTGGATGACGAATATTATTCTATCCTTTTGATAAAGCAAGAGATATTTTCTGCTGAAGTGAAAACTCCGTCTGCGAATCACACAAGTCGACAAGACAATAATTTTACACCTAGAGTAAAATTACCAAAAATTACGTTACCCCGTTTTGATAATGACCCAAAAAACTTTAAGACTTTCAAGGATATGTTTGATGTTTTGATAGATAAACAACCGCATTTAACGGACATCGAAAAGCATTCCTACCTTCTTTCAAGCTTGTCGGGTGAATCATTGACCTTGTTGCGGTCTATTCCTCTTTGTCATGAAAATTACAAACTAGCATATGACACTTTATGTTCTAGATATAATAATAAACGTCTTTTGGCTAATCACCATTGGGGTTTAATAAAAAACTACCCGCCTATGCATGCGGAAAACGTAAAACAACTTCGAAATTTAATTGACTGTTTCACAGAAAACTTAGCGATTTTGGGATCGTTACAATTTGATGTTGAAAGTTGGGATTTCGTTCTTGTAGATCTTTTATTATGTAAACTCGATGAGGAAACTCGTAAACGATTCGAATTGCATTTCAATTCTACTGATGTGCCTACATTCAATTGCGTCAAAGACTTTTTGTCAAAACAATGTGTAGCCTTAGAGAATCTTGTCTCAAGCAAACAACCGAAAGTGCCTAAAGGTACTATTAATAAACAAGGTCTCACTCGTTCGAATTCTGACTTGAAGCCTAGGACATTCTTAGCTGAAACTAACACTTCTCCTAAAAACAATTCGTTCTCCTGCATCCTTTGCAAGGGAAATCATGTATTGTATTCGTGCGAGCAATTTCTTAAATTGTCTCCAAACAAGCGTCACGAGCAAGCCAAACATCTTCGGTTATGTTTGAACTGTCTTCGACCAAATCATAACATGTCGTCTTGTCCGTCAAAGGTTTCGTGCAGAACTTGCAATAAAAATCATCATACATTGTTACATTTTGTGCCGTCGATTGCTACGTCACCACCTTCTTCAACTCCAACTCGTGAAGAAAATTTGCAAACCAGTTCGTCTAATAATGCTACTTGTACTACAACAGTTGGGTCTGAGGCGACAACTTGTCTAGCTCTGCTACCCACGGTTTGTTTGGAAATTCTCGACAAGAGAAATCAACCTCAAATTATTCGTGCTCTAGTAGACACTGGGAGTCAAATTTCATTTATTACGGAGTCTTGTCGTAAGTCTATTGGTATATCATCTCGTCCTTCTACGATTCCTATTTCTGGTTTGGGCCAGACTTCACACCAAACGTTAGGTGTGATATCTGGAACAATTCGTCCCATTCAGGAATATGATTCAGTCCCGACGGACAACAATTTGAAAATAAACTTAATGGTTTTGCCGTCTATTTGCGGTAATCTTCCAAACAAGTGTATTCAATCGTATTGGTCTCATTTGGAAAACATAAAACTCGCAGATGAAAACTGGAGACATCCCTCTCCAGTACAAATGTTATTGGGCTCTGATGTTGCCAGTCGTATTTTGCTCGATGGGAAAATTGATGGCAAAGAAATTTCGCCTGTTGCTGTCAACACCATATTTGGTTACATGATATTTGGTACTGTCGATCCCGTCTCAACCAATGTTATTCATTCGTTCTTTGTATCTATCGATCCTTGTATGGATATTGATCTTAAACATTTTTGGGAGCTTGACGACATTCCATCGAAGAGTTTGTCGTCCCCGGAAGATGACCTTGCTCAACAATCTTTTGATAACTCGTTGCATCGGTTACCCAATGGTAGGTTCGGCGTGAGCCTTCCATTTAGAGAAAATGTTCGTGAGTTTCCGGACTCGAAATCTATTGCCATTAAACGTCTATTGTCACTAGAGCGTCGTCTCGAAACTAATCCAGACTTGCGAAATTTGTATGTAGATTTCATGCGTGATTACGAAGCCTCTGGTCACATGTCGCTTTTATCAACGCCTCCAGCTGACAATAATGCGTATTTTATTCCACACCATGCCGTGTTCAAACTAGAAAATAATAAACCTAAATTGAGAATTGTCTTTGATGCTTCGGCTCGAGCTTCGAATGGTATTTCATTGAATGATACCTTACTCACTGGACCTAAGCTCCAGAATGATATTGTAAAAATACTTTTGGCATTTCGTATTCCCAAGTTCGTTTTTGTCTGTGACATAAAACAAATGTACAGGCAAATATTGATATCAGAAACGGATCGTTCTTATCAATTGATACAATGGCGATGGAATCCTTCAGAACCAATTTCAACCTATCAGTTGAACACAATTACATATGGAGTTTCATCCGCTCCTTTTCTCGCCATTCGCACTATCTTAAAACTAGCTGAACTAGGAGAAAATAGTTATCCATTGGCTGCTCATGCTTTGAGAAACAATTTGTATGTTGATGATGTATTGACTGGGTCGTCCACTCTCCAGGCAACTCATGAACTAAAACGTCAACTCATCGAACTACTACGTGCTGGCTGCTTCGAACTACGCAAATGGGCTAGCAACAGTCCACTACTGTTAGAAGATATTCCTACTGAGTATCAACAAGTGAAACCAAGTTTAGTCGCAAATGATCTTCAGCTTACCATAAAAGTGCTTGGTCTTCAGTGGCACTCGATACCTGATAATTTTTCATTTGAAATGCAGCCTTTAGAAAATCGTCTTTCCAAGCGGATTTTACTTTCGACAGTTGCTAGGATTTACGATCCTCTAGGATTTATTACACCAGTTACCTTTTCACTCAAACAACTCATTCAACAATTTTGGGTGCTGGGGTTGGATTGGGATGATCCTCCTCCTGAATCTATTGTCATATTTTGGAAAAAATTTGTTGCTGAATTTTCATATATTGATTCAATTCAAATTCCTCGTTATATCCCTATTGATGAAGCCTGTAGCATACAACTACATGGTTTTTGTGACGCGTCCGAGAAAGGATACTCGGCTATTACATATTTTCGTTTAGTATTTCCGTCAGGAAAAATATCTGTTCACTTTGTTATGGCTAGATCAAAGGTCGCCCCTTTGAAATGTCTTTCTATACCCAAGCTAGAACTATGTGCTACCGTACTTTTGTCTAAATTAGTTCATTTTGTTAAAACTACCTATTCAAATGTAACCTTTGAAAAAATCGGTTGTTACACTGATTCTTCTGTCGCGCTGACTTGGATTAAGTCGCCTACCTTTTGCTTAAAAATGTTTGTAGCTAACCGTGTTAGTTACATCCAAGAACGTATTTCTCCCGAACAGTGGAGTTACATTAGTTCTTCAAACAACCCATCTGATTATGCTACCAGAGGTTTATTTCCTTCGGTATTGCCCGCGCATCCGCTATGGTGGGCAGGTCCTGAATTTTTGTCGTTGTCTGAAGAAAATTGGCCTTTGCCAAAATTGTTCGTCCCTTCTCTGGAAGCATCTTCTGAGGAGAAACGCATTACTTTGATTGTTACCGTAGAATCAACTTGGCTGGAAGACTTATCATCAAATTTTCGTCGTTACACAAAATTCAACGTATAGTCGCATATTGTCTGAGAATCTTTAATGTTAGGAAAGCTACCATCAATTCGCTATTTTTATCGTCGGTGGAGCTTCACACTGCTCTTATGGTTATTGTCAAGGTGGTCCAATTTAGTTCACTTAAAGTTGAAATCAAAGCCGTTCATCAAGGTGAGCCTTTGCCTAAACATCTGCAACGTCTAGGCTTATTTCTTGATTCGAATGACATTTTAAGAGTAGGCGGGAGACTGATTCATTCCAGTCTTCCAGATTCCGCAAAACATCCAGCGGTATTACTCAATAAACACCGTATAACAGATTTGTTGATTAAACAAGTGCACACACAAAATTTACATTCGGGAGTAAACACAACGATGTATTTGCTTCAAGAACGATTTTGGATCGTCTCATCTCTTCGCGCAGTTCGTAGAATACTGTCTAAATGTTATCATTGCTATCGTCTTCTCCCCATTCCTGTCAATCCAGTTATGGGTGAATTGCCTTCATTTCTTGTTCCTCCTTTAAATTGGAAACTCGCCAGAATTGTAGAGCTTCATCCTGGAAGCGATGGAGTACCTCGTGTAGCCACCGTAAAAACTTCACGAGGCAATTTGAAAAGACCAATGGTCAAACTATGCCCATTTCCGTCTCAATAATAAATATTAGTTATTTTAGTGTTCTTTATTATAGTTTCGTAAGCATTATTATATTCATTTAGTTCTACATACATACAAGACACGGTCAAAGTTAAATTTTTCGTGTTAAGTTTAAAAAAAAAAATAGCCCAAAGCTATTTTGGTGGGCAGAATGTTTCGTATTAGTTAAAACAAACTATAGTGGATTTAAATTGTGCAGTGCGCTTGCGCCTCTTAAAATAAAACGCGTGCGAAAGTGGTTTTGTGACGTTCATCGACGACTCTTCTTTCGACCTAGTAACGGGAAGGTTGTGCGTGACAAACTATATCCAATAAGTATAGTGCTTGCAACAGTGCATTCAACCAACTCCCCCGGGGGCATTCCAGCAACATCGAAGAGGACCGCACACCAAGGACAATTTGGTGAGTGAATTTATGCCTTTTGTTTGTTAATATTTTACATGCATACAGTTTTCGTATTTAAAGCTCGCGTTTTGTTCTATTTTCGAATTACAGTCCACGATTAAATAAGACGCGCCAGCACCTTTATCTAAGTTTAATTAATTGACACCTAGCAAGATGTCATTTTATAATACAACATACATATTTTAGAACATTCCGTTGTGTTAATGTGGCATAAAGTTCGGGAAATGGGGAACACTTTAAAACTAACCATAAGGTTCAATGCACACTTTGTATGAAAATTCCTTCTGCAGGAGTCACTATTTGGCGTTTCTTTATATGACCGAATATTTATTTCGCATAAATGACAATAGCCAACAATCGGTATCGGTAAGTGGAAGGTTTTGAGCAATTGTTGGGATCATATTACAAATAGACTACAATCGTTGTCATTTGTCTGATTTATGTACGGTATTATTTCGAGTGACCATTGGCCTACGTCTAAATGCGTTTTGGTGCATAACTAAAATATAAACTTGTTAAATATTTATTGGATTCGATTAGTTTATTTCCAAACGGATTTAACAAAGTAAACTGTTTCGTTTGTAAATTTACTACAGCAAGACCTTCATAGACATAATAAGGATTTTGTAGATACCAAATTCTAAATTAAGCGATCCTGATATCGGTGTTTCAAGATATAATACATGACCTCGCATCTAATTTTTTATGTTGTTATACAATTGAAATGCATTCACCATGCCCTAATGTTGCAAAGTCGCCGCTAAAATGCAATTGTTAAAAAATTTTACTCTAGTTTCAAAAATTGCAACCGCATAGTTAATGCAGTTACTTGTTTTGTTCTTCTTCATGATTTACAAAAAATAATAATAATGTTTTCATATCATTATTGGGTTTCATTATCAATACTCAAACCACTACTGTTCCGAAATTGTTTTAATAACATTTTGCCACTAACTTCGATAGGATTTATTGCGACCAATTTCGCGCTTTTAGGTAGCTCGAAGATATAGCTTTTTGCAAGTAACTTGTTATACGGGAGCGCGCAAAATTTTGTTGCAACGGCGCAGAATAGCGCAGAATTGGCGTTTAACTATGATGCAAACATTTTTTTAAAAAATTCAAAAGAGTTGCGGCCACTGCATGCTGGCCAATGTAGTACCGTCGGTAGGAGCATTGGAACATCACATGTAGAGCCACTGCATGCTGCTAGGTACCTCGGAGCAATTGTTTTTTCTTCAAACGATTTGTTACACGAAAGAGCACAAAATTTTGTTTCCACGGTGGAAAATGGCGTCTATTTATGTTATTTTCTGTTATCAAAACTTTTATAAAATTCATGAAAGTTGTGGCCAACACCACGGCCCTAGGTCCCAGGTTCGAATCTCGACACGGTCCGCTTGAAAAATGTTAGGCGAGAGCAATTTTCACAAAAATACGCTCTCGTTCGAATGAGAGGTAAAATGGAGGTCCTCGTGTGTGTGTGTGTGCGTGTGTGTGTGTGTGTGTGTATGTTATCACGCACGTTAATGATCCCTACCTTACTTGGAACAGTAAGGGTTCTGTAAAATTCAAAATATTCCAGGTTAAAAAAATTTTGCTTCCTGGCCAATGTAATACCTTTGGGGTGCAGCATTGGAAATGGGGGGTGTCAACATCGCGCTTTTAGGTAACTGGGAGAAATAATCTATTTTTTTTAGTAATTTTTTAGGTGAATTAGACCGTGACTTTTACAGAATCTACGCATTACATCAACTAATCTCTTTTGTACGGTTAAATTACAGTTCACTGAATCCTTGTGGAAAGTATTTAATTTTCCAATAACTCATCAACCAAATAAACGTTTTTGGTAAAACTGTAATACTGTAATAAGTGATTAGTTTGGAATTGATCATATTATAAAATATTTTAGCATCGAGAACTAAGTGAATTTTCCCGGGTCTACAATATAGAGGACCTGCTAACTTAACTACCGGAAATGTCAACAGGATCTATATTACCCCGAGGTATGCTGTTTCTCACGTTATTTAAAATATAAAATGCAAACTTAAACTTAAAGTTATTTATTCTTGAACCCAATCTCCTATAAAGATAATTCCTACTTTTGTTATTTGTACCTGCAAAGAACAAGACTGCTTCTTTTGTAGGTAAGCATAAGGTATTAACGACCTCTTCAGTAAAGAGATTGTTTGTAATCCAGTCAAGCATAAGCATAGTTTCTTGAAATTTGCAGCTGTTTTGCACCCTTACTAGTCAGGTAGGTAGAAATATTAGAGAATGTGGTATATTTAAAATAGAAACAGACTTGAGGCACGCACAAACTGGTTATCTGTAGGATTTAACTACAAGCTGAATGCTGGGCCCGGCTCCACTATTAGAATGTTTACAGTAAGACACTTGGAAGCTCAGATATGAAGGGTCTAAACATACACAGTTGAAACAAGCATTTTTCTTCTGGGCCGCTTTAATTCTCTCTCTTACGGCAAATTTTAAGAATTACTGACACAGCAATCAGTTGTGATTTATTGCAGTAGAAGCGTGGCTTTGTGGATGGCGACCCTTCGAAGGCACTACACACAATAGGTTTACCGAAAGTTTCCTTCTTAGAAGTCGTTGTTTCATTTGTTAAGCTAAATCCAGTACAGAATCTAATAGAAATATTTTTAGATCACTTACCGGTCTGTTTCTATAATGAATGACGAGTGGAAACTTTGAATTAAATAAATTATGTCATCCTATTGATCGACAGAACGCTCAACTGATGATGATAAGAGCTTTTAGATGTTGCGAAAAGCCAACCAATAATTTTCTGATAACATGATGCAAATCTTAAGTAATAGTAGGTTCAAACAACGCCTTTAATAAGACTTGGTAATATAAGCTTGTTTATGAATCGTTTGTAGTATACTTTCCCTACTACGAGATTGTCTAGCATGAATAAATAACCAAACGTGATTAGCCATACTTTAATGAGTTCACCAAACTCACAACATACGTAAAATGCATGCGTTTATTATAACGTAAATAATTAATTGTTAGCAGCAGACATGCAGCACAACCATAGCTTACGAGTGACATACATAATAATTTTAATACTTTTAAACCACCTGATGGTACTTAGTCTATAACATCGACTTCTTACCGTCAATACCTCTTATGTTACATTTTTCCTCAAAATAGGTCGAGTACAATTACTACTACCTAGGTGCGTGAAGTTAACCGCAACATTTTTGATTTTTTTAAAAATATTTGTCATAATTAGGCGCCAATTAGGCGCCATTTTGCACCGCTAAAAACTAAATTTTGCGCCGTCTTGGCATACAAGTTATTAACAAAATAAGATTTTTTCGGCCAAGTTCACGAAGCCGCACCTTTGTTTCAATTTTCAGAAAATCTTTATTCCATAATTTAGCGCCAATTAAGCGCCATTTTGCGCCATTGAAACGAAATTTTGCGCCCTCCTGTGTATCAAGTTATTCGAAAAACAACTATTTTTTTGAACTACTTAAAAGCGTGAAGTTGGCCGCGACTTTTTTGGATTTTGAAAAGATTTTTGTACCAAATTTTGCACTGTTAAAACAAAATTTTGCGCCTTCCTGTGTAACAAGTTATTCGAAATAAGCTATTTTTCTGAACTACCTAAAAACCTGAAGTTGGCCGCGACTTTTTTGAATTTTGAAAATTTTTTTATCATATTTAAGCGATAATTACGCGCCATTTTGCGCCGTTGAAACAAAATTTTACGCCCTTCCGTGTAAGAAGTTATTTAAATAAACTATTTCTCCAAACTACCCAAAAACGTGAAGTTGGCCGCGACTTTTTTGAGTTTTGAAAACATTTTTGTACCAAATTTAAGCGGTAATTAGGCGCCATTTTGCGCCGTTGAAACAAAATTTTGCGCACCCCGTGTAACAATTTATTTGAAGAAAACTTTCTCTGGCTATCTTAGACGCGTATCTTCAATGTTGAAATTACCGTTCTTTACAATAAGTATCGTAGTTAAGAGATAATCGTATTATTGTAAAACGTTACATACAAGGAATGTGCTATAGAAAATATTATTGTAGTCTAAACAAATAAATACATTATAACCAGTAGCGTCTTGCATTTTGCTGAGTAGACAAGATTTATTTAAGCATAATATAGAGCTAAGAATTAAATAAATAAAAGTGAAATACAATTCGCTGCTGACTTTCACAAAATCTCAGTAAGAGATATTAAAATCGGCATTTAGGATCTTAGTCTTAAATAATAAAATACTTGTATAAGCGTTTTTTAAGAAACAACTCTTAAGTGTGTAGAATAGAGAATGAAAGTTGGTATGAAAATTTTATTTTCTGTTATTAACTTGAAACTTTATAAAAATATACTATTAATCAACTATTTAAATTATGTAAAACTACTCTTAACCAGGGGGTATAATTCCATGGTAATACTTTCAAATATGATAAAAAATGATATGCAAATTACGAATCCTTCAAGCATGAAGAGGCGGCAACAGCTAATTTCTGATAAGAGGACACCGCTGGTGGCCAACTATATTATGTTCGCTTACTAGACGTGTCCGTTAGTTCTAGAATTTGGTGTAAATCAAGATATGAATGTATATACAGTTCAGAAAAATGGTTTTTCTTCAAATAACTTGTTACACAGGAGGGCGAAAATTTCGTTTCAACGGCGAAAAATAACGCCTAATTACCGCTTAAACTTGGTTCAAAAATGTTTTTAAAATTCAAAAAAGTCGCGGCCAACTTTATGATTTTGGCTAGTTTGGAGAACTAGTCTTTTTTTTTTTAAATAATTTCTTACACAGAAGGGCGCAAAATTTTGTTTTAATGGAGCAAAATGACGCCTAATTACCGCTTAAATTTAGTATAAAGTTTTTTTAAAATTCAAAAAAGTCGCGGCCAACTTCACGATTTTGGGTAGTTTGGAGAAATAGTTTTTTTTCAAATAACTTGTTACACAGGAGGGCGCAAAATTTCGTTTTAACGGCGCAAAATGACGCCTAATTACCGCTTAATTGTGGTACAAATTTTTTTTCAAAATTCAAAAAAGTCGCAGCCAACTTCACGATTTTGGCTAGTTTGGAGAAATAGTTTTTTTTAATAACTTTTTACACAGAAAGGCGCAAAATTTTGTTTTAACGGCGCAAAATGGCGCCTAATTACCGCTTAAATTTGATATAAAATTTTTTTCAAAATTCAAAAAGGTCGCGGCCAACTTCACGATTTTGGGTAGTTTGGAGAAATAGTTTTTTTTCATATAACTTGTTACACAAGAGGGCGCAAAATTTTGTTTCAACGGCGCAAAATGGCGCCTAATTACCGCTTAATTGTGGTACAAAGATTTTTTCAAAATTCAAAAAAGTCGCGGCCAACTTCACGTTTTTAGGTAGTTCAGAAAATTAGTTTATTGCTAATAACTTGATACACAGCAGGGCGCAAAATTTCGTTTCAACGGCGTAAAATGGCGCCTAATTGGCGCAAAATTATGGAATAACGATTTTCTGAAAATTGAAAAAAAGTGCGGCTTGGTGAACTTGGCCGGAAAAATCTTATTTGACTAATAACTTGTTTGCCAAAACGGCGCAAAATTTAGTTATAGCGGCGCAAAATGGCGCCTAATTATGACATAAATATTTTTTAAAGATTCAAAAATGTTGCCGCTAACTTCACGCACCACTCCTACCTCTAACCCGATTCTTACACGGCCAGTTCTATAAATAGAAATACGTTCTGACTTTCTGCACACGATTTGAAGAAGCACTAGCTCGTAATCTTAGTGCAAAGGTTAGGTTTCGTATAGCCACGTGTCACCACATGCAACAATTTGCAGAATAAGTAAGTTTATTGTATTTTTAATACGTAAATTATTATTCGATGCAGTATTTTGTGTAAATATTTAGTGACCGATGTGTATATTTCACATTTTATGAGTAACGTAGTATTGTTTACATGCTTTTGTGACAATTTTAAAAGATAGAAGATACTTGTATTCTCTCGAACAGTATAAACATGATACTTTTGCAACTGTATAATGTTTAAGATATGAGATATTTCTTTGGTACTGAGGTTTTCTTTTTTAATCTATTGAAACATTTGTGAATTTCATCGTAACCAGATTATCTTTATTTTGTATAGCAACCATACCACTGTTTACTGGTTAACCATGTCCACCAGAACTTTAAAAATTCTATCAAAATTCATAAGTTTACAAACCTGATAAAGTCTTACCATTATTATTGACCACAGTACCAGTGTCACCAGAGCAATCCCTAAAACTGTCAGTTGAACAAAATGATAAATTAACTTCCGTTCTTTGTGTAATATTACCACAAACGTCACCAGATGAGAAACAATTTGATTATCAATCGGATACTCTGTAAAAGTCGAGCTCTGGCGACTTTTCCTCGAACACCAGTATTAGTTACAGACGAGTCCTTATTTTAAATGTTTTTTAAGATACTAACAGGCTTGGTTTGTTAGAAATCACGCTTCATTTCAACAACAAAATTTTCGAGGACGTATAATGTTTATATAAAAACTTAGATGCCGACATGCAACCTCTGTATTTCAGAAATAGCATACAAAAAAATTTGGAATTTTGCCGAACCCTTGCTGTTCCAAGCAAGATAGAAATCTTTAACGTGCGTGACAACACTCACACACCGGACCTCCATTTTACCTCTCATCCGAACGAGGTTGTATTTTTGTGAAAAATGCTTGCCTAACATTTTTCGAGCGGACCGTGTTGGGATTCGAACCCGGGACCTTGGGCGTAGTAGTTACACACATACCACCACGCCACCATAAAGGATGCTTCTGCAGAGGCGGCCTTATAAGTAAAATAACTAGAGAAATCAGAGAAAGGGATAAGAGTAAACGATACGGAGAAGCCTCACATCTTAGTTTGAGCGCTGTGAATGCTGCATAAATGCTAGTTGACTAGAAAGGTGTCGTTTGCAAAATTTGAAAGTTTTTGGGCTTTCGGAATACCGTTGCAAACGCCATCAATTCGACTAAAAATGCAAAAAAGTATTTCGACAAGAACGTGCGTCACAACAGAGCCATGGAAGAGAAAAAAGTCGGCGACGGATTGTATTTAATGCCGTACAAGAGAGTTAGAGCCTTATACTTAAGGCCTTTTCTAGGAGGTTCAAATAACTGATAACTACGACGTTACATTAATAAAGTTTAGATTGAGCTAATAAACAGTATATATTAATAGATTTTCATAGGACAGAAGTTAATTACACATTCACTGAGGCAGTACATATTTTTTATGCTATCCGGAATTTCTATGTCTAATGATTTCTTGCAATTTGTCGTCATTTAAATAACTGTACAAGGTCTTGTCAATTTCGAAGCTATAGCGTGTAGCACTTTTATGTCACAATGTAGTTATTTAATTTATTTAAACACAAATAATTGGTTCTGCTTTTACTAATATTGTATATTTTATAAAAATTTACAGGCACCTGTCGACAACAAGACAACAGCAGTACTTCTTTCTACTACTGTTTCCATTTAAATTGTCAAAGGGTGAATAGTGATCTGTAGCTCTTCAAGGCCCTGCATAAGAGGACCATTCTTTCCGTATCGTATTTGGTAAGTTTCTCTTACTTCTTTTAATTTTGAGAATTGCTCAAATAGAACAAAATGAGAAAACTACACACACGCGCGCGCGCACACACGCACACGCGCGTACGTACGCACAAACGCACGCGCACATGCACCCGCGCGCGCACACACACACACACACACACACACACACCTCCCGGCAAAGCTTGTGAATGCCTTTTTAATTGCGATAACGTTATATGCAATCATCATGTATTACTACATTCAGAAAAGTAATTTTATCGTAATAACTAAAAAATCACAATAAGTATATGTATAAGCTTGCCTACATTTATTTATATTATATATATATATATATATATATATATATATATATATATATATATATATATATATATATATATATATATATCCTACCTAAATGATAGAAATCACTTCCACAGCTATTCAGTGAATAGAACACAAACTTTCTCCAACTAAATTGGTATAATATATCTCTCAAAAATTTTAGAAATACAAATATTTACATTGAGTACCAATAATAAAGCAAAATAGGTACACAGGGCAAAGCCAATCACACAAGATATTCAAAATTTACCAAAGTATCAATTTGCACTACGCATATGCTAATAATTACCTCACTTGATTAGACTACCCATACATCTGTTTATTACTAAAGAAAATACCTTTGAACCAAAAAATCGTGTAAGTTTGTTTTCATATTGAATTAATAAAATCTTATAGCTTTAAAATATTACGCTAAAATTATTTAATACACACTGCACATTTCCAAGTGTCTTCTATGGAAAACATAAAACTTAGAAACTAGTCTAAACTTCATTACACTGGCCTTGAATTATATTCAGTTAAACAGTTTCCCAATATAGGCGTCTTTTTGAAGTTTTGAAGTACAAAGTTATACAAATTGACATCAAGTTTAAATCCAAAACCCAAATTAACATAAATCTTATTCCAGTAGCTCCAAACCAATTAAATTAAAATAAGTATTCTAATAAACGCATTAATGCTCGAAGAAGCGACTTTGTAGTAATAATTAAAATTTTCTATAAAAGTAATAAAACCATTTAGGGTGAAACCTATAATGTTTATAGTGGTACACAGAATTTTAATAAACGTGCTTAAGAATTTTTATGGTACATACGAAGCCTTAGAACAATCGTTTTTATCAAAAATAATTCAAACAAGTAAATGTTACTTATGATTTGAATCGGTTAAGTGGAATTACACTTCATTTTGCCTTTTCAATATTCAGTGATCTTTAATTGTTACTTAACCGTAGCACTTTACGTATTTTCACTTTTCTGACTTATTGAAAAACAAATAATCATTTTTCATATATATACTTTAAAAATAATTATAACTAATATTACATTCTAATTGTTAGGAAACAGCGAAAACAATCAAAACAATAATTATGATGGTGTTTGGTTGATGCTAACTTTAATAATGTACAATCACCACTGGCTTGCATTATAGAACCATTCTTAGTTGTAGATCTTAATAGCCTTTTCCAAATAATTAAATCTTGCTCGTTTTGGAGCTTTATTCACGTGCTCCAATCCCAACCAAGGTTTTGCATTAGCATTAGTGGTAGGATTATTTCTAAAATCTCTCAAATTCATAACAAAATCATCTTCGTCAATAAAAAGAGGTTTACCCAATGTAACAATAGTAAATTTAAACTTCTCCCACTCCTTTTCTGGTACACACAGTTTCTTTTGTATACGTTCTTTCACTTTATTAAATTGTTCACCATGTTTAATTTTGATAAAAAATGGTATTCCAAAGGTGGAAAATATTTCCTTTTGAAAATGAGCACATGAAACTAACATCTCGTCATCCATGAGTATTAATTCATCATTAGGTATTTCCTCTATCCTGTATGTTTTGACTCCTGCAAAAGATAACGACTCCAGTGGAGCATCTTCCTTTGGCCCATAAGCTACCTTAGAACAATTTGCTTCAACTAACCTTAATTTTCCACTACCGCCTTCACTTAATTCTATTTGTTTTTTAGCTTCTTCTAAAAGATCTCCTACAGTGCCTCCTTTGTTGGGATATAATGTTAATTCCTTCTCTTCTTTTAACTTCATTCCCACCCATATACATTTAAATTGTCGTTTATTTTCTAATTCATTAATTCGAATGCTAAGCTGTTGATAAAAAATTTTCTTTGGTGTTTTATAAAACTTCGAACATAGTAGATTTTTTAATGTACCTTCATATGTACATCTTAATGGATGACCAGGACTATCTTCATAACTTTAGCATTTGAAGAATTGTAATAAATACGGACTTGTACCAACCCTCTGTGCTACAGCCCGAGATAATTGATCATAAGTCATTCGATGTGACAATTCCATAGTAAAACCAACATCATTAGGAATACATCTATCCACAAAGTTAACTTCTACTCGGCAATACAAATCTTTATAATAGTCTATACAGTTTGGAAGATCAGACTGTTCTTCCATTTCATCTTTTTCAAAAATAATTATATCACCATTCATTAATTCGTCTAAGACCTTTTCAAGTGTTTTGTTAATATTTGTAATTCTTTCAATACAATTAGGTCTAACTTCTTTATATAATGAAAGTTCTGTATCTTGTGGAAAACCTGCTCTTTCATTCATTAATGATATAAGATCCGAAAAACGACCGTTAATGGAACAATACTGATGTCCACAATAGTGTATTCTTTTTTGTTTCGAATCATACAATTTAAAAAATAAAAGGACATCAGCATTACTATCAAAAATAGGTAATGCCATTAATCCCAGTTCAGGTGGCAATAGTTCTAAAAAAACAGTCCAAGGATTTTGATTTTCTGAAGCATCTTAGTACATCTACTGTAATTTATAAATATTAGTTTCGTTAACGGAGCATTTGCTCGAAGGAATTTTCACGCCACTCCTCCTGTTGGACTCGAACAATTGCACATACATTGCGTCTAATGAGCTACTTGCATATTAAATTTACAAAATTCCATGCGTTGAATACTTTGAATATCGCAAATTCGACGTCATTCTCATAGGTAAATTACAATAATGTTTATATAATTAACTCTGGAATCTCCAAATGCACATAACAGCTTTGTTCTGACAGCGCCTATACATCACGTGTGTAGGTTTATACATTTAAAATCTGCTATGCTACGTAACCGATGAAATGTTATCAGAATTTGAAGTTTCCAATTTAACATTTGCGCGGTTATTAATATTTGCATGATTTTTTAAAATAAATGCAATTTTTCAGTTTACATTAAACTATATTCCGTTAATAACTTTTGATGTTAATGAATGAAATAACGTATAAAATCAATCTCTCCAAAATAAAGCACGATTTTTGTAAGAGTTTCGATCCTTTATATTTGCAAATAGTTCCATGCTGAATGCACAAAATTATGCATTAAGTTTCTCTCAATTTCGCTCATACAAAACGAATCTTCGGCAGCAAACATTTTTAATAGAGGATAGTTTTATATCTACTCAATCAGAATTGATATTCAACCATTATGGACTAAAAAGGCTTTTTTCTCAAAATCATATATATATATATATATATATATATATATATATATAATAATTCAATTTATTGGAGATTGCAGCAATTAAGAAAGTCTACTCTTTTTTCTTCAACTCAAGCTTTCGAGAATTTATTTTTCTCTTCTTCAGTAGTAACTAAATAAATACAATGGTAAAAAAATAAATAAATTTTAAAAGTTAAATACTTACGAATGTGAAGTTTGACTTAAATTCAAAACATTAATTCTAAATTACAAAAATTGGTTTTAAAATTTTGAAGGTATAGGTGTCAATGTCAATGGGTACTACAAGATTAAAATTAGCCATACAAAAATAATAATTCCTTGGATCAATTTTAAACATTAATCAAGTATTGAAATAATTAATCAACTAACATGTATAAACTAAAACGCAAGTGCATGTACGTCTGTGTGAGAACATTTGTACAGGTAGTAGGAAGACGTAGAAGCAATAAAATCGCATTCATTTGTATCATATAAACATATATAAATGTATTATATACACAAAAAGAAAATAAAAAACCATGGATAACAAAAGATATCCTGAATTTAATAGAAGAAAGACGAAAATACAAAAATAAATCAGACGAAACAGGAAAACAGAGATACAAAACCATAAAATGGGAAATTATTCGAAAATGCAGAAAAGCTAAAGAACAATGGATTGATGAAAAGTGCAAAGAGGTACAAACAAAGATGGAAATAGGAAAGACAGACGAAGCATACAAATTAATTAGAAGGAATTTTAGGGATATAAAATCGTATAGCAAAAATATAAGGGACGCACAAGGAAACGTCATCATAGAAAACGTAGAGAAAGTGGATAGATGGCAAGAATATATAGGGAATTTATATGCAGGAGAGGAACTAACTGCATTAGAACAGGAATCAGACATTGAAAATGATGACTTGGGATATCCTATACTTAGAGACGAGTTTGAATTAGCATTAAAGGGTCTGAAAAATGGTAAGGCGCCGGGTACAGATAAGGTGCAAGCAGAAACTTTAAAAGCAGCTGGACAAGCAGTAACAGAACTTCTCTTCCAACTTGTAAGCTATATGTATGAGACAGACAAGATACCCAAAGATTTCAAACGTAGCATCATAGTAACTATACCAAAAAAGAAAGGTGAGGATAAATGTGAAAATTTTCGAACAATAAGTTTGACAGCACACGTGTCAAAAATAATAACTAGAATTGTGCAAAGACGAATGGAAAAACGGGCAGAAGAAATACTAGGAGAAGACCAATTTGGGTTTAGGCGAAACAGGGGAACACGGGAGGCTATTTTAGCTCTGAGAGTGATAATGGAGAAAACAATAGAAAAAGGGGAAAGCGTGTATGTAGGGTTTGTAGATCTGGAAAAAGCATTCGACAATGTAAAATGGAAAAAAATGTTTGAAATACTCAAAAAGATTGGAATGAGTTATAGGGATAGACGAATAGTACATAGCTTATACAAAGAGCAAACAGCAGTAATAGAATTAGAGCAGGAACGTAGAGAAGTAAACATTAGGAAAGGGGTGAGACAGGGATGTGTCCTATCCCCATTGATTTTTAACTTGTACATAGAAGAAGCAATGAATACTGTCATATGCAGGAAGACATTTGGAATTACTATGCAGGGACAAAAAATTTATATGCTTAGATTTGCAGATGATATAGCGGTATTAGCGTCTAGCAAGGAAGAGTTAGAAGCTGCTCTTAATGAAATGGAGACGGTTCTAACAGAGAGATACGGTATGAAAATTAACAAAACTAAAACTAAAGTTTTAGTATGCAAAGGTGGAGAAAATAAATCAAAAACAAGAATACAAGTATGTAACACGAACTTACAAGAGGTTAAAGATTTCTGCTACTTAGGAAGCCAAATAACACAAGGTGGAAAAAGCACAAAAGATATAAAACAAAGATTAGCACAAGGTCGTGCTACCTTTTAAAAGAAAAAGCAACTACTGTGCTCGAAGTCCACAAACATAGAAACAAGGAAAAGATTGCTTAAAACATATGTGTGGAGCACAGCACTGTACGGCTGTGAAGCCTGGACAGTAGGAGAAGCGGACAAGAAAAAGGTAGATGGCTTTGAAATGTGGTGCTACAGACGATTGATGAAGATATCATGGACAGACAAAGTTAAGAACGAAGAGGTACTAAAAATGGTAGGGGAAGAAAGAAATATGTGAAAAACGGTAAAAAAGAGGAGAGTTAGGATGATAGGCCACATACTACGGCATGAGGGAATAGTGCGAAATATATTAGAAGCAGAGATTGGAAATAAGAGAAGAAGAGGCAGACCTAGGGTAGACTACTGCACACAGATAGTAAAAGATGTAGGCTGTAGGGGTTTCAGGGAGATCTGTAAACTAGCCCAGAATAGAAATCAATGGAGGTACGCATCCAACCAATCCCAAGAAGGATAAACTAATAACGAAAAAATAACTGTGCTTAAACATGATGATTATGATAAGTAACTACAAGAATTGGTTGGGCAATATTCTCGAATAATGTTAAGTGTGTGAAAGGATTTACTGGAAAACCATTACTTCGGCAAATGTCTAAGTGTTGGGGGATCTTGGTAGCCACAGGTTGCTTAACCCCCTTCACTGAATCTCGGTAAAATAGGGCATAAAATTAGAAAACAATAGAAGGGGAACGAGCTGTATGCACATGCTGTGTGAGAATTTCAGGGAACTATGTAGGCTAGCTCAGAATATAAATAAGTGCAGGTACGTGTCCAACCAGTTTTGAGACGGAAAACCTAATGACAAAAAAATAAGCGCAGATAAATCTGATGATTAGTATAAACAACTAGTTGTCGGTTGCGAAATATCTGCAACTAATGTTGGCTGTGCGAAAAGATAAATTGGAAAATATATTAAATCGCTAAATGGTTAAGTGTTGGGGGAACTTATCAGCCGCAGGTTGCTTACCTCCCTTCACAACCACTAAAGGTCGGAGAAATAGGGCATATAACTGTAAAACAATTGAAGGTGATCGAACTGCATCTAACAAGAAAGAACAGCGCCTATGAGGAAAGGCAACAAACATAGAACAAGAAGAAAATTGTTGAAAGCATATGTGTGGAGCAAAGCACAATATGCCTATGAAATACGGGCAGTCTGAAACGCAGACAGAAAATCGGTAGCAGCCTTTTGAAATGCTGTGCTTCAGATGTATGAGGATGATAGCATGGACAGACAAAGATAATAACAAATAAGTTATAGAAATAGTAGGGGAACAAGGATATATGTGGAAAATGAGAAATAGAAGGGCGGAATACGTTCTAAAGGATTTTGGGGAATTGTATGGGATATATTACAAGCAGAGATAGGAAAAAAGAGGTAGATGTAGACCTAGATGAGATAGTTATAGATGCAAACTGTGCAAATTTCAGGGAAATCTGTAGGTTAGTTCAGAATAGGAAACAATGATGGTAGGCGTCTAACCAGTTCTAGGACTGAAGACCTAATGATGATGATATATACATAGTAGAAATTACGAAAAAATGTATTTACATCATTAATTTACGATTCAATACAACGTGTACAATTGAGAGAAAGAAAGAATATAGATTGTTACCCGAAATCAGTAACGAAATGTTCACCCGCATTACAGGATAACAAAGAAAGTGCTAGAAAGAGCAAGCAAACCAAAACAGTGCTAAACAGAGTCGAGAATTTAGGGGGGGCTAAAAACGAAACTACAATACATACTACCCAATTCACTTTTTTCTTCGAACATTTGTTCCTGCAAGAATAATTAGACACAAAACGCACATAAAATATAATTCTAATGAATAATTCTAGAGATTTAAACATCTGTATCCTCCATTCTTCCAATCAAATCGTAGGGTGTTTTCAAAACTATGCAAGCATGTATATACCCCCTTAAATATTGCCACATAACTTAAGATAACAAAGTGATTTAACCACCATAATTAATAATAATCAGTATTGGCACAGTAAGCAATTAATACTAATCATATATACACAGTAGTAGAAACCTACATAATATAATACTTACTTATTATATTGATGCAGACCGAATTCTTTCTGACTAGAGCAATTGAAACATATGAGTACATTTAACGATAAAACCCCAAATTATTAGATAGATCTTATAAACTAAACTGTTGATCTTAACAGTACTAGAATGTAGACGAACACAAACCACTCAGGGTAAACTAAACAGCTGTCGGTCATCATCATATGCTATTCCTTCACGCAGGTGGTAAAGGGTATGGATATGGGTATGCGTAGCTGCAATGGTTACTCATCTTATCCTAACTTGCTTAAATATAATACGGTAACAAAATATGCAGTACCGATAAAGTAAATTTCTGTGGTATAACAAAGCAAACTTTATTTCTAAGAATAGAAGGACATTGAATACAAATCGTTCAACCAATGTAGTTATACATTTGCTTTCCGAAGAAATAATCATGGAAACCCATATATAATAGAAATAAATCTGAGCAGGTATTTATGTTGCCAAGCTCATACATCTGCTTTACCTAATTACCATTAAACTAGCAGCGTTCAGGAATTTTCTAATTAGTAAAGATTACATGTCTAGATAAGGTACCAGAAAGAATATAGACAAGCGAACTCGTGAACCTAATAAACGACGAGCACAGTTGGCTGCCTAACTTAGCGGGTTTGAAATCATTGAAATGTAGCAACACGTAAATTCAAATGAATAGAAACTGAAATGGTTTTAAAATAAGGGGACAGTAAATTTTTAAATACGGAACGGAACGAATAAAGTAGTAGGTGTTTCGAGCAAAGTAGCTTAGAAACGATATACGTTAAAAATTTCTTGAGAAGTAAGGAATGAGAAGAGTACGCTGTGGTGTAGTCTACCTTCACTACAGTTATATTAAGAGAATTTTTTAGATTGAACAGCGTGGTTTCTGAATACATACCAACTTGAATACAACATAACTTACATTCAATTGCCTTATCTTGATGCATACGAATACGGTTGATAACGCAAATGCATTCTTTCGTGTTTTCTAATATATCGCTTCTGCACCTCGTGTCTACACAAATTAAAAGGTATTCTAATATTTCACCTTCATTCGTAGCTAGCTCAAATATTCAAAACGTTTCAGATGCTTATAGTGTATCTTGTACTTGCATAAGTGTTGAACCTAAAAAATCTATCGAAGCAACGTAGGTCCAGTTACGTTACTGCTTGATATCCTTTGTGGTTTTGAAACTTTTTAATTCATCTAGGTTGTCATTGTAATACTCTTTAAATACATGCGTTAATTGTTTAATATATACTCAATTTTTATTTTCGGTTTCAGTAAAATTACGTAGTTTTCGGTTAGATCATTAATTACTACACCCCAAAGTTATACATAAAACTAGCTCTACTAATCCTTGTTGTTTTCAAATTTTGTTCCAAGCACTTCCTTTGGCGCAGGAAATCAATAACCAATTTGACCCATTCTAATCGCGTAATTGCTTTTGTTGCCCGTAAGAGTAACAAATGCTGAACGATCGTTTCAAACTAAAGATCATACTGCTATTGTTGGGCAAATATCCTTAAACGTATTTAAAATATTTCAACTTCATGGACAAGCACCACAGTTTGACAGAATTAATTTACAGTTTGCGCATTGTATGGTACACTTGGATTTAGTTACTCGCCTTTTTTAGGCAACCTATACATCGATCGATAGGTGATCGTTCCCTGAGCACAACGACATAAGGTGCGTAAAGTAAGCGGAATAATGTCGGCAGAAATAATTTTAATTAGAGTAATTGTTAGTGCTTTGTTAGTGCTTTTTAGTGCCCAAATATGAAAGCCAGTGGACTATTCAAACAATAGTTATAAGCAGTTAAAGTTATTCCGCCAAGTTCACGTCTGGCGGAAAAGTGTAGACAGGAATATTTGTAGCAGGTGTAATGGTTAGTGCTTTGTTAGTGCTCTTTCGTGCCCAAATATGAATGCCAGCAGACTACTCAAAAAATAGTTATAAGCAGTTAAAGTTATTCCGCCAAGTTCACGCTTGGTGGAAAAGTGTAGGCAGGAATAATTGTAGCAGGGGTAATGGTTAGTGCTTCGCTAGCGTTCTTTAGTGCCCAAATATGAATGCCAGCGGACTATTCAAACAATAGTTATAAGCAGTTAAAGTTATTCCGCCAAGTTCACGCTTGGCGGAAAAGTGTAGGCAGGAATGACTTTAGCAAGTGTAATGGTTAGTGCTTCGTTAGTGCTCTTTAGTGCCCAAATATGAATGCCAGCGGACTACTCAAAAAATAATTATATGCAGTTCAAGCTACTCCACCGAATTCACGCCTGACGGAAAAGTGTCGGCAGGAATGACTGTAGTAGGTGTAATGGTTAGTGCTTCGTTAGTGCTCTACAGTGCCCAAATATGAATGCCAGCGGACTACTCAAAAACAGTTATATGCAGTTAATGTTATTCCACCAAGTTCACGCTTGCCGGAAAAGTGTAGGCAGGAATAAATGTAGCAGGTGTAATGGTTAGTGCTTTGTTAGTGCTATTTAGTGCCCAAATATGAATGCCAGCGGACTACTAAAAAATAGTTATAAGCAGTTAAAGTTATTTTGCCAACTTCACGCCTGGCGAAAAAATGTTGGCAGGAATAATTGTAGCAGGTGTAATGGTTAGTGCTTCGTTAGTGCTCTTTAGTGCCCAAATATGAATGCCAGCGGACTGCTCAATAAATAGTTATAAGCAGTTAAAGATTTCCGCCTAGTTCACGCTTGGCGGAAAAGTGTAAGCAGGAATAATTGTAGCAGGTGTAATGGTTAGTGCTTCGTTAGTGCTCTTTAGTGCCCAAATATGAATGCCAGCGGACTGCTCAAAAAATAGTTATATGCAGTTCAAGCTACTCCACCGACTTCACGCCTGACGGAAAAGTGTCGGCAGGAATGACTGTAGTAGGTGTAATAGTCAGTGTTTCGTTAGTGCTCTTTTGTGCCCAAATAAGAATGCCAGCGGACTACTCCAAAAATAGTTATATGCAGTTAAAGTTATTCCGCCAACTTTACGCTTGGCGGAAAAGTGAAGTATCGGCAGGAATAATGGTAGCAGGTGTAATAGTTAGTGCTTCGTTAGTGCTATTTAGTGTCCAAATATGAATGCCAGCGGACTACCCAAAAAATAGTTATAAGCAGTTAAAGTTATTCCGCCAACTTCACGCCTGGCGGAAAAGTGTGGGCTGGAATAATTGTAGCATGTATAATGGTTAGTGCTTCGTTAGTGCTCTTTAGTGTCCAAATATGAATGCTAGCGGACTGCTCAATAAATAGTTATAAGCAGTTAAAGTTATTCCACCAAGTTCACGCTTGCCGGAAAAGTGAAGTATCGGCAGGAATGATTGAAGCATTTGTAATAGTTAGTGTTTCGTTAGTGCTCTTTAGTGCCCAAAAATGAATGCCAGCGGACTACTAAAAAAATAGTTATATGCAGTTCAAGCTACTCCACCGACTTCACGCCTGACGGAAAAGTGTTGGCACGAATGACTGTAGCAAGTGTAAAATTTAGTGCTTCGTTAGTGCTATTTAGTGCCCAAATATGAATGCCAGCGGACTACTAAAAAAATTGTTAAAAGCAGGTATAGTTATTTTGCCAACTTCACGCCTGGCGGAAAATATTGGCAGGAACAATTGTAGCAGGTATAACGGTTAGTGCTTCGTTAGTGCTCTTTAGTGTCCAAATATGAATGCCAGCGGACTGCTCAATAAATAGTTATAAGCAGTTAAAGTTATTCCACCAAGTTCACGCTTGCCGGAAAAGTGTAGGCAGGAATAATTGTAGCAGGTATAATGGTTAGTGCTTCGTTAGTGCTCTTTAGTGCCCAAATATGAATGCCAGCGGACTGCTCAATAAATAGTTATAAGCAGTTAAAGTTATTCCGCCAAGTTCACGCTTGGCGGAAAAGTGAAGTATCGGCAAAATTGATTGTAGTACTTGTAATAGTTAGTGTTTTGTTAGTGCTCTTTAGTGCCCAAATATGAATGCCAACGGACTGCTCAAAAAATAGTTATATGCAGTTCAAGCTACTCCACCGACTTCACGCCTGACGGAAAAGTGTCGGCAAGAATGACTTTAGCAAGTGTAATGGTTAGTGCTTCGTTAGTGCTTTTTGGGCCCAAATATGAATGCTAGCGGGCTACTCAAAAATAGCTATATGCAGGTAAAGTTATTCCGCCAAGTTCACGCTTGCCGGAAAAGTGTAGGCAGGAATAAATGTAGCAGGTGTAATGGTTAGTGCTTTGTTAGTGCTATTTAGTGCCCAAATATGAATGCCAGCGGACTACTAAAAAATAGTTATAAGCAGTTAAAGTTATTTTGCCAACTTCACGCCTGGCGAAAAAATGTTGGCAGGAATAATTGTAGCAGGTGTAATGGTTAGTGCTTCATTAGTGCTCTTTAGTGCCCAAATATGAATGCCAGCGGACTGCTCAATAAATAGTTATAAGCAGTTAAAGATTTCCGCCTAGTTCACGCTTGGCGGAAAAGTGTAGGCAGGAATAATTGTAGCAGGTGTAATGGTTAGTGCTTCGTTAGTGCTCTTTAGTGCCCAAATATGAATGCCAGCGGACTGCTCAAAAAATAGTTATATGCAGTTCAAGCTACTCCACCGACTTCACGCCTGACGGAAAAGTGTCGGCAGGAATGACTGTAGTAGGTGTAATAGTCAGTGTTTCGTTAGTGCTCTTTGTGCCCAAATAAGAATGCCAGCGGACTACTCAAAAATAGTTATATGCAGTTAAAGTTATTCCGCCAACTTTACGCTTGGCGGAAAAGTGAAGTATCGGCAGGAATAATGGTAGCATGTGTAATAGTTAGTGCTTCGTTAGTGCTATTTAGTGTCCAAATATGAATGCCAGCGGACTACCCAAAAAATAGTTATAAGCAGTTAAAGTTATTCCGCCAACTTCACGCCTGGCGGAAAAGTGTGGGCTGGAATAATTGTAGCAGGTATAATGGTTAGTGCTTCGTTAGTGCTCTTTAGTGTCCAAATATGAATGCTAGCGGACTGCTCAATAAATAGTTATAAGCAGTTAAAGTTATTCCACCAAGTTCACGCTTTCCGGAAAAGTGAAGTATCGGCAGGAATGATTGAAGCATTTGTAATAGTTAGTGTTTCGTTAGTGCTCTTTAGTGCCCAAAAATGAATGCCAGCGGACTACTAAAAAAATAGTTATATGCAGTTCAAGCTACTCCACCGACTTCACGCCTGACGGAAAAGTGTTGGCACGAATGACTGTAGCAAGTGTAAAATTTAGTGCTTCGTTAGTGCTATTTAGTGCCCAAATATGAATGCCAGCGGACTACTAAAAAAATTGTTAAAAGCAGGTATAGTTATTTTGCCAACTTCACGCCTGGCGGAAAATATTGGCAGGAACAATTGTAGCAGGTATAACGGTTAGTGCTTCGTTAGTGCTCTTTAGTGTCCAAATATGAATGCCAGCGGACTGCTCAATAAATAGTTATAAGCAGTTAAAGTTATTCCACCAAGTTCACGCTTGCCGGAAAAGTGTAGGCAGGAATAATTGTAGCAGGTATAATGGTTAGTGCTTCGTTAGTGCTCTTTAGTGCCCAAATATGAATGCCAGCGGACTGCTCAATAAATAGTTATAAGCAGTTAAAGTTATTCCGCCAAGTTCACGCTTGGCGGAAAAGTGAAGTATCGGCAAAATTGATTGTAGTACTTGTAATAGTTAGTGTTTTGTTAGTGCTCTTTAGTGCCCTAATATGAATGCCAACGGACTGCTCAAAAAATAGTTATATGCAGTTCAAGCTACTCCACCGACTTCACGCCTGACGGAAAAGTGTCGGCAAGAATGACTTTAGCAAGTGTAATGGTTAGTGCTTCGTTAGTGCTTTTTGGGCCCAAATATGAATGCTAGCGGACTACTCAAAAATAGCTATATGCAGGTAAAGTTATTCCGCCAAGTTCACGCTCGGCAGAAAAGTGTAGGCAAGAATAATTGTAGCAGGTATAATGGTTACTGCTTCGTTAGTGCTCTTTAGTGCCCAAATATGAATGCCAGCGGACTATTCAAAAAATAGTTATATGTTGTTCAAGCTACTCCACCGACTTCACGCCTGCCGGAAAAGTGTCGGCAGGAATGACTGTAGCAAGTGCAATGATTCGTGCTTCGTTAGTGCTTTTTTGAGCCCAAATATGAATGCAAGCGGACTACTCCAAACATAGTTATATGCAGTTAAAGTTCTTCCGCCAACTTCACGCTTGGCAGAAAAGTGAAGTATCGGCAGGAATGATTGTAGCAGGTGTAATGGCTAGTGCTTTGTTAGTGCTATTTAGTGCCCACATATGAATGCCAGTGGACTGCTCAAAAATAGTTATAAGCAGTTAAAGTTGTTCACCCAAGTTCACGCTTGGCGGAAAAGTGTAGGCAGGAATAATTGTAGCAGGTGTAATGGTTAGTGCTTCGTTAGTGCTCTATAGTGCCCAAATATGAATGCCAGCAGACTACTCAAAAACAGTTATATGCAGTTAATGTTATTCCACCAAGTTCACGCTTGCCGGAAAATTGTAGGCAGGAAAAAATGTAGCAGGTGTAATGGTTAGTGCTTTGTTAGTGCTATTTAGTGCCCAAATATGAATGCCAGCGGACTACTCAAAAAATAGTTATAAGCAGTTAAAGTTATTCTGCCAACTTCAAGCCTGGCGGAAAAGTGTGGGCAGGAATAATTGTAGCAGGTATAATGGTTAGTGCTTCGTTACTGCTCTTTAGTGTCCAAATATGAATGCTAGCGGACTGCTCAATAAATAGTTATAAGCAGTTAAAGTTATTCCACCAAGTTCACGCTTGCCGGAAAAGTGAAGTATCGGCAGGAATGATTGAAGTATTTGCAATAGTTAGTGTTTCGTTAGTGCTCTTTAGTGCCCAAAAATGAATGCCAGCGGACTACTAAAAAAATAGTTATATGCAGTTCAAGCCACTCCACCGACTTCATGCCTGACGGAAAAGTGTTGGCACGAATGACTGTAGCAAGTGTAAAATTTAGTGCTTCGCTAGTGCTATTTAGTGCCCAAATATGAATGCCAGCGGACTACTCAAAAAATAGTTAAAAGCAGGTATAGTTATTTTGCCAACTTCACGCCTGGCGGAATATATTGGCAGGAATAATTGTAGCAGGTGTAATGATTAGTGTTTCGTTAGTACTCCTTAGTGCCTAAATATGAATGCCAGCGGATTGCTCAAAAAATAGTTATAAGCAGTTAAAGTTATTCCGCCAAGTTCACGCTTGGCGGAAAAGTGTAGGCAGGAATGACATTAGCAAGTGTAATGGTTAGTGCTTCGTTAGTGCTCTTTACTGCCCAAATATGAATTCCAGCGGACTACTCAAAAAATAGTTATATGCAGTTCAAGCTACTCCACCGAATTCACGCCTGGGGGAAAATGTTGGCAGGAACAATTGTAGCAGGTATAATGGTTAGTGCTTCGTTAGTGCTCTTTAGTGTCCAAATATGAATGCCAGCGGACTGCTCAATAAATAGTTATAAGCAGTTAAAGCTATTCCACCAAGTTCACGCTTGCCGGAAAAGTGTAGGCAGGAATAATTGTAGCAGGTATAATGGTTAGTGCTTCGTTAGTGCTTTTTAGTGCCCAAATATGAATGCCAGCGGACTGCTCAATAAATAGTTATAAGCAGTTAAAGTTATTCCGCCAAGTTCACGCTTGGCGGAAAAGTGAAGTATCGGCAGAATTGATTGTAGTACTTGTAATAGTTAGTGTTTTGTTAGTGCTCTTTAGTGCCCAAATATGAATGCCAGCGGACTACTCAAAAAATAGTTATATGCAGTTCAATCTACTCCACCGACTTCACGCCTGACGAAAAAGTGTCAGCAGGAATGACTGTAGCAAGTGTAATATTTAGTGCTTCGTTAGTGCTCTTTTAAGCCCAAATATGAATGTCAGCGGACTACTCCACAAAAAGTTATATGCAGTTAAAGTTATTCCGCCAACTTCACGCTTGGCGGACAAGTAAAGTATCGGCAGGAATGATTGTAGCACTTGTAATAGTTAGTGTTTCGTTAGTGCTATTTAGTGCCCAAATATGAATGTCAGCGGACTACTCAAAAAATAGTTATAAGCAGTTAAAGTTATTCCGCCAACTTCACGCCTGGTGAAAAAATGTTGGCAGGAATAATTGTAGCAGGTGTAATGGTTAGTGCTTCGTTAGTGCTCTTTAGTGCCCAAATATGAATGCTAACGGACTGCTCAAAAAATAGTTATATGCAGTTCAAGCTACTCCACCGACTTCACGCCTGACAGAAAAGTGTCGGCAAGAATGACTTTAGCAAGTGTACTGGTTAGTGCTTCGTTAGTGCTTTTTGGGCCCAAATATGAATGCTAGCGGACTACACAAAAATAGCTATATGCAGGTAAAGTTATTCCGCCAAGTTCACGCTCGGCAGAAAAGTGTAGGCAGGAATAATTGTAGCAGGTATAATGGCTACTGCTTCGTTAGTGCTCTTTAGTGCCCAAATATGAATGCCAGCGGACTATTCAAAAAATAGTTATATGTAGTTCAAGCTACTCCACCGACTTCACGCCTGCCGGAAAAGTGTCGGCAGGAATGACTGTAGCAAGTGCAATGGTTCGTGCTTCGTTAGTGCTTTTTTGAGCCCAAATATGAATGCAAGCGGACTACTCCAAACATAGTTATATGCAGTTAAAGTTCTTCCGCCAACTTCACGCTTGGCAGAAAAGTGAAGTATCGGCAGGAATGATTGTAGCAGGTGTAATGGCTAGTGCTTCGTTAGTGCTATTTAGTGCCCACATATGAATGCCAGTGGACTGCTCAAAAATAGTTATAAGCAGTTAAAGTTGTTCACCCAAGTTCACGCTTGGCGGAAAAGTGTAGGCAGGAATAATTGTAGCAGGTGTAATGGTTAGTGCTTTGTTAGTGCTCTATAGTGCCCAAATATGAATGCCAGCGTACTACTAAAAAACAGTTATATGCAGTTAATGTTATTCCACCAAGTTCACGCTTGCCGGAAAATTGTAGGCAAGAACAAATGTAGCAGGTGTAATGGTTAGTGCTTTGTTAGTGCTATTTAGTGCCCAAATATGAATGCCAGCGGACTACTCAAAAAATAGTTATAAGCAGTTAAAGTTATTCTGCCAACTTCACGCCTGGCGGAAAAGTGTTGGCAGGAATAATTGTAGCAGGTGTAATGGTTAGTGCCTCGTTAGTGCCCAAATATGAATGCCAGCGGACGGCTCAATAAATAGTTATAAGCAGTTAAAGTTATTCCGCCAAGTTCACGCTTGGCGGAAAAGTGTAGGCAGGAATAATTGTAGCAGGTGTAATGGTTAGTGCTTTGTTAGTGCTCTTTAGTGCCCAAATATGAATGCCAGCGGACTGCTCAAAAAATAGTAATATGCAGTTCAAGCTACTCCACCGACTTCACGCCTGACGGAAAAGTGTCGGCAGGAATGACTGTAGTAGGTGTAATAGTCAATGTTTCGTTAGTGCTCTTTTGTGCCCAAATAAGAATGCCAGCGGACTACTCCAAAAATGGTTATATGCAGTTAATGTTATTCCGCCAACTTCACGCTTGGCGGAAAAGTGAAGTATCGGCAGGAATGATGGTAGCAGGTGTAATAGTTAGTGCTTCGTTAGTGCTATTTAGTGTCCAAATATGAATGCCAGCGGACTACCCAAAAAATAGTTATAAGCAGTTAAAGTTATTCCGCCAACTTCACGCCTGGCGGAAAAGTGTGGGCAGGAATAATTGTAGCAGGTATAATGGTTAGTGCTTCGTTAGTGCTCTTTAGTGTCCAAATATGAATGCTAGCGGACTGCTCAATAAATAGTTATAAGCAGTTAAAGTTATTCCACCAAGTTCACGCTTGCCGGAAAAGTGAAGTATCGGCAGGAATGATTGAAGCATTTGTAATAGTTAGTGTTTCGTTAGTGCTCTTTAGTGCCCAAAAATGAATGCCAGCGGACTACTCAAAAAATAGTTATATGCAGTTCAAGCTACTCCACCGACTTCACGCCTGACGGAAAAGTGTCGGCAGGAATGACTTTAGCAAGTGTAATGGTTAATGTTTCGTTAGTGCTTTTTTGTGCCCAAATATGAATGCCAGCGGACTACTCAAAAATAGCTATATGCAGGTAAAGTTATTTGGCCAAGTTCATGCTTGGCAGAAAAGTGTAGGCAGGAATAATTGTAGCAGGTTTAATGGTTAGTGCTTCGTTAGTGCTCTTTAGTGCCCAAATATGAACGCCAGCGGACTATTCAAAAAATAGTTATATGTAGTTCAAGCTACTCCACCGACTTCACGCCTGCCGGAAGTGTCGGCAGGAATGACTGTAGGAAGTGCAATGGTTAGTGCTTCATTAGTGCTTTTTTGAGCCCAAATATGAATGCCAGCGGACTACTCCAAAAATAGTTATATGCAGTTAAAGTTATTCCGCCAACTTCAATGCTTGACGGAAAAGTGAAGTATCGGTAGGAAAGATTCTAGCAGGTGTAGTGGCTAGTGCTTTGTTAGTGCTATTTAGTGCCCACATATGGATGCCAGTGGACTGCTCAAAATTAGTTATAAGCAGTTAAAGTTGTTCAGCCAAGTTCATGCTTGGCGGAAAAGTGTAGGCAGGAATAATTGTAGCAGGTGTAATGGTTAGTGCTTCGTTAGTGCTATTTAGTGCCAAAATATGAATGCCAACGGGCTACTCAAAAAATAGTTAAATGCAGTTAAAGTTATTCTGCCAACTTCACGCCTGGCGGAAAAATGTTGGCAGGAATAATTGTAGCAGGTGTAATGGTTAGTGCTTAGTTAGTGCTCTTTAGTGCCCAAATATGAATGCCAGCGGACTGCTCATTAAATAGTTATAAGCAGTTAAGTTATTCCGCCAAGTTCACGCTTGGCGGAAAAGTGTAGGCAGGAATAATTGTAGCAGGTGTAATGGTTAGTGCTTCGTTAGTGCTCTTTAGTGCCTAAATATTAATGCCAGCGGACTACTCGAAAAATAGTTATATGCAGGTTAAAGTTATTCCGCCAACTTCACGCCTGGTGGAAAAGTGTTGGCCGGAATAATTGTAGCAGGTGTAATGATTAGTGTTTCGTTAGTGCTCTTTAGTGCCTAAATATGAATGCCAGCGGACAGCTCAAAAAATAGTTATAAGCAGTTAAAGTTATTCCGGCAAGTTTACGCTTGGCGGAAAAGTGTAGGCAGGAATAATTGTAGCAGGTGTAATGGTTAGTGCTTCGTTAGTGCTCTTTAGTGTCCAAATATGAATGCCAGCGGACTACTCAAAAAATAGTTATATGCAGTTCAAGTTACTCCACCTACTTCACGCCTGACGGAAAAGTGTCGGCTGGAATGACTTCAGCAAGTGTAATGGTTAGTGCTTTTTTGTGCCCAAATATGAATGCCAGCGGACTACTCAAAAATAGCTATATGCAGTTAAAGTTATTCCGCCAAGTTCACGCTTGGCGGAAAAGTGTAGGCAAGAATAATTGTAGCAGGTGTAATGGTTAGTGCTTCGTTAGTGCTCTTTAGTGCCCAAATATTAATGGCCAGCGGACTACTGAAAAATAGTTATATGCAGTTCAAGTTACTCCACCGACTTCACGCCCAGACGAAAAAGTGTCGGCAGGAATGACTGTAGCAAATGTAATGGTTAGTGCTTCGTTAGTGCTCTTTTGTGCCCAAATATATATGCCAGCGGACTACTCCAAAAATAGTTATATGCAGTTAAATTTATTCCTCCAACTTCACGCTTGGCGGAAAAGTGAAGTATCGGCAGAAATGATTGTAGCAGGTGTAGTGGTTAGTGCTTCGTTAGTTCTATTTAGTGCCCAAATATGAATGCCAGCGGACTACTCAAAAAATAGTTATAAGCTGTTAAACTTATTCCGCCAACTTCACGTCTGGCGGAAAAATGTTGGCAGGAATAATTGTAGCAGGTGTAATGGTTAGTGTTTCGCTAGTGCTCTTTAGTGCTCAAATATGAATGCCAGCGGACTGCTCAAAAATAGTTATAAGCAGTTAAAGCTACTCTACCGACTTCACGCCTGACGGAAAAGTGTCGGCAGGAATGACTGTAACAAGTGTAATGGTTAGTGCTTCATTAGTGCTCTGTTGTGCCCAAATATGAATGCCAGCGGACTACTTAAAATAGCTATTTTTCAAGTAGTCGCTGGCATTCATATTGCACCAAATAGACCAAAGCACTAACCATTACACCTGCTACAATCATTCCTGTCGACACTCACTTATCCGCCAGGCGTGAAGTTCGTGGAATTACCTTAACTGCATAGCTATTTTGAGTAGTCCGCTGGCATTCATATTTGGGCACAACAGACATAACGAAGCACCAACCATTACACTGTTACAGTCATTCCTGCCGACACTTTTCCGTCAGGCGTGAAGTCGGTAGAGTAGCGAACTGCATGTAACTATTTTTGAGTGATCCGCTGGCATTCATATTTGGGCACAAGAGATCTTTAACGAAGTACTAACCATTACATCTGCTACAATTATTCCTGTCTACACTTTTCCGCCAGGTGTGAAGTTGGCGGAATAACTTTAACTGCATATAACTATTTTTTGAGTAGTTCGCTGGCATTCTTATTTGGGCACTATAGAGCACTGACGAAGCACCAACCATTACACTTTCACAATTATTTCCGCCTACACTTTTCCGCCAGGCGTGAAGTTGGCGGAATAACTTTAACTGCTTATAACTATTTTTTGATTAGTCTGCTGGCATTCATATTTGGGCACTAAGAAGCACTAACTAAGCACTAACAATTACTCCTATTAAAATTATTCCTGCCGACAATATTCCGCTAACTTTACGCACTTAACGACATATATAATTTTTAACGGAATCGTTCCCTTAAAAAACATAGGCCTTTGAAATGTCATAACAACTTAATGAAAAAAATTATTCAGAGGGTAGTTAGTAGTATTTTATGTTTTTTCAATGTACTGCAGAGAAGACTTGAAAATGCACTCAGGGAACCACATCAACCTAACCTAATATAACTTAACCAAAGCTAAACAAAAATGTAATACTTTTCAATGAAATTAAAATTTTTATTAAATGCGAATTAGAACAACTGAAATCAAATGAAACACTAAAATCACCATATTCCTTACGGAAAGCACAAAGAAGAACCTCAAACGGGTTATGGGGATATTTATTATTGTAACGGAACCAAAAGTAATCACAGAGATGTTCAGAGAATGTCTCCTCAGGAATGTGCTTTCCATAAAAGCAGCCTTTAGCCATGCGCTAAAACGCCTCAATACGCAGAGTATGAACACCAGTTTTCGGATTTAGGATGAAGAAAGCTATAAAAGCTAGTGTCTAAAAAGGTGAGTAAAACTAAAACCAAGTTGAACCCATTTTTTATATAAAGCAGCAAAGAAAATTTTTAATTTCCTTTTTTATTTAATGGTAATTATTTATCTACGGATTATTTTAAAACTATGATATTGGATGTTATTTATTTGATACTAGTTCCCAAGTGCCAAGTGAAACGAGCGCAATTCAATGGAATTTGAGAAAATTGAAAAACCCAAAAGGAGCGGGGGCTAGTCATCAACTTGGAACATGCATTTGTTTTCATGCTTTTCGGTATTAGCAAACGAGCACAATTGAATGAGCACTAGCACAACTGAGCACAGTTTAATAGACTAAGCAAAAATTGAAACACTGAAGGATGGCACTCACTCTTGTTAAACGGGAGGGCTCGTGCAGGGCCCAAAATTTTGTTTGAACAACACAAGATGCTGGATGCTTAATTAGCGCTTAATTATAAAACACAAATTTTTAGAAAATTAAAAAAAAGATTGTGGCCAACTTAGAGAGCTCAGCAAAATAGCTTGTAACAGATATCTTGTTATACGGAAGAGCGCAAAATTTTTGCTTTAAAGAAAACAAATTAGACCTATTTGGCACTTAATTATGATACAAAAATTCAAAAAAGCTGCGCCCATCTTCATGCCTTTAGGTAACTTTGAAAAATAGCTTTATTCAAATAACTGGTTATATTGAAGGGCGCAAAATTTTGTTTCAACTGCGTAAAATAGTGCCTAACTGACGCATAACTATGGCACAAAATTTTTGGAAAATTTAAAGAAGTTGCAGCGAACTTTACGCTTTTAGGTAGATCGGAGAAATAGCTTTTTCAAATACTTTGGTATACGAGAGGAAGCAAGATTTCGTTTCAATGTTGTTTATGGGGGGCTTAATTATCATACAAAATATTTTAGGAAATCCAAACAAATTGCTATCAACTTCAAGCGTTTAGGTAACGCAGAAAAATAGCTTTCTTCAAATAACTGGTTGAACGGCAAAACGTAAAATTTTTTTCAACGGCATGAAATAATTCCCAACTGACGATTAATTACTATACAAAAAATGTTATAAAATTTAAAGAAGGTAATTTGAAGAAACAACTATATTAAACAACTTGCAAAAATAATGCCTAATTGGCGCTTTACTCTAACAAAAATTTTTTGGAAGGTTCAAGAAGGTTACGGCCAATTTCAGGCAATTAGGTAGATCGAAGAAATACCTTTTTTCAACTATTCAAATAACTTGTTATTCGGGAGGGCGCAAAATGTTGTTTTAACGGCGCAAAATGGTGTTTACCTGACATTTAATTACGATGCAAAAATTTTTCGAAAATTCAAAAATGTTGTGACCAACTTCACTCTTATAGGTAGATCGGAAAAATAACGCTTTCTAACAACTTGTTATACGGGAGGACGCAAAATTTTGTTTCAACGGCGCAAAATGTTATCTAATTGGCGCTTAGTAGCTTAGAAACGATATACGTTAAAAATTTCTTGAGAAGTAAGGAATGAGAAGAGTACGCTGTGGTGTAGTCTACCTTCACTACAGTTATATTAAGAGAATTTTTTAGATTGAACAGCGTGGTTTCTGAATACATACCAACTTGAATACAACATAACTTACATTCAATTGCCTTATCTTGATGCATACGAATACGGTTGATAACGCAAATGCATTCTTTCGTGTTTTCTAATATATCGCTTCTGCACCTCGTGTCTACACAAATTAAAAGGTATTCTAATATTTCACCTTCATTCGTAGCTAGCTCAAATATTCAAAACGTTTCAGATGCTTATAGTGTATCTTGTACTTGCATAAGTGTTGAACCTAAAAAATCTATCGAAGCAACGTAGGTCCAGTTACGTTACTGCTTGATATCCTTTGTGGTTTTGAAACTTTTTAATTCATCTAGGTTGTCATTGTAATACTCTTTAAATACATGCGTTAATTGTTTAATATATACTCAATTTTTATTTTCGGTTTCAGTAAAATTACGTAGTTTTCGGTTAGATCATTAATTACTACACCCCAAAGTTATACATAAAAACTAGCTCTACTAATCCTTGTTGTTTTCAAATTTTTGTTCCAAGCACTTCCTTTGGCGCAGGAAATCAATAACCAATTTGACCCATTCTAATCGCGTAATTGCTTTTGTTGCCCGTAAGAGTAACAAATGCTGAACGATCGTTTCAAACTAAAGATCATACTGCTATTGTTGGGCAAATATCCTTAAACGTATTTAAAATATTTCAACTTCATGGACAAGTACCACGGTTTGACAGAATTAATTTACAGTTTGCGCATTGTATGGTACACTTGGATTTAGTTACTCGCCTTTTTTAGGCAACCTATACATCGATCGATAGGTGATCGTTCCCTGAGCACAACGACATAAGGTGCGTAAAGTAAGCGGAATAATGTCGGCAGAAATAATTTTAATTGGAGTAATTGTTAGTGCTTTGTTAGTGCTTTTTAGTGCCCAAATATGAAAGCCAGTGGACTATTCAAACAATAGTTATAAGCAGTTAAAGTTATTCCGCCAAGTTCACGTCTGGCGGAAAAGTGTAGACAGGAATATTTGTAGCAGGTGTAATGGTTAGTGCTTTGTTAGTGCTCTTTCGTGCCCAAATATGAATGCCAGCAGACTACTCAAAAAATAGTTATAAGCAGTTAAAGTTATTCCGCCAAGTTCACGCTTGGTGGAAAAGTGTAGGCAGGAATAATTGTAGCAGGTGTAATGGTTAGTGCTTCGCTAGCGTTCTTTAGTGCCCAAATATGAATGCCAGCGGACTATTCAAACAATAGTTATAAGCAGTTAAAGTTATTCCGCCAAGTTCACGCTTGGCGGAAAAGTGTAGGCAGGAATGACTTTAGCAAGTGTAATGGTTAGTGCTTCGTTAGTGCTCTTTAGTGCCCAAAATGAATGCCAGCGGACTACTCAAAAAATAGTTATACGCAGTTAAAATTATTCCGCCAACTTCAGGCCTGGCGGAAAAGTGTTGGCAGGAATAATTGTAACAGGTGTAATGGTTAGTGCTTCGCTAGCGTTCTTTAGTGCCCAAATATGAATGCCAGCGGACTATTCAAACAATAGTTATAAGCAGTTAAAGTTATTCCGCCAAGTTCACGCTTGGCGGAAAAGTGTAGGCAGGAATGACTTTAGCAAGTGTAATGGTTAGTGCTTTGTTAGTGCTCTTTAGTGCCCAAATATGAATGCCAGCGGACTACTCAAAAAATAATTATATGCAGTTCAAGCTACTCCACCGAATTCACGCCTGACGGAAAAGTGTCGGCAGGAATGACTGTAGTAGGTGTAATGGTTAGTGTTTCGTTAGTGCTCTTTTGTGCCCAAATTAGAATGCCAGCGGACTACTCCAAAAATAGTTATATGCAGCTAAAGTTGTTCCGCCAACTTCACGCTTGGTGAAAAAGTGAGGTATCGGCAGGAATAATGGTAGCAGGTGTAATGGTTAGTGCTTCGTCAGTGCTATTTAGTGTCCAAATATGAATGCCAGCGGACTACTCAAAAAATAGTTATAACCAGTTAAAGTTATTCCGCCAACTTCACGCCTGGCGGAAAATGTTTGCAGGAATAATTGTAGCAGGTATAATGGTTAGTGCTTCGTTAGTGCTCTTTAGTGTCCAAATATGAATGCCAGCGGACTGCTCAATAAATAGTTATAAGCAGTTAAAGTTATTCCACCAAGTTCACGCTTACCGGAAAAGTGAAGTATCGGCAGAATTGATTGTAGTACTTGTAATAGTTAGTGTTTTGTTAGTGCTCTTTAGTGCCCAAATATGAATGCCAGCGGACTACTCAAAAAATAGTTATATGCAGTTCAAGCTACTCCACCGACTTCACGCCTGACGGAAAAGTGTCAGCAGGAATGACTGTAGCAAGTGTAATATTTAGTGCTTTCTTAGTGCTCTTTTGTGCCCAAATATAAATGTCAGTGGACTACTCCACAAGAAGTTATATGCAGTTAAAGTTATTCCGCCAACTTCACGCTTGGCGGACAAGTAAAGTATCGGCAGGAATGATTATAGCATCTGTAATAGTTAGTGTTTCGTTAGTGCTATTTAGTGCCCAAATATGAATGCCAGCGGACTACTCAAAAAATAGTTATAAGCAGTTAAAGTTATTCCGCCAACTTCACGCCTGGTGAAAAAATGTTGACAGGAATAATTGTAGCAGGTGTAATGGTTAGTGCTTCGTTAGTGCTCTTTAGTGCCCAAATATGAATGCCAACGGACTGCTAAAAAAATAGTTATATGCAGTTCAAGCTACTCCAGCGACTTCACGCCTGACGGAAAAGTGTCGGCAGGAATGACTTTAGCAAGTGTAATGGTTAGTGCTTCGTTAGTGCTTTTTGGGCCCAAATATGAATGCTAGCGGACTACTCAAAAATAGCTATATGCAGGTAAAGTTATTTCGCCAAGTTCACGCTCGGCAGAAAAGTGTAGGCAGGAATAATTGTAGCAGGTATAATGGTTTCTGCTTCGTTAGTGCTCTTTAGTGCCCAAATATGAAAGCCAGCGGACTATTCAAAAAATAGCTATATGTAGTTCAAGCTACTCCACCGACTTCACGCCTGCCGGAAAAGTGTCGGCAGGAATGATTGTAGCAAGTGCAATGGTTCGTGCTTCGTTAGTGCTTTTTTGAGCCCAAATATGAATGCAAGCGGACTACTCCAAACATAGTTATACGCAGTTAAAGTTATTCCGCCAACTTCACGCTTGGCAGAAAAGTGAAGTATCGGCAGGAATGATTGTAGCAGGTGTAATGGCTAGTGCTTCGTTAGTGCTATTTAGTGCCCACATATGAATGCCAGTTGACTGCTCAAAAATAGTTATAAACAGTTAAAGTTGTTCACCCAAGTTCACGCTTGGCGGAAAAGTGTAGGCAGGAATAATTGTAGCAGGCGTAATGGTTAGTGCTTCGTTAGTGCTCTACAGTGCCCAAATATGAATGCCAGCGGACTACTCAAAAACAGTTATATGCAGTTAATGTTATTCCACCAAGTTCACGCTTGCCGGAAAAGTGTAGGCAGGAATAAATGTAGCAGGTGTAATGGTTAGTGCTTTGTTAGTGCTATTTAGTGCCCAAATATGAATGCCAGCGGACTACTAAAAAATAGTTATAAGCAGTTAAAGTTATTTTGCCAACTTCACGCCTGGCGAAAAATGTTGGCAGGAATAATTGTAGCAGGTGTAATGGTTAGTGCTTCGTTAGTGCTCTTTAGTGCCCAAATATGAATGCCAGCGGACTGCTCAATAAATAGTTATAAGCAGTTAAAGATTTCCGCCTAGTTCACGCTTGGCGGAAAAGTGTAGGCAGGAATAATTGTAGCAGGTGTAATGGTTAGTGCTTCGTTAGTGCTCTTTAGTGCCCAAATATGAATGCCAGCGGACTGCTCAAAAAATAGTTATATGCAGTTCAAGCTACTCCACCGACTTCACGCCTGACGGAAAAGTGTCGGCAGAAATGACTGTAGTAGGTGTAATAGTCAGTGTTTCGTTAGTGCTCTTTTGTGCCCAAATAAGAATGCCAGCGGACTACTCCAAAAATAGTTATATGCAGTTAAAGTTATTCCGCCAACTTTACGCTTGGCGGAAAAGTGAAGTATCGGCAGGAATAATGGTAGCAGGTGTAATAGTTAGTGCTTCGTTAGTGCTATTTAGTGTCCAAATATGAATGCCAGCGGACTACCCAAAAAATAGTTATAAGCAGTTAAAGTTATTCCGCCAACTTCACGCCTGGCGGAAAAGTGTGGGCTGGAATAATTGTAGCAGGTATAATGGTTAGTGCTTTGTTAGTGCTCTTTAGTGTCCAAATATGAATGCTAGTGGACTGCTCAATAAATAGTTATAAGCAGTTAAAGTTATTCCACCAAGTTCACGCTTGCCGGAAAAGTAAAGTATCGGCAGGAATGATTGAAGCATTTGTAATAGTTAGTGTTTCGTTAGTGCTCTTTAGTGCCCAAAAATGAATGCCAGCGGACTACTAAAAAAATAGTTATATGCAGTTCAAGCTACTCCACCGACTTCACGCCTGACGGAAAAATGTTGGCACGAATGACTGTAGCAAGTGTAAAATTTAGTGCTTCGTTAGTGCTATTTAGTGCCCAAATATGAATGCCAGCGGACTACTAAAAAAATTGTTAAAAGCAGGTATAGTTATTTTGTCAACTTCACGCCTGGCGGAAAATATTGGCAGGAACAATTGTAGCAGGTATAACGGTTAGTGCTTCGTTAGTGCTCTTTAGTGTCCAAATATGAATGCCAGCGGACTGCTCAATAAATAGTTATAAGCAGTTAAAGTTATTCCACCAAGTTCACGCTTGCCGGAAAAGTGTAGGCAGGAATAATTGTAGCAGGTATAATGGTTAGTGCTTCGTTAGTGCTCTTTAGTGCCCAAATATGAATGCCAGCGGACTGCTCAATAAATAGTTATAAGCAGTTAAAGTTATTCCGCCAAGTTCACGCTTGGCGGAAAAGTGAAGTATCGGCAAAATTGATTGTAGTACTTGTAATAGTTAGTGTTTTGTTAGTGCTCTTTAGTGCCCAAATATGAATGCCAACGGACTGCTCAAAAAATAGTTATATGCAGTTCAAGCTACTCCACCGACTTCACGCCTGACGGAAAAGTGTCGGCAAGAATGACTTTAGCAAGTGTAATGGTTAGTGCTTCGTTAGTGCTTTTTGGGCCCAAATATGAATGCTAGCGGACTACTCAAAATAGCTATATACAGGTAAAGTTATTCCGCCAAGTTCACGCTCGGCAGAAAAGTGTAGGCAAGAATAATTGTAGCAGGTATAATGGTTACTGCTTCGTTAGTGCTCTTTAGTGCCCAAATATGAATGCCAGCGGACTATTCAAAAAATAGTTATATGTAGTTCAAGCTACTCCACCGACTTCACGCCTGCCGGAAAAGTGTCGGCAGGAATGACTGTAGCAAGTGCAATGATTCGTGCTTCGTTAGTGCTTTTTTGAGCCCAAATATGAATGCAAGCGGACTACTCCAAACATAGTTATATGCAGTTAAAGTTCTTCCGCCAACTTCACGCTTGGCAGAAAAGTGAAGTATCGGCAGGAATGATTGTAGCAGGTGTAATGGCTAGTGCTTCGTTAGTGCTATTTAGTGCCCACATATGAATGCCAGTGGACTGCTCAAAAATAGTTATAAGCAGTTAAAGTTGTTCACCCAAGTTCACGCTTGGCGGAAAAGTGTAGGCAGGAATAATTGTAGCAGGTGTAATGGTTAGTGCTTCGTTAGTGCTCTATAGTGCCCAAATATGAATGCCAGCGGACTACTCAAAAACAGTTATATGCAGTTAATGTTATTCCACCAAGTTCACGCTTGCCGGAAAATTGTAGGCAGGAATAAATGTAGCAGGTGTAATGGTTAGTGCTTTGTTAGTGCTATTTAGTGCCCAAATATGAATGCCAGCGGACTACTCAAAAAATAGTTATAAGCAGTTAAAGTTATTCTGCCAACTTCACGCCTGGCGGAAAAGTGTGGGCAGGAATAATTGTAGCAGGTATAATGGTTAGTGCTTCGTTAGTGCTCTTTAGTGTCCAAATATGAATGCTAGCGGACTGCTCAATAAATAGTTATAAGCAGTTAAAGTTATTCCACCAAGTTCACGTTTGCCGGAAAAGTGAAGTATCGGCAGGAATGATTGAAGCATTTGCAATAGTTAGTGTTTCGTTAGTGCTCTTTAGTGCCCAAAAATGAATGCCAGCGGACTACTAAAAAAATAGTTATATGCAGTTCAAGCCACTCCACCGACTTCACGCCTGACGGAAAAGTGTTGGCACGAATGACTGTAGCAAGTGTAAAATTTAGTGCTTCGCTAGTGCTATTTAGTGCCCAAATATGAATGCCAGCGGACTACTCAAAAAATAGTTAAAAGCAGGTATAGTTATTTTGCCAACTTCACGCCTGGCGGAATATATTGGCAGGAATAATTGTAGCAGGTGTAATGATTAGTGTTTCGTTAGTGCTCCTTAGTGCCTAAATATGAATGCCAGCGGATTGCTTAAAAAATAGTTATAAGCAGTTAAAGTTATTCCGCCAAGTTCACGCTTGGCGGAAAAGTGTAGGCAGGAATGACATTAGCAAGTGTAATAGTTAGTGCTTCGTTAGTGCTCTTTAGTGCCCAAATATGAATGCCAGCGGTCTACTCAAAAAATAGTTATATGCAGTTCAAGCTACTCCACCGAATTCACGCCTGGGGGAAAATGTTGGCAGGAACAATTGTAGCAGGTATAATGGTTAGTGCTTCGTTAGTGCTCTTTAGTGTCCAAATATGAATGCCAGCGGACTGCTCAATAAATAGTTATAAGCAGTTAAAGTTATACCACCAAGTTCACGCTTGCCGGAAAAGTGTAGGCAAAAATAATTGTAGCAGGTATAATGGTTAGTGCTTTGTTAGTGCTCTTTAGTGCCCAAATATGAATGCCAGCGGACTGCTCAATAAATAGTTATAAGCAGTTAAAGTTATTCCGCCAAGTTCACGCTTGGCGGAAAAGTGAAGTATCGGCAGAATTGATTGTAGTACTTGTAATAGTTAGTGTTTTGTTAGTGCTCTTTAGTGCCCAAATATGAATGCCAGCGGACTACTCAAAAAATAGTTATATGCAGTTCAAGCTACTCCACCGACTTCACGCCTGACGAAAAAGTGTCAGCAGGAATGACTGTAGCAAGTGTAATATTTAGTGCTTCGTTAGTGCTCTTTTAAGCCCAAATATGAATGTCAGCGGACTACTCCACAAAAAGTTATATGCAGTTAAAGTTATTCCGCCAACTTCACGCTTGGCGGACAAGTAAAGTATCGGCAGGAATGATTGTAGCATTTGTAATAGTTAGTGTTTCGTTAGTGCTATTTAGTGCCCAAATATGAATGTCAGCGGACTACTCAAAAAATAGTTATAAGCAGTTAAAGTTATTCCGCCAACTTCACGCCTGGTGAAAAAATGTTGGCAGGAATAATTGTAGCAGGTGTAATGGTTAGTGCTTCGTTAGTGCTCTTTAGTGCCCAAATATGAATGCCAACGGACTGCTCAAAAAATAGTTATATGCAGTTCAAGCTACTCCACCGACTTCACGCCTGACAGAAAAGTGTCGGCAAGAATGACTTTAGCAAGTGTACTGGTTAGTGCTTCGTTAGTGTTTTTTGGGCAAAATATGAATGCTAGCGGACTACACAAAAATAGCTATATGCAGGTAAAGTTATTCCGCCAAGTTCACGCTCGGCAGAAAAGTGTAGGCAGGAATAATTGTAGCAGGTATAATGGCTACTGCTTCGTTAGTGCTCTTTAGTGCCCAAATATGAATGCCAGCGGACTATTCAAAAAATAGTTATATGTAGTTCAAGCTACTCCACCGACTTCACGCCTGCCGGAAAAGTGTCGGCAGGAATGACTGTAGCAAGTGCAATGGTTCGTGCTTCGTTAGTGCTTTTTTGAGCCCAAATATGAATGCAAGCGGACTACTCCAAACATAGTTATATGCAGTTAAAGTTCTTCCGCCAACTTCACGCTTGGCAGAAAAGTGAAGTATCGGCAAGAATGATTGTAGCAGGTGTAATGGCTAGTGCTTCGTTAGTGCTATTTAGTGCCCACATATGAATGCCAGTGGACTGCTCAAAAATAGTTATAAGCAGTTAAAGTTGTTCACCCAAGTTCACGCTTGGCGGAAAAGTGTAGGCAGGAATAATTGTAGCAGGTGTAATGGTTAGTGCTTCGTTAGTGCTCTATAGTGCCCAAATATGAATGCCAGCGGACTACTCAAAAACAGTTATATGCAGTTAATGTTATTCCACCAAGTTCACGCTTGCCGGAAAATTGTAGGCAGGAACAAATGTAGCAGGTGTAATGGTTAGTGCTTTGTTAGTGCTATTTAGTGCCCAAATATGAATGCCAGCGGACTACTCAAAAAATAGTTATAAGCAGTTAAAGTTATTCTGCCAACTTCACGCCTGGCGGAAAAGTGTTGGCAGGAATAATTGTAGCCGGTGTAATGGTTAGTGCTTCGTTAGTGCCCAAATATGATTGCCAGCGGACTGCTCAATAAATAGTTATAAGCAGTTAAAGTTATTCCGCCAAGTTCACGCTTGGCGGAAAAGTGTAGGCAGGAATAATTGTAGCAGGTGTAATGGTTAGTGCTTTGTTAGTGCTCTTTAGTGCCCAAATATGAATGCCAGCGGACTGCTTAAAAAATAGTAATATGCAGTTCAAGCTACTCCACCGACTTCACGCCTGACGGAAAAGTGTCGGCAGGAATGACTGTAGTAGGTGTAATAGTCAGTGTTTCGTTAGTGCTCTTTTGTGCCCAAATAAGAATGCCAGCGGACTACTCCAAAAATGGTTATATGCAGTTAATGTTATTCCGCCAACTTCACGCTTGGCGGAAAAGTGAAGTATCGGCAGGAATGATGGTAGCAGGTGTAATAGTTAGTGCTTCGTTAGTGCTATTTAGTGTCCAAATATGAATGCCAGCGGACTACCCAAAAAATAGTTATAAGCAGTTAAAGTTATTCCGCCAACTTCACGCCTGGCGGAAAAGTGTGGGCAGGAATAATTGTAGCAGGTATAATAGTTAGTGCTTCGTTAGTGCTCTTTAGTGTCCAAATATGAATGCTAGCGGACTGCTCAATAAATAGTTATAAGCAGTTAAAGTTATTCCACCAAGTTCACGCTTGCCGGAAAAGTGAAGTATCGGCAGGAATGATTGAAGCATTTGTAATAGTTAGTGTTTCGTTAGTGCTCTTTAGTGCCCAAAAATGAATGCCAGCGGACTACTCAAAAAATAGTTATATGCAGTTCAAGCTACTCCACCGACTTCACGCCTGACGGAAAAGTGTCGGCAGGAATGACTTTAGCAAGTGTAATGGTTAGTGCTTCGTTAGTGCTTTTTTGAGCCCAAATATGAATGCCAGCGGACTACTCCAAAAATAGTTATATGCAGTTAAAGTTATTCCGCCAACTTCAATGCTTGGCGGAAAAGTGAAGTATCGGTAGGAAAGATTCTAGCAGGTGTAGTGGCTAGTGCTTCGTTAGTGCTATTTAGTGCCCACATATGGATGCCAGTGGACTGCTCAAAATTAGTTATAAGCAGTTAAAGTTGTTCAGCCAAGTTTACGCTTGGCGGAAAAGTGTAGGCAGGAATAATTGTAGCAGGTGTAATGGTTAGTGCTTCGTTAGTGCTATTTAGTGCCAAAATATGAATGCCAACGGGCTACTCAAAAAATAGTTAAATGCAGTTAAAGTTATTCTGCCAACTTCACGCCTGGCGGAAAAATGTTGGCAGGAATAATTGTAGCAGGTGTAATGGTTAGTGCTTAGTTAGTGCTCTTTAGTGCCCAAATATGAATGCCAGCGGACTGCTCATTAAATAGTTATAAGCAGTTAAGGTTATTCCGCCAAGTTTCACGCTTGGCGGAAAAGTGTAGGCAGGAATAATTGTAGCAGGTGTAATGGTTAGTGCTTCGTTAGTGCTCTTTAGTGCCTAAATATTAATGCCAGCGGACTACTCGAAAAATAGTTATATGCAGGTAAAGTTATTCCGCCAACTTCACGCCTGGTGGAAAAGTGTTGGCCGGAATAATTGTAGCAGGTGTAATGATTAGTGTTTCGTTAGTGCTCTTTAGTGCCTAAATATGAATGCCAGCGGACAGCTCAAAAAATAGTTATAAGCAGTTAAAGTTATTCCGGCAAGTTTACGCTTGGCGGAAAAGTGTAGGCAGGAATAATTGTAGCAGGTGTAATGGTTAGTGCTTCGTTAGTGCTCTTTAGTGTCCAAATATGAATGCCAGCGGACTACTCAAAAAATAGTTATATGCAGTTCAAGTTACTCCACCTACTTCACGCCTGACGGAAAAGTGTCGGCTGGAATGACTTTAGCAAGTGTAATGGTTAGTGCTTTTTTGTGCCCAAATATGAATGCCAGCGGACTACTCAAAAATAGCTATATGCAGTTAAAGTTATTCCGCCAAGTTCACGCTTGGCGGAAAAGTGTAGGCAAGAATAATTGTAGCAGGTGTAATGGTTAGTGCTTCGTTAGTGCTCTTTAGTGCCTAAATATTAAGGCCAGCGGACTACTGAAAAAATAGTTATATGCAGTTCAAGCTACTCCACCGACTTCACGCCCAGACGAAAAAGTGTCGGCAGGAATGACTGTAGCAAATGTAATGGTTAGTGCTTCGTTAGTGCTCTTTTGTGCCCAAATATATATGCCAGCGGACTACTCCAAAAATAGTTATATGCAGTTAAATTTATTCCGCCAACTTCACGCTTGGCGGAAAAGTGAAGTATCGGCAGAAATGATTGTAGCAGGTGTAGTGGTTAGTGCTTCGTTAGTTCTATTTAGTGCCCAAATATGAATGCCAGCGGACTACTCAAAAAATAGTTATAAGCTGTTAAAGTTATTCCGCCAACTTCACGTCTGGCGGAAAAATGTTGGCAGGAATAATTGTAGCAGGTGTAATGGTTAGTGTTTCGCTAGTGCTCTTTAGTGCTCAAATATGAATGCCAGCGGACTGCTCAAAAATAGTTATAAGCAGTTAAAGCTACTCTACCGACTTCACGCCTGACGGAAAAGTGTCGGCAGGAATGACTGTAACAAGTGTAATGGTTAGTGCTTCATTAGTGCTCTGTTGTGCCCAAATATGAATGCCAGCGGACTACTTAAAATAGCTATTTTTTAAGTAGTTCGCTGGCATTCATATTTGGGCACTAAATAGCACTAACCATTACACCTGCTACAATCATTCCTGTCGACACTCCACTTATCCGCCAGGCGTGAAGTTCGTGGAATTACCTTAACTGCATATAGCTATTTTTGAGTAGTCCGCTGGCATTCATATTTGGGCACAACAGAACACTAACGAAGCACTAACCATTACACTTGTTACAGTCATTCCTGCCGACACTTTTCCGTCAGGCGTGAAGTCGGTAGAGTAGCTTGAACTGCATGTAACTATTTTTTGAGTAGTCCGCTGGCATTCATATTTGGGCACAAGAGATCTTTAACGAAGTACTAACCATTACATCTGCTACAATTATTCCTGTCTACACTTTTCCGCCAGGTGTGAAGTTGGCGGAATAACTTTAACTGCATATAACTATTTTTTGAGTAGTTCGCTGGCATTCTTATTTGGGCACTATAGAGCACTGACGAAGCACTAACCATTACACTTTCTACAATTATTTCCGCCTACACTTTTCCGCCAGGCGTGAAGTTGGCGGAATAACTTTAACTGCTTATAACTATTTTTTGATTAGTCTGCTGGCATTCATATTTGGGCACTAAGAAGCACTAACTAAGCACTAACAATTACTCCTATTAAAATTATTCCTGCCGACAATATTCCGCTAACTTTACGCACTTAACGACATATATAATTTTTAACGGAATCGTTCCCTTAAAAAACATAGGCCTTTGAAATGTCATAACAACGTAATGAAAAAAATTATTCAGAGGGTAGTTAGTAGTATTTTATGTTTTTTCAATGTACTGCAGAGAAGACTTGAAAATGCACTCAGGGAACCACATCAACCTAACCTAATATAACTTAACCAAAGCTAAACAAAAATGTAATACTTTTCAATGAAATTAAAATTTTTATTAAATGCGAATTAGAACAACTGAAATCAAATGAAACACTAAAATCACCATATTCCTTACGGAAAGCACAAAGAAGAACCTCAAACGGGTTATGGGGATATTTATTATTGTAACGGAACCAAAAGTAATCACAGAGATGTTCAGAGAATGTCTTCTCAGGAATGTGCTTTCCATAAAAGCAGCCTTTAGCCATGCGCTAAAACGCCTCAATACGCAGAGTATGAACACCAGTTTTCGGATTTAGGATGAAGAAAGCTATAAAAGCTAGTGTCTAAAAAGGTGAGTAAAACTAAAACCAAGTTGAACCCATTTTTTATATAAAGCAGCAAAGAAAATTTTTAATTTCCTTTTTTATTTAATGGTAATTATTTATCTACGGATTATTTTAAAACTATGATATTGGATGTTATTTATTTGATACTAGTTCCCAAGTGCCAAGTGAAACGAGCGCAATTCAATGGAATTTGAGAAAATTGAAAAACCCAAAGGAGCGGGGGCTAGTCATCAACTTGGAACATGCATTTGTTTTCATGCTTTTCGGTATTAGCAAACGAGCACAATTGAATGAGCACTAGCACAACTGAGCACAGTTTAATAGACTAAGCAAAAATTGAAACACTGAAGGATGGCACTCACTCTTGTTAAACGGGAGGGCTCGTGCAGGGCCCAAAATTTTGTTTGAACAACACAAGATGCTGGATGCTTAATTAGCGCTTAATTATAAAACACAAATTTTTAGAAAATTAAAAAAAAGATTGTGGCCAACTTAGAGAGCTCAGCAAAATAGCTTGTAACAGATATCTTGTTATACGGAAGAGCGCAAAATTTTGCTTTAAAGAAAACAAATTAGACCTATTTGGCACTTAATTATGATACAAAAATTCAAAAAAGCTGCGCCCATCTTCATGCCTTTAGGTAACTTTGAAAAATAGCTTTATTCAAATAACTGGTTATATTGAAGGGCGCAAAATTTTGTTTCAACTGCGTAAAATAGTGCCTAACTGACGCATAACTATGGCACAAAATTTTTTGGAAAATTTAAAGAAGTTGCAGCGAACTTTACGCTTTTAGGTAGATCGGAGAAATAGCTTTTCAAATACTTTGGTATACGAGAGGAAGCAAGATTTCGTTTCAATGTTGTTTATGGGGGGCTTAATTATCATACAAAATATTTTAGGAAATCCAAACAAATTGCTATCAACTTCAAGCGTTTAGGTAACGCAGAAAAATAGCTTTCTTCAAATAACTGGTTGAACGGCAAAACGTAAAATTTTTTTCAACGGCATGAAATAATTCCCAACTGACGATTAATTACTATACAAAAAATGTTATAAAATTTAAAGAAGGTAATTTGAAGAAACAACTATATTAAACAACTTGCAAAAATAATGCCTAATTGGCGCTTTACTCTAACAAAAATTTTTTGGAAGGTTCAAGAAGGTTACGGCCAATTTCAGGCAATTAGGTAGATCGAAGAAATACCTTTTTTCAACTATTCAAATAACTTGTTATTCGGGAGGGCGCAAAATGTTGTTTTAACGGCGCAAAATGGTGTTTACCTGACATTTAATTACGATGCAAAAATTTTTCGAAAATTCAAAAATGTTGTGACCAACTTCACTCTTATAGGTAGATCGGAAAAATAACGCTTTCTAACAACTTGTTATACGGGAGGACGCAAAATTTTGTTTCAACGGCGCAAAATGTTATCTAATTGGCGCTTAGTTATCACACGTAAATTTTAAATTTTTTTAAAGAAATTGCGGTCAACTACGTTTGTAAGTTTCACAAAAAATGCGCTCCCTTTCAGATGGGAGATAAAAAGTTGGTCTTGAGTGTGAGTGCTGCATAGCACGTTTAGACCATTACCTTGCTTACAAAAGCAGGGGTTCGACAAAATTCAAAATGTCCAGGTAAAAATCTCGCTTCTTTGCCAGTGTAGTATATTCGGGTGAATCATTCGCATATCAAATGTAGGGGCTAGTTTCATGTTTTTGTGTAGCTCGGACAAATAGTTTTTTTGTCAAATAATTTGTTGTATGGTAGGGCGAAAAATTTTGTTTTAACGGGGCGAAATGGTACCTAATTATAGTACAAAAACCTTTAGAAAACTCAAAAAGATAAACTTCACGTTTTAGGTAGCTGGGATAAATAGCTTTCTTCAAATTACTTATTATACCGGCAGGTGTAAAATTTTGTTTGGACGGCGTAAAATGATGTTATTGGCGCATAATTACAACACAAGAATTTTTAGAAAATTCAAAAAAGTAACAGCCAATTTTGCGCTTTCAGCTAGCTTGGAAAGATAGATTTTTTTTAAATAACTTGTTATGATGGTAGAAGCAAGTTGTGTATCAACGGCGTAAACTGGTGTCTAATTGACGCTTAACTATAATACATGAATTTTCAGAAGTTTCAAAAAAGTTGGGTCCAACTTCACGATTTTAGGTAGCTTTGAGGAATAGCTTTTTTTTTTTAATAACTTGTTATACCAGATGGTGCAAAATTTTGCTTCAACGGTTCAAAATTGTGCCCAATTGACTTCTATGATACAAAAATTTTTAGAAAATTACAAAGAGTTGCGGTTCACTTCACGGAGCGGCTCTGCGGCCTAGATGGTTCACATGTAACTTTTAACTCAACAGAGACCGCCTAAAAAAAGTTAGGCGAGTACTTTTCACAAAAATACTCCCTCGTTCAGATGAGAAGTAATAGGTAGGTGCCCTGTGTGAGTGTTGTTATGCACGGCAGATATTCCTGCTTTGATTGGAATAGCAAGGGTTCTGAAAAAAATCAATATTTTTAAGTAAAAAGCCCCGCTCCCTATCCAATGTATTATCTTCGGATGAGCATTGGAAAATCAAATGTAGAGCTCGCTTCAGGTTATTGGGTAGTTCGGAAAAATAGCTCTTTTCAACAATATTTTATACGGGAGTGCGCAAATTTGTGTTTTAACGGCGCAAAATGGTGCCCAATTGGCGCTTACTTATGACAAATTTTTTTTAGCAAATTCTAACAAGTTGCCTCCAACGTCATGCTTTTATGGAGCTTGGAAGATAGTTTTCTCAAACAGCATGTTATACGGGAGGGTGTAAAATTTTGTTTCGACCGCGCAAAATGATGCCTAATTGGCGCTTAATTAAGACACAAAAATATTTAGCAAACTCAAAGAGATGCGGTCAACTTCACGTTTTTAAATAGATCGGAACAATAGTATTTTTTTTAATAACTTTCTATACTGGAGGATACAAAATTTTATTGCATCGGCGGAAAAATTGGTGCCTAATTAACGATTAACTATGATAAGAAAATCTTTTAAAAATTCTTAAAAGTTGCGACCCACTTTACGTAGAGGTTCCGTGGCTCATTTAGTTCACATGTGGCTATTAAACTCAAGAACCCGGGTTGGAAACACGTCACGCACCTCTTTAGAAAAGTGTTAGGCCAGCAATTTACACAAAAGTGCGCCCTCGTTCAGATAAGAGACAAAATGTGGATGCCCTGTGTGCGTGTTGTTACGCACGTTAAAGATCCCAACTTTGATTGGATTAGCAATGATTTAGCAAAATTCAAAATTTATGGGTAAAAAAAAACGCACTTCCTGGTGAATATGGTAACTTCAAGCGAGGTATTGGAAAATCAAACGTTTATTTGTAACACAAAATTTTTTATAAAAGACAATGTAAATGTAAACGTCTGATTTTGTTTCTACGGTACAAAAGTGCCTAATTGACGCTTAATTAGGATACAACAATTTTTTTGAAAATTTAAAAAAGTTGTGGCTCACTTCACGGAGCTGCTAAGTGGTTTAGTTGGTTTGCATGTGAATACTATGCCCGAAGTCCGGGGTTTAAATCCCGACACGGAGCTCTTAAAAAAATCCTAGGCGGGCATTTCACACAAAAGTACGCCCTCGTTCAGATAATAGGTAAATTGTAGGTGCCGTGTGTAAGTGTGGTCGCGAACGTTAAATATCCCTGCTTTGCTTGAAATATTAAGGGTTCGGAAAAAATCCACAATTTCCAGGTAAAAACAACTCGCTCCCAGTCAATGTAGTACCTTCGGTCGGAGCATTGAAAAATCAAACGTAGGGCCTCCTTCACTCATTTAGATAACTCGGAAAAATAGTTTTTAAAACAACATGTTACATGGGAGGGCGCAAAAGTTTATTTCCACGGTGTAAATTGGTGCCTAATTGTCGTTCAATTATGCAACAAAATTTTTTAACAAATTCACGCCTTTAGGTAACTACGTAAAATAGCTTTATTCAAATAACTTGTTATGCCGAAGGGCGCAAAATTTTGTTTTAACTGCATATAATGGTGCCTAACCGACATAATTATGATACAAAAACTTTTAAAAAATTTGAAAAATTTGCGCCGAATTTCACGCTTTTAGGCTTTTTGGAGAAATAGTTTTTTCAAATAACTTGGTATAGGAAAGGATGCAAGATTTTGTTTCAACGGCGCATAATGTTGCCCAATTGGCGCTTAATTATCACACAAAAACTTTTAGAAAGTTTAAAAATTGCTGCCAACTTGACGCCTTTAGGTAGCGCGGAAAAATAGCTTTTCTCAAATAAGTTGTTAAACGGCAGAGCGTAAAATTTTGTGTCGTCGGCACAAAATGATGCCTATTCAGCGTTTAATTATAACTAGAAAATTTTTTGAAAATTCAAATAGCTTGCGGCCAATTTCTCGTTATTAGGTAGCTTGAAAAACTTGTACGGGAAGATACAAGGGCGCAAAATAATGCCTAATTGACACTTAATTATGATACAAAGTTTTTAGATAATTCAAAAAGGTGGCGGTCAATTTGACGAGGCGATTCCGTGTCTTATTTGTTGTATATGCGACCACTCAGCCCAAGGTCCCCGGTTCAATTCCTGACACTGTCCGCTTGAAAGATTTTGGGCGAGCTTTTTTAACAAAAATACGTCCTCGTTCGGATGAGAGGCAATCTGCAGGTCCCGTGTGTGAGTGTGGTCACGTATTTTAAAAATCCCAACTTTGTTTAGAACAGCAGTTCGGCAAAATTCAAAATTTCCTAGTAAAAGAACTCGTTTCTTGGCCAATGTAGTACCTTCGGTTCGAGCATTGAAAAATCAAATGTGATTAATTTCACACTTTTGGGTAGCTCGGAGAAACAGCTTTTTTCAAACAATTTTTTTTATGGTGGAACGCAAAATTTTTTTAAACGGCGCAAGATGGTGCTTAATTGACATTTAATTATAATATAAAATTTTTTAGAAAATTCAAAAAAGTAGCGACAAACTTCACTCTTTTAGGTAGCTCGGAAAAATTGCTTTTTCTTTTCAAATAACTTGTTATACTGGAGAGCGATAATTTTCTTTCAACGGCGCAAACTTGTGCCTATTTGACGCTTAATTATGATATAAAAATTATTAGAAAATTTATAAAATTGCGACTCACTTCACGGAACGGCTCTCTTATTTAGATTGCGTGTGACTTTTAAGCTTATGGTCCCTAGTTCGAGTCCCGACACGGACCGCTTGAAAGCTGTTACGCGAGGATTTTACACAAAAATACGTCCTCGTTCAGATAAGAGATAAGATGTACGTGTCGTGTTTGGGTGTTGTCACGCATGTTAAAAATCCCTACTTTGCTTGGAATGGTAATGGTTCTGCAAAATTCAAATTTTCCAGTTAAAAAGAAAACTCGTTTCCTGGCTTATGTGGTAGTTTTGGGTGGAGCATTAAAAATCAGATGTAGGACTTACTTCACACTTTTATGTAACGGGAAAAAACTGGCTTTTTCAAACAAGTCGTTATTTGGGAGGGCGTAAAATTTTGTTTCAACTGCACAAAATGATGTCTAATTGGCGCTTGATAATGACCCATAAATTTTTAGAAAATTTAAACCTGTTGAAGCCAACTTCCGCTTTTAGGTAGCTTGAAAAATATGCTTTTTTCAAAACAGGTTATACTGGAAGGTGCAAAACTTTGTTTAGAAAGCGCAAAATAAATGTTTAAAAAATTCGAAGATGTTGAGCCTACTTCACACCTTTATGTAAATAGGAGAAATAGCTTTTTCAAATAGCTTATACCGGTGGGCGCAAAATCTTGTTGCAGTGACGCAAAATGATGTCGAGTTGACATTTAATTATGACACAATAATTTTTAAGAAATATAAAGGTTTTGGATCAATTTCAAGCTTTTGTTTAACTCGAAAAAATAGGTTTTTCAAATAGCTTGTTACACAAGTTACATATCCCCCATATCAATATGTATAAAAATTTAAATGCATTTATTATGTCTTAGTAATAGCATGTTACATTGTATTAATTGAAAGTAACAATATTAAAGGTTAATCAGAGTTCATATCAGACATGAAAACGGAAGCAACTACTTTGTATTCCACACGCAACCTGATACTGCAGATGCAGATACAAAGAACGCAATAAAGCAGTCTTAATTAAAACATTACTTAGAACAAGAAATTGTATGTTATCAAGAAATAGCAGACGGTGATATCTGCACTTTCCCACAAGATGATGTGAGAGCAGGGATTACATAAATACCATGAGGAGTCCCTGATGGCCAGTCAGTTTCGAACTTCATACCTTTAACATTGTTGGTAGTTCAAGCTACTCATTGGTAATTATTAAAATATTAAATTTGATTAATTTGTTGAATTAAAAAACCCGTTAATGAACATAACGTACAAATTATTAAACCATTTTGTAATTACTGTATTAAAATAAATTTGATAGAAGAGTTTTTGGGAAATAAATGTTTTTAAAAAGAAGCTCCCAAAGGCCCAAAACCTATCTCACGCAAAGGCAAAAAATTTTGTTTTAGCGGCTCAAAACGGTGCTTGGTTGACAACTAATTATATTCAACAATTTTTAGAAAATTCAAAATAGTTGCGTCCAATTTTACGCTTTAAAGTAGTTCGGAAGAACAACCTTTTTAAACAATTTGCTTTGACTATGCAAAATATTACCTAATTCGCGCTTAATCACAGCACAAAATTTTTTACAAAACTTGAGAGGTTTCGGCCAACTTCAAGCTTTTAAGGAGCTCCGAAATATAGCATCTTTCAAATATTTTGTCATACGGGACAGCACAAATTTTTGTTTTGACGACACAAAATGGTGCCTAATTGACGCTTAATTATTTAAAAAACAACTTTTTGATATAACTTGTTTTTACTGGAGGACGCACACTTTTGCTGCAACTGCGTAACATGATGCTCAATCGGCGCATAATTATATAATAACAATTTTTAGAAAATCCAGAAAAAATGCAGCCAACGTCACGTTTTTAAGTAGGTAGAGAAAACAGCTTTTTTCAAACAAATTGTTATATGGGAAGGCGCAAAATTTTCCTTCATCAACGCAAAAGTGCTGCCAAATTGCTGTTAATTTATTACACAAAAATTGTATGAAAATTGGAACAAATTGTGGACAACTTTACGCTTATAGGGATTTCGGAAACATAGTTTTTTTCAAATAACATGTTGTACGAGAAGACGCAAAATTTTTGCGTCAATGAAAACAAATGCCTAATTGGCGCTTCACTATGATGCAAAAATCTTTAAAGACTTCAAGAAGTTACGACTATCTTCGCGTCTTTAGAGAGTTCTGGAAAAATAGAACAAAACCAATAACAACAACACGCCAATTACTGCATTTCCTTTCTGGGTAACCAAACCTAACACCTCTTACAGGGGGGATATGCGGGGTATAGCTCTAGACTACTACACTACTTTTTCTCCAGCACCATTCACAATCTTCCTCCGCATCCCTAGGTCCCTACACATTTTCTTTGCCTCTGCAACATTCATACATTGCTTTTCGCATGCTCTTTTATTCTTCAGACTTTCTCACTTGTCGTTGTTTCAGAGTCTCCTCTACTACACCCAATCATCTTTTATGCGGTCTGCTTTTTGTAGCTTTACCAGTCATCTTACTTGCATATATACGCTTGGTAAGTCTTTCCACGTTTATTCTTTCCACGTGTCTAAACCATTTAAGCGTGCTTCACCCGTTCAACTCTTCAAGGGTCACTGGCACTCCACACTCTGCTCTAACCCATTCGTTTGGCACTTTGTTTCTCTCTGCTTTTCCGCGCACACTTCTTAGGAACCTCATTCCTGCAGCATTTATACGACTAAGATGCTTCTTCTGACATACCACTTCTATATAGAACCGTTGACACAAACACACTGTTGTCAATGGCCAGTTTTGTATTTATACTCAATCCTTCATTTCTGTTCACTGCCCACAAACTTCCAGATACTTTTCTTCCAACATTTGTCCTTTTTTCTATTTCATCATCCAGCTTTCCATTACTCAAAAACTTACTTCTAAGGTACTCAAAGTAATTCACTTTCTCTATTGTGTCAGTGTCCATTCAAAATATAAAATCATCAATTCCACCATTTCTGTCAAAAATTATTACTTTCTTTTATTTACATTCACTTTCAATTGCATATTTGCACACGTTTCCGACAGCCTGTCCAGCATTCGTTGCAAATCTTGTGACAATTCAGCCAACAATACTGCGTTATCTGCATACAATAGCACACTGACATTTGTTTCACCAATTTTCACTCCTTCCAGTCCTTCACAAGCCTGCTGATACATTTACCCATAAATACATTAAACAGCAATGGAGGCATCATACAGTCCTGTCCTACACCTTTCACAATGTCAAAGTATTGTCCCATGTAACCAACCATTCACACGTGTACACGCTCTACTACTTTCGTACATCGCACTGATATATTTTATCAAGCATTTGCTTGCACCGTTTTCACGCAGCGCCATCCATAATTTACTTCTGTTTACAGAGTCATGCGCCTTTTCCAGATCTACAAATGTTGCATACATTTTCTTTCTGGCATGCATACACTTTTCAACAATTTGTTGCATTGCGAATATCTGATCCACACATCCTATTCCATGCATAAAACTACATTGAACGTCCCATATCTTGCCCTGGGTTCTCTTGCGAACTCTCTCGTTCACAATTTTTCCATACACTTTACTAGGTTCGCTCAACAGACTTACTCCACGATAATTTTTGCATTCATACTTGCTGCATTTACCTTTATGCAAAAAGATAATGATCGCACTTTTCCAACCTTCAGTCACCTTTGCTTGTTCTATACACAACTCTATCAGTTTGCACAAACATTCAATCTGCACCCCGGATCCATACTTAAGCAGTTCACTTGTTATTCCATCGACACCAACCGCTTTGCCATTCTTCAGAGATCTTACCGTCTTCTATACCATATGTACACTGTATTCGAACTTTATATTATTATCTATGTTTTCGACCCGTAGATTATTGCCCTCTTCATCATCCACACAGTCATCTGTATCCTTCTTGACACCATTATACAGCGTTTAGAATACTCTTTCCAACAATTTCTCACACTCGCTTCGCCCGAAATAATTTCATTTCTACTGTTAACAACGCCATTCACGCGTTTATTTCCACCCTTTCTTGTCTTCCTTACTCATTTCTGAAACAAGCTTTTATTCCCTTCAGAATCACTTTGCATTTTTTCACCTTCCCTCTCCTCAGTTGCTCTTTGCTTGCCTTTTCTACTTTTTTCGTATATCGCTTTTCGCTTTATATACTTTCTGAAATTGCTCTTTTAACTCAACATATTTTTCTGCAATCATTCTCTTATACGTTTCTTTCTTATCTGCGACAACCTTTTTGAACTCATCACCTCATTTTCCAATTATTGTCCTTCCACATACTTCCAAACCCCATTTCATCGCGCTGTTCTTCAAACAATCCCATGCTTTCACCGCATCTTCCGATTTCAGAGCATTCTCACATTTCTGTTTGCAGTCATGCAACTCGCTCTCTAACATAGTATACTCTCTTTAAGTCGATTCTTCCAACAAGCGTTCTACCTTTGCTCTTAATTTTCTCACATTCTGCTTTTTTTGTACACCCACTTTCGGTTAAGATCAATTCTGGACAAAACCAAAAAATGATCGGTTATACACTAAGATCCTCCCGTTACTCTCGTATCTTTTACCAGTTCTCTTAAACTTTCATCAAATATAACCAAATCAATTATACTTATCGCATTTCCCCTTTGCCGTGTGTGCTTGTGTATGTCTTTATGCTTGTACCTTGTGTTGGATAGAAACAGTTCTCTTTCCATACATATACTCACTCACATATTTCCATTTTCGTTCGTTCTTAACTCACCAAACGAACCTACAACATGTTCAACATTTTTTCTGTGTATTCCAACCCAACTATTGATATCACCTAATTGAACCACACGGTCATTCCTTTCGCGTTGGTCTAATACATTTTCCAACTCCTGTCAAAACTGCTAATATTCCCTATCGCCATTCACCGGAGTACAGCATGCTACTAAAAAAATCTTTCTAAATCCAACTTTCGTTCTAGCTAACAAGATGCGCGGAGACACCAATTCATATTGTTTCATGCACGCTTTTGCTTGATCAATCAAAATTAAACCAACACCTTTCGCCCCGAACCCTTTGCTTTCTATTCCAGACCACAAATCTCAACATATCGTCATCTGATTCAGCAACATCCTTCCCCTTTTGCTTCGTTTCATTCACATATAGCACATCCATGCGCCTTCCTTTCATTTATTTAATGCATGATTTCATATTTTTTACCGTACACTCCCTGACGTTCCAAGCACCAAATTTCCATTGCCAATTCAACCAAATTTCCATTCCCGATTCATGCGGTCGTTACCTTATAAACCAGATATATTCCATCTCAGTCGTCCACCATGACTTTGAAGGTCCGAGGCTTTCGTAAAGGTCTTGTTAGTAAGTCTTAATTAGATTGAACCAGGTAACCAGCGTAGGAAAAATAATTTTATTCAAATAACTTTTTATACGGCAGGGCGCAAAATTTTTATTCAACTACGATAAATAATGCCTAGCTGGCGATTAATTATGACACAAAAATGTTTAAAAAATTCAAAAATGGGCCTGTTTCGCGCTTTTAGGTAGATAGAAGAAATAGTTTTTTCAAATAACTTCTACCGGAGGGCGCAAAACATTGTTGCAAGGGCGCAAAATGATGCTTTTTGGCGTTTAGTTATGATGCAACTATTTTCTAAAATTCAAAATGGTTGCGCCCAGCTTCACGCTTTTAGGTTGCTCCGCAAAATAGCTTCTTTCAAACAGCTTGTTATACGGGAGGACGCAAAATTTCGTTTTGATGGCGCAAAATGATGCCAAATCAACTCTTAATTATAACACAAAAGTTTTTAGGGGATTTAAAAATGTTGCGGCTAACTTAACGCTTTTAGGTAGCTCGCGGAAATAGCTTGTTATATGAGAGGGCGCGAAATTTTGTTTTAACTGCGGAAGATGGCTTTGACGCTTAATTATAATACAAAAAGATATAGAAAATTCAAAAAAGCTGCGCCCAACTTCACGCTTTTCAGTAGTTGGGAAAAATAAGTTTTTCAAATAACTTGTTATACGGGAGGGCGTAAAACTTTGTTTCAACGGCGCAAGAGTAATACTAAATTGTCGCTTAATTATGACACAAAAATATTTTGAATAAATTCAAAAAGTTGCGCTTAACTTCTCGTTTTGAGGAAGAAAAGCTTTTTTCAATTAACTTATTATACATGATGGCGCAAATTTTGATTCAACGACGCAAGATGGTGCCTACTTTACGCTTATTTATGATACGATAATTTTTAGAAAATTCGAAAAAGTTACGGCCAATTTTGCGCTTTTAAGTAGCTCGAAAAATAGGTTTTTTTTTCCAATAACTTGTTATACGGGAGGACGCAAAATTTTCTTATCACGGCGCAAATTGGTACCTAATTCACGCGAAAATTTTTAGAAAATTGAAAAAAATTACAACCAACTTTACGCCTTCAGGTAGCTCGGAGCAATAAGTCTTTTCAAATAACGTGAGTTAAAGTTCGGGCCTTTGGAGCTGTGTTTTTTAAAAAAACTTCGACACTTTAACAAATTTATTTGAAATTAAAATTTAGATAACTTGTACATAATACTAAAAATAATTATTGTACTAGTGAGTAGCTTGAACAACGAAGTATGGAGTTCGAAGACTGACTGCCGGGCATTGAGCTCCCAGGCTTTTTATAATAACCTGTCCCTCACACGGCTTGTGGGAACTTGCAGATCTCATGTCTGCTTTACACTTTGTTACAATGTATCAATCTTAATTCTAAGTAATTGCGGTCTGTTGACCGCCTGTGACCTGCCACCTGCAGTATCACTGCCCTCACGGATGCAAAGTTGCATGTCCGTTCTCATGAACTGTCGATAACCTCTCTGGGTTATCCTTGTGTTACAATGTTGCATTGAACTTATACTTTTACTTAATAATTTCTAATAATTCCTATTAGATTCAATATATCAATATATAGGTAATTGGGGGATACATAACTCGTGTTGCACGGCAGGGCACAAGATTTTGTTTCAACGGTGTAAAATGAGGCCTAATAGGCGATTAAAAAAAATTTTTTTTCGAGATTAAAAAAAGTACGGCTGCTTGAACTTGGCCGAAAAGATTTTTCTTTTTAAGTAACTTGGTTGTTAAAAGAGTGCAAGGTGGGGTAATTGGCGCCGATTTCTAACAAATATTTTTGGTAAATTCATAAAGGTTGCGCAAACTTCACCAACCGGTTGGTTACAGTGTGTTTTACAATTGAATTTCTAATGTGCAGTCTACCGCAGGAAAACATACTCTGACGATTTGCACGAAAATCTTTTAGATTTTAAGAGAAATAAATTTAAAGCGAAACATTTGTCCGAAAGCAATTCGTATTATCAAGCTCATCCAGAAAATTTTGTTCAGTAATCTTAATTTGAAGGACGTTACTGACGTTACCGCTGTAAGAGATTGCAATTGTTGCGTACAAAACAATATTTTACAGGCGTTTATTATCTTTGTATATGATAGCTATAATAGTTGGTTACTTAACACTCTATGTTTGTTTCGCATTCCAACTTAATCGTATCCGATATTTTCTTTTTCTTGTTGCACTCCACCTCGAATACTGCAACGTCGTTATTAAAAACACAATACAAGTAATACATCATTAGGCATATCAGATTAACAAAATACGCATACACTCACGTTTTTAGTATTTTAGCAAACTGAGTTAAGAAAATAATTCTGAAAAGCTTGTCTAAAAATAATCACATATAAAATACCATCGCTTTATGCTTTATTTGTGATTGTTTTAAACTCCCGTTGTAGGTTATAGGAACCACACGCAATATTTTTTTTGGGAATTTGAAAGATAAGAAAATTCCACAAAGCTTTACCCATACCTTAAGTAATTAATAACTAAATGCTTAACATGTTATACACCGCGAAGGTTCCATGCGACCAACATGTTAATGAATGTTCCTGACTTTGGATCGATGGGAACAACAAAGAAATATATAGTCAAAACCAGTTAAGCTGACCGATGACGCATCTTGTTAAAACAGATGCATCAATATGTGTGTGAAGTTAGCACTCCATTTTTTAAAAATCATGATTTTGAAAGTAGTTCCAGATTGTTTTAATCTTGTACCACATTGTTTCAATTCGACATTATATTAATCCAAAAGATTCCTCGAAAATTTGGAAAAACCCCATTTTGTTACTGGCACCCCATTTATCGAAAATCGTGGTTTTGGCCATCGCTTAACATTGTTCTAGTTGTTCCAAACATTGTTCCAAACATTGTTCCAAACATTGTTCCAAACATTGTTCCAAACATTGTTCCAAACATTGTTCCAAACATTGTTCCAAAAGAACAACGTATCTATACGATTCTTCAAAAAAACGTCAAAATATATTCTTTTGCTGGCCCCCATTTTACGTATATTACGTATATTACAAAAAGAATATCTCACCAACCACAACGAGAACGAACATATAAGTTATATTTAGGAGTACATGTTTATAATAAAATATTCATCATCATCATTAGGTCTTCAGCCTAGAACTGGTTGGTTTCCTAGTCTGAACCAACCTACACATTTCCCTGAAATTTGCACAGTCTACATCTATCACTATCTGTGTGCGAAAGTCTGATCTCGGTCTACCTCTACCTATCTTTTCCTATCTCTGCTTGTAATATATCCCATAGTATTCCCCCAGAAATGCCTTAGAATGTATCCTATTTCTCTTACTTTTTCGTTTTCCACAGATATCTTTATTCCTCTGCTATTTCTGCAAATTATTTGTTATTAACTTTGTCTGTCCATGCTACCATCCTTATAAATCTTAAGCACAACATGTGAGAAGGCTTCTATCTTTTTCTGTCTGCTTTTCCTACTGCCTCTATTTTATTGATGTACTGTGCTGTGCTCCACACTATGCTTTGAACAGTTTTCTTTTTGTATCTACATTCGGTGTCTTTGAACATAGTTGCTGTTCTTTCTTGTTTGATGCAGTTGGGTCACCTTCTATTGTTTTACAGTTATATACCCTATTTCCCCAATATTCAGTTTTATGTGAAGGAGGGTAAGCAATCTTTGGCTGTCCAGTTTCCCCAGTACTTGAATCTTTGGCGAATTAATCGTTTTCCAATTTATCCTTTCGCACAATCAACATTAGTTGAAAATATTTCACAACCAACACCTGTAGTTGTTGATAATAATCATCAGATTTAAGTGCACTTATTTTTTCGCCATTAGGTTTTACTTCTTAAAACTGGTTGGACTTGTACCTCAGCTTATTTATGTTCTGAGCTAGCCTACACAGTTTCTTGCAATTCTCACAACAGCCTTTATACAGCTTGATTTGATTCCCATCTGTTGTTTTCTAATTATATGCCCTATTTCACTGACATTCAGTTGTGTGTAAAGAGGGTTAAGCAGCCTGTGGTTGCCAAGGATCCCCCAACACTATTAATAGTTTTCCAGTATATACTTTCGCATATTTACCAGTAGTTAAAAGTATTGCAAAACCAATATCTGTAGTTGTTTATAATAATCACCATGTTTGAGTACAGTTATTACGTTTGTCATTAGTTTTTCCAACTTGCGACTGGTTGGAAGCGTACCTCGATTGATTTCTATTCTGAGCTAGCCTACACATTTCCCTGAAATTCTTACAGCCTACATCTTTCACTAACCTGGGTCTAACCTCTACTTCTTTTTTTTTCTATCTCTGCTTCTAATATATTCCGCACTACTCCCTCATGTCTTAGTATGTGGCCTATCAACCTATCTCTCCTATTTTTTACTATTTTCAACATATTTCTTTTTTCCCCTACCATTTCTAATACCTCTTTGTTCTTAACTTTGTCTGTCTTTGGTATCTTCATCTTACGTCTGTAGCACCACACTTCAAAGGCTTCTACCTTTTTCTTGTCTCCTTCTCCTACTGTCCAGGCTTCACAGCCATACAGTGCTGTGCTCCACACACATGTTTTAAGCAACCTTTTCCTTGTTTCTAGGTTTGTGGTCTTTGAGCACAATAGTTGCTTTTTTTTTTGTTAAATGTAGCATGACCTTGTGCTAATCTTTGTTTTATATCTTTTCTGTTTTTCCCATCTTGTGTTATTTGACTTCCTAGGTAGCAGAAACCCTTAACCTCTTGTAAGTTCTCGTTACCTATTTGTATTCTTGTTTTTGATTTATTTTCCCCTCTTTTGCATACTGGAACTTTAGTTTTATTTTTGTTAATTTTCATACCATATCTCTCTGTTAGAACTGTTTCCATTTCATTATGAGCAGCTTCTAACTCTTCTTTGCTAGATGCTAATACCGCTATGTCATTTGCAAATGTAAGAATATTAATTTTTTGTTCTTTAATTCCAAATGTCTTCCTGCATTTGACAGTATCCATTGCCTCTTCAATGTACAAGTTAAAAATTAATGGGGATAGGGCACATCCCATTCCCCATTCCTAATGTATACTTCTCTACGTTCCTGCTCTAATTCTATTATTGCTGTTTGCACTTTGTATAAGCTATGTACTATTCGTCTATACCTATAACTCATTCCAATCTTTTTGAGTATTTCGAACATTTTTTTCCATTTTACACTGTCGAATGCTTTTACCAGATCTACAATCCCAATATACACGCTTTCCCGTTTTCCTATTGTTTTCTCCATTATCGCTCTCGGAGCTAAAATAGTCTACCTTGTTCCCCTGTTTCGCCTAAACCCAAATTGGTCTTCTAGTATTCTTCAGCCCGTTTTCCATTCGTCTTTGTACAATTCTAGTTCATATTTTTGACACGTCAGATTTATTGTTTGAAGGTTTTCACATCTATCGGCGCCTTTCTTTTTTGGTATAGTTACTATGATGTTACGTTTGAAATCTTTGGGAACTCGCCTTTCTCATACATATAGCTTACAAGTTGGAAGAGACGTTCTATTACTGCTTGTCCAGCGGCTTTTAGGGTTTCTACTTGCACCTTATCTGTACCCGGCGCCTTACCATGTTTTAGACCCTTTAATGCTAATTCAAACTCATTTCTAAGTATAGGATTTCTGTACTAATACAGTTAGTTTCTCTCCTGCATATAAATTCCCTATATATTCTTGCCATCTACCCACTTTCTCTACATTTTTTATAATGACGTTTCCTCCCGCGACCCTTATATTTTTGCTATATGGTTTTATATCACTAAAATTGATTCTAAATAGTTTGTATGCTTTATCTGTCTTTCCTACTTTCATCTTAGTTTGCACATTTGCACATTTCATCAATCCATTGTTCTTTAGCTTTCCTGCATTTGCGAATAATTTCCTATTTTATGGCTTTGTATATCTGTTTTCGTGTTTCTTTTGATTTATTTTAGTATTTTCCTCTTTCTTGTATTAAATTCAGGATATCCTTTGTTATCCATGGTTTCTTATTTTCATTTTGTGTATACCCCAGGATATCTCTGGCCGCCATGTCTAGGCTATATTTAATATTATTCTATTCTGTTAATACTTCCTTGGTATCAGATATTTTTCCGATATCTTTGAGCAATTCATTTTACTTTTTTTCAAATATTTCTTGAATATCTTTATCTTTTAGTTTCTTTAAGTCCAAGTGCCTTTTTCCGTTTCTTTTTTTCAAATTTTTAAATTTGAGTGCGGCCTTCATAATTACGACGTTGTGGTCAGTGTCATATCTGCTTCTGGGTAGCTTCTACAGTCTTTTACTTGATTCCTAAACCGTTGTCTAACGAGAATGTAATCTATTTGATATCTTGCTATATCTTCTGGCATCTTCCACGTATATCGTCTTCTAGCATGATGTTGAAATAATGTGTTTGTGATGATTAAATTGTTCTTGTCTCAAAATTCTACCAGCCTATTTCTCCAGTCGTTTCTCGTGCCTAAACCAAATAAACCTACTACCGCTCCTTCCCTACCCTCACCTACCACTGCATTAAAATCTTCCGTAATTATTAAATTTTCATATCTTTTTACGTATCTTAATATGTCTTCGATATCTTTGTAGATCGATGACCACCTATATCCAAAATTAATACAAATCACAAGATACCAATGTTAAATTCAACTGAAATTCTTGAATATCCGAAATCAGATACTCAAATACCGCTAAATTCTGAGCAATTGGATGAAGAATCTTGTGAGTTGGGGGTGGAATAAAACTGGAGAAATAATAACGATAAAAAAGCTAAACGTGCTTACCTAGGCGCATGTCCTGCCTGGGACACGTTTAACATTAATAAAAGCATGTTACTTTAGGTGTGTTACAAAATGGCAATATTTCTTTAGTTTTAAAAATAGGATCCAGTAGCATAATCGTCAAAAATACTTGTCGTTTTGATAGTATTGTTCAAATTCTTGCCGCTGCATGCGTGAATGATAAATTTAAAGAATCTGTTGATACTGCTACGACAAACGCCTTTAAATATATAAAGTCTTTTGTACAATCAGGTACTACTAACAAAATTTATATACTGAGAGCCGAAATTCTAAAAAGTGTCACCTATTTGTTACAAGAATCGACAACGCCTTATGTTGAAACAATCGACGCATTATCACTAATATATGTGAATATATATTTGCCGAAAATTATAGCTACGTAAAAATATGTACTTGTCAATCTTGTCAAAATATGAAAATAGTTAAGAAATGCATATTACCCATAAATGTCGATATACTGCACAAACACGGTTACGATTAAATTGTTGATGCGGGGAGGAGGGAAAAATTGCAAACCTTAGGTACCAAGCGTGATGAGGATCGATCAACGAGTATTACATATGGTAATCACATGTTTATAGAATCTTCGGTGATAACCGCTTTGGATGACATTCCATTTTTTATTCAACTAAATAAGCAGCACCACACTCATGTTGGATGCGTTGTCTACCACGGAAATGAATCTGAAACGTCCATTGGACATTACACGGCGGACATACGTAATAATGCTAAATGGATTCAATATGACGACTTGTTGCGTAAGCCAAAGATAGTTTACGTTGAACCAAAACTGAATGTACATTTGTGTATCTATGTAGAGACATAATGGTATATTGTGTAGTAAGTGTGTGAAGTCACATTTTATACGCGAATGAGGAGTTTGCAACACGAGCTGCAAGCGAGTGTTGCAATCCGAACGAGTGTATAAACTGACTTTACACACGTGTTGCACACTATTCTTTTTCTAGGACATTAAATTAAAACGCATTTTTTAATTTTTGTTTTGACATTTACTGTGACATTTCTAAATACTATCAAAATATAGCACGCACAGCAACTTATTTACTTGTGACCGGTGCGTAAAAGTACATGGGCTTTTATGGCGAGTATGCGCGAGGTAAATCCCATAAGGATTACATTGCATTTCACACTCCGGTGTGTGAAGTAGTACTTCACGTATAAATATTGATGTGTGAAGTGGAACTTTATACACGGGAGTAGAAAAACTGTTTTGAAATACATTACACCAAAATCTTGGCAAATATATGACTTATATTATTATTATTATTATTATTAAATGCTATTAATATTTTATTATAAACATGTACTTCTAAATATAACTTATATGCTCGTTCTCGTTGTGGTTGGTGAGATATTCTTTTCGTTAGGAAAAAGCACGTTGATTTTATAGGTATATACGTTTATTGGAGTATCGTTCCATGACATAAGATCTTTGTCAAACACGTCCATTCATAATTTCCTTCTTATTTTTGTAATGAAAACGATGACTACTATATGGTCAGAACAAAAAGTTAGCTATATAGAACAAAAGAGGAAAACTATATTTACTCTTGTCCATACAGTAAAATCATCGATTTTGGGAGAACCGGTGGCGATGGGAGACTCATAATGCAGAACTATGTTTTTTAAACTTAGAGCAGCTGAGAACAAAAAGTTAGCCATTGGAACAAAAAAAGAAGGCTATGTTTACTCTTGTCGATATAGTAAAAACATCGATTTTTTGGAGAACCGCTGGCGATAGGAGATTCATACTGCAGAACTATGTTTTCTAGGCTTAGAATAGCTCAGAACAAAAAGTTAGCCATTGAAACAGAAAAGGAAGGCTATGTTTACTCCTGTCGATATAGTAAAAACATATTTTTGGGAAAACCGCTGGTGATAGGAGATTCATACTGCAGAACTATTTTTCATAGGCTTAGAACAGCTCAGAACAAAAAGTTATCCATTGGAGCAAGAAGGGAAAGGTATGTTTACCCTTGGCCCGGCAGTCGTGTTTGTCAAAAAATGTTTTTTTCGTTTTTTTGAAGAATCGTTTAGATACGGAATTATCCTTTTGGAACAATGTTTTGAACAACTAGGACAACGTTAAGCGATAGCCAAAACCGCGATTTTTGATAAATGGGGTGCCAGTAACAAAATGGGTTTTTCCAAATTTTCGAGGAATCTTTTGGAATAAAATAATATCGAATCGGAACAATGCGGTACAAGATTAGAATAACCTGGAACAACTTTCAAAATCATGATTTTTAAAAAATGGGGTGCTAACTTCACACACATTACATCAATGCAATCAGAACGTATTTCTAACATTCTTGATTAGTTCAGTTGTTTATACAAAATGGCGCAGGAAGTTTATATTGGGCACCACTTCATTTTATATTAATCAATTATTCTGAACTTGAATCATCTTCATAAAAGTTTTTGCTGCTTGAATCCTCTAAGTTGATAATAAGGGGCCGTATCACATCAAAGATTTTTTCAAATTGCCACCATTCCATCATACATTTTTCTGAATGGTGAATACATTTTTGCCAATATTTGTTATCTATTCTTCCAAGTGCTTCACGTCATATTAATTGTACATGCTCGTCAAGAGTTTACCGGAAATTACCTTCGCTGAAAACCTACCTCTAAGTTCTCGGTAGAAACGTCTCGTTCAGACTACCCAATTCTTTTGGCGCAAATGGCCTAAAGAGTATCTGAATACTCTTTTACAACATAACAAATGGAATAGTTCCTATAAGAATCCCGAAGTAGGTGATTTGGTTTATATCAAGGGCTTGGAAACTTCGCCCTTGTCATGGCCCATTGGTCGCCTAGTGAAAATATTTCTCAGCAACGATAGTGTTTCTTGCGTGGCCTCCGTAAAAATGTCTGGTGGTCTTCTTACGCGCCCCATTACAGAACTTATTTTTCTTCTCGAATAGGAGTAATTTTATTTCCATTTTTTTCTTTCCTTTTTTATTTACCAAAATTTTGGTTTTTGGCAATCACTCCAAATGTTTAATGTATTAGTTTGTTTGTTCTGGGGTTATTTTTCATTGTCGGTAGGTTTAATTCACTAAATGTTAAGTTTAATTAAGCATTATATTTTTTCCCTTCTGGAGCTTACCGCATTCCTTGCTCATTTGCTGAGCCCGAATATCGGCGGGTAAGCCGTAACCCTGGCTGGAAGAAAATGTCCAGTCTCTTTCTTGTTACCTTAAAAAATTTTTAATTTTAGGTGGGCGGTATGTTCACGACCGCTATTCAATTCCATGTATTTCCCCACTTATGGGTCTGTAGACACAATCTAAAATCACTGCTTAACCTTCAAGTAGTTTCTCTTGAGCGCTCATTCAAGTACGTTACCATACGCGTCAGTCTGGTGAAGTGTTTAAAGTTTCCCGACAATTCCTGAATTCTTTTTCCCTTAAACTCTCTACCTTAATTGCAGTGTGTACCAATACTGGAACGTAGGTAAGTACGGCCTTCATTTGTCATTTCTATGAATTGTAACTTATGCATATCTACAGTTTTCGCATAAATTTAATTACAATGGCCAACCCCTTGCTCTAGCTATCGAAGTTCTATTCAGTATTATTTTATTGTACTATTGCTCTACTACATTAAGAAAGTATAAATCTTGGGCACCACTTCATTTTATATTAATCAATTATTCTAAAATTGAATCATCTTTATAAAAGTCATTGCTGCTTGAATCCTCGAAGTTGATAATAAGGGGCCGTACCACATCAAATTTTTTTTCAAATTGCCACCATTCCAGCATACTTTTTTCTGAATGGTGAATGCATTTTTGCCAATATTTGCTATCTATTCTTCCAAGTGCTTTACGCCATATTAATTGTACATGCTTGTCATTGAATTGTTTATTAAATCTTTCTATATTTTTGTCCTAATAGCATTTGCAATTACTCCAAATTAATTCAATTGGATTAAATTGGCAATGGTATGCAGGGGGCCTTAATACTTTATGGCCACTTTCTGCTGCAAGTTCATCAAGTATGTATATTTTTGGTTGAACATTTTCCTTTACTAATGCAAGTAATTCTCTTTTTAACATTGAAGTGTCGGCAAATAGGTTATGTCGAAACAAATAATTAATTAATTCCTCTTTATTTGAAGAAGTGTTAGGAACCTTTTCGACTAATTGCGAATGATATGAAATGAAACATTATCTTGCACAATTAAACTCGGACCGCTTAAATTTGGTAATTAACTTTCTTGGAACCATTTTGTGAACATCTCTGTATTCTTATCATCATGATAATCTGCATATTGTGATTTTGAAGAAAACAAAAGAGATGCGTCATGTATAAAACCATTTTTATTACCAGCATGCATCACAATAAATCTAAAACAACATTTGGTAAGTATATAAAGCACAGTGACGGCAACAAATTAACAAATAACCGTTTTCCTGTTCCAAATGGCTTCTTCTTGATGCTTTTGTGAGAATTATCATGCCAATTCTTTTTGGCAGATCCCCTACTAAAAAACCAAGTCTCGTCAAGAAAAACAGGTTCATATAGTTGCGTTTCCTTATTGGAATGGTAGTCCCTTAAGAATTTTATTCGTGCAGCGGCTATATGTTGTTTCTTGAACAATCCTTGCCTTCCATCATCTACTTTATAAAAAAATCTTATGGTAGGTAGAAGTCTTCTTAAACGAGTTAATTTGAAATTATATATGCCGGCAGTAACAAACTCTTTTTGGAGTGTTTTTGCAGTTACATGAAGTCCTAAAAATATAAAAATTAGTTGCTAATTACAATTAATTTTCATATTACTTTTCGAGTGCATCTTATAAATTTTACGTTTAACTGCATCTTTTATAAAATCTTCAACATCGCAAGATTTGCTTTTTGTTCGGTTGCGTTTCGTGCACGTCGAATGAAATGGAAAATTTTCCTTTACAGCTTGTAAACCTCCTCTCTTAATTCTAATTAAAGTACTAAGGCTAACACCACATGCTTCAGAAGTTCGCTGAAGAAATAATTAATTGATTTGGAGGATTAAATATATTTATTTTTGTACCTGCATAACACTTCCAAACGGAACTAAAGCACCTTCATTATCACGCTCTTTTTCAAAATAATTCATGACGTTTAAAATCATCTGGTGTGTTAGGGCTTGAAATGTTTGTTTCGAAGCATTTTGAACAACTAAAAAGCAATGAGGTGATAGTATATAGTGTTGTTATAGGATGGCTGTATTTACCTTTTATAATGTGTAAGAAATCCTTTTAGTTTTGAAAAAAACTTTTATATTTGCGATTTGAGCTAAATGTAAAAACGTAAATATAACAAAATGTGACAGGAAACTAAAATTATTTATAGGTTATAATAATACATAAATATTAGTTATAACAGACATCGTGTTGATGCTGCCATACTAATATTTAAAATACGTACTTTTTTCTATCCTTCCTGTTTTAGCGCAGAGTAGTTACATATACTGATAAAGACAATGCAGTTTTCATTATCATTTCATTATCATTTCTAATGAGTCATAGTTCAGCTTAAATTTTTTTGACTATACAGACTTCTGTTATAGACTGTAGGTTCAGGTTTCAGTGCAAATAACTACTTTTATTGACTATCATGGTCCATTCCTAACAAAAATCAAGCGGGCCCAAATTGTTGTCATTACATTTTATTCTTTATTGTGATCCTCAAACAATACAATATAAATTTTTAACGTTTATTCTACGTAATTGTTTACAATAGTAAAAAAGTATTATTTTGTCTATGACAATAGTACGACACGATGTTTTGATTTAAAAAAACGGTTCCAGTAGCATTTTTGATATTTCTATAGTTTCTGATAAACAGAAAAAAGGTTCCGCATTTATAATACCAAAAAATAGAAAAAGAAAAAATCACTTTCAAGCACGATACAACCCTCTTTAAAATAATAGGAGTTAAATATTCTTTACGGCGACAGTTCTCGCTAGTCCTAGATTAGTTTCATAATAATGGGGCACATACGAACAAAATTCCAAAATTTAACAATTTTATACTAATTTAATTATTTAACATTTGCACGATTCTCGACAAATTATCTTAAAGACTTTTTGCACTTCTGTTGGCTTGTTCTACTCTAGTTCTATGCAATTCAATCAGTTTTAGCGATTGTTCCGCCGTATAACTGTTTTAAATAAACTTATCTGTCTATTAAATTTCTTATCAGATAGGGTTATTGCCATTCAAATCAACAACAAAATATTTAAAAACAATAAAGAAAGGGTTTGAAAATTACCACTGCCGTAGATCACTAGATTTGTGAAACTAACATCAGAAAATTTACACGAACTATACGTTTTTGGAATATTATTAAAAATATCTCAATAATTCGTGAGTTTGGTATAAGGGGTAGTACAAAAATGTTAATATTTCAATAAAATATTTAAACTAGCTAAGAAGGAATTATCTAACACAACCTATTTCAATATAGAAACGGCTGAAATTCTCTTATTGACAATAATTCAGGGTGTCCGTGTAGGTACTTTTTTTTTTAATTAAATGGCAATATCTTCTAAAATACCCTATATAACATAGTCAAACCCTATAGTGAAATAATGGACAAAGCGAAATAAATCCGAATTTGAAATAATATATAGGGTATTCTATTTAGAAAATAAATGTCTGATTGGCCCTGTATACATGAAACACCCTGTATATTCTAAAATAATTAAAAAATGTGCACCTCAAGCCTTTCTATTACTATTCAAATTATTGTTTTCCTATTGCATTAAATAAAGGAGATATCTTACTGTCACAGTAATACCGTCATCCGGGAAAGTTCTATAACTTTTTTGCTATTTAAGATATCAACTTCCTAGTACAGAGAGCATTTTAACCTTGCAACTCACAACACCTTGTTTCTCTACAAGGATGCTGTATTAAATGACCCGCTTTCCAAGCACGGTCTGTATTTATAAAGGAAAAAATCACTTAGGGGCGAAGTGTTTGGCTTTCAAAAACATCGCCCAAGGATCAAGTGTAAAGAATTCTCAGACAGCAGCTGCAAGAATGCTAGCTGTAATAGCTTGTCAACAAAGGAATAACGGCTACCAAGAATTTTTAACAAAGGGGAACAATCTTTGACCTGCACAACTTCAAATAGCAGTATAGTATAGATAACAAACCCATTCCAAGTGTTCATTTACTAGACATATGGTTAAGCGGCCTTATTAGAACTTATTTCTAGTGACTTGTAACGTGAGGTTACTATGCAGCTGCTTGATTTTATAAGATAAAACATTGTAGAGTTAATACTTAATGCAAACTAATTTCAAGTGGAAGGAGATTTAGCTTGTTGATCGATAGCTTTTATGATTTGTTTAAAAATTTTAGGCGTTGTTAAATAATGCAGTATGAATTAATGTTCTTGCAGAAAAGATTGCTTGCAGGGTTTTGAACGTAACAAACTGTGAGATAGAAGCTACAGATAACGTTGCATAATCCAAGCGTGAAATGATAGCAAAACGAATTGATGATGAATCCGAACTAGAAATTTTGCTGATGATAGAAGAAAATCTTAATCTAAGCACTATAGAAAAATCTCTAGAAACTGTTATTTCAAAAGCAGTGTAAATAATATATTGAAGCATCGATTCCACCCTTATCACATCGAACTTTATCAAGAAGTGTATGGAGATGATTTTGAGACTCGCCCATAATTTCCAATTCAAATAAGTGCCGTGGTTGATGAAAATCATATTTCGATTATTTTATTGAGTGACGAAGAATCGTTCAAAAGCAACAGATCAGTTAATAGGTATAATATGCATTACTGTGCAACTGAAAATCCACAGTGGCTAAGAACTGTCGATTATCAAAATCGATGATCTCATGATGATGATTCCCTTTGGGAAGTATTATGGGCAACCATGTTGTTGGCCCCTACTTTTTCGAAAACATTTTAAATAGGGGGCGGTATCTGCAATTTCTTTAGGACGTTCTCCCCACTTTGCTGGAAGATGTCGATTTGAATACAAGAAGAAATATGTGGATTCAACACGACGGTGCTCCTGTATATAACCATAGTCCGTACGTGGATTTCTTAATAAAAACTATCTCATCGGTAGATTAGCAGAGGTGGAGCTATTATTTGGTCAGTATTTCTGGCCTGTATAATGAAAAGCATAAACATGGACTATATGCTATGGGTAATGAAACTTTCTGATATACAAAATCTTGTAGTGAAAGGATTGACCCTTCAAGTTCACTGCGAAAACGTATGCAATTTTTTAAAGAAGAGATGATTTTGACATAAACTGATTCATAAATAGGAAAACATCCGTTGTAGACACATGTAAGTATCCTGTTGATCATTATCAAAAGAACCTTCAGAATATGATACCAAATATAGGGTGTTCCGTTTAAGAAAGAACATAGCTTTGCATTGACAATCATATTAGCATACCCTATATATAAGGGAAAATGTTTTTAGATTGTGCAGCCTAACCGAATCTATTGTTTAAAGAAAACGGAAGTTGATATCATAAATAACAAAAAGTTATAGAACTTTCCCGGAGGACTTGGACACCCTAATGCATATGTACTACATATATACAGGGTGTTTCAGAATAAAGTACCATAAAATGGGGAATATATATATATATATATATATATATATATCTTGACGAGTTATCAAGGGTGATGAAGTGATATTGAAAAATACATGTTTTTTAGAATATTTTCATTTAGGGTAGAGACTTTAACTTGAAAATAGATACACGTTAGTTGTTTACTAATACGAATTATTACACTCATTTTGACACAATAGGATAATCCATTGGCGTAGAATAAGGGGGGTTATCAAACAATTTTGACCTATACTTTTTGCACACCCTGTATTTTATAAAAATTAAAACTCGTAATTATTTCTCATACAATTTGCCACAAGTAAGGTACTTTTGGTTAATCTCTGTAGAGCTTTCCATTTTTGATATATTTTAAATTAAGTCATACATGAAAATAATGTATTATCAATTCTTTCAGAAATGCCAAGGATTATTTTATGAATTCGAAACTGGTATCCAATTAAAAAAATACATTTAGTAAAAAAGGAACGCATTTAATAAATTTGGCAATGTTAACAAACTGTAGAGTATTTGACTCTACAAGCTAGAATTTAGTTACTGAGCCGCTACAAACTACAAAATAGAAATTAGCTCATATCGCTCATTATTTAAATAAATGTTCAAAGGGACGTCTTTCAACTTGAATACATTTTCGGGGTCGTTTCTTAATCTGGTGAGTAGTTTTTTGTAGAATAAACCTAGAATTGGCTTGCTAAAATCATTTTCCATCCTCTCTCTTAACTCCTGAACAGTATTAATAGGTTCAGAATAATATTTTTGCTTTAAAATACCCCAAATTCTATAGTCCATAGGATTTAACTCAGGGTACCGAGGTGGCCAATTAACCGAAGCATTTACACCACGTCCAATCCACCTGTCAGGAAAATTGTTATTTAATCACTCTTTTGCATTTAATGCAAAATGAGGTGTGGCCTCGTCATGCATGAACCATATGTTAAGTCTTCGATAACAAGGAACATTTTCAAATAAACCTATTAAATGTTCTCTTAAAAAAAATTGTATATCGCTCTGCAGTTAAATTTTTTTTCCAAAATAAATGGTCCTATCAGCTTATTGTGTATTATTCCAGCCCAAACATTTATTTTAAATTTATGCTGAGAACTGCTGATTTTCGTGAAATGTGGGTTTTCATCTAACCACACATGCTCATTATGCATCTTGAATATGCCATTTTTGCTAAATGTTGCTTCAGCAGTGAAAAGAATATTGTTAACAAATTCATTATATCTTCTAATTTGTCTTACCAGTCAGTCGCAAAACTCGACTTTAGGTTGACAGTCGGTTTCTAAAAGGTCCTGAACTCGTTGCAGGTGATAGGAATACAGGTGTTGATCTTTCAGAATTCTCCAACGTGTTATCTGAGAAACTCTCGTTTGTAGCGAAAGTCTTCTGGTGCTTATTCCTGGGTTCTCCTCTACTAAATTTAAAACATTTTCTTCATTTCTCAATGTGCGTTTTACTCTTTCACTGACACGATGTTGAGCAGCAGGTATCCAGTTTCTCTTATCCGTCTATCTACTGCCACAAAAGTTTTTCTATTGGGAACAATGCGTCCTGGATGTTTCTGTACATATTTTCTTACAGCCTTTTCAGAATTGCTTTGGCATTCTCCTAGTACCAAATAAATGTCAGCATATTACCATTTTTGTGTCTGATTATTAACAAAATAATAAGAAATAAGCAAGCTGTAGTTACGTATTGAACGAGTATAACTTTTGACAGCTACACCGAGTAAGAGAAGCCTACTAGATTCAGTGACAGTTTGTAATTATTTGTATTTTAATAGTAAAACTAAATGAATAAAACATTATTTTTACAAAATATGTACATGTTTGTCAACTTACTGTTTTTGATTTAAATCAGATGTCAATTTCGAATTCATAAATAACCCTTAGCATTTTTGAAAGAATTAATAATAGTTTGTTTTCATGCATGAGCTGAGTATGACTTAATTTAAAATATCCCGAAAATGGAAAGCTCTACAGAGATTAACCAAGAGTACCTCTTTTGTGGCAAATTGTTTGAGGAATAATTATGCATTTTAATTTTTATGTAATACCGGATGTGCAAGAAGTATAGGAAAAAATTGTATTATAACACCCCTTATCCTACGCCAATGGGTTATCCTATTTTATCGAAATAAAGTGTAATAATTCGTATTAGTAAACAACTAACGTGTATCTATTTTCAAGTTAAAGTCTCTACCCTAAATAAAAATATTCTAAAAAACATGTATTTTTCAATATCACTTCATCGTCCTGTATAATGGAAACGGGTGAATTCACAGGAAACTGTTATGTAACTTTTCTTGATAACTCATCAAGATCTATACGAGGGTAAGGTGAAAAGGTATCGGCCTACAATGAAAAACTGCAATTTTCAGTCAAAAAAATTATTTTTTTTTTGACATAATTTTCCTTAAATTCAACACACTTGGCCCAGCGTTTCTCCAAAATCAGTATTTCTTTCCGGAAGTGAGAGTCTGGAAGACTGTGAAAATGTTCGTCTACGGCTTTCTCAACTTCTTCATTGTACATGAAGCACTTCGCAGAAACAAATTTCTTTAAGTTTGGGATTAGATAGAAGTCTGAAGGCGTAAAATCAGCGGAAATAGGGGGGATGGCCGAGCAAGTCGTACCCCAAATTCGTCAATTTTTTCATCGCCAAAGCACCCTTGTGTGCAGGTGCGTTGTCTTTGTGAAAAATGATTTTTTTCTTCTTCAAGCCAGGCCTCTTCTCGCGAGTTTTTGCATCCAGCTAATCAAAAAGGGTGAAGTAATATTGACCTGTAATTGTTTTGCCTTTTTCAAGGTAATCTATTAACAGGATTCCTTTCGCATCCCAAAACACGCTGGCCATCACCTTTTCAACAGATGCGATCGACTTCTCTTTCTTTGGTGCTGAATAATCGCCTTCCACCCACTGCTTCGACTGCTGTTTCGTTTCTGGCGTGTAATGGTGGACCCATGTGTTATCCATAGTGACAAATCGCCGCACAAAATCGCTGGGATCCTTATTGAACTGGGCCAAACATTGCTGCGAAACTTGTTTTCGCATTTGCTTTTGATCGGCATTCAGCAATGCGACACCCATCTTGCGCAGCGTTTTCGCATCCTTAATTCTTTCTGTAAGATGTTTCGCAACCTTTCGTCCGATATCCCTACAGCCTCGGCTATCTCCTTCACTTTCACTTGCCTATCGTCCAACACGATATCATGCACTTTTTTGATTGTTTCCGGTGTGGTTGCGGTTTTTGGTCGTCCTTTACGTGGGTCAGCTTTTAGAGACGTGCGACCACGTTTAAATACAGCTGCCCACTTTTTAACGGTTGACAGGGAAGGGACAGAGCCTCCGTAAGCTTTTGTCAACTTCGGATGAATTTCCTGAGGGGTTAATCTGTCCAAAACGAAGAATTTTATGACCGCACAATATTCAAGTTTATCCATCTTAAGGAAACACGCATAAGACGTCTGCTTGAAAAAATTCGTGTAAATAAACTACTGGAAACAGTAAGTTGAAACTTGTCATACGAACTAATAACATGTGCAAGCAGACGGGAAGCACAAATTTTTGCTTACTGAAACGCCATCTCTGTGTCAGGCCGAGAACCTTTCATCTTACCTTCGTATATTCCTTAATTTACGGTACTTTATTCTGAAACACCCTGTGTATATACATATATATATATATATATATATATATATATATATATATAATAAGAAGGTAGTTTAAGGGTATTGTGAACTAAAATTTTAATTTTGTTCTTATTGTTATTTTTACCCTCGTGACTATCAGCTAATAAATTGCACCTTCATATTTCCTAAACCCTTACCTGATATCACAAGGTCGAGAATTTCTTATTCACAATGAAAGCCCAAGGTAAAGTTGGATGGAAAAACGGCTTGAGGAAAAGAAAAACTCTTTAGACATAAACGGCTAGTAGAGTGTTAGCTCTGGGTAGATCATGAGCTTGGGTCATGGGTTGTCAAAAGACCAAAAAATATGAATAATGAGCGCCACCGTATTTTGCAACACAACAACCTACAAAAATTAACTGTGCTTGTATTAGGGGAATGCGGAAACCTTATATCAACACCACATAGCCATAAAACTTGAATTTCACTCTTTTAAAACACTTACCAAAATCTCAAACACCAGATGTTATACAGATGCCTCGACTTGACCTGTGAAGAAACAAATGCACAACATGGACACCGTTTGTGTCCTCAAAAATATTTACCAAAAATAAAATGATAGAATTTAGGTTTCAAAAGTATACACCCAAGGTATTTGTAATCATTACCCACAATTTCTGATCAGGAATGATTTGTGAACTTTACTTGTATTTCAAACAATAAAAAAAGTAAAAAAAAATAGATTCTGTTTGCTTAAATTTCTTGATTCATTTTACTGTAATATTTTCAAATTGTTTTACTATAATATTTTCAATTAATAATTTTTTATAGAACAGAAATATACTAATAAAGATTTGTATTTAATAACATAAAGATCTCTGAATGAATCTTGCTTAATAAATTTAACATAAAGATCTCTGAATGAATCTTTCTTAATAATTTTTTATGTAAGGATTTGAGTTCCTTTAATTAATATTTAATTAATACATATTAATACATATTCTTCAAGTCATAGTAGCACTACTTCGACTTTAACAATGAAATTTAAATTACCTAAGTGCAGATAAATTAGCATGTGTCAACCTAAAGTTACTTTTATTTAATAGCTAATAAAAGAATTCCACATGTTGACTAAAAATCAAAGTACATGACCTCAAGATATTTAAACATATTTTTAAATTAAAGTAACATGACATGTGAGGTCTAAATAGGACAGTTGAATATATGTTTTTTATATCTGACATAATATGTCACTCATAACTTTTTAGCTTAGTTAACTTTATCTGTATGTGCAATCATTCTGACAAGCAATAAATTTGTTACTTAAATATTTCTTTCCTTAAACGAATTTTACGTAACTAAAGTTCAATCTAATATTTTCTTATTGCAATTTAACTGATATTGAAAGTGATTAAATGCTAAAAACACTCACGTGTGCAGATACTGCTGTGAACAAAAGAAATCGGACTATAACCCCAGCTGTCGGAAATTCCATGAACATCTGTTTTCTGCGACGCACAAATAGGAGCCATGTGAATACTTACGAAATTATTACTGGAATTGCGAGAACTCTTCTGAATAAAACCAGAATTTAACGAAACTAACATCTGCTTGATTTTACATTATATAAAATTTAGTACTCCAAAACCAAACTAAATTTTCTTGAGATTAGTACTTTGATATTACTGATGTAATAAACTTATAGGAAATTGTGTATGATATTTTGATATCATATGGTTACGTGATATTGCATTATTTGATGTTGCACTAAGAGGAAAGTATTAATAAAATTTATTTCAATAATTTATACCAACTGTATTAATGATGGTGAGCTTCCATCTCCTTAGGCCTGCAGGGATCAACTAAACTGCTCTAGGCGGAACATATAAAAGAATAACATTACGCTAAAGCCGCTAGGAAACAACCTCCAGACACCAAGATTCAATCAATTCCATTTCTTTTTGGGACTGTGTTACAGGCCACGTGTTTAGACACGACCATATTGACTTTACTACGCCGCTTATCGCAGCTTGTCCCTTCAAACGTTGATAGCAAAGTGCTCTAATTGTCAACTCGACGAAACTCAATAACGAATTTTGGAACTCAAAGGTAAAGGAGTCTATATGCTATTATAGATTTTAAGTTTTATTTTAATTGTACGGAATTATATAAATTATATTTTTATTTTATTGCTGCTTTATTTTATATTAATAGGCAAAGTGTAACTACAAAAAAAATACGTTACACAGCCTCTTTCCAAGAGAAAAAATTCGAGGTATGTATAAAATCAGAGAATTTTTTCTAACAAAACTTTAACGACAGAAGAATCAAAATACTTATATTAACTACATAAACGCATAACTACTCAATACAAGACAGCACAATCTTTTAACTATAACTAAAAACAAGTTTAATCAAAAAAAAAAAATCATTCACTAAATGATATGGGGGGATATTAATGCATGGGAATGAGTGATCAGTAACTACGCGTGCTACACGCCTATAAAAGGACAAATTCGAGAAGTCATAATCGGTATTCACTCTTAATCGGTTAAGAATATTTAGGGGAATCTATCGCTCACTAGAAGCATGTTACCAAAGAGTTTCAAGTACAATAACCATATCAAAGTCTTAAATTTTAACCAAAAGCAAAAAAAATTTAACTATAAATCAGAACTAGAATGAACAAAATTGATAGTATGACAAAATCACTACTAAACAAGAATCAGTACAACAAATACTCTTCTTAACTTTATCTTACTTGTTATAAATATTTATGTACATATACTTCCAGATGCTTACAAAATTTGAACAAATTGATGAATTTAATAGGTACTAAAGAATGTTTATTACTAAGTCCATTTACGAAACAAATCACTAATACTCGAGAAGCAGACAAAGTATTAACAACACCTATTCATCAACAAAATACTTTCAATCCTTAAGTGAGCACTTCATAACATTTTCTGTATTAGCACTATCATACAGACTCAACTATCTCACTCAAAAATTCTATAACTTCAGTGATTCAACACTAAAGGACTCCAAAATCACTAATAAACCATAACTTGAGTTAACTGGGACACATCCACCAGCAACTCACCAAAAACTTCTAATGAACTATTATATTTCATCAAAACTCTCAACTAGAATAAGCACATCAAGCTTAGTCTCAAACCACTAAACCAAAAATTTAAGCATATCTCTAATGCTCACTATATCATCTCGCCTTAACTATATTACTAAATGTTCTCTAAATTCTCAAACATATACTTCATCCCTAAATACATACTTCATCACTAAATACTTGCTTCATCACTAAATACATACTTCATCACTAAATGCATGCAACATATCTAAACACATGCTGCATTCTTAAACACCTCATTAAACACCTCATCAAACGCCTCATAATCCAAAAACCATCAAACATCATCAAACACATCATTATCGTCATTGAATACATCATTAAACACATGCAATATCAAGATCAATAAACACATCATTATCGTCATCAAATACATCATTAAACACATCATGATCAAGATCAATAAACACATCATTATCGTCATCGAATACATCATTAAACACATCATTATCAAGATCAATAAACACATCATTATCGTCATCAAATACATCATTAAACACGTGCAATATCAAGATCAATAGACACATCATTATTTTCATCGAATACATCATTAAACACATGCAATATCAAAAAAAACCATCAAGCACTATTACTACTAAAACTAAAAATTACTTTAAGCAAATCAAAAATTTCAACTAAGTTTAATCTCATCCTACTTAGGAATACAAAACATGGACCAAAAAAATTACGGCTGACATCAACTATAATTGGAAAATACTTAAGGAGCTGAAACATTCTGAACATCTTCATCTTCATCATCACTTATCGCTGAGTTATAAGTACTAAACATATCTTTTCACCTAAATTTGAAGATAAGGGTAGATTGGAGGGAAGAAATTTAAATACAAAATTATTTTCTACTTTCCATTATGATAACTATAAATAAATGTTCTGGTACACTCTTATACTACTCATAATCAAACTGTCGATACAAACAAAAGTGCTTCACAACGCATAAATTTGCTAGAATGACAATCTCCTCTTATGAGCCTCACCTAGACTTATAAACAAAATTGCTAGAATAACAAACTCTTCTATGAGTCTCACCTAGACTGATGAACTAAATAAGCAAAAAGAATTACACCATAACTGACTTTAAATAATCTCAAGTGACGATGCCAAGACTGCTAAAGCGACAAACTTACCACGATTCTCGTATAGACTTATATAACGCTGAGTGACCAACCCTTCCTGAGTCTCGTCTAGACTAACATAATGCTACGCGATAAACCACAACGACAAGTCTCGCTTAGATCAAACATAACTTAACATACTACGTTGCAACGCGGATATACATAAAGTTTGCTACCGAAAACAAATCAAATCAAATCAAAACGTGCCTATGCACAAGAGCAATTTTCAAACTATATTTCAACAGTGAAAACTAGTGTACCATTAATCAAACAACCAATATAACAATTTGGAATGGAAGATGAACCTACTATCGATGTAGTACATCCAGAATCAAATAAACCTGTAATATCCATATCAAACTTAGCTTTTTATCTAGAAACAGGAAATTCGCTACTCAACTTCTGTTCCTTTACTCGTTTCGTTGGACACGACGGACAAGTGATACTAGTCACTCCTTTACGACCACAACCATAACAAAATAATCTCTTAAAAGATCTACAAACACTGAAAGTATGTCCATAACGTGAACAATTCCAACATACTAATTTATCTTTAAAAGAAGGGTTACCTACTCCACTCGTTTCTGATATTGGGGTAGCAGAATTAAGGACTTGAACTGGAGGATGCAAAGACTTAGGGGTATAAACATGACTTAAAGCATTCTGAAATGAACCTAAATCTTTATTTAATCTCTCATGAAGATCTGCCTCCACAACAAAAATAGTAGCCAAACTTTAATTTTAAATAACACAACTTCCTCAAAATTTTCTTTAGGGAGCTTTAACCGTTGGATTCTACCTGTAAGATGTATTAATCTTAACCGTATCCTTTTAAAAATAGAATCTGCGGGATCATCAATAAATTCTAACAAAACATTTTTTACTGACTCTATACTAAACTCAATTTCTTCTTTCTCTATTTCGAAATCCACCTTATAACTTGAAAGATCAATCAAACAACCTGTTTTATCTGTTTCTTTGGCCAACAACCTAGCTAAAATTTTTCTTTTATTAGAAACTGGTCTTGAATTTTCAATGCCTCTAATGTTCAATTCATATTCTAAGTCATTTTTAAGTAAATGAACGATGCTATATATTTCTGCCATAATTAAATATCTATAGTTCTCTAAAGTATCCCAACAATATAATCTTTGAAGATGAATCCACAAACAAAAGGATGTCCTAACAATATTGAGAACCCACTATAAACTGTAACAAACTGTAACAAAAATAAAACTCCAAAATCACATTATTAAAATCGATTCAAACCTCAGTCGCTGGGTACAAGTGTAATAAATATAAGTGCAAACAATTTAGCCCCAGTATACAAATGAAATTATTCTAGCCCTTGTGTGCAAGTGAAATTACTCTAGCCCCAAAGTGTAATTATTCTAGCCCCACGTTGGGCGCCAGTGTCAACTAAAATTTTAATTTTGTTCTTATTGTTATTTTTACCCTCGTGACTATCAGCTAATAAATTGCACCTTTATATTTCCTAAACCCTTACCTGATATCACAAGGTCGAGAATTTTTTATTAACAATGAAAGCCCAAGGTAAAGTTGGATGGAAAACGGCTTGAGGAAAAGAAAAACTCTTTACACATAAACGGCTAGTAGAGTGTTAGCTCTAGGTAGATCATGAGCTTGGGTCATGGGTTGTCAAAAGACCAAAAAATATGAATAATGAGCGCCACCGTATTTTTCAACACAACAACCTACAAAAATTAACTGTGCTTGTATTAGGGGAATGCGGAAACCTTATACCAACACCAACGTAACATGACATGTGAGGTCTAAATTGAACAGCTAAATATATGTTTTTTATATCTGACATAATAAGTTACTCACAACTTTTTAGCTTAGTTAACGTTATCTGTATGTGCAATCATTCTGACAAGCAATAAATTTGTTACGTAATTCTTTCTTTCCTTAAACGATTTTTATGTGACTAAAGTTCAATCTAATATTTTCTTATTGCAATTTAATTGATATTGAAAGTGATTAAATGCTAAAAACACTCACGTGTGCAGATACTGCTGTGAACAAAAGAAATCGGACCATAACCCCAGCTGTCGAAAATTCCATAAACATCTGTTTTCTGCGACGCACAAATAGAAGCCACGTGAATACTTACGAAATCATTACTGGAATTGGGAGAACTCTTCTGAATAAAACCAGAATTTAACGAAACTAACATCTGCTTGATTTTACATCATATAAAATTTAGTACTCCACAACCAAACTAAATTTTCTTGAGATTAATACTTTGATATTACTGATGTAATAAACTTATAGGAAATTGTATATGATATTTTCATATCATATGGTTACGTGATATTGCATTATTTGATATTGCACTAAGAGGAAAATATTAATAAAATTTATTTAAATAATTTATACCAACTGTATTAATGATGGTGAGCTTCCATCTCCTTAGGCCTGCAGGGATCAACTGAACTGCTCTAGGCGGAACATATAAAAGAATAACATTACGCTAAAGCCGCTAGGAAACAACCTCCAGACACCAAGATTCAATCAATTCCATTTCTTTTTCGGACTGTGTTACAGGCCACGTGTTTAGACACGACCATATTAACTTTACTACGCCGCTTATCGCAGCTTGTCCCTTCAAACGTTGATAGCAAAGTGCTCTAATTGACAATTCGACGAAGCTTAATAATGAATCTTAGACCTCAAAAGTAAAGGAGTCTATATGCTATTATAGATTTTAAGTTTTATTTTAATTGTACGGAATTTTACAAATTATCTTTTTATTTTATTGCTGCTTTATTTTATATTAATAGACAAAGTGTAACTACAAAAAAAATACGTTACAGTATATTAGGTCATAGGGGTCGTAAGATAGATATAAATATTATTCACGCTTTTAATCGACTATTTTGCATAAATATAATAGCGAGTACACTGTATATAAATCATAAACAATTTATTTCATAAGAAAGAAGCTCATTATTCAATAATCAGATACTATTTAGCAAAAATAATAATGTGTACGTCGTATAGTACGTTCTAAGTTAAATATACAAGTCCGAAATTAGAAGGAAATGAGCAAAAATAAGGTTTTAAACGCATCAAGTTTCATCAAAATAAACACGTAATCGTAAAGATAAACAACCTGGCATATTAGCTATTTAATAATATCATTAGATATATCAACGCATAAATAAGTAAACGCGTTTAAACACGTTATTATAGAAAAGTGAATACGTGACCGAACACATTGTATTTCGATCAAATCTAACATATTTGGAGTAGCAAACAATAAATAACAGGCGGTCCATGATATGGTAAAGTTTGAACTATACTCGACGACAAACATGAAGACGTGACAAAATGCATTAATAATTTGGATTTTCTATGAAATATGCCACACAAAATTGAACGTCTACGTGTGAAATGAAGCGTCTGACCAAGCATCGGAACAGGGAATTTCTGGAAATACCGAGTTCTGCAAAGATAAGCGCAAGGTACGACGCCTTCATCAACAAGCACACGATGAACACCAATAGGAAAAATAGATTGGAGTCTATAAATACTATGTGGACTTCATAAACATTCAGTATCTTTTTGACTAAGGCACTAACCACGTAAAAATAAAGTGAAATATTACGTAAAAGTGTACTTAGTGAAAATTAATAATTTATTTAAATAGTGAAAATTAAAAGTGCCAATTGATACAACAAGAAGTAGCCGTTTTGATCTTAAAACGAAAGGTAAACTATTAATTGAATTTTAATCTAATACCTAAGAATTTAGGTTTCTGAATGTACCTCTAAATATTTGTCTGAATGTATCTCTAAAAATACTTCTAAATAAGTTTACCAGGAAACATAAAGTAAACGTCAAAATACTCAAATTAAACTACAAGTAAACTCCAAGTCATTTCAAAATCTGAAGGAAGAATTCGAGCAACAATTAATTAATCATTCTGGTCAACAAGTGAAAAAACTACGCTAACAAATCAAGCTGTAACAATCCAGGGGTGCTGGCCATCAATATTCAGAGGCAGTTTCTGGAACTAAGCAGGAAAAACACAGGTCAGGGATTATATTCATTATTAGCATAAGACTGTTTTTCAATTTTTAACATTTATTATTTGCGATATCAAATATCTGTAAGGGTCATCGAAAATCATTTGAGAATTTGAAAAATAGAGAAAGGATCGTTTTGATTGTTCTAAAGGTACTTAAAAGTAATTACAGTGGTATTTTTGCTGGCTTTCAGGGAACATAAATTATGATGGAATCAGATAAATATCAATATTTTATTCAAGGGCTAATTTTTGAATATTAAACTAATTAATAAGTTATTGACATAAAAGTGTACATATTATCGATTATTATATTGTATTTTTTTTTATTGCTTCATTTTCATTTATTTTAACAGACAGGTAATACAAAAGAAAATGGGTTAAACAATCTTTATTGTCGTGACGTAGGGCACTCTGTGTTTAATAGATTGAGCTGGCCGAGGCATACACATTCAAGGAATTATAAGATTTAGAGACGCGAAGGAAAGAGACCGAGCGCGAACACAACAGTAAAGTTTTAAAAAGCGACGGCAACGTTAGGGGCTGTGACATAGCAAGGTTGTATAACGAAATAATCGTGGACAGAGATTTTAGTAAAATTAATACGACATCTAATCGTAGGGCTGAATTCACAGCAAATAAGCTATCGTACCAACGTTAGGGAACAATTTACAGCAATTTATATAAAGCGCAACAAGGGGCATATTTCACAACAATTTATAGGACACCCAACTTAGGGGCTAATTCACAGCAACTTATATATATATAATGCTGTAATAAGGTGTTGTTTAGGGGTGTATTGAGTAGTAAGGGTCGTGTAGCAACAATAAATAGCAAGCATTTAACTTCCTGTATATAGACCGTAATTAACTTTAAACGATGCAAGTAAGCATATCTTACAACAATAAAACGCGTATTCGGCAGAAAAATACGTAATTCATACATTATGTAAATAGCAAGCATTTAGCACTCTGTACATAGACCGTTATTAATTTTAAGTAATGCCAGTGAGCATATCTTTCAACAATAGAACGTATATTCAGAAGAGAAATGATCGTACATGTAATTGAGAAGTGTTCTACAATTTATAAAATAAAGACGCCGAAGATAAAAGATAAAACCTAACAAAGCTTCAGCAATTACGCTGGAACAATAAGCGCCTTGATAAGAAAACGCAGTTTCAAAGATGCATAAATACACAAACGAAAACATCATTAGAGTTACATCATTTATTTTGTTCAATTATCCAAAAGGCGATATCTACACAAAACAACGTATGGCAAAGATAACAAATAATAAAGTATCAAAGACCGCAAATAAACACCATTAGACGGAAATTCGAACTTAATTACATCAGAAACAGCTTCAAAAGTACATGGAATTTTAAAAACAAAACCTGGTGGTTGAAATAATCTGTAGAACTGCTTGAAAACTCAATTTGGAGGTAGTGGGAAAAGGCTATTTAACACCCATTCGGTGATAAAACGAGTCAGTCCACAACTGATGCACGTAGAAGTTACGACACTGTTAACCAGAAATCCACGCGGAAAATAAATAAAGTATAATAGATCAAATTTATGTTACAGTGAAAATAGTGCAACAATTACATTAAGCATATATGAAGAGTTTTTGCCGTTTTTTTATAGAAAACGTGAATAGAAATTGGGTAATCAGTTTAAATTAAATATTTATAATGATAGGGTTTCAAATCTGTGTCGACAATAATACTTCTGGTATATTTCTGGACAATTTAAATTTGCGTCGACAATAATACTTATGGTATATAGAAGTTCTAATTCTAAGTGGATTCTAAAGGGAAAATTCTAATTCTAAGTGGATTCTAAGAGGACAATTTTAATCGAATTTTGGTACAAGTCTGGTACAATTCTAATTTGCGTCGAAAGCATTTAAGGAAAGAGATTCAAAGTATATGCAGACAAATATAAAATAAAGTAGCACGAGGTAATTTTTGGAAAACAAGGGTAACTGTACTCAAATATTGGTTCAACTAAGCAGAACATTAGTTTACGAATGAAGTCAGCGAGGGGGTGTTGATCCACAACACGAACAACGTATCACAGGTCAGATCTACTTAATTTTAAGATATATTTCAACTTAAATTTTAATTCTGAATTTATTCAATTTATACAAAACTTTTAATGACGTCAACAAGAAACATTGCATACGTTAAACTTACGTAATAAATCATAAAGAGGTCTAGAACGTTCCAGATTTCTTTGTAAAGAGGTAGTTTTTGGTGACTTTATATTAAATTAAAAGTATATAAATTTTGGGATAAATGATGCATATGATATTAATTGATTGAAGGGTGTATTTAAAGAATTTCAAAAATTGTAAATAATATTTTTTTCATTATATGAAATAAATTGACTTCGTTTTATCAATTCAAATAGGTAATCATAAAGGTGTGAAAAGAGAAAATTGATCATCGTTACGTTGTGCACTCTGTGTAGATTAAAAAGGGCTAGCCGTGGCATAATATAAATTAAAGGATTAATTTGTGAGAAACAGAGCGGTGGCGTTAAGTAAAACGTTCATTACGCCGAGTACGGCGTTATCATATCAATTTACATAACGCAACCAACGAGTGGTGAAAATTTCACAGCAATTTACAAGGCGACCCGAACGTGGGACATTAGTATCATAGCAATTAACATGACGACCCGAACGTGGGACATTAACAACACATCAATTAACATGGCGACCCGAGCGTAAAGTACGATAAAAAACAGCGACCTGAACGAAGAGACTTGAATTAAATCAAAGAAATTTAATAATACGACCGTAAGATTTAAAATAAAATTATTAAATTAAACTTGGGCTATAATTAGAGCTTTAATTTGAGAAAAATATTACGGAAACCAAAAATTCCGAGAAATTTGTACATTAGTTAAACTTAGGTAGATTTATTTTAGCATTTGAGTTAGTGTAAAGATAAAATTTCAAAAATGAAAAGAGGATCCCAAGAAAGGAGTTCTAGCGAGGAAACCAACTAAACAATTGCGGAGATGAGAGCACAACTGCAAGAGAAAATTGTGAGGATCACGGAGAAAATCGAATGTGTATGGGATTATGTTGGAATGGTGAAATCAAAACAGGAGAAATATGAAAGCGAGACAAACGATAAAATCACGAATTTAAATATTAAAATACGGAGCGTTGAAGAAAATTGTGAAACCGAATTCAGAACAATAAATAGGGAAATAAGTAATTTAAAAACTAATTCGGGAAACTTGAATAGTAGGGAACTAATTAGGCTAATTCAACCAAATCTTTTAATTGACCAATATACGAAATTTTACGGGGACGGAAAATAAATCCAAAAATCTTTTTGAAAAATATTAAAATGTTAGTTATTATATCAATATATATATATATATATATATATATATATATATATACACATATACCTCCTGATTCTATTTTTAAATTGACGTTAAAATGCCAGTTGTTTACCAGTTTGGTCATATAATTTGAAATTTCCATTTAGAACCTTAATTTTCAAAGTGAATCTTTTATATTTTAATTAATTAACTCAGCGTATTCTTTTGCATATGGACTATCTATGGTTCCATTCTCGTTTTAAAATTAATTAGTTTCCTGATTTATGCAGAGTTACGTTTTAAGAATTACTTCTTTATTCAAAGTTATATTTTAAATATTAAATACTGTATGCATGCCACATATTAATAAATTACTTTTTCTCAAAGTAACATGCTCGACGTCTTAAAATGAATCGCGAATTTATGAATGAATTTTGAAAGAATGTTTCTAATCAAGTTCTGGCCTTTATATTCAATTATCTACTACGTCATAATTTCCATACTATTCCAGATTTTGTTTTCGAGAATTATTTACGGTTGATGTAAAAATTTACAAGAATGTCGGCATTTAACTGTCAATTAGTGTCTAGCTGCTTGATTTACGAGAATTGTATAGCGTCTTCGGTTTTTGTCTGATTCACGGGTGTAATTTTGCGTCGCATGCTATCCCATAGTAATGCGAAAACTATAAAGTCGATTTTATTACCTTTTTAGTGATAACGCGAGTTTTTTTAAATAAACGTTTGTTTATTTAATGACGTTCAAAACATTTCTTAACATTTGACGTATTCAATCTTTATTAATTCTGAAAATTTGAAAGTATGGCTTTTGTAAATACAAAAAGATTTGCATCTTAATAAGTGTAACCAAAAGATTAGAATTTAAGGTAAACAAAACTACCTTTATGCACATAAGGTGTATTTTTATAATAAATGAAAATAAATGGATTTATATCTTAAAGATTAAAAGTCATTTTTATGTATTTCTCAACGATTAATTATTTACACGTACGGTTTGTTTATGTTTTGTAATATTTGCAGGAATTTACATCGCTTTCGCTCTTTAATGAAATTGAATGGTTTTTGTATTTACACTTTAAATGTAATTGATTTGCATAATGTATAAAGTTTTATACACAGGATGCTCATACAAATAACCAAAGTTTTGATTGGTTTCTTTGTCAAGATTGATATGGCTTTTACGATAAATGCACGGAAGTCAATTTATATAATTAATTAAAATTTTTATACCTTAGAGTGATTATTTACACGCACGGAGTTCACTTTGCATTTTAATTAAAAGTCATAAGGAGGCCATACTACATCATAAGATAAACAAGCGGTGTCGTAAATTTGAGAAAATTCGAGAAAATTAATGAAAAGGCCTATTATATCGATATTTATTTGCATACAAAACGTGTTTGTGAAAAGTTTAGTGAAAAATTTTATCAGTGCATAAAAACCGTGATTATTACATAGTTTAATAATGAGAGGATCGTGTTATAGATACGATTGAAAATATTTATTACGCTTGAATGCACTTAAATAATAAATCATATGTTTCATCCATATCTTATAATAAAAGCATTGTGTTAAGAATACATTTAACTACTCAATTTTATGTATACTGCATGTATAGAATACCCGTAAATGCATTTAACTACTCAATCTTATGTAAAACCGTGTGTATAAATGTTTTAACTTTCATGTAATACCAAAAGAATTTACGTTATATGAAAAGCACTTCATTAAGTTTAGAAAAAATTTAAATTGTAGAACGAAAATGCGTTAATATTTTGATTTAAAGCGGATAGCCGTAAAGCTAGAAAAAGGTACTTAATGAACCCATTCTAGAAAAAAAGAGAAACTCGAATACTGTTAAGATAGGTCATCATCATTAGGTTTTTAGTCCTGGAACTGGTTAGACGCGTACCCTCATTGTTTCCTATACCTTGCTAACCTACACATTTCTATGCAATTTCCACAGTCTGCATCTTTCACTAGATGCGTGCAATAGATTTATCTAGGTCTACCTCTACCTCTTTTTCCTATCTTTGCTTGTAATATATTCTGCACTATTCCCTAAAAATGCCTTAGAACGTATCCTGCCATTCTATTTCTCATATTTTTTTCACAGACACCTTTATTCCCCTACTATTTCTATAACCTCATTGTTATTATCTTTGTCTGTCCATGCCATCATCCTTATACATCTGAAGCACATCAATTCAAAAGGCTTCTGCCGTTTTTTTGTCTGCTTCTCCTACTGCCTCTATTTCATAGAAGTACTGTGCTGTGCTCCACACCTATGCTTTCAACAATTTTTTCCTTGTTTCTATGTTTGTTGTCTTTGAACATAGCCGCTGCTTTTTATTGTTAGATGCAGTTTGGTCCTCTTCTATTGTTTACAAATACATACCCTGTTTTCTCGATATTCAGCAGCCTGCGGCTACCAAGATCCCCCAACACTTGTTTATAATAATCATAAGATTTAAGTGCAATTATATTTTTCATCATTATGTTTTTCGTCTTGAAACTGGTTGGACGCGTACCTTCACTTATTTCTATTCTGAGCTAGCCTACACCGTTCTATGAAATTCCCAAGGCCTAGATACCGCTCGGTTCCCCTTCTGTTGTTTCCTAACTATATGCCATATTTCATCAAGATTTAGTGGTATGTGAAGGGGGGTAAGCAGCCTGTGGCTACTAAGGATCCCCCAATAATTAGACATTTGCCGAAATAATAGTTTTCCAGTAAATGCTTTCGCGCAATTAACATTAGTTGAAAGTATTGCAAAACCGATACCTATAGTTGCTAATAAAAATCATCAGGTTTAAGTACAGTTATCTTTTTTCGTCATTAGGTTTTCCATCTTGAAATTGGTTGGACGCGTACCTCCATTGATTTCTATTCTGAGCTAGCCTGCAGATTTATCTGAAATTTCCACAGCCTACATCTTTCACTATCAGTGCGTAATAGTCTAACCTAGGTGTACCTTACCTCTCTTTCTTCTTATCTCTGTTTCTAATATATCCCGCACTATTTCCTCACGCCTTAATATGTGGCATATCATCCTATCTCTCCTATCTTTTACTGTTTTCCGCATACTTCTTTCTTGTCCTACCATTTCTAGTACCTCTTTGTCTGTCCATGATATCTTCATCAGACGTCTGTAGCACCACATTTCAAAGGCTTCTATCTTTTTCCTGTTCGCTTCTCCTACTGTCCAAGCTTCACAGCAGTACAGTGCTATGCTCCACACATATGTTTAAGGCAATATTTTCCTTGTTTCTATGTTTGTTGTCTTTAAACATGTGAAATGTAGCACGACCTTGTGCTAATCTTTGTTTTATATCTTTTGCGCTCTTCTCATCTTGCGTTATTTGGCTTCCTAGGTAACAGAAATCCTTAACCTCTTGTAAGTTCTCGATACATATTTGTGTTCTAGGTTTTAATTTATTTGCCTTGCTTTGCATACTAGTACTTTAGTTTTATTTTTGTTAACTTTCATACCGTATCTCTCTGTTAGAACTATTTCCATTTCATTAAGAGCAGCTTCTAACTCTTCCTTGCTAGATGCTAATACCGCTATATTATCTGCAAATCTAAGCAAATCAATCTTTTGTCCCTGATAATAATTCCAAATATCTTCTTGCATTTGACAGTATTCATTGTCTCTTCAACGTTGAAGTTAAAAATTAATGAGGATAGGGCACGTTCCTTTCGTAATATTTACTTCTTTACGTTCCTGCTCTAATTCTATTACTGTTGTTTGCTCTTTTTATAAGCTATGTACTATCCGTCTATCCCTACAACTCATTTCAGTCTTTTTGAGTATTTCAAATATTTTTTCCATTTTAAATTGTCAAATGCTTTTTTTCAGATCTACAAACCCCATACACACGCTTTTTCTTCTTTCTATTGTTTTCTCCATTATCACCTTGAGAGCTAAAATAGTCTCCCGTGTTCCCCTATTTCGCGTAAACCCAAATTGATCTTCTCCTAGTATTTCTTAAGCTTGTCTTTCCATTCGTCTTGGTAGAATTCTAGTTTATATCTTTGACACATGTGCTTTCAAACTTATTGTTCGAATATTTTCATATTTATCCGCGCCTGTCTTTTTTGGTTAGTGACTTTGATGCTACGTTTGAAATCTTTGGGTATCTCGCCTGTCTCATACATATAGCTTACAAGTTGGATGAGACGTTCTGGCTTCTTGTCCAGCGGCTTTTAGAGTTTCTGCTTGCGCTTTATCGGTACCCGGTGCCTTACCATTTTTCATACCCTGTAATGCTAATTCAGTTAAGATAAGTAAGCGACATTAATTGTTATGCAACTCGAGGTAGTAGTAAAATAATAGTTTCTTGGAAGTTGACTGCAGATGTGATCGACTCTCCTACCTCTAAAACCAATTCGGTCATGAAAATAACGACGAGATTTACCGAAAAAATTCTCGAAGCCTGCGTCAGTAAAGACTCGCCTCTATAAAAGCCAATGAATATTAAATAAATAGTTCAATCTTGATTGAAGCTTTGACGTTAACATATTATTGATGGGATTAAATAATACGCCACGTAGTTTAAATTCTAGCCAATATGTACAATAATTAATAGTGAAGATTATCGTAATACATTAAGGAAGAAAGACAGTTTGAAACAAATATGAACTATTGTAAAAGAGGGGTATTACTCGAGTCACCGACGTTAAAGTGTTTGTGAAAACTCCGATATACTTAAAAATAATTACAACTACTGCAAGATAAAGCTTTCTTAATGAAAATAAGGCATATATGATTGGAAAATTTTGTTATATGTCATATGTAGCGCATTGCATGAAAAAGTTTACTTTTAAACGATTTTGAAGCATGGATTGGTAATTACGTTCTGGAAAAGCAAACAACAAGCAGATCTGTAACTGTAAAATTAATATATCTTGTTTAGATTTCTAAAATGACCCATATCTATCGATTATTTAGTTATGTTGTATGTTGAGATTTTTTGGTGTGCAAGTCTTTTGAATTTAGAGTAAAATTTGTGTGTAAAAGCCAATATGATTGAATTTTAAAAGAGTTGGCAAACCCACAATACAGATTTTCGCCACTATACTAGTTGAAACCTGGCTAAATTTAGATAAGTTTAAAAACGGTTTTTCAAAGGGAGGATATTAAATTACAGGACCTATTAACGCAAATTTTGTACATTTTAAGGAAGATTTAATTGTGGAGTTGTTTATGAATGATAATTACGAGATTAAAATTTGTGTAGAATAAGTGAAGCGCCATTCTAGTTTTAAAGAGGTTCCGAACTGTGTATGTAGTATATTGCTAGTGTGTTGAGATGAAGTTAGTTTCATTAATTTTGTAGTTGAGATATTGTTTTTGAGAAATCTCTTGGGGATGTATTAATTTGTATTTGAAAGATTGTCTGTAAGAAGATATATCGTATTATTATAAATCTCATGTATGATGTATAATTACCTTGTTAAAATCTCACATAAACGATTTAGCACTTATACTCGTAACATTTAAATTATAGTTGTTGAAGTAAACTATCTTATCTTCTTACAAGAAACGTTATTATCTAAAAAAACACGTCTCGGATGTAAAAATCATCTATTCATATACAAAATAGTCAAATAACTGCTTGTATCCGGGTGGTGTACGACAGCTTTTCCAACAACGCCTAATGAGCAAGGACTTTGAACGATTAGCGACATTCTCTCCTGTTCCTTTCCAGCATATATTTGTTTAATTTACATAGTTTGCAACAGCTGTTTGGTATCTATTGCCATTAAAATTTATACATCAATCCGTACTATTACATCCATTCAAAACTGGCTTCTTATTTTATACAAGCTATATTTTGCATATAATATAAACATTTAAAGTACTTCCTGTTCATAATTAAACGGTTCATGCATTAATCTTGTTTCACAATCTGTAATCAGAGCCGCAAAAAGCCAAAGAACTTAAAGACAGAAAAATTAAAATTTTCAATTCGTTGCCATTTATAGGTAGAAGTATTGACTTCAATGCAGACGCTTTTTTGTTTTTCAAAATTACTCATAGGAGTCAATAAAAGGATCACCCTTTAATATTGAATTAATAAACCGTATATATTAATAAATAGTTTCACCTAACAAAAATTAATAAAATATTCATTGGTGCAATGAATTCCTTTTGTTCTAGTTTTCTTGTTATTTATGTAATTATATACGTTCTTGTCAACTTTAAAGCGATTGAATTTATAACTATTTTGACACAACATGATTATTTATTTCAATAACATGCTTATAATTGCTTATGCTTTTTCTAATGTTATATGTTTTGTGAAAATTTGCAGGTTTGTGTGAATATCAAGAGAAAGCAATCGTTCTTTCAAGGACAATTTCGATTTCAATCGTCAAAGAGTGGATAGTGATCCGTATCTCTTCAAGACTCCACCTTCAAAGATTATTATTCCCGTATAGTGTTTGGTAAGTGTTCTCTTATTCTTTTATAAATTTTTATTTTTCATTTAATTCATATTTCATTTAGTGAATGCCGTCGTTAGCAAATGCTAATGGTACTAATTTTATTGTATTTAGTTAGTGCAGTTACATTGGGAAACGCATACTATCACAACTATGACCATTTGAAATTTATGAAAGTGTATGAAATAAGAGAAAATGAATATTGTAAGTAAGAGGTGATTATACCATAACTGTTAAACTGTACCTATATAGGTCTCATGTGTACACAAACAACAACTTATTCCAATATTTCACCCTTACTTTTATATATTTCGATATTCGTAATTTCTATGATGCTTATGGTGTATCTCGTACATCCTCAAGTCTAGGTATGGAACAACAATTCGAATTGAAGCTACGTATTCCAAGAAATGTTAATTGCGGTATCCCTGGTGCTTTTGACACCTTTCTACTCTTCCGGGCTTTTTTGATTACAAATATTAATTTCCTTTGAAACACATTGGTACGCATTTGACTCCTTATATATTCTCAGTTTGCTTGCAAACGTTTAACCTTGGAATTTTAACAAAACGGTTAATCGTTGAAGTTTTGCTTAAAAGCGCCGTCGAGATGTTAACAGAAAATTTTTCTTTCTGAAATGTGCCCACAGACGTAAATGAAAGTATTCCGTAGGGGAAATAAAGCCAGTCGGTGCTAAGACTGCGGAGACATAAGCGCGGTGTGCGTGTGTGTAAAAAGAAAAGAACAGATTAGGCGCCATTAGCCAGGGTAAGATGGGAAGAGGGGAGGTTAGGACCCGTTCAAACGATAGATGAAATTAAATGGGAATTACTTACTAACCTATGCAGTCTAAAATTTAAAATGAAATACTTAAGTTTTTGTTGTACGCCGAAAGTACACCAATTTTTCTATTTTAAAACTCCTGTGAATTGATTTTGAGCACGTGCAGTTCAAATTAAAGTTTTTGAATTCTAGAAACAAATCTTTTGTCATGAAAATCGCTGGGAATTTTTACAAACCTGAGGGTATGAATGTACTAATTAAATTATTCTGTAAAGGCTTCTATGATGTTCTCAAATTCGTCATATATTTTAGTAGAGCTTGTTAGCGTTGATCTTCTATTAAGGAATAAAATATTGTACACACGGACTTTGGACCGAAAAATTTGGTGTTGTTGTTCTATCAGCAATACATCAGGATAGTGAAAAACTGTGATGACTCTAGGAAGTATAAGAACTGCAAAATACAAAGCGCTTTGCTTCCATGCTTTACCTCCTTAAATCTAATAATAAATTCTGTTCTTCAATCTTGCTCCAGTCGACGTCATCAGTATACCACATGTAATGCGTATTTAGTTTTCCAAAACTCTGTAGAGAAAACATTGAACGGTGTAAGGTATTCTTCATGACCCTGTTCGGGTTTGTATCTCTTTTTTTAAAACTTGTTAAAAAAACGTATGTGCTTCATAAATTGTAAACAGTCATTCCTCTATGGTTCTGCCGATTAAAAGGCATTATGATACAACCTTTGATGCTGATTTGACCTATTGTGTAAACGGTTTTTAAAAAACTCCTGCCAATTATCAATTTAAATAGACTAGAGAATTACATCATTTGGTGCTCCCTAAAGTAGAAACCTTACTCAAATTTTAATTAAAAACAATATGTGACATTATGTTTGCTAAATGAATATGCAACATTGTATGCTGTCAATTTTTTATGTGAAGATTGAAAAGGTTTGCGAATAAAAACGTCATATTTTTAATAAAATCAAAAGGACGTCTATTCACTCATCATCATCATGAGGTCTTCAGTCCTAGAACTGGTTAGACGCGTACCATCATTGTTCCCTATTCTGAACTAACCTACCGATTTCCCTGAAATATACACAGTTTGCATCTATAACTGTCTGATCTAGGTCTACATCTACCTCTTTTCTCCTATCTCTGCTTGTAATATATCACATACTATTCCCCAAAAATGCCTTAGAACGTATTCCGCCCTACTATTTTTCTTTTTCCCAGATATCCTTGTTCCCCTACTATTTCTGTAACTTATTGGTTATTATCTTTGTCTGTCCATGCCTGCGTTTCAGACTGCCCGTATTTCATAGACATACCGTGCTGTGCTCCACACACATGCTTTCAACAATTTTCTTCTTATTCTATGTTTGTTACCTTTCCTCATAGGCGCTGTTCTTTCTTGTTAGATGCAGTTCGATCACTTTCTATTGTTTTACAGTTATATGTCCTATTTCTCCGACCTTCAATGGTTGTGAAGGGAGGTACGCAGCCTGTGGCTGCCAAGTTCCCCCAACACTTAACCATTAGGCGATTTAATATATTTTCCAATTTATCTTTTTGCACAGTCAACATTAGTTGCAGGTATTTCGCAACCAACAACTAGTTGTTTATACTAATCATCAGGTTTATCTGCGCTTATTTTTTCGTCATTAGGTTTTTCGTCTCAAAACTGGTTGGACAAGTACCTGCACTTATTTATATTCTGAGCTAGCCTACATAGTTCCCTGAAATTCTCACACAGCATGTGTATTCAGCTCGTTCCCTTTCTATTGTTTTCTAATTTTATACCCTATTTTACCGAGATTCAGTGAAGGAGGTTAAGCAACCTGTGGCTACCAAGATCCCCCAACACATAGACATTTGCCGAAATAATGGTTTTCCAGTAAGTTCTTTCACACACTTAACGTTATTCGAGAATATTGCCCAACCAATTCTTGTAGTTACTTATAATAATCATCATGTTTAAGCACAGTTATCTTTTCGTCATTAGTTTATCCATCTTGGGATTGGTTGGATGCGTACCTCCATTGATTTCTATTCTGGGCTAGCCTACACATCTCACTGAAACCTCTACAGCCTACATCTTTTACTATCTGTGTGCAGTAGTCTAATCTAGGTATGTCTCTGCTTCTCTTTTTTCCTATCTCTGCTTCTAATATATTCCGTACTATTCTCTCATGCCGTAGTATGTGGCCTATCATCCTATCTCTCCTATTTTTACCGTTTTCCACATATTTTTTTCTTCCCCTACCATTTTTAGTACCTCTTCGTTCTTAACTTTGTCTGTCCATGATATCTTCATCATACGCCTGTAGCACCACATTTCAAAGGCTTCTACCTTTTTCTTGTCCGCTTCACCTACTGTCCAGGCTTTACAGCTTACAGTGCTGTGCTCCACACATATGTTTTAAGCAATCTTTTCCTTGTTTCTATGTTTGTGGTCTTTGAGCACAGTAGTTGTTTTTTCTTGTTAAATGTAGCACGACCTTGTGCTAATCTTTGTTTTATATCTTTTGTGCTTTTCCCATCTTGCGTTATTTGGCTTCCTAGGTAGCAGAAATCCTTAACCTCTTGTAAGTTCGTGTTAAATACTTGTATTCTTGTTTTTGATTTATTTTCCCCACCTTTGCAAACTAGAACTTTAGTTTTAGTTTTGTTAATTTTCATACCGTATCTCTCTGTTAGAACAGTTTCCATTTCATTAAGAGCAGCTTCTAACTCTTCCTTGCTAGACGCTAATACCGCTATATCATCTGCAAATCTAAGCATATCAATTTTTTGTCCCTGCATAGTAATTCCAAATGTCTTCCTGCATTTGACAGTATTCATTGCCTCTTCTATGTACAAGTTAAAAATCAATGGGGATAGGGCACATACCTGTCTCACCCTTTTCCTAATGTTTACTTCTCTACGTTCCTGCTCCAATTCTATTACTGCTGTTTGCTCTTTGTATAAGCTATGTACTATTCGTCTATCCCTATAACTCATTCCACTTTTTTTGAGTATTTCAAACATTTTTTTCCAATTTACATTGTCGAATGCTTTTTCCAGATCTACAAAGCCTATATACACGCTTTCCCCTTTTTCTATTGTTTTCTCCATTATCACCCTCAGAGCTAAGATAGCCTCCCGTGTTCCCCTGTTTCGTCTAAACCCAAATTGGTCTTCTCCTAGTATTTCTTCAGCCCGTTTTTCCATTCGTCTTTGCACAATTCTAGTTAATATTTTTGACATGTGTGCTGTCAAACTTATTGTTCGAAAATTTTCACATCTATCTGCGCCTTTTTTTTTGGTATAGTTACTATGATGCTACGTTTGAAATCTTTGGGTATCTCGCCTGTCTCATACATATAGCTTACAAGTTGGAAAAGACGTTCTGGTACTGCTTGTCTAGCGGCTTTTAGAGTTTTTGCTTGCACCTTATCTGTACCCGGCGCCTTACCATTTTTCAGACTCTTTAATGCTAATTCAAACTCGTCTCGAAGTATAGGATATCCCAAGTCATCATTTTTAATGTCTGATTCCTGTTCTAATGCAGTTAGTTCCTCTCCTGCATATGAATTCCCTATATATTCTTGCCATCTACTCACTTTCTCTACGATTTCTATAATGACGTTTCCTTGTGCGTCCCTTATATTTTTGCTATACGGTTTTATATCCCTAAAATTCATTCTAATTAATTTGTATGCTTCATCTGTCTTTCCTATTTCCATCTTAGTTTGTACCTCTTTGCACTTTTCATCAATCCATTGTTCTTTAGCTTTCCTGCATTTTCGAATAATTTCCCATTTTATGGCTTTGTATCTCTGTTTTCCTGTTTCGTCTGATTTATTTTTGTATTTTCGTCTTTCTTCTATTAAATTCACGATATCCTTTGTTATCCATGGTTTCTTATTTTCTTTTTGTGTATACCCCAGAATATCTCTGGCTGCCATGTCTAGGCTGGATTTAATGTTATTCCATTCTGTTTCTACTTCCTTAGTTTCAAATATTTTCCCGATATCATTCAGCAATTCATTTGACTTTTTTTCGAATCTTACTTGAATATCTTTATCTTTTAGTTTCTCTAAGTCCAAGTGCCTTTTTCCGTTCCTTTTTTTCAGATTTTTAAATTTAAGTGCGGCCTTTATAATTACGATGTTGTGGTCAGTATTTATATCTGCTTCTGGGTAGCTTCTACAGTCTTTTACTTGATTCCTAAACCGTTGTCTAACAAGAATGTAATCTATTTGATATCTTCTTATATCTCCTGGCATCTTCCACATATATCGTCTTCTAGCATGATGTTGAAATAATGTGTTTGTGATGATTAAATTGTTCTTGTCGCAAAAATTTACCAGCCTATTTTCCCTGTCGTTTCTCGTGCCTAAACCAAATAAACCTACTACCGATCCTCCCCTCCCCTCACCTACCGCGGCATTAAAATCCCCCGTAACTATTAAATTTTTTACGTATCTTAATATGTCTTCGATATCTTTGTAGATGGCTTCTACCTCTTCGTCACTGTAGCTAGAGGTGGGCATGTATACTTGTATTATTACTGTGTTTACCGGTTTAGATTCTAACCTAACCATGAGTACTGCTTCGTTTTTTTTGTAAGTAATTTTCTACACAGTATCCTGTCTTTTTCCGCATAACTATCTCCACACCCAAATTTCCTTCCTCTGCTCCTGTGTGAATTACCCTGAAGTCTCCACTTCAAAAATCCCCCGCCTCTGGCCACCGAACTTCGCTGATCCCTACTATGTCTAGTGACAACCTATTCATTTCGATTTTTAGGTTCTCTAGCTTACCTACTTGCTTCATACTCCTAACACTCCACGCTCCGACTCGCAGAATGTTCCCGACTCTTATTTTTAACTTTCCGATCGCATCCTCCGAAGTAGTCCCCTCCCAGAGATCCGAATGGGGGACTGTTTTAACTCCGGAATCTATTTCCCCAGAGAATGCCATCATGCTTGTAACATTTTAAGTACGCTGTGTACTTGGGAGATAATGTGGTGGTTTCCCGTTGCCTTGCACATCGCGGTAGTGTGTCTTAGACTGCCATACCGACCCCTATGGTCTCTGCCAATCTAAGTACCGAAAGAACCGCTGCCCTCTTTCGGGGACCTGTCTTAGTCTGGTTCCTCACTAACGACCCTACTACTTTGGTTGGACCTGTAGTTTGGCTCTTTAGCTCATTAGAACACGCAAGCCATTTCACCTGTTCTAGTAATTTAGAACTTCGGCACTGTGCAGGTCCATTCAAAATGGCCGTCTATTCACTCACAAGAACTAAAATTACCGGAACTGAAGAAAGATTTAATGGCCGACTTTATTTTGAAATTGTATTTAACTTAACTGCACACGTTTAAGACAGATTTATCCCTTGTAAGCTTCCGGTAGGATTGATCAAAAGTCTGATCAATCTTCGCTATGATAAATAATAACTAACAATAGATATAATAAAACGAATTTTCTGTGTATATATAAATATATATATATATATATATATATATATATGTGCATATGAATATAAATACCAGTTGTAATAACAGGTGTTATAAGTATAAATATTCCTAGTGTATATTTTATCATAGTTTTAGTGAAAAGATTTTGCATTTGTATAACTTTCGAAAGCTTAATTATAGCAACGGTTACGAGTTCGAGTAAATTCGAATAAAAGAAGTGTAGACACATAACACATTCTTAGTATTTGTTTACGAGTTTGAAAGTTGTTGATCAAGGTTTTCTGGGTAGCGTTGTGTTAATTATTAGGCAAGTTCAATCGTCGCTCTAGCATAAAACGTGCGCAAAATAACATTTTGATTCTACGAAAGGTATTTGACGGTTAAACAAGCAAGGAACGGCATAGAATAAGAAAAGATTGTTTAAAGGACGTATTAGAATAGGAAGAAAATATCAGGGGTTAAGTGTTCGTTTGACTTGGAAAGAAAACTGTGAGATAAAAATAGATTAATAGATTGTGTATTTATGGGAGTAGGGTGAACATATTTTGTATATTATTTAGAGTGGTTGATTTCATTAAGAACAGATGAAAATTGCATATAAGGAACAGAGAAAGATTATTGGATTTCATGTATACAAGGGAGAGAGGCGATAGTTTTAAGATTGCTTATAGAGGGTAAATGTTATTTTGGGTATAACCAAACTTGCAAGTATGGTGTAAAAAGGACAGAAGATATAGAACACATGGCAGACTGGGATAGTATAACTCGTGGTAGGAATTTGAAATATGGAGTGGGTACGAAGTAAAGTAGAACATTTTTGTATGTATGTTAGAGTGAGACGACTTTAATACGTGTATTATGAGGGGCGTGTGATAACCAAGGAACTTATTTTAGTAGGGGCTAGGATTCGGCGAAATAAAGCTAAAGTACATTTTCGTGGTAAATTGTTGTTTATACTCTTCGAAATTCTGAGATTTCGGTGGTAGTTGATATTAGGGTAGACATTTACAAAGAATTGTTAAAGGTTAGCTCGTGTGTTGTTGCAATTTAGTGGCAGTTGAAAATTTTGTTTGTGGAAGGGTCTTAACCGTTTCGAAAGTTATCAAGAAGACTAGTTTGTTTGTATGGATGTATTTACGAAAGATTTCAAGTTAAGAGGTGTAGATTTGGCTATATAGCCACAAGGATGTGGTGATAGAGCTCTCTTTTGCTGGTCATCGACGTGTCCACTAATATTGGTGAAGAAATTACTGTTGATAATTTTTAGTGAATTTTACTATTTGAATTAAAGTTGATAATATCATACACAAGTTGGTGTAATGTTTTACTAACAGTCCAGAAAAGTGATGAAGTACATTTTGACAAATGTGAAGCATGTTTGAGTACTGTAAGTAAAGACAGCTTTATATTTTGGTGGTTGGTGCAAGTTGTGCACACTAATGAAGTAGAGAGTATTGATGGATCGATTTGGTGTTTTACCTATGGTAAATGGACCAGTAGCGAAATTGCAGGAGTTGGATGTACCGTTACTTGGTGGTCGAGAGATTTGAATAGCAGATTGCCATCACGGATGGTTTTATACAATTTGGTGAGATTTGAGAACGTGCAGTCATTGGTGAGGACATCAGGCATCGATGGTATGATTGCAGTTCCACGTGCGATAGTACAATCCAGGTAACAGATTTTTGTGAAACAATGTTTAATTTTGTGGCTATTTGGCGTGTTATGACAATTTTGTGCCTTATTGGTATATTTTATAAACTGTGTGGACTAAAGAGTTAATTATCGAACATTTTTGATTGTTGTAATATTTGATTGTGTGCAAAGTAAGAGGGACTTATGGTAATTTACAGTGCAAAATTTAGCACGAGTATCTAAATGTCTTAATATGAACTCATATTAAAACCAAGGGTAACGTAACATGGATGGTTAAGTCCTTTACTTTAAATTGTTTATTAAAGAATAAAATGTTATTTCGAAAATAATTTGAAAGAAAAGGTAGTATTTCAAAACGAGGTTGTGAGTAATTGTACTGGCATGTGAAATAACAATTGATAAATATTCTTGGTGTAGAATTTTTCTGTTTGAATAAATCTAAGTGAGTTGCCGTAATGGATTCTTTTTGGTAGTATAGTAGGGTAGTATTCTTCAGATAGCAGCAGAGCAGCCGTGGTAAACTTTTCAGATTATTTTAAAATTTTTAAGTATAAGCAGCAAAAAGCTCGAATTGGCTTTAGTAACCAAACTTCAACGACACAGGTAAATACTGTAGCAAAAGAGGGGCTAGAATTAAATCTCGCAGCAATATATATATATATATATATATATATATATATATATATATATATATATAAAGTAAGATGTATCTGTAAACAAACTCTTAACAGCTATTGACAAATACAAATCGGGCTGGTAGTTATATAGCCATTAACAAAACATTAGCTTTATTACTTCAGAGGGGAGGAAACATCCACTGACCAATGGCTTCAGCTTGTTAAGCCTCATCAGAGTGAAATAGTTCCCAAGAACCCTATGAAGTAATCGAAGCTATTATAATGATATAATTTCGAAACAATCACTGTACTATGGCAAAAGTAAATAAAACCGCCATCAGGTGATAAAATACCAACACTACTAAAGTGTGGAAGTACAGAATTGAACCGTGTACTCAATCTAAATTAAGTATTCTCTCAAAAAACATTCGAGCCCCAATGTTGGGCCGTCATAAGATTGCCGTGTAACTCGGGTAAATTCCTCACCAACAAAAATATCTTCGAAAATAATATAAAATTTTCAAATTCGAAAATAGAAAATTTTCCAAAAATTTAAATAAGTCAAAAAAAATATTGCTTACCCGTTTTCCTCTCTTCCTCAGTTGAACGGCCTTCTTCAACTGCTTCCGGTTAGCTCATTAGGACCTCCTTTTTGATAGCTATCTTCATTCATAAATCCTATCATTCACGCACACGTCCAATAAAACCACAAAATACAACAAACATACAATGTTTTATTTATTCCTATTTACAAATGCAATTCATTATTATTTTATTGTTCACGTTACACTTCAGTAACCCTTATTTTGTAATGTCCTTTATTTAATTTTAAACTCATCAAACACATAAAATGTACGCGGAGTAAATGGACCTTGAATAATACCTTCTCTAAAATTCCTTCATTATAATTTATTTATTTATTTTAATACTCTACGTAAACTGTGGGATATGGTGAGCTCATAATAACCCAATTAATGTATGCCCTTCTACTCTTTGCATACTTTAAAACAAAAAAAAAACAAATCCATGTACTCTTCACAAAATTTCACGTTCTGATGGAACGTTTAAAAGTTTTCTAGACACCTTCAATTTCTAGTTGAATACCATAAATAAAGTTATTTACACATATTCAGTTCAATACTCAAATAATTCACACTACCTTGAAAAACACTCTCATACGCCACCCCAATATTTACAGTTTATAGGAATCACAAATTTAAATCGTTACCTGGAATTTCTAGAAGATCTTCGCTCTGTAAATGATGCCATGTAATTTCCTACCAGGTCTGCAGGTCGTCCTCGCTATTACTAGACGAACTCCATCGAAATAGATTCGCCAACGTCGCCTTCTCGATGTAACCCAATTCCAAATTTCATTTCACAGTAATTTACGTTATTTAATGTTCCGACACGAGTTGATTAAAAATTATAGGTGATACCTGAATAAAATAATCTCGGCACATTAACCGCGTTTTTAATTTAATTTAGATGCTACCACTAAGCAATACACTTTAAATTATTTGTTAATACTTACAACTCATGTTTAACTTTCATATGTGCTTTCGGGACGATCGAAATAATAAGGCACGAAGTTACAAGACAAGAGAGCGAGTCCTAGTTCTCTAGAGTATTTATGTCGTTCGACTCTAATTTCTTCAGGCCCCCAGTTATCCGAAATCTCCTGCACACAACACACATTCTCACAATTTTGCACTCAACCCCAATTTCAAATCTGCGAACTTCAATACCTCGTTATAAATTTTTAAGAAAATCACGCTACACTATCCTCGTGTCTATGCCAAGTTGAACTAACATATCGACCAATCGTAGACTAAATGACGTTTCTCAAATCCCTCCTCTACTATTGTGGTCGCATGCTTATACGTTTTCTCCGTCTCATTCTAACCTAGTCTGAGTGGTTAAAAAATCGATATGCTTGTTTGTTCACTGTTTACACACGTGGGCTGTCTGCGTGCGTTAAATAACCCCCTTATTAGCATTTCCCGTGAATATAAGCGACGGTTTTACAATATACTTAGAATCTTTGTTGGTTATCTACAGAAATTATTGGAACGTGACATTTAAAAATACGCAGGTGGTCAATCCTAACATTGTAAATAACACTTCTACGATTTGGATTTTCCACGTATTTTAACCCTTTTGATATATTTGTACGCTAGCCACGCGTCTCACCTTGGTATTTCCGGGTTTTTAACTTATAATCGTTCAATTAAATTCAAATTAATTAATAAATTAATGGCATTGGCCTCTACCATTTACTTTCTTTGCAAACCTACTTAAATTTCATTTATTTATTTTAAAATTTCGTTAATACCTGATGCTTAAAAATGAATTAACTAATATAACCTTCGCACTTAATTTCTGGTTGTTCCTTTATACAGGGTGTTTTGAAATTGCTTTGTTTATATTTATTTTTAATCTTTTAAAACCACTATAATATATATATATATATATATATATATATATAAAGTAAGATGTATCTGTAAACAAACTCTTATGAAAATAATAGGAGTTATTGACAAATACAAATCGGGCTGGTAGTTATATAGCCATTAACAAAACCTTAGCTTTATTACTTCACAGGGGAGGAAACATCAACTGACCAATGGTTTCGGCTTGTTAAGGCTCATCAGAGTGAAATAGTTCCCAAACAACCCCATGAAGTAACCGAAGCTATTATAATGATATAATTTTGAAACAATCACTGTACTATGGCAAATGTTAATAAAACCGCCATCAGGTGATAAAGAACCAACACTACTAAAGTGTGGAAGTACAGAATTGAACCGAAACTACATAATAAATTTTATAGATGACTATAAAAGTACGTCTGGCTTTTGAGATTTGCGGAATGTTACAGCAAAGTTTAGTTGCAAACGTAACAAACCTTTTCGTGGCGACACCCGGGTTTATGCCCAAAAGGCAATTCAAATAAATAAAGACAAGTTATTTGCAGTTCGCAAAAAGAAATAGTAGATAAAGTATATACTATTTCTCATTGCGGACTGCAAATAACTTGTCTTTATATATATATATATATATATTGACGGGATAAGGGGTCAAAAGAGGTCATTGAAAACCTAATTCTAAAAATAAATCTCACTAAAATATAATAGAATCCTGAAAAAATGGAATTTTCCGTAATGTCATGGTTACGCCCTGTATAATACAAGCTTACCTTTATTTTTTGTTGTACAATAAATAATCACCCTGTATAATATAAGCATATTGTAAATAAATAGCAAGTAACGTAAATTAGATATGTAAATTGTAAGATACTGTAAAACGCATTTTGATGCAAATGCAAATCTATACATCTTTAATAAGATTTGCTGTAAATAGCTTTACGTATTTAGCATAAATATAATTAATTTCGTGAATTTACTATAAAACGCAAACCCTTTTGCATTAAAAAGCACTCAAAGTAAATTAATTAACCCGTGGATTGTAGCAATTGATTCTAAATAAAAGGACTTTCTAGAATATGAGTCATCGGTATTTAAAACTACGTATAAACTCATTAAATAAACACTTTCATTCCAAGAAGAAGCTTGAACACTAAAAAAACCTGCAAAATCCCTGGAATAATCAAATACCTTTTGCATTAGTATGCAACGCCGCAAATTGTAGTATATGTGAGATAAGGACAAACAACGTGTCACAGATACCTAAAACAGATGAAAAGGTAATCGAATGTCAAAATTTTATAGGCTAATTGGGTATTCCGAAACACCTTACATCATAATGTACGAGATTATTGTGAAAAAATTTTCGTAAACGGATAAATTTGTATATAAAAAAGCGCTTATCGAGGAGGGATTGATTCATTCGATTTCATTCATTAGAGCACGAAATGTTATTTTAACTAAAAAGCGTGAGCTGTTGCTATGCGAAGATAGTAATAGAAATATGTAGTAAACATATTGTAGTTTGATAGTTGCGAGGTTGCAGTGAATATTGAAATGATGTTTTTAAACCCAAATTACATACAAAAATTAAATTATTAATTACAAAAAAAGGGCAAAATTCTTCAAGATAAAGCTATTTTAAAGATGTAGTAAATAATTAAAAAAAAGATTTAACCTAAAAGGGTACTTTGATAATTGCTGTTGGAAATCAAAAATGTTAATTTGGAAAAAATTGTAAACCGATTTGGAGATCAATTAAGTAAGAAGATTTTAAATTACGAAAAAGCGTTTTGTGGATTCTAAAAATTTTACTGTTAAATTTATTTTTAACCGATATTAAAGTATTTAGATCTAGTTTAAGATAATCCTAATAATTTCTTTTCTTGTGTGAGGAATTTTTTTACCAGGAGTTTGTGTTCAGAGTTTTAAAGACTCTGACGTTTAATAGATTATATATCAAGGATTTTTTCTAGCCAAAATAAATCTTAGCAGCGTTGAAATAATTTATAACCAGGTAAAAGATCCTCAAAAGAATAAGTTTAATTCTGTAAATGTAAAATATTTTTGTAACAAAAACTTCCTAGAAAGGATTTTATGTTTAAAAGAAACGAAGTTGTAAATGCTTTTGTATGAAAGAAGATATTTCATATTGTATAAATGCCTTGTGATAGCGTTGCGTTTTATTTCATTTTGAAAACTTCGTAAATTTCGTTGAGCTAGCCAGGCAAAGTGAAAATTTAGTAAGTGAACAAGTTCAAGTTTACACACCACAAGTATCTGTTTCACAATACCCTTTTTGTAAAGCCCCAAACGCAAAACCGTCACCACAGCACTCTTTTAGCGGCAACTCAACGTGGGGCCATTATCAGATCACTCTTTCAGCGACCCTGTCACAACACTTTTTTAGTGGCGTTCAACGTGAGCCTAGTCACAGCATTAGGTCTTCAATCCTGAAACTAGTTAGACGCGTACCCTCATTGTTTCTTATTCTGTGAAAACCTACACATTTTCTTGAAGTTTCCACAATCTGCATCTTTCACTATCTGTGAGCAGTAGTCTGATTTGGGTCTACCCCTACCTCTAGCTGTAAGGCAAGAAAAAACTAGTTAATGAACCCATGTTCTAGAAAACAAAAGAAACTCGAATACTGATAAGATAGGTCATCATCATTAGGTTTTTAATCCCGGAACTGCTTAGACGCGTACCCTTATTGTTTCCTATACTTTGCTAACCTACACATTTTTATGCAATTTTCACAGTCTGCATCTTTCACTATCTGCGTGCAATAGTTTTATCTAGGTCTACCTCTACCTTTTTTTTCCCCCTATTTCTGCTTTATAATATATCCTGAATTATTCCCCAAAAATGTCTTAAAACGTATCCTGTCCTTCCATTTCTCCTATTTTTTCCACAGATATTTTTATTCCCCCTACTGTTTCAATAACCCCTTTGTTATTAACTTTGACTGTCCATGCTATCATCCTCATGCATCTGAAGCACAACATTCCAAAAGGCTTCTACCGTTTTTCTGTCTGCTTCTCCTAATGCCACCATTTTATAGACGTACTGTACATATGCTTTCTACAATGTCTCCTTGTTTCTATGTTTGTTGTCTTCGAATATAGCCGATGCTTTTTGTTGTTATATGCAGTTCGGATTCCCTTCTATTGTATATAAATATATACTCTATATCTCCGATATTCAGTAGTGTGAGAAGTGGGATAAGTAGCCTGCGGCTACCAAAATCTCCAACACTTGAATATTTGCCGAATTAATAGTTTTGCAATCAACATTAGTTGAAAATATTCCAAAACCAACACATATAGTTGTTTATAATAGTAATAAGATTTAAGTGCAATTATATTTTTTGTCATTATGTTTTCCGTTTTGGAACTGATTGGACGCGTACCTTCGCTTATTTCTATTCTGAGCTAGCCTACACCGTTCCTTGAAATTCCCACTGCCTAGGACTAGCTCGGTTCCCCTTCTGTTGTTTCCTAATTATATGCCTTATTTCACTAAGGTTCAGTGGTATGTGAAGGGGGTTAAGTAGCCCGTTACTACCAACTATCCCACAACACTCAGACATTTGCTAAATTAATAGTTTTCCTGTAAATCCTGTCGCACCATTAAAATTGGTTAAGAGTATTGCAAAACCAAAATGTGTAGTTGCTTATAATAATCATCAGTTTTAGGTACAGTTATTTCTTTCATCAATAGGTCTTCTATCTTCGAATTGGTTGGTTGCGTACCTCGGTTGATTTCTATACTGAGCTGGCCTGCACATTTCCCTAAAATTCACACAGCCTACATATTTCACCATCTGTGTGCAATAGTCTAATCTAGGTCCACCTCTACCTCTCTTTTTTTCTATATCTGTTTCTAATATATTCCGCACTATTTCCTCATGCCTTAGCATGTGGCCTATCATCCTATCTCTCCATTTCATTAAAAGCAGCTTTTAACTCTTCCTTGCTAGATGCTACTACCACTATATCGTCTACAGATCTAAGCATATCAATCTTTTGTCTCTGCATAATAATTCCAAATGTCTTCTTGCATTTGACAGTATTCATTGCCTCTTCGATGTACAAGTTAAAAATTAATGAGGATAGAGCACATCCTTGTCTCACCTCTTTCCTAATATTTACTTTTCTACGTTCCTGCTTTAATTCTATTACCGCTGTTTGCTCTTTGTATAAGCTATGTACTATCCGTCTATCCCTATAACTCATTCCAATCCTTTTGAGTATTTCGAACATTTTTTTCATTTTACACAGTCGAATGCTTTTTCTAAATTTACAAACCCTATATACACGCCCGCCTCTTCCTCTATTGTTTTCTCTATTATGAACTTCAGTGCTAAAATTGCCTCCCGTGTTCCCCTGTTTCGTCTAAACCCAAATTGATCTTCTCCTAGCACTTCTTCGGCTCGTTTTTCCATTCGTCTTTGGCGGCCTTCATAATTACGGTATCTGCTTCTTGGTGGCTTCTATAGTCTTTTACTTGTTTCCTAAACCGTTGTCTAACAAGAATGTGATCTATTTGATATCTTCCTATATCCCTGGAATCTTCCGTGTGTATCGTCTTCTAGCATGATGTTGAAAGAATGTTTTTGTGATGGTTAAATTGTTCTTGTCGCAAAATACTACCAGCCTATATCTTTTGCGCTCTTCTCATCTTGCGTTATTTGGCTTCCTAGGTAACAAAAATCCTTAACCTCTTGTAAGTTCTCGATACCTATTTGTATTCTAGTTTTTAATTTATTTTCCTTCCCTTGCATACTTGTACTTTAGTTTTATTTTTGTTAACTTTCATACCGTATCTCTCTGTTAGAACTATTTCCATTTCATTAAGAGCAGCTTCTAACTCTTCCTTGCTAGATGCTCATACCGCTACATCATCTGCAAATCTAAGCAAATCAATCTTTTGTCCCAGATAATAATTCCAAATATCTTCTTGCATTTGACAGTATTCATTGTCTCTTCAACGTTGAAGTTAAAAATTAATGAGGATAGGGCACATCCCTTTCGTAATATTTACTTCTCTACGTTCCTGCTCTAATTCTATTACTGTTGTTTGCTCTTTTTATAAGCTATGTACTATCCGTCTATCCCTACAACTCATTTCAGTCTTTTTGAGTATTTCAAATATTTTTTCCATTTTAAATTGTCAAATGCTTTTTTCAGATCTACAAACCCCATACACACGTTTTTTCTTCTTTCTATTGTTTTCTCCATTATCACCTTGAGAGCTAAAATAGTCTCCCGTGTTCCCCTGTTTCGCGTAAACCCAAATTGATCTTCTCCTAGTATTTCTTAAGCTTGTTTTCCATTCGTCTTTGTACAATTCTAGTTTATATTTTTGACACGTGTGCTCTCAAACTTATTGTTCGAATATTTTCATTTCTATCCGCGCCTGTCGTTTTTGGTTAGCGACTTTGATGCTACGTTCAAAATCTTTCTCACATATAGCTTACAAGTTGGATGAGACGTTCTGTTGCTTCTTGTCCAACGACTTTTAGAGTCTCTGCTTGCGCCTAATTGGTACCCGGTGCGTTACAATTTTTTATACCCTGTAATGCTAATTCAGTTAAGATAAGTAAGCGACATCAATTGTTATGTAACTCGTGGTAGTAGTAAAATAATAGTTTCTTGGAAGTTGAGTGCCGGCGTAATCGACTCTCCTACCTCTTAAACCAATTCGATCATAAAAACAACGACGAGATTTACCAAAAAATTCTCGAAGCCTGCGTCAGTAAAGACTCGCCTCTATAAAAGCCAATGAATATTAAATAAATAGTTCAATCTTGATTGAAGCTTTGACGTTAACATATTATTGATGGGATTAAATAATACGCCACGTAGTTTAAATTCTAGCCAATATGTACAATAATTAATAGTGAAGATTATCGTAATACATTAAGGAAGATAGACAGTTTGAAAAGAGGGGTATTACTCGAGTCACCGACGTTAAAGTGTTTGTGAAAACTCCGATATACTTAAAAATAATTACAACTTCTGCAAGATAAAGCTTTCTTAATGAAAATAAGGCATATATGATTGGAAAATTTTGTTATATGTCATATGTAGCGCATTGCATGAAAAAGTTTACTTTTAAACGATTTTGAAGCATGGATTGGTAATTACGTTCTGGAAAAGCAAACAACAAGCAGATCTGTAACTGTAAAATTAATATATCTTGTTTAGATTTCTAAAATGACCCATATCTATCGATTATTTAGTTATGTTGTATGTTGAGATTTTTCGGTGTGCAAGTCTTTTGAATTTAGAGTAAAATTTGTGTGTAAAAGCCAATATGATTGAATTTTAAAAGAGTTGGCAAACCCACAATACAGGTTTTCGCCAGTAGAGTATTTAATGACGTTCTACCGCCACATTTCCCCCAGCATCCACATTTCCACACACATCTGGACCAAATTTATATGTAAATTCCATAAGGTGGAAATGAGGGAGATAAATCTCCACCTTGCTCCGCCTTGCTCTCCGCCTTGCTCGGACTCCCCCCAACCATTTTGATTACGCCACACCCGCATTCTTTCCACCCGCGAGATAAATATTTCTCCACATTTCCACCCACGAGATGAATATATCTTGTTTGGTATCAATTAATATTAGATTTTTCTCAGCTACCCGCATCTCTAAGAATTTTTTAGATTGCATTACCCCCCAGGGAGCTACCCTCATTTTAAGATTTTTTAACCGCTAACATTCTGAACCAAAATAGTTTTCTTCGTCTAACCAATGCATCTTTCGAGATAAACCTATCTTGTTTGTTATTAATTAACATTAGATTTTTCTCAGCTACCCAAATCTCTAGGAATTTTTCAGATTGCATCACCCCCCAGAGAGCTACCCTGATTTTAAGATTTCTTACCTGTTGCGATTTCCGACCATCCTTAAACCTTTTTTTATACATACAATACATTAAATTAGTCTAAAATTTTACGCAGAATTCCAATCTGCAAACAGATTTAAAATCGGACTACTCCTTACAAAGTTACACACATACCTTCTAGCGAGCATACCGCGACCGTACCACTACTCGCTTTTAATCTTACACCATACTTTCTATCTTGTTTAGCTGATCTTTCGAGATAAATGTACTTTGTTTGGTATCAATTAATATTAGAATTTTCTCAGCTACCCGAATTTCTAGGAATTTTTTAGATAGCATCATCCCCCAGAGAGCTACCCCAATTTTAAGATTTTTTGCTGGTAGCGATTTCTGACTGTCATAAAATTTTTAAACATCCGATACATCAAATTAGTCTAGAATTTTATGCACAATCCGAATCTCTAAATAGATTTAAAATCGAACCACCCCTTACCATTTTACACACACCCTCTAAATTATAACTTTCCTGCAGCTCATACCTAAAAGAAAATCTAAAAATCATTCTTAAAACTTTTTATTACAAACAATTTTTACTAATACAGTTTAAATTTGTAAACCACATTTCTAAATACATATTCACAATTTTTTATTCCTAATCTAGAACTCATATCGGCTTATACTTATTAATATTTATTTCTAAATAGAGCACCTTTTCCAAAGACCAACCGGACCCACATGTTTCAAATTCCTCTGATTTTGTTCTTATGGTTTCGCTTAAGACCTCGTACATATTTTCCAGATTACTAGAAGACGTTATAACCATACTTTTTGCGTTAAAGGATTTCACATCGGTAGTCTCTTCCCCCATTTTGGTGTAAACGCCGTAGAGTTCGCAATAGACCTTTACTGCTGTATGTTGTATTGTTTTTTCATTAATTAATCGAATAAATCGCTCTTTCTGCTTCCAAAGAAACTCGGGCACTCCATCGTCGACACTGGCATTCTTTATGCGATAGCTAACCATACGGTTGTTAAACGCCGTTCTAACCATTTCTACACAATCGTCGCTAGTAGCGGTAACTGATGCATTTTTATGTCTATTGCTTCTCAAGTGTGCGGCATAGGTAGTCTTTTCCATTTCGAAATCGCATACTTTACACATAATTCGTGGTTGTTTCGTACAAGGCCCTTTAACAGCTGGCGGAGTTGAACGTTTACGGCTTAATGACATACCGTGCTGTTTTTCCTTGTGTCGATGTAAGCTGTCCATTCTCGTAAAAGCGATACCGCAAGACCCACAGTTTAAAAACTTTGCTGCGGACGGATGTATAAGCTTAACCGTAGACGATGTTACACCACAACATTTGTTCTGGTGCCGTTTGAGAGCATTTTTCCAGGTATAGGAAACACCGCAAGAGTTGCACTTAAAAACGTTTGCAGATACCATTTTAGTACAAAACAAAATCCGCACTATAGCACTTTGGTTAAACTTGTAAGCGAACTAACTTATAACTAAAGAACTTACTCTTGCGCACCTGCTTTATGTACCCTATAGAATGCAAACCGAAGGTTTCCGAAGACACCCGAACGAAGTTGAGGATTCAGCGGGGAACTAAATGACGTCATAATCCTTGCTGCTCATCCAATACCTTTAGCGCCAATGCATGCACCTGGTTCGCATCGTCGATGGTGCGAATGCCGTTAGTAGAAACATCGGAAACGTCTTCCATGTTATACGGATCGCGTGCATATTAAAAATCCAAAAGGGTGGTAGCACACGCCCACAAATTGTCTGCAAGTCGTGCTGTAGAAGATGCAGTGCTACTATAAACAAAAACTCTATAAAAACACTTTAAACCTTTACTAAAGGAATACCAAACTTGTGGTCTACAAAATACTAATAAAGCAATTTAATTTTAAATCACTTCTACGTCATATTTTCGGAAATGGCAGGTTGAATATTTTCTTTGGAAACAATCGAAGATTGCCGAAGACACTCGTAGAGAGCACGAGCGCGGCCACTAAACCAATCAGCATTAATACCGAGTATTCTATGCTTTCGTAGGTTGCTCATTTCCTAGAACCAAATCTTCCACATAGCGGTCGGTAGCACGTAATGTTTTCTAGAACCGGTAAGTACTCGATATCGCCCAAATAGAGAATTAGATGCTCGATGTCTGTCAACTTCCGATTCCCTCGTAAAAGGTAGAAAAAACTCGGTCAATCATCCATCTAACTTAAACTTCGACCCGCTTCTGTTCTGATAATTTCCAAACATTTTTCAAACGACAATGGGCTCAGAATTTTTTAAACTTTCGAGGGATCTATAAGTCGTAATCAATTACACGTTCGAGCTACCCGTAAACTAACAATGCGCTGTATAATACATGCATACCCCTTCTCTGCGCTACTGCTATTCTTGTAGTTGCTTGAAAAAGTCAGTTGCCTTTTTTACTGTTAGGATCGCTGGATCCGATGAGCTTCTACGCACTAACACCTAACGTGTCTTTCCTACTATTTGTTAAACAAAAATTACCGGCATCGCCATGTTCGTATACGAACGTAGCAGATGTTTGTGGATGTGTACGAGAATATGTCATATACATTAATCAGTCTAAGCTATTTTATTTAGTCCACGAAAACTACTATTTTTCTAAACCACAATTAATAATCGCCTTTATAGGTTTAACATTTCTACCATTACCCAATGACTGGTGCTACGTACATGGAAACTTTAATTTCTTATTGGAGAGAATTCTTATTCTCCCACGCACTGTAGCGTAGCTGCATGCCCACCCCTTTTGGGAATATATGCTCGTTATAGGTTGTAGCACCCTCGGTTTTACTTAACTACAATTCGTGAGACCCCTTTAATCTTTTTAATCGTATCTTTCTCGCCTACAGTACAGTAGGACTTAGCCCTATTAAATTTTTCTAAGGACCCCAAATCTGTAAATAGATTTTAAATAGGACCACCCCACACAAGGTTATGCTTTTTAAAGACTAATTTTTACCCATCTTTATTTAACTCCATCTTTAAAACCCTTTTTTTCGCTACCCAAGACATATGCTTTGACCAACCGTTTACCTAGAAATCTAAAACCGCCGTGTTCCGCGAATACCACATGGAGATAACACGTATACTCTGTCAACCAGGATAGAAGCCGGAAGGATTTGAAAGGTGGGAGAAGAACTTAAAAATTATGGAATTTTAAAACTAATATATGCAATAGATTTACAAAATCCATACAAATATAAACAACTATCTTATATCTTTACGCCCCCATGCGTAGATTGTTGTACTATTAGGAATGATGTACCTTTTGTCATCTTCCCTCGATAAACTAATTTTATTAATAAGCTGCGTATACAAATCGTATTCTTTTAGAAAAATTTTAACATAAAATTGTAAATTTTATGGCATAAAATTTAAACATCGCTCGTAAATGCGTGGAATGGAAACCTGTTGTATTCTTCCAGCGAACAGATGCTGACTGGTAGACTACACACACCAATTACAGAACCATTTTGTGACAATATAATGTTGGTTAAAATTTGCGACTTTTCTGACGCCGAACAAACATCTGCAAACAAAAGGATGTTTATCCTAAAAAAGAAATTTATGGTGCATTTAACAGCTATCTACGAAGAAAGTTTGACCGATTTGTTTCCGCTAGGCTTGGTGTTAAAGCTAAGCTTCCGTTTTCTCTGGAAAGCACTAACAAGATGGGCCAGAAAGTAAAAGAAATTATCGGAAAAGAAGACCTCGAATGCATTAATAAAAATTCCAAAATCCTATATGTGTTCCATACAAAGTGGAGGTAGCAGATGTTAAGTTGGAAACTTTATTGGAGGAGCTACCAGATATATTAGACGAACTCGAAAAAGATTATTTCTATCTTTTTGACATGGATGTAACCCAAGATTTTGCGGGCATATTTAGCAAGATGGAGATGTGTAATTATTTAACTACAAACCATAAGTTTTGCTATAAGGGCGAATACGAAGGAAAGTGTAATATTATAGTTGACAACGATAAAACTGTGGGAATTGATTGTTTAACATGGCTAACAACCAATGCAAGAATTAAGATATACAACAAATTTGTGTGTCAGATAACAAGTCCTGGTGTTAATAAACAACTTGGCAATCATATACTAGATTTTTTACGTTGTCCAGATGTACGTTTAAGGAAAACATTTGCGTCTACTTTGGCCGAAGAACATGGTATTACGCGATTGGAAGCGACAATATACAACTGTGCAATTGGAAGCTATGTCAGTGCGGAACGGGTGTATAATCCCTTAAAAGACTGTTTAACCTTATTGGAAGATAGTAAGTTATACTTCCTAAAGGCGCCAATGTACTCGGTACCATTTGCCAAATGTGGAGTAAGCTATCGGACAAGCTACAAAATAGCTGCTGTTTAGTGTATAATAACCTACTACAGTACGTGTATTGGGGAAATGGCAATACAAAGAAATTGACGGGCTTGCAAATTAAGTTGTCCGAAAAACCAAAAGAAAGGGAAACATTGATAAAGTATGTGCTTTCGGCTTTTAGTTTTAACTATTTACCCGTAAATTTTTTGGAGATAGTAAAGGAGGAAGACAGCCAAGATAAAATAAAATCTTACACAAGCGCTACATTAAAGCAGGTAGTACATATTTTACACAATCTTCAACACCATATTCTACAATTCCAAAAGAAATAGTCATTTCAGAATTGGGATTGATAAATACACCTAACATTTGCCCAGAGGTTGTACGACAACGCGCAAAAATTGGTGGTAAATTCTATCCGTTTACGCTAAAAAAAATTGCCCCATTATGCATGCCATACGCTGTAAGTGGAAGGAGAAAATAACTGGAATTAGAGGAAATGGATGCAAAAAGGCGAAAATTGGACTACATGGAAAACACTGCGACAATACGCGAACAATACAAAGATGTGTTAGACAAAAAACATCTTATTAGAGAAAATGAGGAAGAATTAAAAAATTATTTTATGTGCCGATGGACTGACTTAGATACATCCGGGTTGTACAAGCTGTATGCATTTGCGGTTAGTAAGAAAGACTCTTTTAGTTATGTAGGCGTTCTTGCAGAAAAGGATGGTACTAAATCCGTATACTTTTTAAAAGGTTATTCTAAAAACGTATTTATCAAAATGGCAGATAACAAAGACGAACTAAGGAATGCGGGTTTCGTAACCTTGGCGTACACCACACGCAAAGGGGTTCCGCTAAACATTGTATATTTACCTAGTAAAGAACCTTTCGGATCATTTAAAACCGAGGGTCTTACAACCTATAACAACCATATATTCCCAAAAGTGGTGGACATGCAACTACGCAACAGTGTGTGGGAGAAAAAGGATTTCCTCCAATACCGACAAGAAGAAGTCGATCAAGCTAACAAGATACGTATGCAGGATATAGTGGGAAAGCTGCGATTAAAAGATTGTCACAAGCTGCAAGAATTACACGAAGGAATGGATCTGGTTGTCGGTAGAATCAAAGACTTTAAATATAGAGGCAAACTTCGGTACATTTTACAATTCGAAAACCTAGACGGTCTTTATGTATCAAACTATTGGCTAGAAAAGGAGATAGAAGACTTGGTTTTCGATTTAAATTTTAAGCTGCGAATAAAATTAGATAAAATTAGATCCACTCCAAACAAACATAAAGAAAGGACTGTCTTCTGTGTATAACTTTGTATTAAAATTAAGTTTAAATGACTCCATGCTTGGTATTAAATATTTTTAAATTTGTTAGGTATAATGTCAGAATAAACATTTTATAATAGTATATAACATTGTTCTTCATTTATAAAAGGCTGTGACGTTACCCCGAAATAGCAGTCACACAGAGAGGGGTGCGCATGGGCAGGAGTTGCGCGCGCGCAGGGTTGCGCATAGGCAGGGGTGTGCATGCGCAGGGGTGTTCATGGGCTGGGATGTGTCTGGGCGTACACGAGAGAAGCGGATATTAACAGTCACCAAGCACCCAATTCTTTATTTGGATGGTATCGAGTACTTGCCTGCGTATGTATCCGGAGTAAAGGAATACGATTTGTATACGCAGCTTATTAATAAAATTAGTTTATCGAGGGAAGATGACAAAAGGTACATCATTCCTAATAGTACAACAATCTACGCATGGGGGCGTAAAGATATAAGATGGTTGTTTATATTTGTATGGATTTTGTAAATCTATTGCATATATTAGTTTTAAGATTCCATAATTTTTAAGTTCTTCTCCCACCTTCCAAATCCTTCCGGCTTCTATCCTGGTTGACAGAGTATACGTGTTATCTCCACGTAGTATTCGCGGGACACGGTGGTTTTAGATTTCTAGAGAAACGGTTGGTCAAAGCATATGTCTTGGGTAGCGAAAAAGAGGGTTTTAAAGATGGAGTTAAATAAAGATGTGTAAAAATTAGTCTTTAAAAGGCATAACTTTGTATGGGGTGGTCCTATTTAAAATCTATTTACAGATTTAGGGTCCCTAGAAAAATTTAATAGGGCTAAGTCCTACTGTACTGTAGGCGAGAAAGATACGATTAAAAAGATTAAAGGGGTCTCACGAATTGTAGTTAAGTAAAACCGCGGGTGCTACAACCTATAACGAGCATATATTCCCAAAAGGGGTGGGCAAGCAGCTACGCAATAGTGCGTGGGAGAATAAGGATTCTCTCCAATAAGAAATTAAAGTTTCCATGTACGTAGCACCAGTCATTGCGTAATGGTAGAAATGTTAAACCTATAAAGGCGATTATTAATTGTAGTTTAGAAAAATAGTAGTTTTCGTGGACTAAATAAAATAGCTTAGACTGATTAATGTATATGACATATTCTCGTACACATCCACAAACATCTGCTACGTTCGTATACGAACATGATGATGCCGGTAGTTTTTGTTTAACAAATAGTAGGAAAGACACGTTAGGTGTTAGTGCGTGGAAGCTCATCGGATCCAGCGATCCTAACAGTAAAAAAGGCAACTGACTTTTTCAAGCAACTACAAGAATAGCAGTAGCGCAGAGAAGGGGTATGCATGTATTATACAGCGCATTGTTAATTTACGGGTAGCTCGAACGTGTAATTGATTACGACTTATAGATCCCTCGAAGGTTTAAAAAATTCTGAGCCCATTGTCGTATGAAAAATGTTTGGAAATTATCTGAACAAAAGCGGGTCGAAGTTTAAGTTAGATGGATGATTGACCGAGTTTTTTCTACCTTTTACGAGGGAATCGGAAGTTGACAGACATCGAGCATCTAATTCTCTATTTGGGCGATATCGAGTACTTACCGGTTCTAGAAATCATTACGTGCTACCGACCGCTATGTGGAAGATTTGGTTCTAGGAAATGAGCAACCTATGAAAGCATAGAATACTCGGTATTAATGCTGATTGGTTTAGTGGCCGCGCTCGTGCACTCTTCGAGTGTCTTCGCAATCTTCGAATGTTTCCAAGGAAAATATTCAACCTGGCATTTCCGAAAATATGACGTAGAAGTGAATTAAAATTAAATTGCTTTATTAGTAAGTATTCTGTAGACAACAAGTTTGGTATTCCCTTAGTAAAGGTTTAAAGTGTTTTTATAGAGTTTTTGTTTATAGTAGCACTGCATCTTCTACAGCACGACTTGCAGACAATTTGTGTGCGTGTGCTACCACCCTTTTGGATTTTTAATATGCACGCGATCCGTATAACATGGAAGACGTTTCCGATGTTTCTACTAACGGCATTCGCACCATCGACGATGCGAACCAGGTGCATGCATTGGCGCTAAATGTATTGGACGAGCAGCAAGGATTATGACGTCATTTAGTTCCCCGCTGAATCCTCAACTTCGTTCGGGTGTCTTCGTAAACCTTCGGTTTGCATTCTATGGGGTACATAAAGCAGGTGCGCAAGAGTAAACTCTTTAGTTATAAGTTAGTTCGCTTACAAGTTTAACAAAAGTGCTATAGTGCGGATTTTGATTTGTACTAAAATGGTATCTGCAACGCCTAATGAGCAAGGACTTTAAACGATTAGCGACAGGCTCTCCTGTTCCTTTCCAGCATATATTTGTTTAATTTACATAGTTTGCAACAGCTGTTTGATATCTATCGCCATTAAAATTTATTAATCATTTCGTACTATTACATCCATTCAAAACTTGCCTCTTATTTTATACAAGCTGTATTTTGCATATAATATAAACATTTAAAGTACTTCCCGTTCATAATTAAACGGTTCGTGCATCAATTTTGTTTCACAATCTGTAGTCAGAGCCGCAAAAAGTCAAAGAACTTAAAGACAGAAAAATTAAAATTTTCAATTCATTGCCATTTATAGGTAGAAGTATTGACTTCAATGCAGACGCTTTTTGTTTCTCCAAATTACCCATAGGACTCAATAAAAGGATTACCCTATAATATTGAATTAATAAACCCTATATATTAATAAATAGTTTCACCTAACCAAAATTAATAAAATATTCATTGGTGCAATGAATTCTTTTTGTACTAGTTTTCTTGTTATTTATGTAATTATATACGTTCTTGCCATCTTTAAAGCGATTGAATTTATAACTATTTTGACACAACATGTTATTTATTTCAATAACATGCTTATAATTGCTTATGTTTTTTCTAATGTTATATGTTTTTGAAAATTTGCAGGTTCGAGTGAATATCAAGAGAAAGCAATCGTTCTTTCAAGGACAATTTCGATTTCAATCGTCAAAGAGTGAATAGTGATCCGTATCTCTTCAAGGCCCCACCTTCAAAGACTATTATTCCCGTATAGTGTTTGGTAAGTGTTCTCTTATTCTTTTATAAATTTTTATTTTTCATTTAATTCATATTTCATTTAGTGAATGCCGTCGTTAGCAAATGCTAATGGTACTAATTTTATTGTATTTAGTTAGTGCAGTTACATTGGGAAACGCATACTATCACAACTATGACCATTTGAAATTTATAAAAGTGTTTGAAATAAGAGAAAATGAATATTGTAAGTAAGAGCTGATTATACCATAACTGTTAAACTGTACCTATATAGGTCTCATGTGTACACAAACAACAACTTATTCCAATATTTCACCCTTACTTTTATATATTTCAATATTCGTAATTTCTATGATGCTTATGGTGTATCTCGTACATCCTCAAGTATAGGTATGGAACAACAATTCGAATCGAAGCTACGTATTCCAAGAAACGTTAATTACGGTATCCCTGGTGGTTTTGACACCTTTCTCCCCTTCCGGGCTTTTATTGATTGCAAATATTAATTTTCTTTGAAACACATTGGTACGCATTTGACTTTTTATATATTCTCAGTTTGCTTGCAAACGTTTAACCTTGGAATTTTAACAAAACGGTTAATCGTTGAAGTTTTGCCTAATAGCGCCGTCGAGATGTTAACAGAAAATTTTTCTTTCTGAAATGTGCCCACAGACGTAAATGAAAGTATTCCGTAGGGGAAATAAAGCCAGTCGGTGCTAAGACTGCGGAGACATAAGCGCGGTGTGCGTGTGTGTAAAAAGAGAAGAACAGGTTAGGCGCCATTAGCCAGGGTAAGATGGGAAGAGGAGAGGTTAGGACCCGTTCAAACGATAGACGAAATTAAATGGAAATTACTTACTAACCTATGCATTCTAAAATTTAAAATGAAATACTTAAGTTTTTGTTGTAAGCCGAAATTACACCAATTTTTCTAGTTTAAAACTCATGTGAATTGATTTTGAGCACGTGCAGTTCAAATTATAGTTTTGAATTCTAGAGACAAAAATTCTTATCTATTGTCATGAAAATCGCTGGGAATTTTTACAAACCTGAGGGAATGAATGTATTAATTAAATTATTCTGTAAAGGCTTCTATGATGTTTTCGAATTTGTCATATATTTTAGTGGAGCTTGTTAGCGTTGATCTTCTATTAAGGAATAAAATATTGTATACACGGACTTTGGACCGAAAAATTTGGTGTTGTTGTTCTATCAGCAATACATCAGGATAGTGAAAAACTGCGATACCTCTAGGAAGTATAACAACTGCAAAATACAAAGCGCTTTGCTTCCATGCTTTACCTCCTTAAATCCAATAATAATAAATTCTGTTCTTCAATCTTGTTCCAGTCGACGTCATTAGTATACCACATGTAATGCGTACAAACTAAATTTAGCTTTCCAAAATTCTGTAGAGAAAACATTGAACGGTGTAAGGTATTCTTCATGACCCTGTTCGGGTTTGTATCTCTTTTTTTAAAACTTGTTAAAAAAACGTATGTGCTTCATAAATTGTAAACAGTCATTCCTCTATGGTTCTGCCGATTAAAAGGTATTATGATACACCATTTGATGCTGATTTGACCTATTGTGTAAACAGTTTTTAAGAAACTCCTGCCAATTATCAATTTAAATAGACTAGAGAATTACATCATTTGGTGCTCCCTAAAGCAGAAACCTTACTCAAATTTCAATTAAAAACAATATGTGACATTATGTTTGCTAAATGAATATGCAACATTGTATACTGTCAATTTTTTATGTGACGATTGAAAAGGTTTGCGAATAAAAACGTCAGATTTTTAATAGAATCAAAAAGACGTCTATTCACTCAAACGAACTAAAATTACCGAAAGTGACGAAAGCTTTAATGGCCGACTTTATTTTAAAATTGTATGTAACTTAACTGCACACGTTTATATATATATATATATATATATATATATATATATATTATGTTATGTATGGTGATATTTAATGAAATGATGCTTTAAATTACCAGTTAAAAAGTGATAAGTGCAACCTTAAAGTGGTGTTGACCTTTAAAATGATTTAAATAAATACCTTTGCAAATTTAATTATGCCACGGCTTTTAAAAACTCTCTCAGGGAAACTGAATCTACTATTTTAAACTCTGTAAGAAGACGTGGGTTCTTTGTCCCCTTACAGGTATTTAAGACACAGGCGCTTAAAGCGTTATTAGACCAAAATCACTTAACCTCTTTTTTGTGCTTGCGTATCGTGATTATACAAAGATTGATAAATCTATTCAGCATATATTAATTTAGTTAAACGTTTGAAATTTAAATTATTCACAAGCTACTTTAAATAAAGTGTATATCAATATAACTTAAAATACCTGCAACTCCGTTGAATGTGTCTGGGTGTACAGGGGCTTTGAAAACAGGATACCACAAATCGCCTCGAACCTAATAAAAGTATGTTTTAGTTTATGTTCAAAAAAGATTTTACTATATTTTTAGGTTCTACAATTAACTACTACTTCACCAACTATATGCTTTATTTGCTCAATTACTAAAAACACTTCAATACTTCACCAAATAAACTGATCTGCAATCCAAGAAGACTGAACCCTGCTGCAAAATAATCCACTATCACAGCTGCAATTCTTCAATACATAAAACATGCCCCGACGTTAGTGTAATTGGAAATCTTCCTTTTGTAATTATTTTGGTCGTATAACCTTTTCACTTTCTGGGTATTATACTCAAATAAAATGCATGCACTTTAACACATCTATTAATTTTGATAAAATTTATTACAGGCTCTTAAGCCAAAAACATCTATCCAGTGTACAAAATTATATTCAATCAGTTACCAAAATTTTTTTTCAATTAATTCATTTTTAAAAAACTATCCCCTAGGACAACTAAAACAATTATATCTAGCCTACTAACTAATATTATATAAGGGATGCATTCAATATATTAACCTTAATTCTACTTAATTACTATTTTAGAACAGCTTTGGTATTTTTACATTTCATTTTGACATTTCATAATTTTATTTCACTTTATAATTAAAATGTATTAAACGACTTTCATTTGAGGTAAATCAACCTTATAAATGGCATAAAGTATCCTGCACAAATTACAAATAATAATCTTAAAGACAAAACCTATACACATTCAATTGAAGTTACATTAGATACCCTTCGTATTGGAAAACAATGGAAAAATGCTTTTTTAAACCTCAAACGCTGTCTCATTTATACATAATATTCTATATCTGCATTTAACAAGTAATTATTCATCAATCTTTATTAACCGTAGTGTTTTTAAATTTTAGAATAACTTGATAAAAGTGGTAAATTGATGTTTTTAACCGTAGTACTAACAACTATCTTTTTAAATCCTTTATAATGTCAAATACTAAAGAAGCCCCACCTGGTTTCATAAAATAAATATAAGATTCTTTTTCCTTTAAACAGTGTCAACGATTGTAATAAGCTTATTTTTATTTTATTAAACCACTGCTAACGTTACGTTTAAAATACTAACTGTAGTTCAACACATATCAAATTTTAATATGAATACTAACACTAAGTTTAACTTTTGTAGAAATGTGTAGACTTGATTACTAATGCCTGTAATTTACTAACACTTTGTGATATATAATGTGTATGTGTATTTATTGTATGAATGGGTATAAATGTTCCAAGTGAAATCGTCCCCGACATTCACCTCTTTCATTCTCAAGCTCAAACGTATTGCCATTAGCGACAATTTTCCTTATTTGATAGGGTCCTTCATATGGAAATAATAATTTTGCACAAATGTTCCTACTCCAGTTCGAAACTCTCAACCTCTTAACGATAACTAAATCCCCAATCTGAAAATTTGTCTGTTTCTTAATTCGTCTGCATCGTTTCTCGACCTCCCTACGTTGTCTAGTCTCAGCCTAGCTCTGGCCTGTTCTAGTAAACTGTCGTAATTAAATTAATTTTCTGGCATCTAAACAAATTCTTATATCTAACTTATCACTAGGTTTGGGTACAACAACGATAGGATTAATAAAAGAAGTCCTTGCTGGCTCTATTATTCCATTTTTCAACATATCCTTGATTTTTATCTTAACTCTCTCCCTCATACTATACGGAATCGGATATACCTTCGTGTAAAACCCATTTTCTTCTGTTACTTCCAACTTGTGTACATACTTAGTCGCTACCCTTGGTTCCCCATTAAATAACCCTACATGCTCATTAAATATCTCATATAATCTACCCTTTATTCCCTCGTCTATAATCCCTATCTGTCCTTCGTCAAATACCTTCTCAAATAAATTACCTAACATTATCTCATCCTGTCCTTCTAAATTTCTTTCCCTAATCATCCCTGTGCCATAAACATCACTATTAATATCCATCTCTTTATTCGAACTACCATTAGGTACCACCCAATTCTTCCTTATATTTAAAATCTGTACACTTCTATCCTTGCCATCTATTTTCATCCCAAATCTTTCTATAGCATCTATCCCTATTATAAAATCTAAATATAACCCCGTTGCCACTAAAAACTCAGCTTCTCCTAGCTTTACTCCCCCTATTGAAATTGGTACACAAATCATTTCGTCGATTACTGATATTTTCTTTTTCATCGCAGACCACAAACTTATCCGTTTTATCTTGCAGATCCTCCCTTTTAATAACTCAGCGTGCTTGACTACTATCTCTTTCTTTACCAGCGACAGCTCAGACCCACTATCAATTAATGCTACATATAAACAATTATCTAACTTTAAATTAACAAACGGTAAACTACTTTTTCTTTCACCCCTGTCTTCTAATAACGAAATGTACAAAACCTAAACTACTAGTCGTACCCAAATCCACTAAACTTAACCCTACATCTAACTCTAAATTAACAAACTTATTTACATAATCGGCGTTTTTTTAAACCCGATGGCTCCTCGTGAACCTGTGCTATCTCAATCAAATTCTCGGATTTCCTGTTCCTGCCTGTCGTCGTCATATGTCTGATCCCTACATTACGCTGATCTGGACTTTTATCTCTCTCCCTATTATATTTTAATTGTTCATTGTCGCTGTATCTACTACCATAGTCCTGCTGTCCACGTTGGAAATCATGTCTCCGGTTGAATTGTCTCCCATCTCCCCAGTCATTTCTATTCCAGTTATTTGTTCCCCTAAAATTTTCGTCCCTATGTACCCGTTGACCCCAATTGTTCGTCCTCCCTTGATCTCCCTGATATTGGTTTCTGTTCCAGTTATTAAAACGGTAATTGTCCCCCTGGTCCTGGTTTCTGTTCCCATTGTATTGCGGTGTCATGTGTCTCTCTCCGTGTCTTTGTTCCTGTCTTTGATTTTCATATCTATTCCATGATTTAAAATTTTCCTGCTGATTCCGGTTTCTCCCTGTATTCCTACCTTCCCAATATCTATTATTATTTTCAAATTCCCTGGCCATATTATAATTTCGCATGATTTCTAAAAATTCTTTTAGCGTTTTAATATTTTGTGTGGCCACCGCCCTAGCCACTTCAGCTTCCATATGTCTCGACAAATACTGTATCAGCTCCTCTTCTCTAAATTTTGGAGTCAAATGTTGCGCCTGATTATAATTGTCAATAATGTATTCCTCTCTCGACCCCATGCTAGTCAAATACTGTCCTGTTATTAATTTTGTTCTTATTTCAGTCTGTTTTGCGTTCCCCCAATATTGTTCTTTAAAAAGAGTCTTAAATTGCTCGTATGTGTTATAATTTTTCCTAATAATGCTGTGCCATTTTTCGGCGTTACCCCTTAAACTAGCCCCTATCATTTGCATACGCACCCTCTCTGGTTCACCTTCCATTATCTCGTCCAACTTATCTAAGTATAGCATCGGCTGTTCAAAACGTCTTCCCTCAAATTTCGGTAAAATTTCTCGTCCATTTTTAAAATAACCCTGGTCCATTGTCACTAAACGTCCCCCTTCTAATCCTGTTACTTGTTCCCTAATCACCCTAACACTACCTTCCAGTACACCAAATTTTTCATCTACTCTCTCCTTAAATCCTATCACATCAGCCCTTAATTCCCCTGAATTTCTAATTTTATCCTGAATCATTTCCATAACTTCCCTTTTTGAATTTTGAAGATTCTCCGTTTGTTTCAGATCGACCCCTACCAATTCACCCCTTAGCTCCGACAAACCTGTTACAAAATTTTTCTCGACGACTTTTACCCTGTCTTCTACGTCCATTCTTACTTCATCTCTAAGTAAACCCAAACTGCTCTGTATCAACGCATTTATCCCTCCAAATTTTATCTCCATCAATTCAAATCTTTCCCCCATTTCCACAAAATTTCTCCTAACTTCCGCTTGTGAATTTTCAAATTTTGTCTCCATTTTCTCAAAATTTTTCCTACCCTCCGCTTTCAGCTCAATTTTAAATTCCTCCTGTGAGTTACGAAATTCTCTTAAAAACTGCATGATGCCTAACATGTCCCCCTCGTTCGCTGTCTCTCTTACACCTTCAACCTGTCTTTCCACGTCCGGCTGAATTACAACCACCTCCGGCTTCACATATTCTCTACCTTCATCCCCTGCATCTCCTGCCGCTACAGTCTCCATCACCCGTTGCCCTCTCATGACAGTCTCGACACCATAAACCTTCCCTGACCTGGTGATCCTTTCCTCGTCTGACATGTTCTAAATAATATTGCCTTTTAAAAAAAAACTCTTACTTGCCCCACCAAATTACAATTGCTCCAAACCTGCAAATACGCTAGTTCTCTCTCTCAAAAACACCACGCTTACGACACTGCTTATCGAACCTCACCAACTTTTTATCCTACTGCAACCTATTACTCTTTAACTTGCCCCACGTTGGGCGCCAATAATATATATATATATATATATATATATATATATATTTCAGTGTAACTTGTATGTTAATTTTGATTAGATAAGCCATTTAATAAGTAATTGCAAGTTTGTGCATGTAAATACAAATTAATCAAATTTTAAAACGCTTTTCTAATCTCTAATGTAGTAATTAAAGATACTAATGAAAAATTTCATTTAGGACAAGAGTTAATTTGCATCATATTTAGAGTGTGTAAATATTCTCAAAGAACTTTCACAATGTTTAAATGATAGGGAGCATAATCCTTTAATCATAAATACCAGTTGTAAATAACAGGTGTTATAAGAATAAATATTCCTAGTGTATATTTTATCATAGTTCTAGTGAAAAGATTTTGCATTTGTATAACTTTCGAAAGCTTAATTATAGCAACGGTTACGGGTTCTAGTAAATTCGAATAAAAGAAGTGTAGACAAATAACACATTTTTAGTATTTGTTTACGAGTTTGAAAGTTGTTTATCAAAGATTTCTGGGTAGCGTTGTGTTAATTATTAGGCAAGTTCAATTGTCGCTCTAGCATAAAACGTGCGTAAAATAAATTTCGACTCTACGAAAAGTATTTGACGGTCAAACAGGCAAGGAACGGCATAGAATAAGGAAAGATTGTTTAAAGGACGTATTAGAATGGGAAGAAAATATCAGGGGTTAAGTGTTCGTTTGACTTGGAAAGAAAACTGTGAGATAAAGAAAGATTAATAGATTGTGTATTTATAGGAGTAAGATGAACATATTTTGTATATTATTTAGAGTGGTTGATTTCATTAAGAACAGATGAAAATTGCATATGAGGAACAGAGAAAGATTATTGGATTTCATGTATACAAGGGAGACAGGGGATAGTTTTAAGATTGCTTATAGAGGGTAAATGTTATTTTGGGTATAACCGAACTTGCAAGAATGGTGTAAAAAGGACAGAGAATGTAGAACACATGGTAGACTGGGATAGGATAACTCGTGGTAGGAATATGAAATATGGAGTGGGTACGAAGTAAGATAGAGAATTTTTGTATGTAGGTTAGAGACTTTAATGCGAGTATTATGAGAGGCGTGTGATAACCAAGGAACTTATTTTAGTAGGAGCTAGGATTCGGCGAAATAAAGCTAAAGTGCATTTTCGTGGTAAATTGTTGTTTATACTTTTCGAAATTCTGAGATTTTGGTGGTAGTTGATATTAGGGTTGAAATTTACAAAGAATTGTTAAAGGTTAGCTCGTGTGTTGTTGCAATTTAGTGGCAGTTAAAAATTTTGTTTGTGGAAGGGTCTTAACCGTTTCGAAAGTTATCAAGAAGACTAGTTTGTTTGTATGGATGTATTTACGAAAAATTTCAAGTTAAGAGGTGTAGATTTGGTTATATAGCCACGAGGATGTGGTGATAGAGCTCTCTTTTGCTGGTCATCGACGTGTCCACTAATATTGGTGAAGATATTACTGTTGAAAATTTTTTAGTGAATTTTACTATTTGAATTAAAGTTGATAATAGCATACACAAGTTGGTGTAATGTTTTACTAACAGTCCAGAAAAGTGATGAAGTACATTTTGACAAATGTGAAGCATGTTTGAGTACTGTAAGTAAAGACAGCTTTATATTTTGGTGGTTGGTGCAAGTTGTGCACACTAATGAAGTAGAGAGTATTGATTGATCGATTTGGTGTTTTACCTATGGTAAATGAACCAGTAGCGGAATTGGGGGAGTTGGATGTACCGTCACTTGGTGGTCGAGAGATTTGAATAGCAGATTGCCATCACGGATGGTTTTATACAATTTGGTGAGATTTGAGAACGTACAGTCATTGGTGAGGACATCAGGCATCGATGGTATGATTGCAGTTCCACGTGCGATAGTGCAATCGAGGTAACAGATTTTTGTGAAACAATCTTTAATTTTGTGGCTATTCGGTATGTTATCACAATTTTGTGCCTTATTGGTATATTTTATAAACTGTGTGGACTAAAGAGTTAATTATTGAACATTTTTGATTATTGTAATATTTGATTGTGTGCAAAGTAAGAGGGACTTATCGTAATTTGCAGTGCAAAAAGTCTTACTATGAGCTCATATTAAAACCAGGGGTAACGTAACATGGATGGTTAAGTCCTGTTACTTTAAATTGTTTATTAAAGAATAAAATGTTATTTCGAAAATAACTTGAAAGAAAAGGTAGTATTTCAAAACGAGGTTGTGAGTAATTGTACTGGTATGTGAAATAACAATTCATAAATATTCTTGGTGTAGAATTTTTCTGTTTGAATAAATCTAAGTGAGTTGCTGTAATCGAGTTTTTTTTTGGTAGTACAGTAGGGTAGTATTCTTCAGATAGCAGCAGAGCAGCCGTGGTGAATTTTTCAGGTGAATTTAGAATTTTTAGGTATAAGCAGCAAAAAGATCGAATTGGCTTTAGTAACCAAACTTCAACGACACATGTAAATACTGTAGCAAAAGAGGGGCTCCAATTAAATCTCGCAGCTATATATATATATATATATATATATATATATATATATATATATACAGGATGAGTTTTTAGTGTGGCAACGGTCGATAACTCCGTTATTATAAAAGCTACGTAAACCAAATTTGGAGACATATTAGCCATGCCTAAAGTGCACATTTTAAAAATATCTCGAAGCATACAAGGTGTTTCATAATTCCAGGGCATATTAAACTTGTATTTTTTTAAATAGAACACCCTATATATTATTACATTTTTGAAAAGCCCATAAAAAGAGCTTTAATTTGATATGAAATTGTATTTGTCTATTCCTTTTAGTTTTTGAGATATTCAACTGTTTTTAGAAAAATATGACCCCAATTGGATACATTGCCACTGCACTAATACACAACTTATGTTAATTTTCAAGATGCAGAAAATTTTACCATATACCATAGTATATTTGTAAATATCACTTTTGAAATTTTTCCCAGTATACAGGGTGTGTCAGGTTTCGCAAAATGCAATTTTTAAAAATTTTTTTAAATGGCACCCTAACAATTTTATTGCTACAATGGATAGTTCATTAAGTGTCCTTTTATTTTTGTTAAGCATTCCCTATACCCAAATCCATTACTTTCTGAGATATTTTTGATTTTCTTCAAATTTTATGAATGTTTTTAATTTACATAACTAAAAATAACTTACTATTGGAGAATATTATAAAACAATTAATACATTTTGATTAACAATCAACTACAGTTATCCAATAACATGTTTCACTAAAGATATAACAACCTACAATAATACGCTATCAACAGAATTCTGCCAGATCAACAATATGCATTTTATAGAAAACGTTCAAACAGGAAATCAGGCAGGGTTCGAAAAAAATAACTATTACATGTAAAGTGTCATTTTGGTTTATTAATTGTAGTGTGTTGTCATTTAACAGGATATCTCTCTTGGTATATTCTTGATGCAAGTAGGAAGTTTTTTAAACTTGCTCTCAATACCCAAATCATATTTATTTGTTCTTCCACTGTAAAATTCATTTTGAAAACTCCTTAAAAGATTACATTTAAAACATAACTGATAATGTGTTAAATGACAACACACTACAATTAATAAACCTAAATGACATTTTGATTGTAATTAATATGCCCTGGAATTATGAAACACCCTGTATGCTTCCAAATATTTTTAGAATGTGCACTTTAGGCATGCCTAATACGCCTCCAAATTTGGTTTACGTGGTTTTTATAATAACGGAGTTATCGACCGTTGCCATACTAAAAACTCACCCTGTATATATATATATATATATATATATATATATATATATATATATATTGACGGGATAAAGGGTCACGAGAGGTCATTGAAAACCTAATTCTAAAAATAAATATCACTAAAATATAATAGAATCCCAAAAAAATGGAATTTTCCGTAATGTCATGGTTACGCCCTGTATAATACAAGCTTATCTTTATTCATTGTTGTACAATGCAAAACGCGAATTGCGCATGTATAACAAATAAATAGCATGTAACGTAAATTAGATATGTAAATTGTAAGATACTGTAAAGCGCATTTCGATGCGAATGCAAATCTATACATCTTTAATAAGATTTGCTGTAAACAGCTTTAGGTATTTAGCATAAATATAATTAATTTCGTGTATTTACTATAAAACGCAAACTCTTTTGCATAGAAAAGCACTCAAAGTAAATTAATTAACCCGTGGATTGTAGCAATTGATTCTAAATAAAAGAACTTTCTAGAATGAGTAATGGATATCTAAAACTACGTATAAACTCATCGAATAAACACTTTCATTCCAAGAAGCAGCTTGAACATCGAAAAAACCTGCAAAATCCCTGGAATAATCAAATACTTTTTGCATTAGTATGCAACGCCGCAAATTGTAGTATATGTGAGATAAGGACAAACAACGTGTCACAGATACCTAAAACAGATGAAAAGGTAATCAAATGTCCAAATTTTATACGCTAATTGGGTATTCCGGAACACCTTACGTCATAATGTTCGAGATTATTGTGGAAAAATTCTCGAAAACAGATAAATTTGTATATAAAGAAGCGCTTATCGAGGAGGGATTGATTCATTCGATTTCGTTTATTAGAGCACGAAATGTTATTTTAATTAAAAAGCGTAAGCTGTTGCTATGCGAAGATAGTAATAGAAATTTGTAGTAAACATATTGTAGTTTGATAGTTGCGAGGTTGCAGTGAATATTGAAATGATGTTTTTAAACCCAAATTACATACAAAAATTAAATTATTAATTACGAAAAAAGGGCAAAATTCTTCAAGATAAAACTATTTTAAAGATGTATTAAATAATTAAAAAGAAGATTTAACCCAAAAGGGTACTTTGATAATTGCTGTTGGAAATCAGGAATGTTAAATTGGAAAAAATTGTAAACCGATTTGGAGATCAATTTAAGTAAGAAGATTTTAAATTACGAAAAAGCGTTTTGTGGATTCTGAAAATATTACTGTTAAATTTATTTTTAACCGATATTAAAGTATTTAGATCTAGTTTAAGATCATCCTAAATAATTTCTTTTCTTGAGTGAGGAATTTTTTACCAGGAGTTTGTGTTCAGAGTTCGAAAGACTCTGACCTTTAATAGATTATCTATATCAAGGATTTTTCTGGCCAAAATAAATCTTAGCAGCGTTGAAATAATTTATAACCAGGTAAAAGATCCTCAAAAGAATAAGTATAATTCTGTAAATGTAAAATAAGGTAAGCAACAATATTTTCGTAACAAAAACTTCTTAGAAATGATTTTATGTTTGAAAGAAACGAAGTTGTAAATGCTTTTGTATGAAGGAAGATATTTCATATTGTATAAATGCCTTGTGATAGCGTTGCGTTTTATTTCATTTTAAAAACTCCGTAAACTTTGTTGAGCCAGCCAGGCAAAGTGAAAATTTAGTAAGTGAACAAGTTCAAGTTTACACACCACAAGTATCTGTTTCACAATACCCTTTTTGTAAAGCCCCAAACGCGAAGCCGTCACCACAGCACTCTTTTAGCGGCAACTCAACGTGGGGCCATTATCAGATCACTCTTTCAGCGACCCTGTCACAGCACTCTTTTAGTAGCGCCCAACGTGAGCCTTGTCACAGCATTAGGTCTTCAGTCCTGGAACTAGTTAGACGCGTACCCTCATTGTTTCCTATACTTTGCTAACCTACACATTTCTATGCAATTTTACAGTCTGCATCTTTCACTATCTGCGTGCAATAGTTTTATCTAGGTCTACCTCTAACTTTTTTTTTTCCTATCTTTGCTTTATAATTCCTGCATTATTTTCCAAAAATGTCTTAAAACGTATCCTTTCCTTCCATTTCTCCTATTTTTTCCACAGATATTTTTATTCCCTCTACTGTTTCTATAACCCCTTTGTTATTAACTTTGTCTGTCCACGCTATCATCCTCATGCATCTGAAGCACAACATTCCAAAAGGCTTCTACCGTTTTTTTGTCTGCTTCTCCTAATGTCACCATTTTATGGACGTACTGTACATATGCTTTCAACAATTTCTCCTTGTTTCTATGTTTGTTGTCTTCGAATATAGCCGATGGTTTTTGTTGTTAGATGCAGTTCGGTTCCCCTTCTATTGTTTATAAATATATACCCTATATTCCCGATATTCAGTAGTGTGTGAAGCGGGATAAGTAGCCTGCTGCTACCAAAATCCCCAACACTTGAATATTTGCCGAATTAATAGTTTTCCAATCAACATTAGTTGAAAATATTCCAAAAGCAACACATATAGTTGTATATAATAATAATAAGATTTAAGTGCAATTATATTTTTTGTCATTATGTTTTCCGTCTTGAAACTGATTGGACGCGTACCTTACTTATTTCTATTCTGAGCTAGCCTACACCGTTCCTTGAAATTCCCACTGCCTAGGTCTACCTTGGTTCCCCATCTGTTTTTTCCTAATTATATACCCTATTTTATTAAGATTCAGTAGTATGTGAAGGGGGTTAAGTAGCCCGTGACTACCAAGTATCCCCCAACACTCAGACATTTGCTAAATTAATAGTTTTCCTGTAAATCCTTTCGCACCATTGACATTGGTTGAGAGTATTGCAAAACCAAAATGTGTAGTTGCTTATAATAATCATCAGTTTTAAGTAGTTATTTTTTTCATTAATAGGTTTTCCATCTTCGAATTGGTTGGTTGTGTACCTAGGTTGATTTCTATTCTGAGCTAGCCTACACATTTCCCTGAAATTCTCACAGCCTACATCTTTCACTATCTGTGTGCAATAGTCTAATCTAGGTCCACCTCTACCTCTCTTTTTTCCTATATCTGTTTCTAATATATTCCGCACTATTCCCTCATGCCTTATCATGTGGCCTATCATTCTATCTTTCCATTTCATTAAAAGCAGCTTCTAACTCTTCCCTGCTAGATGCTACTACCACTATATCGTCTACAAATCTAAGCATATCAATCTTTTGTCTCTGCATAATAATTCCAAATGTCTTCTTGCATTTGACAGTATTCATTGCCTCTTCGATATACAGTTAAAAATTAATGGAGATAAAGCACATCCCTGTCTCACCTCTTTCCTAATATTTAATTGCTTTAATTGCTTTAATTCTACTACCGCTGTTTGCTCTTTGAATAAGCTATGTACTATCCGTCTATCCCTATAACTCATTCCAATCCTTTTGAGTATTTCAAAAAATTTTTTTCATTTTACACAGTCGAATGCTTTTTCTAGATCTACAAACCTTATATACACGCCCGCCTCTTCCTCTATTGTTTTCTCTATTATGAACCTTAGCGCTAAAATTGCCTCCCGTGTTCCCCTGTTTTGTCTAAACCCAAATTGATCTTCTCCTAGCACTTCTTCGGCTCGTTTTTCCATTCGTCTTTGTACAGTTCTAGTTCATATTTTTGACACGTGTGCTGTACAAACTTATTGTTCGAAAATTTTCACATCATTCCGAGCCTGTCTTTTTTGAGATAGTGACTATGATGTTACGTTTGATATCATTGGGTATCTCGCCTGTCTCATATATTTAGCTTACAAGTTGGAAGAGACGTTCTGTTACTGCTGTCCAGCGGTTTTTAGAGTTTCTGCTTGCACCTTATCTGTACCCGGTGCCTTACCATTTTTCAGACCTTTTAATGCTAATTTAAACTCATATCTAAGTATAGGCCAAGTCATTCTATCCAATATTTGATTTTTGTTCTAATGTTGTTAGTTCCTCGCCTGCATATAAATTTCCTATATATTCTTGCCATCTATGCACTTTCTCTACATTTTTTATAATGACGTTTCCTTTTGCGTCCTTTGTATTTTTGCTATACGATTTTATATCCCTAAAATTCATGCTAATTAGTTTGCATCCTTCGTGTGTCTTTCTTATTTTCATCTTAGTTTGTACTTTTTGCACTTTTCATCAATCCATTGTTCTTTAGCTTTCTTGCATTGGCGAATAATTTCCCATTTTATGGCGTTGTATCTCTGTTTTCCTGTTTTATTTGATCTATTTTTGTATTTACGCTTTCTTCTATTAGATTCAGGATATCCTTTGTTATCCATGGTTGCTTATTTTCTCTTTGTGTATACCCCAGAATATTTGTGGCCGCCATGTCTAAGCTGGATTTAATGTTATTGCATTCTGTTTCCACTTCCTTAGTATAAGAAATTTTCTCGATATCTTTCAGTAATTCATTTGACTTTTATTTAAATCTTTTGTGGATATCTTTATCTTTTAGTTTCTCAAAGTCAAAGTGTCTTTTTCCGTTCCTCTTTTTCAGATTTTTAAATTTAAGAGAGGCCTTGATAATTACGGTATCTGCTTCTGGGTGGCTTGTATAGTCTTTTACTTGTTTTCTAAACCGTTGTCTAACAAGAATGTAATTTCATTAATTTTGTAGTTAAGATATTGTTTTTGAGAAATCTCTTGGAGATGTATTAATTTGTATTTGAAAGATTGTCTGAAAGAAGATATATCGTATTATTATAAATCTCATGTATGATGTATAATTACCTTGTTAAAAATCTCACATAAACGATTTAGCACTTATACTCGTAACATTTAAATTATAGTTGTTGAAGTAAACTATCTTATCTTCTTACAAGAAACGTTATTATCTAAAAAAACACGTTTCGGGTGTAAAAATCTTCTATTCATATACAAAATAGTCAAATAACTGCTTGTATCCGGGTGGTGTACGATGGCTTTTCCAACAACGCCTAATGAGCAAGGACTTTGAACGATTAGCGACATTCTCTCCTGTTCCTTTCCAGCATATATTTGTTTAATTTACATACTTTGCAATAGCTGTTTGATATCTATTGCCATTAAAATATATTCATCAATCCGTACTATTACATCTATTCAAAACCTGCTTCTTATTTTATACAAGCTTTATTTTGCATATAATATAAACATTTAAAGTACTTCCCGTTCATAATTAAACGGTTCATGCATCAATTTTGTTTCACAATCTGTAGTCAGAGCCGCAAAAAGTCAAAGAACTTAAAGACAGAAAAATTAAAATTTTCAATTCATTGCCATTTATAGGTAGAGGTATTGACTTCAATGCAGACGCTTTTTGTTTCTCCAAATTACCCATAGGACTCAATAAAAGGATTACCCTATAATATTGAATTAATAAACCCTATATATTAATAAATAGTTTCACCTAACAAAAATTAATAAAATATTCATTGGTGCAATGAATTCTTTTTGTTCTAGTTTTCTTGTTATTTATGTAATTATATACGTTCTTGTCAACTTTAAAGCGATTGAATTTATAACTATTTTGACACAACATGATTATTTCTATCACATGCTTATAATTGCTTATGTTTTTTCTAATGTTATATGTTTTATGAAAATTTGCAGGTTCGTGTGAATATCAAGAGAAAGTAATCGTTCTTTCAAGGACAATTTCGATTTCAATCGTCAAAGAGTGAATAGTGATCCGTATCTCTTCAAGGCCCCCACCTTCAAAGACTATTATTCCCGCATAGTGTTCGGTAAGTGTTCCCTTATTCTTTTATAAATTTTTATTTTTTATTTTATATTGCATTTAATGAATGCCGTCGCTTACAAATGTTAATGGTACTAATTTTAATGTATTTAGTTGGTGCAGTTACATTGGGAAACGCATACTATCACAACTATGACCATTTGAAATTTATGAAAGTGTTTGAAATAAGACAAAATGAATTTTGTAAGGCAGAGGTGATTATACAATAACAGTTGAACTGTACCTATATAGGCCTAATGTGTACACAAACAATAACTTATCCCAATATTTCACCCTTACTCTTGTATATTTCAATATTTGTAACCTCTATGATGCTTATGGTGTATCTCGTACATCCCCAAGTATAGGTATGGAGCAACAATTCGAATCGAAGCTACGTATTCCCAGAAACGTTAATTGCGGTATCCCTGGTGCTTCTGACACCTTTCTACCTTTCCGGGTTTTTATTGATTGCGAATATTAATCTCCTTTGAAACACATTGGTACGCATTTGACTCTTTATATATTCTCAGTTTGCTTGCAAACGTTTTACCTTGGATTTTAACAAAACGGTTAATCGTTGAAGTTTTGCCTAAAAGCGCCGTCGAGATGTTAATAGAAAATTTTTCTTTCTGAAATGTGCCCACAGACGTAAATGAAAGTACTCCGTAGGGAAAATAAAGCCAGTCGGTGTTAAGACTGCGAAGACACAAGCGCGGTGTGCATGTGTGTAAAAAGAGAAGGATGGATTAGGCGCTATTAACCAGGGTAAGATGGGAAGAGGGGAGGTTAGGACCCGCTCAAACGATAGATAAAATTAAATGGGAATTACTTAGTAACCTATGCATTTTAAAATTTAAAATGAAATACTTAAGTTTTTGTTGTACGCCAAAAGTACACCAATTTTTCTATTTTAAAACTCCTGTGAATTGATTTTAAGTACGTTCAGTTCAAGTTATCGTTTTTGAATTCTAGAATCAAAAATTCCTATCTATTGTCATGAAAATCGCTGGGAATTTTTACAAACCTGAGGGTATGAATGTACCAATTAAATTATTCTGTAAAGGCTTCTATGATGTTCTCGTATTCGTCATATATTTTAGTGGAGCTTGTTAGCGTTGATCTTCTGTTAAAGTATAAAATATTGCACACACGGACTTTGGACCGAAAAATTTGGTGTTATTTTTCTCTCAGCATTACATCAGGATAGTGAAAAACTGTGATGACTCTAGGAAGTATAACAACTGCAAAATACAAAGCGCTTTGCTTCCGTGCTTTACCTCCTTAAATCCAATAATAATAAATTCTGTTCTTCAATCTTGCTCCAGTCGACGTCATTAGTATACCACATGTAATACGTACAAAGTAAATTTAGTTTTCCAAAATTTTGTAGAGAAAACATTGAACGGGAAAATATTCTTCATGACTCTGTTCGGGTTTGTCTCTCTTTTTTTAAAACTTGTTAAAAAAAAGTATGCTTCATAAAATTGTAAACAATCATTCTTTTATGGTTCTCTCGTTTAAAAGGCATTATTGCCACATTGAAATGGTTTAAGGTCGTATTGTCTGATTTTATTTAAAATGTGATATAAACTTTGCTGCTGATTTGACGTATTGTGTAAACGGTTTTTAAGAAGCTCCTGCAATTATCAATTTAAATAGACTAAAGAATTACATCATTTGGTGCTCCCTACAGCAGAAACCTTACTCAAATTTTAATTAAAAACAATATATGACATTATGTTTGCGAAATGAATATGCAACATTGTATGCTGTCAATTTTTTATGTGAAGATTGAAAAGGTTTGCAGATAAAAACGACAGATTTTTAATAGAATCAAAAGGACGTCTATTCACTCAAAAGAACTAAAATTTACCGGTACTGAAGAAAGCTTTAATGGGCGACTTTATTTTGAAATTGTATGTAACTTAACTGCACACGTTTAAGACAGATTTATCCCTTGTAAGCTTCCGGTAGAATTGATCAAAGGTCTGATCAATCTTCGCTATGATAAATAAGTTTATATATGCATATATGTATATATATATATATATATATATATTGTGTGTGTGTGTGTGTGTGTGTGTGTGTGTGTGTATAATGCTATGATAAGGGAGTATTTTAAGGGTAGATTAAGTCATAGGAGTTGTAGAATAAATGTAAATAATTTTAACGTTCAGAGAAACAAAGAATTCCATCAATTATAGAAGTAAATCGACTATTTTTACAAAAGGTCAATAGCAAGCACACTGTATATTAATTATATTTAATTTAATGCATAAGAAAAAAGCTCATTTTCAATAATTAGATAATATTTAACTAAAATAAGAATGTGTGCGCCGTATAATATGTTTTAAATTAAATTTATAAGTCCAAAATTAAATAGAAACGAGTAAAAGATAATGTTCTAAACGCAACAAATTGGATCAATATTAACATATTATCAGGAAAGATAGATAAACTGACATTCTAGATATTTAATAATTTCGTCAAAAATGTGAACGCATGAATAAGTAAACACATTCTAATACGTCATTATTAGAAAATGAATACGTGACTAGAAATATTATATTTACATGAAAATCCAACATATTTCAAATAACAAACAATAAATAACAGGCAGTTCACTATACGATAAGCCTTGAACTATAAACGACACAAATATGAAATACGTGACAGAATTGCAATGGATATTTGGAAATTCTAAGAAGATGGTATGATATATTGAATGTCGACGTGCGGAGTTGAATGAAAGTATAACAATTGAAACCAGCGAATTTGAGAGATTGCAAGGTTCTACAGAGATAGGCGGAAATTACAAACGTTTACCAATAAACACGCGATGCGCGCCAGTTGGAACGTGAGCTTATAAATAGGATATGACACTCGAAAATAGACAGTATATCTTCAACAAAGGCACGAATCACGTAGATTTAAAGTGAAAATTACGTACCAGTAATAATTAGTGAAAGTAAATAATTTATTAAAAGTAAAAATTTGAAAGTGCCAATATGTGCAACGAAGAATAGGCAGTTTTTACGCGTAAAATGTAAGATAAACTATGAATTGTATTTTATTTTAAATTATTTAACAAATTTAGGGTTTCGAATAAACATCCAAGAAAAGTAAACGGTTTCGAGTAAAACATCCAAGTAAACGTATTTGAATAAAGATAAAAGTAAACGTATTTGAATAAAGATCCGAAAAAGGGGTCCGTCTGGATAAATACTCTAAAGACATATTTAAATGTACGTCTGAAATTACATGAAGATACTCAAAGTAACTCCAGAAATCCAAAGGAAAATACAACACAATCATTAATTCATCATTCTGGTAAATCAAGTGAAGCAGGTCGAGCCGTAACAATGCAATTCCAGTGACAAGCAAGGAAAACGCAGGTTAGAGATCTTAAAATTTTTATTAGTTAAAGACTGTTTCAATTTTAATATTTGCTAAATATTATATATCTGTAAGAGTCAACAAAAAAGTCATTTGAGAATTTGAAAATAGGGAAAGCATCTGGTCCCGCGTGTGAGTATTGACTCGCACGTTAAAGATCCCTACCCTGCTTGCAACAGTAAGAGTTGGGCAAAATTCTAAATTTCTAGGTAAAAGAACTCGCTTCCTGGCTAATGTAATACCGTCGGGTAGAGCATTGGAAAAATCAAATGTAGTGATTAGTTAAGTAACTTTTCTATTACAAAATTGTTTAATTGCATTATAATACTTGAAGTAAATTGACTACTGTATTCAAAGTAGGCAGATGTAATTGGAGCTAACTTACATTTGCATACAGGAAATGCTGAAATGATATAAAACCAATCCCGTTTACAACAACTTAAAAAATTGCCCACTATTTTATTAAATGGAAATTTCAATAGGAATCTGCAATTTGACAAAATAAAGGTGCAGAAAATACTTGCTAAAACAAAACAGTTTCAGCCTTAAAACTGTAATTAAATTACGAAAGTAAAATCAGTGAGAGCACTTCTAGCTTGTTGGAGTTCAACAGAAAAGTGCTTTTAGATAAGAAAACCAGCTTTTTGAATAGGTCAAACCATATAAAACTAATAGTAAATTTAAATGTAGCTTCAAGTTTATTTGATAAACAACAAAATTCCAAATTATAAATACAAAAATAACAATTACAATATGAGATTGTTACATTTATTTGTTTTCTAATATTGAACTTCCCCTAATTTTGCTAGACTCTCTCCAAACTCTGCTCGTAATTCCTGAGTATTCCTATCAGATTTTTCGCTCATTCCTTAGTACATATTTCACTCATTTGATTTATATCTTTTTCGTGTTTTTCACTGATTCCCTTATGTTCTCCTTTTGTTTCTGCATACTTTTATTTAAACTCGACAAAATAACCATCAGTTTAGATTCCAGAATCTCTCCTACACTCTGTTCTGTCTTTTCTCCGGCTCCTCCCCTTTGAGATCTTCCTAATAGACGTTTCCTGGAAATCTTATTTCCACATCTTCTGCTCTGAAACCCTCACGATTTTCATTCATTGTATTAGTCATTCTGGAAATCGATCAAATATACTTCACAGATGAAGATTCCTACAATCCCCAACAATACACAAAACTATAATTTCTAAGCGGCTTAATCGAGCAGTAGGTTAGGGCGCCAATAAAAGTTGCTGTGGTCTATAGCTAATTTTAAGTGAGCTCGATGTTGGGCACCAACAAAAGTGCTGTGGTCTGTAGATGCCCGTTGGTAGATGTCAATAAAAGATTCTGTGGACTAAAGTGATTGTATAAAGTATTGCCATAATTATTTTTGCTAGCTCAATTTAAATAAAACCACTAGAATCAGACATCAAACTTATAATGACACGAAATATTCTTTAACAAACAATCCTTCAAATAACAATTACTACATCCAGAACTGCTTTTCTTTAATAAGCAATACTTACAATGGTTCTATCTTGATTAATTTGATGTAAATGCAACACTGTTTCTGTCTTGAATACAGAATCAACACAACCCTTTCAGGGCACTTGCATCCACGATTTCAGGATCAGTTGCTCATTTTTTCAGTCGTTATAGAAATAACTACAACTGTGAGATTAGGTAGATTGATAGAAAGATATATTAATATTAATAATAATAAGTACAAGTAATGCTAACAAATTATTGAATATTTTTAATACATGCTTTAATGTGGAGTAGCAATATAAATGTTAAGATAAGGCACCTAAGAACAAAGAGTTCTTGCATATGCCGTACGAAGTGATTGAAGTACTATAATATTTCGATGCAAACTAGCAGTCGTAAATTGCAACTAACCTATAGTCTTCTTAAGTAGATGTTATTTTATGTTTCAATAAAATTTTCCACCGTCATTCATATAGGTAGTATATTTGTGTTTATTACACAGTTGGTGGCGCGACCATCTACAATTGCTCTTAGGTTTTACTGTTTTCAAAAATATATCTAGTAATTTTTTTGCGGAATAGATTTTAATTGTTGATATTCCATAATTGAGGTGGCTAAAGATTGTATAACTTAAGGCCCGGATACGCCATAAATTTCTGCTTAACAGATTTCTTAAATTTTGGTACAATACAGACTTGTTTTAATCTATCCTTTGTATGATACATATGAGTGAATAAGCAGTTTCTTATTCGTGAGTTTTTATGTAGAAAGCAATAGATGCTTTACATGTATTTCTATTTTACGTTTAATATATTACTGTCTGTATATAACCTATTAGTAGAGTACAGTTTAGGTTTATTAAACATAATTTTTAATATTGACTTCTGTATTATCTCAATTGGTTCCAGGATTTCCTCATATGCCGAACCCCAACAAACAATACTATAATTGATAAGGGAGTCCTCAAGTGCATAATATAAGACTTTGAGTGCCTTTATTTGTAATACATTTCTAGTTTCAAAAAAACGGAAATTGTTTTACATATACGCTTTATCAATAACTCTACATGTGCATCCCATCTAAGATGTTCATCTATTATCACTCCCAGGTACTGTATTTTGGTTGCTAATAGATTATGTCCTAACAAGAGCAGTTTGCGTGCATCCCACATTGGAAATGATGAATTTTAATTTCATTCAGGTTAGGTTGTTGGCGTTTATATAAGGAAAAAGTGATAAACTTTGGTTTATTCATGTTTAACGTGAGTAGATTGGAATCAAAATATTTTTTAATTATCTTCATGCTTGCGTTAAGTTTATTTATGGCTTAATTCCATGTTAGTCCTTCAAATGTTAGGGCAGTATCATCTGCATATGATGTTATTATACATTTTAATTGTAAGCTTTCTTTGTCGCTAATATATAGCAGAAAAAGAAGGGGGCCTAGAACAGTTCCTTGTGGGACGCCACATGTGATTATTGATGCTGCACTTACATGTTTATTGATCCTAACAAACTGGGTTCTGTTCGATAAATAATCCTGCTATAGTAATTTTGGCAAACCTCTAATACCTAGGTGCTCTAACTTCAGTAAGAGAATGTGATGCTGTAGAGTGTCAAAAGCTTTAGATATATCTAAAACCACACCAATCTTGTTATTGTCCGAATTTAAGGCATCAACTGCATTGCTTACAAATGAGAAAATAGCATTTTCCGTACACAGCTTTTCCTTGCAACCAAATTGCGACTTCGCAAATAATTTATATTTAGTTAAGAATGACATTAGCCTCTTTTTAATAGCTTTTTCAAATACTCTAGCCACACTGCTTATTAGTGATAAAGGACGATTATTATTAATGTCACGTTTATCTGTCTTTTTATATATTGGTACCACTACTGCACGCTTTAGAATTTCCGGGAATTGACCATGTTGAAATCCTAGATATATAATATGTTTTAGGGGTGAAACAATAACCGTTTTAATCTCTTTTAGTGCCCTATTTGGTTAGAGTCTAGCCCTGCTGCTGTGTTACCTTTAAATGTGTCAATATGTTTGATGATTTCGTTGTCCGTTGTTGGCCCCAGGTATAGTGAGTTTCTGCATCCCCTAATTTTAGCATGTTTTTCCCAGATTGGATCAACTCGTATTTTTTGTGACATTCTAATCCCCACTGTGGAGTAATGATTATTGAAAAAAGTTGCCAGAAGTAGCTGATCTTTTATTCTGTCACCATATGTAATCTATCGTCTGTGTTTTTGTATACCCCTCATTCGTTACCTCGTTTACTATTCTCCAAATTTGTTTTGGATTACCTTTAGCTTGAGATATCTTTTCGCAATAGAAATCATATCTTGCTTTTTTATCATTTTGGTTACAAAATTTCTATAATGTTTATAATATGCAGCAATATGTGCATCTGCAATCTTTTAGAACTAACTTTTTTAGCGAATCTCTTTGCTTAATCGCACCAACAATAGCTGTTGTCACCCATGGCTTTTTTTATGTATTACAAATTTATTATCTACTGAGTTATTTAAGTTAGTTTTTATTATGTTTATAAAAGTGTAAGTTGCAAAGTTGATATCTTCACTATTAAGTACGATGTTCCAGGTCTCTTCAGTACATAACCTTACATACTTATTATAATTTATAGTTTTATTATTATTATTATTACATTATGACTTGCAACCAATTTGATTCATCGCAAGTAATGCAGTTTTAGCTTGTAGCTGTGTGAATGTCGAATAGTGATTAGTTATTGAATTCTGAAGTATGTATGTATTACTGAAAAATTGTGATGAATGAAGTGTAGTATGAACTCAAGTAAATACGTGGTCAATGCATGACTTTGTAGTTGATGTTACCCTGGTTGTATTGCTAATTGCTACACGAAAATTATACTCGTCTAAGGTATTAAGATATTTTAGCATTACAAGATTCACTAGATCACACAAATCTATGTTCATGTCCCCTACTATAAGTTCTACTTGCTCAAATTGTATATTAGCTAAATAGTAACTTAAGTCTCCGAAAAAAGATCTACAGATGTTGATGGTGGTCGATAGATACATGTCAAACCGTATAGTATGTTATGCTTTCTAAAGATCAAAGTAGGAGGTTTAGTGACGTTCTGCCGCCACATTTCCTCTCAAAACCCTCATTTGCTCCCACATTTACATGTAAATCGCCATAAGGAGGAAATGTGGTGGAGGGACCCCTAGGAGGAAATGTGGTGGAGGGACTCCTAGGAGGAAATGTGGAGATGTAAATTCTCATAAGAAGGAAATGCGGAGATGAATCCCCATAAGGAGGGAAATGCAGAGATTCATCTCCACATTTCCACAAGCATCCACGTTTCCACACACATCTGATTCAAAATAGTTTTCTTGGTATCAATTAATATTAGAATTTTCTCAGCTATCCGAATTTCTAGAAATTTTTTAGATTGCGACATCCCCCAGGGAGCTACCCTAATTTTCTGACCGTCCTTATAGATTTTTTAGTCATGCAATACATCTTGTTAGTCTAGAATTTTACGCCCAATCTAAATATGCAAAGAGATTTGAAATCCAACCATCCCTTACAAATTTACACTTTTAAAGTCCTAAACTTCTAAATTTTGCTCTTTGCTCCCAAATCTGAACCAAATAGTTTTCTTCGACCAGCCATTGCATCTTTCGAGATAACCCTATCTTGTTTGATATCAATTAATATTAGAATTTTTTCAGCTATCCGAATATTTAGGAATTTTTTAGATTGGATCATCCCCCAGGGAGCTACCCCAATTTTAAGATTTTTTGCTGGTAGCGATTTCTGACCGTCCTTCTAAATTTTTTAGCCATGTGACACATCTTGCTAGTCTAGAATTTTATGCAGAATCCGAATCTGCTAACAGATTAAAAATCGGTTTACCCCCTGCAAAGTTATACTTTAAAGCCTCAAACCTCTTTAAATTGTTTTGCTCATCTATAACATATGCTTTAAACAACCATTATTCGAGAAAATCTAAAACTGTGGGGGTTTTCAAAATGAGTTCTTTATAAGCCATAAGTGTTTAATATTTAAAACCATTTTTTCAAACAGTAATGTGTTGTTTTCAGAATATCGCAAAAACACAAGACCTTTAAAATTTTTCTGGTTTTAACATTGTTAATTGCTACGTCACAAAATATGCTCAATGCTAAATAGTTAGAAAATACATTCATATTACAAACTAATTGCTTTACAATTATGTGATGTAAAGTGAAAACTATGTAAACCTTTCTTTTTTATTAATTAGCGGCTATATGTTTGAGAAATACAATAGATATTCTCAATGCCATCCATTACAATCATCGCATCACTGCTGGAGGATTTATTAATCATACAATGAGCGCTTTAGTTTGGCCTCGATTGGTGAAAATACAAACGTCATTTAGTAATATAGATCAATTAACGGTTTTCAAACCGTATATAAAGCGGTCTGATTAGTAAAAACCTATTTCTTCCGTACGTTTCTTTAGCGTGTAAAAGTACATCGAAATTTTAAACAATCGTTTTTGTGCAGTGACTTTTAGTGAAAAGTTTTTTGAAGATTTAAGGTAGGTCTATATTTATTTGCAAACACCAATTATTGTTTCTGATTGTATTTTAAAACATCTAAGACTCGTATAGATTTACATTAACCGGTATTAATTTTCCAAAGTAATGCGCTGTTTTACATATATATATATTTTTTTCAAATTTTAAAGATAGGCTTTTAGCTAAGATAAATAAAAAAAACAATTCCTCACAAAATATTTTATTAAAAATTAAATACATTAACAAAAGGTAGTACCAGTAATACATTCTCTTTGGAACAGCTTAAGTTATTCAAACAATGGTTTAAACAGTGATTGCATCTATTACCGAATCTTCTTAATTCTTTGAGTCTTGGAAGTGAGAATACACTTTCCATGTTTAAAATGTTGTGTAATAAATATTTCGATAGTAACTGCTTTTTCTGTTTTCCTTTAACATAGACAGTAGCATTGGGAGGTATGACTTCTTTCAGTAGATACCCACATTTGTATATCCACTTGTAGACTGTCCATCCCAGCAGAGACCATGGATTCTTTCCTTTAACCACCGAACTTGCTTTTTGAAATCATTACTTAGGGTATTATACTCCACCACTATGTCCAGTATTTCATGCCATATTACATTATTCGCTACATCCAAAATGGCAATCTCCTTGCAATAGAAATCACTAGTTTTGTATTGATATCCTTGTAAATCGATTATCAAACACATGCCTCCTGCTTCAAATCACAGACGTAAATGGGTGTCTAAGCAAATCTCTCCTATATATCCAGCTAAGGGACTTTACCCCCTCCTTTTATGATTATTTTTTCAACTAGGTAATTATCTAGAACTTTGGTTGATACTGTTGTATATAGCGAAGCCATTATTTTAGATTACTTTTTATTACATTGTAACAGAATCAGTAAGCCGAACATCCTTTGTTCTAGGAAAACTTGCATCATGTTTATCAAATGTCATGTTCTTGAAATTACCTCACCACACTTATCTTTTTAGTATACTTAATCTTTTAGTCGTCTTTACTTTGTAACAACCACATTTAGATTTCCTGCAGATGTCCTAGAACTCAGGGAAGTTTTGGCTTACCACTATTAAACATACACTTTTATCGCCTGCCACAACCTTCGGCAGAAAACCCATTTCATGTTATCAGCAGCTATAAAAGACAGAGCACCAGAGCCAGTCGAGGAGTTCAGTTAGTTAGTTCAGTCAGTCAGTTTGTGTATGGTCCTACTTCATCCATTGCTATGGAGCAAGTCGGCTCGAGCCAACTGCCAAAATAGTAACCTAGTCTTTTATGGTTGCTGAGGCATTTTAGCACAGATGGTCACGTAAGTAATTCCTTAATTCTTTTACTGCTTTGCTTGTGTTACATGTCATTTAGCTTTAAGTTTATTTATTGTTTATTAAATATTGTTGTTTACTTCCATCTTATCATTTCACTTATTACTATAATCGTGTTACAAGAATATCGTGTCCAAAACCCCATCGCGGTTCCTAAAGACCCCTCTCGATCCCAAGGTCTAAGACCTGAGTTAAGTACCACCTATCGCTACGAAAGACTTTACCTAGCTACGCCAAAAGCATATCTAACAATCAACAAAAGTGTACTTAACAATACTAAAGCAGGTCTGTTTTCTTAATCCAACTTTTACCATTCCCCAACCACGACACTAATAATTCGCGTCCGTGCTTCCGTTTCCGTAAAACTTTTTCCACTAAGTATGTGTCGGGTGCTGCTGTGAGCTGAATTTCATCGCCGTAGAAAGCACCTACGATTGACCGACCTTCGAAATCTTGTAGCAGATAGGTTTTCGGTCTCGTTTGTTGTACTTTAACAATTTTGAATAGTTCTGTACCCCAGTTTGGATGAAATCCTCGATCGAATACTGCTTTATATTTTGATATACGCACAATATCTCCAACCTTATACAACTTCTTGCGACTTTTAGAAACACTGTTAGCGGTGTAAAGTTTTATTCTTTTCGGATGTTCTTCTGCTTCCATAGGCGTCATGTTAATAGCCGATGCGGTGTATTATTGTATTCTTCCATAACCTTAGGCAAAATATTCACCCATTTATGACTGCCTTGCAAGTAAAATCTTCTGTACAATTTGTTTTTGATTGTTCTGATCAATCGCTCAACCATACTAGCTTTGATTGCGGAATACGTAGAGTAATGGTTTATCTTATATTTTTGCATAAGATTTTTAAACCAGCAGTTGTAGTACTCTTCCCAAAATCCGTTTGTAGATTGATTTTTATGTTATTTTCTCCTTGCAGCATTTTGTCCAATATTTTTTTCACTGCATTTGTAACTTCTGAACCAGTTTTATTTTTTAAAGGTTCTGCTAAAGCGTATTTTGTGAAACAGTCCACCGCTATTATAATATATCTGTACCCATTGTTCTCACGCGAGTAAGGCTGCATTTCGCACAAGTCCCATTGGATAAGATCACGTTTCACATGTTTCAGATTTGTAGGACGACGCTGAAAATTTTTTCTTGCAGGTTTAAATAATTCCTTAACGATGATTTTTTTACTCATTTTTGCTTAACACTGTTGCTAAACTAATAGGGTTATCTTTATTCAAATGCTTATTGGTTATGTTATACTTGCACACACAAATATTTAATGTATACGGAGAGAGAATTGTTAATCAAATCGTTTGAATTAGACTCATGAGTAAATTAATTGTTGACAAATATATTTATCCACACTATTATTATACATTTTACTTTAAATTTAGGAGCACAAAAATTACACGTCACGCTAACAACATAACCTCACCTGCATAGAATATTTAATTACATAATTAGCAAGATATAATACAAAAGTGATCATCTCAGCATTTTCGCACGCAGAGTAAGCCAAGGCGCAATACGCCCTTAAGCAATTGTAAAGTTACCCGCTGCCGCTTGAACTTCTGATACGTACTGCCCTTGCAGCACGTCGCTTTAAGGACCCAAGTATAAGAGAGGCGGGAACACAAAACTAGTTTCTAATAATACCTATAATTGAACAAGATTTACAGAATTAAAGAAAACCTTTAACATACCTTCATACAAATATTAAAATCTAAAGGTAGAGTCCAAAATTTACCAGCACGACTTTGCAAAAACAATATATCCAACAAAAATATAGTGTCTGAGTAATCACCCACTAAATTAGGGTCTTTTTTATAATCAGGATGAACACACTCTAATCTTAATTTCATTCACCAGTAGCCCCTTAATTTGTCAAGATAGATAATTTAATGTCCACTCCTTAAAATTGGATTCTAAACATATGTAATCAGATAGGTTTAATATTTTTTTATATATAATTCCAAAACCCCCGTAGGTTGCCACTCTTTTCAAATCGAATTATCTAGTTCTACATATTCTACCCTAATTTTAAATATTAGCACACAAAGACACTCTTATCATAGAACTTAAATAATAAATAGGAACGTCTTTTTTAAAATTTTAAAACATTGTAATTTTTATTTTACTGCGTAAATTGTGCTGGTCGTTCTTGTTGTTTCTGTTTGGCTCTTAGTTATCCATCTATATCCAGATCGTTAAAAATTTTTATTAAATACCATTAAACATCAAAATTGCATTTCAAATCCATATTACGCTTATATTCAAATTGATACTATATCTTGCAGTAGTGAATAATTATTTATTTAATTTACGTACTTCCAATTAGTTTTTCTCACTTTTGTACATTTATGACACTTTTCCTTTGCCATTTAAATAAAATAATTTCATTTACTAAAACTGTAGTATTTTACTACGTGATATATTATCACTGGTTCGACGGCATCGTGACATTTTAATAGCAGCTCATCAACTATCCTCTTGATCCACCTTCAATTGGTTATATAGTCAAGTCAGTTGTTGTTTCTATGTTGGAATTGGTTGTAGAAGAGGATCTCGTCTTTTAAGTAAGTATCGAGAATCTTCATTAATGATGCAATCTTTAGAAATCTATGGTTGTAATAGCCTGGAGCTATAATTGGTACCATTTACCTGAGTTATCTTATCAAAATTTGGATTTATTGCTGCAATTAGTTTTATTTTTACAACTTTATTGTTTAGTTCGCCTTAATTGGATGTATCTTTACATTCCTTATTTGAGAGCTTCCACAAATGTACGGTATTTCATCACTCACCTTCTCTTCCGTTTAAGTAACCTATTATTCTAAATTAGCTAATGAACGCGTTTTCAAGTTATTTTTCACTTGAAATACAATCATAGTTCTTTGCTTAGAATGTGAGCCTGTATTTTAAAACCTAATGGAATACACTTTCGTCGAAGTTTGTTTTCAAAAAAAAATATTAAAAAAAATATACATACGGCTTCCCGTAGAATGCAATTCAATGCGCTTCTCAACTATAATTTCAATTCTTCCTAGAATATTTAAATGCTATCCCCTTTATTAATTACAAACATGAAAATATTTTATAATAATTACGCGTTTACGCGTACTCAACACTCAGTTGAGTACCATATGGACGAAACACTTTAAAAAATGCCCTTCTACAAGCAGAACATAGCGAATATCGTTATTATTATCTAAAAGCATAATTTTTTCGTCATTAACAATGAAAACTCTTTCAATCGCGTCTTTGTGCATATACAATTTAACATACTGAGTGTTTTAACAAATACTCTTCTTTATAAAAATGAAATCTACATAATTCAACTTTTTTTAAAATTTCTTGGAATTTGCTCAGGTTTGCAGTGTTATATCTTTATAAAATGGTGCTAGATGACCTTTTGATGACCTCTAATGACTTTAATTAATTTGTTACAAAATTAGGTAGTCATTTTTCTACTATTACAAGTACTTTAACAGAACAATTTTTTTAGGCACAATATCATTAGCTCGGATCTCCAGTTTGGTATTAGTGTCATTCGGAAAATTAGTATTTAAAGAATTTAGAAAATCACTAATTTTTGTGCATCAATTAGATATTGCTGCAGAAAAGAGATCAATTCGCAATACAATTTAACAGATAAAATAGGAGTCGGATCTACTTCGAACTGCTAATTGCATTATTATATTACTAACAAGTTGTAAGGTTTTCACTTTACCATATTTTTCATTTAATTACTTTTATTAATCTTACTTTGAAAACTTTTATTTTTAAATTAATTTTGCGTTTTAAACAAATTTGTTGATTTCTCAACACGTCTTTTTTGTGCTGTGTGATTTTCATGTTGGATGTTTGTATTTATTTTGGGCAGTGAGGCGATTACGACGACAGTGCTTGTCACTTTTCATCTGTCATTCGTGTGAGAGCAACAAATCAAAATACAAATATATGTTAAGTTGTTTGTTGGGTTTTGGCGTATAAAGCGCCCGTGATTAATCTTTGGAACAGAGAGAGGTTATTTAAATATGGTACTACATCTGCTCGGAACCTCTTTTGTGTCTAGCGCTTTGAAATGGTAGTTAAAGTTAATTAGGGATATTCAGTGTACAACTATGAGAAGCTCAGTATTTAAAATTTTATTTTAAATTTCTCGCAATTATGTAAGCTTTTTGTATGAAGCGGAACTTAACAGTGTAAATTCTAGGTTTTTCTTAATTTGATGCTGGCAAGTATTTGTTGATTGAGAGATTCAGGTGTGAGATAATAGTGCTATTTCCAATATATCAAGGATTCCTAGTATCTGTAAGAGTTAAGTTAATTACTTGGATACTAAGCAAGTGTATGGACGCCAAGTGACCTTTATATTACATGCATATGAATATTTTTTTATACGTTTATTTACCATTCCGAATGGACCTGCACCTTGAAGTAGTTCTAGATTACTAGAACAGGTGGAATAGCTTCCGCGTTTCAGTGATCTAAAGAGCCGAACTACAGGTTAAAACAAATTAGTAGGATCTTTAGTGAGGAACCAGACAAAGAAATTCTGGTGTGGGAATAGTTATGCGAAAAAAGATAGGGCACTGTGTAGAAAACTACTTACAAAAAACCAATAGAGTAGTCACGGCTAGATTATAATCTAAACCGGTAAATACAGTAATAATAAAAGTATACATGCCCACTTGCAGCCACAGCGAGAAAGAGACAGAAACGATTTACAAAGATATGAAAGACATACTAAGATACGTAAAAGGACGTGTAAATGGAATATTGCGACAAAAATAATTTAACCATCACACACACTATATTTCAACATCATGCTAGAAGACGATATACATGGAAGATTCCAGGGGATAAAGGAAGATATCGAATAGATTACATTCTTATTAATCAACGGTTTAGGAACCAAGTAAAAGACTGTAAACGCTATTCAGAAGCAGATATAGACCTTGACCACAACATCGTAACCATGAAGGCCGCTCTTAAATTTAGAAATTTGAAAAAAAGGAATGGAAAAAGCACTTTGACTTTGAGAAACTAAAAGATAACGATATTCACAAAAGATTTGAAAAAAATTCAAATGAATTGCTGAAAGATATCGGGAAAATTTCTGATACTAAGGAAATGGAAACAGAATGGAATAACATTAAATCCAGCTTAGACATGGCGGCTAGAGATATTCTGGGGTGTACACAAAAAGAAAGTAAGAACCATGGATTACAAAAGATATTATGATCTTAATAGAAGAAAGACGAAAATACAAAAGTAGGTCAGACGAAACGGGAAAACAGAGATATAAAGTCATAAAATGCAAAATTATTCGCAATTGCAGGAAAGCTAAAGAACAATGGATTGATGAAAAGTGCAAGGACGTACCAACTAAGATGGAAATTGAAAGATAGACGAAGCATTCAAACTAATTAGAATCAAATTTAGGGATATAAAACCGTATAGCAAAAATATAAAGGACGCGGACGGAAACGTCATTATAGAAAATGTAGAGAAAGTGGTTAGATGGCAAGAATATATAAGGAATTTATGTGCAGGAGAGGAACTAACAGCATTAGAACAAGAATCAGATTGAAAATGATGACTTGGGATATCCTATACTGCGAGATGGGTTTGAATTAGCATTAAAGGTTCTGAAAAATGGTAGGACGCTGGGTACAGATAAGCTGCAAGCAGAAACTCTAAAAGACGCTGGACAAGCAATAACAGAATGTCTCTTCCAATCTATAAGCTATATGTATGAGACAGGCGAGATACCCAAAGATTTTAAACGTAACACCATAGTAACTATACCAAGAAAGTAAGGCGCGGATAGATGTGAAAATTTTCGAACAATAAGTCTGACAGCACACGTTTCAAAAATATTAACTAGAATTGTACAAGGGCAAATGGAAAAACGAGCTGAAAAAATACTAGAAGAAGATCAATTTGGGTTTAGGCGAAACAGGAGAACAAGGGAGGCCATTTTAGCTCTGAGGGTGATAATGGAGAAAACAATAGAAAAGGGAGAAAGCGTGTATATAGGATTTGTAGATCCGGAAAGATCATTCGACAACGTAAAATAGAAAAAAAAAATGTTCGAAATACTGAAAAAGATTGGAATGAGTTTTAGGGAGAGACGAATAGTACATAGCTTATACAAAGAGCAAACAGCGGTAATAGAATTAGAGCAGGAACGTAGGGAAGTAAATATTAAGAAAGGGGCGATGAGACAGGGATGTGCCCTATCTCCATTAATTTTTAACTTTTACATAAAAGAATACCGACAAATACAGGAAAACATTTGGAATTATTATGCATGTGCAAAAGATTGATGTGCTTAGATTTGCAGATGATATAGCGGTATTAGCATCTAGCAAAGAAGAGTTAGAAGCTGCTCTTAATGAAATGGAGACAGTTCTAACAGAGAGATCGGTATGACAATTAATAAAAATAAAACTAAAGTTCTAGTACACAAAGGAGGGGAAAATAAACCAAAAACAAAAATACAAATAGGTAACGGGAACTTACAAGAGGTTAAGGATTTCTTCTACCTAGGAAGCCAAATAGCGCAAGATGGGAAAAGCACAAAAGATATAAACAAAGATTAGCACAAGGCCGTGCTACATTTAACAAGAAAAAGCAACTACTGTGTTCCAAGACAACAAACATAGAAACAAGGAAAATATTGCTTAAAACATATGTGTGGAGCACAGCACTGTACGGCTGTGAAGCCTGAACAGTATTAGAAACGAACACGAAAACGGTAGAATCCTTTGAAATGTGATGCTGTATGATGAAAATATCATGGCCAAAGTTAAGAACAAAGAGGTACTAGAAATGGTAGGAGAAGAAAGAAATATATGGAAAACAGTAAAGAATAGAAGAGATAGGATGATAGGTGACATACTAAGACATGAGGGAAGGTGCGGAATATATTAGAAGCAGAGATAGGAAAAAAGAGATAGACCTAGGTTAGACTATTGCACACAAATAATGAAAGATGTAAAATGTGGGAATTTCAGGGAAATGTGTAAGCTAGCCCAGAATAGAAATCGATGGAGGTACACATCAAACCAGTCCGAAGATGGAAAAACTAATGACCAAAAAAATAAAGTATTCACTAGAAAACTATTAATTTAGCAAATGTCTAAGTGTTAGCGGATCTTTGGCAGTCACAGGCTGCTTAATCCTCTTCACATACCCTACGTGTGATTTTCCAATTCTCCACCCGAAGGTACTACATTGGCCAGGAAGCGAGTTTTTTTACCTGAAAAATTTTGAATTCTGCCGAACCCTTGCTGTTCCAAGCAAGGTAGGGATCTTTAACGTGCGTGACAACACCCACACATGGGACCTCTATTTTACCTCTCATCCGAACGACAGCGTATTTTTTGGAAAAATGTTCGCCTAACATTTTTCAAGCGGAGCGTGTAGGAATTCGAACCCGGGACCTTGGGCGTAGTAGTCACACCCATACCAACTACGCCACGGAGCCGCCTCTCCTTCACATACCACTAAATCTCGTGAAAGAGTTTATATAATTAGAAAACAATAGAAAGGGAACCGAGCTGTTGTGGGAATTTCAGGGAACTGTGTAGGTAGTGGAGGTGCGCGTTCAACTAGTTTCAAGACAGAAAATTTAATAACCAAAAAATAAGTGCACTTAAATCTGATGATTATTATAAACGACTACAGGTGTGGGTTGTGAAATATGTTCCACTAATGTTGATTGTGCGAAATGATATATTGAAAAAACTATTAACTCGACAAATGTTCAAGTGCTGGGGGAACTTGGCAGCCACAGGCTGCTAACCCCCCTTCACATACCCCTGAATATCGGTGAAATAGGGTATACAATTGTAAAACAATAGAAGGTGACCGAACAACATCTAACAAGAAAGAACAGCGGATATTCTCAAAGACAACTAACAGAGACAAGAAGAAAAATGTGTGGAGCACAGCACAGTACGTGTATGAAATAGGGGCAGTAAGAAAAGCAGACAGAAAGAGATAGAAGCCTTCTGGAATGTTGTGCTTCAGATGTACAAGGACGATGGCATGGACAGACAAGGTTAATAACAAATAGGTTATAGAAATAGTAGATGAAAAAAGACATGTGGAAAACAAAAAAAAAACATGAAGATATAGAAGGGTAGGATATGATCTAAGACATTTTTGGGGAATATTACGGAATGTATTACAAGCAGAGATAGGAAAGAAAGTAGAGGTAAACCGAGATCAAACTTTTGCACACAGATAGTGATAGATGCAGACTTTTCAAATATGAGGGAAATGTGTAGGTTAGTTCAGAATAGGAAACAATGAGGGTGCGCTTGCTTCTAACCAGTTCCAGAACTGAAGACCAAATGATGATGACGTTTATTTAAAATAATTCTAGTAGAAGGAATACAGGCATTCTGCCGCCTCATTTGCTCTAGCATCCTCATTTGTTCCCTCATTTGGTCCAGAATCCCTCATTTGCTCCCGAATCCCTCACTTGCTACCTCATTCACATGTAAATTCTCGTAAGGATGAAATGTAGAGATGAATCTTCTAGGAGAAAATGCGGAGATGAATCTCCGTTTTCATAGACCAGCCATTGCATCTTTTGAGATAAATATATCTTGCATTTTCATCTTAGCATCCTCATTTGCTTCCACATCTGAACCAAATAGTTTTCTTCGACTAGCCATTTTTCATCTTTCGAGATAATCCTGTCTTCTTTGATATCAATTAATATTAGAATTTTCTCAGCTACCCAAATCTCTTTAAATTTTTTAGATTGCATCATCCCCCAGAGAGCTATCCTCATTTTAAGATTTTTGCTGGTAGCGATTTTCTGACCGTCCGCATAAATTCTTTAGTCATGCAATACATCAAATCAGTCTAGAATTTTACGCAGAATCCGAATCTGCAAACAGATTTAAAATAGAACCATCTCTTACAAAGTTACACTTTTAAAGTCCTGAACCTTTATATTTTGCTCTTTGCTCTATAAGCAAACCTAACAGATAGTTTTCTTTGACTAGCCATTTTATCTTTCGAGATAAACCTATCTTGTTTGGTATCAATTAATATTAGATTTTTCTCAGCTACCTGAATTTTTTGGAGTTTTTCAGATAGCATCACTCCCCAGGGAGCTACCCTTATTTTAAGATTTTTTACCGGTAGCGATCCTATGGTCGTCTTTATAAATTTGTCTTTTAAGATTTTTTACCGGTAGCGATTTTATGGTCGTCCTTATAAATTTGTCTTTTTTGTTACAGAGGACTTTAACCTGCTTGGATTCGGCTACACTAAGAAGATAATGTTACACTTTGTAAATATTGTATTCAATTAGTTTATTAAACTGTAAATCGGATAAAATAAATTATTAAACTTTTGCGTGCTTAATTTCTTTGTGTTAATACCGCTAAGTGTTTGGTTAAAGGATTCTAGATATTAAAAAGGATAGATGATTAGAAATCGACATTGATAAAAAAAATCTTAAAATTGCGTTAGTTCCCTGGGGGGATGATGCTATCTAAAATATTCCTAGAGATCTGGTAGCTGAAAAAAATCTAATATTAATTGATACTAAACAAGGTACATTTATCTCGTGGGCGGAAATGTGAAGAAAGATTTATCTCGCAGAGGGTATATGTGTAACTTTGTAAGGGGTGGTTGGATTTTAAATTTATTTGCAAATTCAAATTCTGCATAAAATTCTAGACTAATTTGATGTGTCGTATGTCTAAAAAATTTATAAGGACAGTTAGAAATCGCTATCAGCAAAAAATCTTAAAATGAGGATAGCTCCCTGGGGATAATGCAATCTAAAAAATTCCTAGAAATTCAGGTAGCTGAGAAAAATCTAATATTAATTGATACCAAACAAGATAGGCTTATCTCAAAAGATGCAATGGCTAGTCAAAAAAAACTATTTGTTAGGTTTGCTTATAGTGCAAAGAGCAAAATTTAAAGGTTTAGGACTTTAAAAGTGTAACTTTGTAAGGAATGGTCCGATTTTAAATCTGTTTGCAGATTCGGATTCTGCGTAAAATTCCAGACTGATTTGATGTATTGCATGACTAAAAAATTTATGCGGACGGTCAGAAAATCGCTACCAGCAAAAAATCTTAAAATGAGGTTAGCTCTTTGGGGAATGATGCAATCTAAAAAATTTAAAGAGATTTGGGTAGCTGAGAAAATTCTAATATTAATTGATACGAAACAAGATAGGTTTATTTCGAAAGATGAAAAATGGCTAGTCGAAGAATACTATTTGGTTCAGATGTGGGAGCAAATGAGGATGCTAAGATGAAAATGCAAGATATATTTATCTCGAAAGATGCAATGGCTAGACTATGAAAACGGAGATTCATCTCCGCATTTCCTCCTGGGAGATTCATCTCCACATTTCCTCCTTATGATAATTTACATGTAAATGAAGGAGCAAATGAGGGAGCAAATGAGGGAGCAAATGAGGGAGCAAATGAGGAAGGAGAGAGTCACTCCTCCTCATTTCCTCCTTATGGGGATTTACATGTAAATGAGGGAGCAAATGAGTGATTCGGGAGCAAATGAGGGACTCTGGAGCAAGTGAGATAGCAAATGAGGATGCTGGAGCAAACGAGACGGCAGGATGCTTGTATTCCTTCTACTAATTCTAGTGAAAACTAAATTTTTAATTGATGTTTTATCATATTTAGCATACTGCACACTTACGTGATTTCCTGACAATTGTTTTAATATCGCACAACGTAAACTTCTTCATTTTGTGTTCAAATCTTAAAAGAAATTAGAAAAGCAAATTATTTATGTACAATGGGCTGCGCCCTCCAGTTTATTTTACTTACGATACAAAGTTATGATACATTTTAATTTGAAAAGTTCGATCTCTAGTTAACCAAAATGTTGAAGTTATGTTCTATGATTATTTATGTTGTAAAATTTTTTATACGAAATAAAAGAGCAAAGCAACTTTAATAGAAAACAAGTTGTTTGGTCTACCGGCACTTTTAAAGGGTTATGTCTAACGAAGAAAGTTAAAAGTCATTAAAGCTTTTAGCAAATTAATGGATTACAGCAACAACATTAAAATTATAAGAGTAGGTATATATTTTCCGTTAGTGCTCGAATACAAAGTGTTTGGTCACCAGACTTTCATCTGTTGTACTTTAATCTCAATTACAGTTTCAAGTCCTTGAGGTGTCAATGTGGTAGCATGAAGTAAACAGCGTCTGGTCTTTGTTTCGTTCAGTTAACTTGCCATAACATTTGTAATATTCCTTATTATGGTATTTATTTTATTACAGTGTTCCGAGATATTTTTCCTATGGGTTTCTACACCTTCTCGTACGCATTTTCCTTTTGGTTATCTATTATTAGGGTGTAGTGGCTTCCATATTTATAGGTCCTTTAGTTTTCTATACCCACGGCCCCGTTCAGTTGTTCCCCGAGCTAAACAGCTAGATCAAAGCCTTTTAAGAAGTTTTCTTTATCAATTTGCCGTTCTACATCTAATTTTACGCTGGGCTGCTATTTTAAATCATAGCAATCCCCTCGATATTGCCAATAGTGTTATTGATAATAAAAGGTATCATTGAGCTAGTTAAAAACGGTATAAAGTATCGTTCAGTATACCTGATTTTTTTGTAGTGGTGTGTTTGGATTCGCTTTTCTTAGTAATTTGCGAGTTCAGCATTTTTCCATTTTTCCATAAATCAACGATAAACAAATCATTAGCTTCATGAAATCTGTAAAATGCGTGTACCAATTTCTTACTGAAAATTAAAAATAACCAGTTAGTCATTGAAGGATTCTAAGTTAAATTAGTTACATTTAGGTTATTTTAAATATTTTTATGTAACAAATATTATGGTTTTCTGTGTGTTTCCACTTCGAAATCATAAATCGACAATTACATTCGCCAAGCTTAGGGTCATTTTATGGCGACATTGCAACGTTGCTAGTTCCATATTTTGGAACTTAGGTCACATTTCAGTTAGGAATTTATTATTTTACTACGTCTCGGGATCTGTTCAAGCTATTGTCTGATCACGCTCTAACGAACGTACGAATAATTATATTGTACAAAGATTACAAAGGCATTATTGGACCTGTTTTAGAACGTGCTTTTGCATTTACATTTAAAAGTTATTTGGCACTAATTTCTAGAGCACACCTTAACATGTGATAGTTACAAAATCGCATATCAAAAAATAACTTTCATCTCATTCTCCGAAGATTACTTATATATTCACACAAGCGTATTTTGTTAATACAAAATAGTTATGAGTATTAAGAATTTCAAATATAAAGAGAGAATATTATTATGAGCATTTCGATCCTGGAATAGTATAAATAAATTGATCTGCATTTATGATGCGCATATAAATTATAATGATATGACACTGCTTTAGTATTGTCACAGTGAGTACTGCTAGTAATATTACGTGGGTATCTGCTGGCCTAGACAGCAGATCGATATTTTGGTTGTAGGGCAGTTTCCCACGGCGTATGAATAATATGAAGACATTACGGTTTACGAGATGACAATTGCAACACCAAACTCGCAATACATACCGCCAAACTGATTCGACCCTTACAGGGGTGCTAGCCCTAAATATAAGGGTGATATGCCAAGTACAATTGACGGCTGTGCTGTAAATGCAGCTGTTGTAGGAAGATGTTTCACATAACAAACGATTTCAGCACCATCTGCCAGCATTGTATGCAATATAACCATTCGCTTGAGATTTTATTGTAGAAAAAAACGTATCCCATGGTTTCATTTTGCCATTACACAATGGTAATTTTTTCTCGTGTAACCCTAAACATTAAATACGACCTAGTATACAATTCGTTTTATTGTTATAAGCTGCACATGTGTTTACGTTGTATAGACGAACGGATATCTTTACAAAATAAGAGTACTTTATTCTATTCAACTGAACCCTAGTTTGTGCTTTAGCCTAAAGTTCATAAAACCGTACTTTTATGTGACAATCTTCTTGACTAAAAGGACTTCAAATATACAGATGAATGTTTGATGCGTGAAACTATTAGAAGATTTCAAAACCAAGTCACGTATGGTAATACACGATCCTTGTGATAATATTATTATAAATAACGATATATTATTGTAAATTGCTATCTGGTGGATTTATAAATAATAAAGGTAGTATATATCAGTCACTCGAAAGGTACTGTCATGTCCACTCTATTTACTGCCAATAATAATTAATTTACGATATAATAGGATTGCATTCATGTATATTTGCGCTTAATAATCTTGTGATTAAGTTATATTTCTTATGACGCAAGTTAAGGTTCGCGCCTTGGAAGCTGCTTTTTTAAAAACAAGCTCCAAAACTTCTTAACAATTTATTGGTTTATCTTAAACAGAAATTATCACGGAATTTTGACAAACTAAATAAAATAACTTTAAATCGAAATTAATTAATTAATTGAACTAATATTAGGGCGAGTAGCCTAGGTAAACAACAATGCAAAAGCTGTAATACTCAAACTGACTGCCGGGCCTTGAGCTCCCAAGCTTTTTATAATAATCCTACCCCCTCACATGGCTGTGGGAACTTGCAAATCTCGTGTCTGCTTTACTCTTAATTCTACACTTTGCTACATTGTTTCAATCTTATTTCTAGGTAATTGCAATATCTTAACCGTCTGTGACCTGCCACCTGCACTATCACTGTCGTATCGGATACAAAGTTGCATATCCGTTCTCATGAACTGCTAATAACCTGTCTGGTTTATTCTTGTATTACATGGTTGCAATTGACTTATGATTTATTTAACAATTTCTAATAATTCCTATTAAATTCTATTATTTAATATATACAGGTAAATTTGGGGATTCATAACTCCACCGCCGTAAATGAAAAATTAAGGTTTTGCTTAATTTTTAAATTGATAAAATTCATTATTCAATTTCATTATTTAAAATTCATTGTTTCTAAGGGTACACTTATTGTTTCTTTATCTCTCTTTGTTTCCTTAAATATAAAACTGTTTTCTTTATTCTTATATCTAAGATACATTTTGTAAAATACATATATAATTAGAAAAATTATTAGAATGATTAACACAATCGTCCAAACGCTTATATTGTCATACTGTAACTTTGGCACTTTGAGTTCACTTGAATGTTCTTTGTAATTTTCCATTAATTTCATGGCGTGGTTGAGGTCGTCTAAGTCTAGATGCTCTAGCTTCATGTATATATCTTTGTCTTCTCGTTGTTCTATTTTAAACTGTAGTTCCGGTAGGTTTTCAAGTTTCTTTGTTGCTATGGGGTCTTGATAAACTCTGATTATTTCATCTTTTAATTTTACATAACAGTCTTCTTTAAGGGTGATTAGTTTGCTTTCGGTTAAGGCTAGGTTGTTTTCATCTTGATAGCAGTGGATGGTTGCTATTACTTCTGTTGGGAAAATGGCTATCCATTTCTTTTCTGTAACCTTTTGAATTTTCATGTTGGTTATTTGCACGGGTTTGGCTTCACAGTTTTCGTAATCATTTGAAAATTTTAATAGTTGTACTTCACAAGGGCTGTCTTCTTGAATGGTTGTTGTCGTCATACATTGGCATAAGTATTGGTTTGGTGTTATTTCGGTGCATTTTTCATTTGTATAACCATATCTGCAGTTCATTTAAGGATAGGAATTTGGTTTTGGGTATTATAACTTGGTTTGTACTAGTAACTTCTGTTGGAAAAGCAAATAAATGATAATAATTATAATTGTTACTTTTCTCTATTGGGATCTCTATTAAAAATATTATTTCGTTATTCTTAATGTAGCCTATAACTATAGCTATTTTTTCGAATATTAGAATGTTTGATTCTATTACATCAAAAGGTAATTTACTGTTAGTTATAAATGATCTAATTCTTAGTAATTCTTTTAATAAATCGGTTGGTTTAATGATGCTTGAATACAGGGTATTTAATTTTGCAAATGTTACTGCGTTTTCTAACGTTGCTAAAATTTGTTGAATTAAGGTAAGGGTTGATATTATTTGAGTAAATATTGTATTAAATCTAATTAAATCTCGCATGCCTAACGTGGTAGTTTGTATGTTGGTTTTAAGGGTTTGTATTCAGTTGGCTATACTGTCCTGGTTTCTTACTAACTTTCTTAGTGTTTCGTTGAATTTTATAATTGTTCATTGGGTTTTGCGTGCTGCCTAATTTTATTGGTAGTATACCGGGGTTGTTTTTTATATCTTCTACTATTATTTGGTTGTCCGTTCTACCTGGACGGAGGTTGACGGTAAGGGTAATGATTGTCCATCTGAAATTACAGGGTGTCTTAAGTTTTTCCTTTATAGTGAATGTACTTCGTTATTTTGCCGCTGTCTACTACTGCTCTATTTTTGTCGGATATTCTCTTAATTTTAAATGGGCCTAAATTTCTGGGTGCCGTTTTATGTCGCTTGCTTTGAAAATTTTTCTCATACACTGTTTGTCCTATTGAAAATTTATTTGCGTCGGTATTATTATTACGGGTTGTAGCGATACGTTTTTTATCGTTATCTAATTTATCTTTTAGTTTGTCATAAGTTATTTTTAGTTTTTCTTTGAGATCTTTCGCGTATTGATATATTTCTTTGTTATAGTGTATGTAATAGGGATTACGTGAATCTGAGTGCTCTAAGGTTAATTCTAAGGGTGTAAAATTTGTTGATGAGTGAATTGTATTATTATAGGCGATTAGTGCGTATGACATTAAATTGGTTATGTGTTCCTTTTATAATTTATTCTTAATAATCGGATTTGTTCTAACAGGGTTGAATGTAGTCGTTCAATTAGTCCATTTGATTAAGGGTGGCTTTCGGTTATGAATAAATTTTTATTCTGTGGAGTTCTAAACTCTAAAGTATTTTGTATTGTCTCATTTTTAAATTGGCTGCCGTTATTTAACGTTATTGTTTCGGGTGTTCCATAAAATGTAAAGTACTGTAAAAATCCTTGGGTTACGTCAGTGCTATTTTTGGATGTGATTGGTATTGCTTGACCTAGTTTTGTGAATGCGTCTACAATTGTTAAATAGTTTTGTGCTTCTACTACTAAAGTATCGGCATGTATTTTTTGAAATGGTTTGTCGGGTGTTTTGGTTAACATTAAGGGTATCTTTTGGGGTTTTCTGTCGTATTTCGCTTTGTCACATAGTTCACATTGGTTAATGAAATCTGTGGTCAATTCTTTCATGTCTTTAAAATAATATCGTCTTATGAGTTGCTTTATGGCTTCATTAATTCCACGATGGTTGGTTTTTCCTTCGTGTTGATTCTTAATTACATCATTTATTTCGTCAAGGTCGTCTAATGTTATTAATGTTCTTGTACATCTTATAAGTTCAGGGCCAGAGTTATTGAATAATTTAACGTATAATTCTGAAACTCTTCGGTATTGAAATAAAAATAAAATCGTTTTTTCTCGGGGGTGTATTCTTTTAGAATGTTAATTATTTGTTCTTCATTGTCATCTTTGGTTATTTGAATTTGGTATATCTTTTTGTTATCTACTCTTGTATATTTTACGGGATTGGGGTTATTTAAAACTTCGGTAATTATAAATTGGTTGGGTTTTATATCGATTGCTTCGTTTAAAACTTTAATCGCAGTTTTAGGTTCTTCGTTTTGTGTCGAGTGTATTGTGTCGATCTCGTCTGGATCTTCCCTTATTTCTGTTTCGTCTACGTTTCCTATAATGGATTCTGTTTCTAATGTATTGAGTTGTATTCTACTTAAGGCGTCTGCGTTGTTGTTATAAATTCCCTTTTAATATATGATTTAGTAATCGTATTATTCTAGTCTGATTCGCCATCGTTGTAATTTCGAATTTGGTTCTTTAAGTTTGTATAGCCATACTAATGGTCTATGATCGGTGTATATGTAAAATTTTCTTCCGTGTAAGTGAGGTCTAAAATATTTTGTTGCCCAAATTATGGCTAATAATTCTTTTTCTATGGTACTATATTTTTGTTCAGTTTCATTTAGGGTTCTGGATGCTACCTACTTTTCCTTGGCTCAATACTGCGCCTAATGCTACATTTGATGCGTCTGTCGTTAGTACAAATGGTTTTGAAAAGTCTGGGTATTCTATTACGGGGTGATTTGTTAATATATTTTTAATTTTGTCTATGGCTTTAATGAATTCCGGGGTGTATTCAATTTTGTTTCCCTTTTTTAAACAATTTGTCAGGGGCTTGGTTATCTGAGCGTAACCTTTGATGAATTTGCGGTAGTAACCACTAAGTCCTAGAAATCCTTAAATTTCTTTGGTTGTCATTGGTAGAGGGTAATTTAGAACTGCATTCGTTTTATCGGGATTTGGCATTACTCCTTGGGGTGTTATTATATATCCTAAATATGATACTTCTTTTTGTAAAAATTCGCTTTTGTCTAATTGTACTTTGAAATGTGCTTGTCTTAGTCTTTCAAATACTTCTTTCAGTCTTTCTATGTGTTCTACTAATGAGGTGCAATAAACTATGATGTCGTCTAGATACATAAGGCATTTTTCGTTGTATATTCCTCGTAGTATATTGTCCATAACCCTCTGAAAGATTGCGGGTGCGTTTTTTAATCCAAATGGCATTCGTTTGTATTCGTAATGTCCTCTAGGTGTGCTGAAGGCTGTTCTCGATATATCCTTTTCTTTTATTTCTACTTGATGGTATCCTGATGCTAGGTCTAATGTTGAGAAATATTAGCATTTGCCTACTTTGTCTAAAATTTCGGTTATATTTGGTAGTGGATATTTGTCATCTACCGTTTTTTCATTTAACTTTCTGTAGTCTATTACCATTCTGTACTTTCTCTTTCCGGTTGCGTCTAATTTCTTAGGTACTATTAACACGGGGCTGCTCCATGATGAGTTGGAGTGCTGGATTATGTCTTGTTCTAATAAGTCTGCTACTTGTCCGTCAGCTTCTTCTTGGCTCGCATGAGGTAGTCTATACGCTTTTGTAAAGATTGGCTTGTTGTCTGTTAGTTCGATATTGTGTCACTGTGTTGGTGAATGTTAGGGGTATTCCTTCGTAATGGAATATGGCGCGGTATTCAAAACATAAGTTTTTAATTGCTCTTTGCTCTTCTTGATTGATGTCGGTATTAAAGCGGATGTTACTTAAATTTTCTTTTAACATTTTGTCATGTTCTATTGGGTTGTAATTGTCTTCTAAATTTTCGTCTATTTCCATTTCGTTAAAATGTAATTCTTCTACGTTAATTGGGTATGTTAATGATAGTTCTACGTGATAGTCGTTCGAGTTTAAAATCGTTGTAGTGGCATAGTTATCTTTTATTTTTACTAATGCGGTTGGGGTTTCTACTCCTTGTTGAAATGTCATATGATATATTATTCTTACTTTGTTGTTAAAATTTATTGGAATTTTTACTTTTCTTTCCGTTCGGGGTTCTATTGTGTATTTTTGTTCGATCTGAGTGTTTTGAAATTTAATGGGGATCTTTCCGTATTTCGTCCTTAATAAACGGTTCTTTATGTCAATGTTGGCTTCTAATTTTCTTAGAAGGTCCATCCCGATTAGTCCGTCATATTTGTCGTTGAATTCGAAAATACAAAATTTATGTTTCATTTTTACATTAAATGTTCTCGGTAAGGGTATAGCTATGAATTGGTGTAGGGTTGTTTGATGGGCTGTTTTAATTTTAAATGGTTCTCTTTCTACATAATCTAAATAATGTTTCTTCACGGTTCTGGGGCTAATTAATGTTTTTGAGGATCCGGTATTGATTAATAGTTTAAATTCGGCGTGGGGTATTTCTATGTATGATAGTACTAGGTGATTTATGTTATTCAGGTTTATTAAATTTGGTCGTTTATGAATCGGTCTATCTGAAAATTTGAGCACGAGTTTTCTTCATCGTCCTCGTCGTAAGTTTCGTATTTCCCGTCGCGTTCATAAGTTTCTGCATGGTTTGATTCATCGTTCGTACTGGGCTGAATGTAATTATTTTGGTCATTGTCAAATTTTTCTACTTTTTGGTGAAATAGTTCTTCCGATGTAAAATTGCGTTTCTGATGAGGGTTTGGTCGGATGTGTTATCTTTGTATTTTGTCTGATGTTAGCGGATGAGGTATCCATTGGCGTTGGTATATAATAATTATTAGGGCTGTTATTATTATTATTCGTTGGTGTATTTCTACTGGGGTTTGCGCTGAATGCTGGTCCTTGTTGGTTTATGTTTTGATTGAATCTTGGCTGGAATGCGGGTTTCGTAAAATTTGGGTTAAACGTTGTTTTTGAAAAATGTTTATATTGATTATTAAAGTTCGTATTGTTGAAATTTGGGTTATTAATTTGCGGTTGATTTGTTTGTGCGTTGAAGGATGTGAATTTTTGTTGAGTGGTGGTTTGTCTCGCGGCTTGTATAGTTTTTATTGGTGAATAACTTTTATTTGCGTTGGGATTGTATAGTCTGTTGCGGTAATACGTTACATTTTCTTCTTTTATTACCAGGTTCATGGCTTCCTCCAGGTTTTGGGGACGTTGGAATCTGATTTTATCTGATAGTCGTTCTGGTAAAGCGTTTATATGTGTCCAGTGCCATTTTGTTATACATTTTCGTTTTTAAATGTCGAATATTTTGATCGGGTTCTTCAATTTTTAATTTCGCTAAGATTAAACTTCTCATGTCTTTGCGCTTCATTCCGAATTGATATAGGGATTGGTTGTTTTCCATTCTGAGATTTATCAAGTATCGTACTAGGCATTTTATGTTATGTTGGTCGCCGAAATATGCGATTAGTATTCGTTTAAAATCTTGCCATTTATCTAGATCCTCCCTACTGGTAATTAAGGTTAGTGCCCTTCTGGTCAGTTTGCTTATTATCAGGCGTAAAAGTAATGAATTTCTTTCGTTACCTCCGGGTGTGCAGAACGTTTTTAGAAACATTTCGCATGCTTCAATGAAATTCACAAGATGAGCTTGCTTGCCATCAAAAATTTGAATAGTTTTTAGGTTAAGTTTTATACCTCCACTCATTTTGGTTGAGGGCTGCTTTTGCTTTTAAGTAATTTCAAATTTTGTAAAAATTGAGATTTAGTTCGCTATTTGTATTGTTACTTTTGGTTGGATTTGTCAATTTTCAGTTTGAAGTATATTAAGTTATTTAAAGAATCGTAATTGCTATTATTTGTACTTGGTTACACGGTGCGATAATGAATTTGTGGGATTTGTACTCGATAATGTTGGTTTAATTGCTGTAGCCTTCAATTTGCTTGTTTTTATCTCGCGGACTTTAATTTGTCGTCAATTCTACTTGAGTTTGCTTCTTGAAAGATTCTTGCGTCAGTTATGGCTTTGTCTTCGTTCAGTTCTGTTAGTTTTGTTAGTTCTATTGTAATTATATTTTTTCCGTGGGTGTTAATTGAATTACATAAACGTATAACTCGTCTGTCTCGTCACCTTGAATTCTAAATATAACTTGCAGGTTTTCAGTTAATTACTTTGTTACACTTTATCTTTGTATTTTAATCACAAAGTTTTATATCTACTTGAAGATGTAGTTTAGAATCTTAATAATTTATTTGCGTAAGTGCCGTATAATATGCGATTATACTTATTGGAGTTATTAATACTGTCCTGAAAGATGTTGCTTTTAGTTGGTGTGAGAATTACATAATTCGCTTCTTCACTTCGTTAATTACTTGCGTAAATGTTAAGTCTGATAGTTATTTGTATAAAGAATATTCAGTTATGATGCACGTCCTTGTAATTATAGCTCTCCGTAATATAGTTCATTTATAGGTTGCGATGATGAGTAGTTTCGTTCAATGTTGGTCGTAATTTTATGCGCTTTATTTTACTTCGTAATGGATTAATTATTTGTAGATCGTAATGCAAAATGCGTTTCTTTAATTTGTAGAAAAGGTTCTGAAAGTTAATTTTTTAATAATCGTTTCTTTAATGAAGTTTTTAAGTGTAAAATAGATCGTTTTCTTTGCGTTTTGATGGATGATGTTTCATTCACCGGTTGCATCTTATGTGAGGGTTGTGTTATAAATTTGCACGCTGGTGTTTAATTACAATGGTTCAGTGGTTTAGGTTACTTGCAGAATGCCTTGCTGTAATTTATAAAGGTATGATAGAAGTCAAGTTTTAAGGAATCTTTTCTGTAATTGCTTGTTTATAAGAATTGCGTTTAGCTTTTGGTGTTAGATGATGGAGTTAATTTGCGTTCTGTTTTTAGTTTGCTGGATTATACCGTTGCGTTTTTGTATCGCGCCAGTTAATTTAATAATTATTTGTACTTTGGTTACGTTTAGTATTAATTTAATAAATGTGCGCCAGTTATTTTTGGTTATTTTTTGGTTTGTTCAATAATTGTAATAAAAAAAATATTTCTTAAAAATCAAGTCTTTTTGCTTGAAAAATCTCTTTAAAAATTAATTCTCACAAAATAAACCTTCTCAAAATAAATTCTCGTTTGAAAATAATTTTTCTTTGTAAACTATTTTCAAAAAATATTGGCATAAAATAAAATTCTGTACATATAATAATATTCAAATAATAAAATAATAAAATTTTCTCTTATACTAGCATATATTAATTATAGTTTGTAAAATCAGTTTGGTTTTAAGGAAATGAACTCACATTAATTTTTTCGATGGTTCCATGGACTCGTCGATGCTTGTACGTTGTCCACGTTGGTCTGATTTGTTGGATTCAGTCGATGCTTGTACTTCCTCCAATCTTGTTTGGGTTCTGTCAAAATTGCGGATTGAAATTCTTGGTCACCAGTTTTCCGATTTTTGAATTCTTAGTGCCCTTTTGACATCCATACGGCTGCGCCAGTTAAAGTTCGGGCCTTGGGAGCTGCTTTTTTATAAACAAGTTTCAAAACATCTTAACAATTTATTGGTTTATCTTAAACAGAAATTATCATGGAATTTTGACAAACTGAATAAAATAAGTTTAAATCGAAAATAATTAATTAATTGAATTAATATTAGGGCGAGTAGCCTAGGTAAACAACAATGCAAAAACTGTAATACTCAGACTGACTGCCGGACTTTGAGCGCCCGGGCTTTTTACAATAATCCTACCCCCTCACATGGCTGTGGGAACTTGCAGATCTCATGTCTGCTTTACTCTTAATTTACACTTTGCTACATTGTTTCAATCTTATTTCTAGGTAATTGCGATATCTTAACCGTCTGTGACCTGCCACCTGCAGTATCACTGTCGTCTCGGATACAAAGTTGCATATGCGTTCTCATGAACTGTTAATAACCTGTCCGGTTTATCCTTGTATTACATTGTTACAATTGACTTATGATTTATTTAACAATTTCTAATAATTCTTATTAGATTCTATTATTTAATATATATAGGTAAATTGGGGGATATATAACTCGCCTTGCTATTCTGTTATGCTAGACTCTGTATAATACAATTATTGTACCTACATTTTAAAAACATTTAGGTGCATAAAGGATGGTTCACAAAAAGTGCTAACTTCAAACATGTTTTTTGTTAAAAGAAACCCTATACATTTGAATATATATTATTTCCCGAGACATCTACACTACATTTGATTTTTTTCCAATGCACCACCCCCGAGTACTACATTGGTCAGGAAGTGGGTTCTATTTACCTGGTAATTTTGCCGAATCTTTGCTGTTCCAAACAAGGTAGGGATCTTAACGTGCGTAACAACATTCGCACACAGGACCTACATTTTACCTTTCATCCGAACGAAGGCGTATTTTTGTGAAAATTGCTCGCCTTAACATTTTTGTAGCGGTCCGTCGGGATTCGAACCTGGGACCTTGGGCTTAGTAGTCGCACGTAAACCAACTAAACCACGGAGCCACCGTGAGACATTTACAACTAAAAATGTATGAAGCTTTAGGTGGAGTGTTAAGGTTCTGGACATATTGCCATTTTTATGACAAAATCGACTCAATCTTGGAGTCCTGTGCAATCTATGCTTTTAATCAAAATTTTTGAAATTTGTTGTGTCGTCGATTTTCAATTATGGTCGACTTACAAAATACGCACCAAATTTTACCAAAAATGCAATGCGATGGAAAGCAAATGCTTTACAAGAAATATAACAATTTTGATTTTTCAAACGAAACCATTTATATTTTTAAATAAACTGATTTTGTTTGCAACCTAAATACTAAATGATATAATATTTTATAAGCGTGAAATAGGTAGTTTTATGATTTTTATACTTATGTAAAAATATTCAAAATAATAATTTACTAGTACCACTAACTAAAACATAAATTTTCAGGTGGGCTATCATTACAATTTAAGAGCAATTGCTGTAACATTGTTTGATGTTTGTTAAATAATTAAATGATTGCTTTATTCGCCTTCTTGTGCATTATTTCTTGCTGTTGGTTGTTGGTTATCTAATTTTGATCAACATGAATTTTTCTAAAGAAGAAGCGGTGTCATGATATAAACACATGGCTAGTAGAATATACCAGTTTGTCGCTACGAAGTCTTTGAAAACGAAAACGCCGGGTCCGAACACTGCGTCATCAGCAAGATCACGTTAGATTTGATTCGAAGTGTCGATTACAATAGTAATATTAATCTAACACATTTTGACCGAACAAAGTGTATATGGAGAAGCTCTACAGGTTGATAAATAGACCACTTATCAGTGTAAAAAATGAATTAAAACTAAAACTGCAATGCAAAATAGCGGGAATGCGTCTTTTTACATGTTAATTAATATACGGAATTCCAACTCTTCAGTGGTTCGACTCAGAGGCGGAAGAAAAGTTACTAATAGCGCACAAACGTCTTATAAATATATGAAATTAAACAAAATCTTTACCTATCCTAGCATACGATATTTATTTTTGGTAAAGCTATAACTGTACATTGTCTGCTAGACGGTACGCTCAACGATACCTAAAAACGAGGTATTCTCGGCAATATTACTGAAAGACTCATGTGAACTTAGCACCCAAAACCAGTTAATTAAAAACGGTTAACAACATTCGATAGAGCATGGCTTGTACCCATTTGAATCACCTTCGGTTTTGTTTGTAACCCTCATAGGGACAAAAATGCGAGATTTGAGGCTAGTGCCAGGTCTGAGTAACCTACTACTACGTATTGCGGTAAATCAGAACTAATGAAGTAGAGTTGTGTCAAGTTGGCTACCCCCGAATTATATAGGCGATATTTCTGAAGCCGCTTTGGTGTTAACTTTCAGACTATAACCAGCCAGGTGCACGAGTTTTAATTTTTTTGAACAACAATTGGGGAAACGTTAATGCCTTCTTGTTTTTGAGGTAATGGACTTTTTAGTTGGGTGCTAGCTGATGCTATGTCTGAACTATCTAACGCTAGGTTTTGTAGCAAATCAAAGCAAAAGAGGGAACGTAGTGGCAAGTTGGTCCGTCCAAATAAAATAAGCCATATTTCTGAAACAGTTTTGGTGGTAGCATTAGACTTTGGTGCCAGCTATAGGTAATGTGGTGGTAGGGTTTTGTTCAAATCGGTACACTGTGGGGGAGGGGGTAACGTGACGGTCTTCTGCAAGTATAGGCAACTCTTTATGTATTATTCAAATTAGTGTGCATATTTTTCATTTAATTTTATCAAACAGTTAAATTAATCCTAGTATTTAGATTTGTCCCAAAGGTTTCAGTTTGTAACTAAAGGAAATATTTTTAATTTATCATTTGTAGACTCATAATTACCTAAATTAGATTCCATTTTTAACAAGTCGCTGTTATTGGTAATCAATTGTTTAAATGCAAATGCAATTGCAATAGACATTTCTTTATTATTACTTAAACAGTGTGCAATACTATCCTTCAACTTTAAAATATTTTGTGTAACTTTTAGGTATTATGATTCATTGAATACTACTTAAATGGTATTGCTTTATAAAATCATCCTAAGTGTTTTTAGGTAAATTTAAAATTGTTTGTAAAGCAATAGCTTCTGGTTTAGTTTTAGATAAACCATGAACGTTTCATTACTTTATGAATAATTTTGTAATCACACTCTTTTAGTTTTAATCCGTGTCTAACTTTTAGAGGGTCTTTTGAATTTAAGAGCCGATGATCAGTAATTAAATTTATGACCATATAAATAAAGTCGAAACTGATTAACAGGCCAAATTAAACTCAATAATTCTTTATCACTAGTTGAACAATTTTGTTCAGCTCTATTTAGAGTTCGCGAGGCGTAAGCAATTGGTAAATCCATACCTATTGGGTCTTGTAATAAAAAAGAACCAACAGCAGAACCACTGGCACAACCTGATAGATTAAATGGTTTAGAAAAATTTGTGTATTTTAAAAGGAATCTAGATATTAATTTATTTTTAAGATCGTTGAAAGCATTTTGTTTATCGGCCGTCAAATTAAAAATAACATTTTTCTTAAGTACCTGAGTTAATGGTTGACCAATATACGAAAATTGAGAAATAAATCGACAATAATATTCAGTTAAACGTAAGAACGATTTCATTTCTTTTAGTCTACTAGCAGTTGAAACATTAATAACTGAAGTAGATCGTTCAGGTCCTGCGTGCAAAGCGGTTCGCTACTTAGTAGCTTATATAGCAAAACCAGGCGTAGAGTGTCAAAGCCCACTAGGACTATACACACTGCAGTTTCTTCAAGCCATTCTAGGTCTAGCATGTCCACCACGTAGTATTCCAGACTTATCTTGACGTAAGCTGCTGGGTCTCCTTCAACGCTTTTTCGATTATTGCAAAACAGCCTGTAGTTGGGGATTCCTAGCTGATCTCGTGCGCTAATAAACGCTTCTTTAACTAGAACGAGATCTAAGTCATGCCTTAGTGCAAACTACTGCAGCTCTAATTGCTTTCTCATCAAACCAAACGCATTCCAGAACGCCATCTGTGAGTTCCTGAATTTCTGCGGCGCCTATCCATTAAAATGGGAGAATTCGCTGAGATCCATGCCGCAAACAATGATACCCATGACTAAATCGCCGACGTTTTTGGCTTCGACGATTATCGGCAGCAGATTCTGTCGATCGCACATAGTTTTTGGAATTTGATTTCAGCGAGAAATTCCATGAGGGAACTCCACGGGGCGTCTCCATTTGATGGAGTCAGTCACTCTAGCTGCCTCGCCTCTGCTACGGGTGGTTGGGGCTACCTGGGCTGGCGGCTCCTTAATTTGCGCAGGAGCTGGGTTTTTGGCTGTCGGTGCAGGGACTGCCGTTGCCGAGCTGATGGCAACGCTGGTGTAGGAGTGGGCTCCCACAGTGTGGTTCATGGCGTAAGCTTTGCAGGACGACTGCTGTCACTTTAGGTGCCGTCATGCGCTGCCGTTTTGCAACCACCCCCAACTTAGAGAATGCGGAGCATTCCTTATAGCTCGCTGAGTGGACGTCGTCACAGTTGGCGCACACCGCTGGAGCTTCCTTTTTTTTTGAGCAGGTATCGCCGTGGTGGTTGACGATGCGCTTGACACACTTCAGCGCAGCCTGGCAGTTTGTTTGAGTGTGCTCGAATCTCTGGCATCGATGGTGTTGTCTTACTTCGGTGCGTCGGTGCGGTATATCCACCTGTACTCAAAAGCGCAGTACATGCTGCAGTTTGAAGATTCGCTTCAACTCCATTGACTTGGTCAAAATGACCAGGACCAGAGGCAAGGCTTATCTCGGCCGCTTCTGCATGCATGCACACGATAGCTTGAGAACCGGTATTCAGCGAGCTCCGTACGGAATTCCATGCCCGTGATATCTTTTGGAATACACCTTGTCGTCTTGGAAGCGGAACGTGTGATACCCTTCGCCTCGCTCAGACAAAAAGGCCGTAATTACACGGTAGTCGGTCCGAGTCGCCGGTATAGTACTAATCCCATATTGTGTATTACGCGACTTCCTGAAATTTAGTCTGCGACGACCTATCACAACCGCAATCGTCACCCTACTTGTCCTTCTTGCGAAGGACGATGGGAGGACGCGATGGATCCGGGATGATGCAGGGTTCTCGCTTATGTTGGTATCGGACTACATATCTAACTGGCTGTGTTGCTCTGATCAGTTCAAACCGATCCGTCGTAGGCAGCTCGGTGGTCGTGGTCGCCTTAGGTTACTTGCTCTACTTTTTCTCCGGCATCGTAAAACCTTCGTCATAGGTCTTCTTCAAAGCGTCGTCGATCGAGCGTTTGCGAGGATCTTTAGCATCGGCTTCACGTGCCATGGTGGCGTTTTCAGTATCCATCGTTGTGGCGGTAGTAAACGCTTCCTAGTTCAAGCACTATGCTCGTGCTATATAACGAAAGCGCCCCCTCCAAACGCGCGCAATCAGTCGAACTACTCCTTGACAAGCAGATTCACAAGCCCAATCAACGCTCATCGTTTTTTGTAGATACTCGCTGTTGCACTAAATAACACTGAAAAGTGTTTAATGGATATTTCTCTGGAATGGAATGCGGTGCAGGTGTTCTTTCTATGAAGTCTGGCGGGAAAACTATTCATCCCCTTGTAGGCATTTCTGGCTTTGATTTGACACCTTTATCTGAATTGATTGACGTAGATACGAAAATTCTTTTTTTAAAAATTCACATTTATTAGGTTGTATATTAGGATTGTACTTATTTAAAGGTAAAAATTGATTTTTTAATTTTTGATTATGATCTTCAAAACTTGAGCCATATATTATGATGTCATTCATATATGTAAAACACTTAATTCCTCGTAATCTAGTCAAAACATCCATAGGTCTCTGGAAAGCAGCTGGAGCCCTTTTTAATCGGAAAGATGCTTTAAGGAATTGGTAATGATTATGGGGGGTTCAAAAGGCAGTTACTTCTAATCTTTACGGTTTAACGGCACGTGGTGATAACACAAAATCGATAACCGAATAATACATCTAAAATTTCAGCTCAATGTAGTAACGGATAAGCATCGCCTACATTGGCATCATCCAATTTTCAGTAAGCGATATCTACTCGCCATTTTCTTTTTTCTAAATCGACTAATTTTCCTACCACCCATACCGGAGAAGACTAAGGACTTTTTGAAAGTTTAATTATATTTTGTGCCAATATTTTTTCGATTTGATCCTGAATTTCTTGTCTATGGACTTCAGGATATCTATAAGTTTTTGTGTCAAAAAGAGTTTCGAAACTACTTAAAATTTCATGAGTTATGAAATTAGTAAAGGTAAATTTTTCATCGTCTTCGGCATTTAATTGGTATATTCGGAGTTTGTTGACAAAGTTTCTCTATTCAAGAATGATTTTCTTTTACAGGGGAATAACTAAGAATTTCAAGATCTGAGGTTGATGATAACATCAACTTGCATAATTTAAATGTATTATCTGTCTTATTTAAAACAGGAAAAATTGTTTGTGAATATCTTGTACACGTACAGCAGATCTACATAGATAAATACCATAAGCGAAAAAAACTTCAGGTGTACTACCTTCCTTAATTTATTATATAATATTTATTTATAACAAGTTCTGTTCTAGGTGGACAATAAAATTTAGAAACGTTAAATTATGAAACCACTTCGAATGGACCTGCACCTTGCCGAAATTCTAGATTACTAGAACAGGTGAAATGGCTTGCGTGTTCTAATGAGCTAAAGAGCCAAACTACAGGTCCAACCAAAGTAGTAGGGTCGTTAGTGAGGAACCAGACTAAGACAGGTCCCCGAAAGAGGGCAGCGGCTCTTTCGGTACTTAGATTGGCAGAGACCATAGGGGTCGGTATGGCAGTCTAAGACACACTACCGCGATGTGGAAGGCAACGGGAAACCATCACATTACCACTCAAGTACACAGTGTACCTGAATTATAATAAAATGATGGCATTCTCTGGGGTAAAAGATTCCGGAGTTAAAATAATATCCCATTCGGATCTCCGGGAGGGCACTACTTCGGAGGATGCGATCGGAAAGTCCAGAATAAGAGTCGGGAACATTTTGCGAGTCGGAGCGTGGAATGTTAGAAGTATGAAGCAAGTAGGTAAACTAGAGAACTTAAAACTGGAAATGAATAGGTTAGCACTAGACATAGTAGGGATCAGCGAAGTTCGGTGGCCAGAGGCAGGGGATTTTTGGAGTGGAGACTTTAGGGTAATTCATACAGGAGCAGAACAGCTTCTAGCTTTTACTTGCTAGATGCTAATACTGCTATATCGTCTGCAAATCTGAGCATATCAATCTTTTGTCCCTGCATATTAATTCCAAATGTCTTTCTGCATTTGATAGTAATCATTGCCTCTTCAATGTACCAGTTAAAAATTAATGGGGATAGGGCACATCCTTGTTTCACCCCTTTCCTAATATTTACTTCTCTACGTTCCTGCTCTAATTCTATTACTGCTGTTTTCTCTTTGTAAAAGCTATGTACTATTCGTCTATTCCTATAACTCATTCCAATATTTTTGAGTATTTCGAACATTTTTTTCCATTTTACATTGTCGAATGCTTTTTCCAGATCTACAAACCCTATATACACGCTTTCCCCTTTTTTTATTGCTTTCTTCATTATCACTCTCAGAGCTAAAATATCCTCCCTTGTTCCCCTGTTGCGCCTAAACCTAAATTGGTCTTGTCCTCATACATATTGCTTACAAGTCGGAAGAGACGTTCTGTTGCTGCTCGTCCAGGAGCTTTTAGAGTTTCTGCTTGCACCTTATCTGTACCCGGCGCCTTACCATTTTTCAGACCCTTTAATGCTAATTCAAACTCATCTTTAAGTATAGAACATCCTAGCTCATCATTTTCAATGTCTGATTCCTGTTCTAATGCAGTTAGTTCCTCTCCTGCATATAAATTTCCTATATATTCTTGCCATCTACCCCCTTTCTCTATATTTTCTATAATGACGTTTCCTTCCGCGCCCCTTATATTTTTGCTATACGGTTTTATATCCCTAAAATTGATTCTAATTAGTTTGTATGCTTCATCTGTCTTTCTTTCTTCCATCTTAGTCTGTACCTCTTTGCCCTTTTCATCAATCCATTGTTCTTTAGCTTTCTATTTTATGGCTTTGTATTTTTGTTATCCTGTTTAGTCTGATTTATTTTTGTATTTTCGTGTTTCTTCTATTAAATTCAGGATATCTTTTGTTATCCATGGTTACTTTTTTTGTGTATACCCCAGAATATCTATGGCCGCCATGTCTAAGCTGGATTTAATGTTATTCCATTCGGTTTCTACTTCCTTAGTATCAGATATTTTCTTGTTATCTTTGAGCAATTTATTTGACTTTTTTTCAAATCTTTATCTTTTAGTTTCTCTAAGTCCAAGTGCCTTTTTCCGTTTTTTTTTCAAATTTTTAAATTTAAGTGCGGCCTTTTTAATTACGATGTTGTGGTCAGTGTCGATATCTGCTTCTGGGTAGCTTCTACAGTCTTTTACTTGGTGCCTAAACCGTTGTCTAACAAGAATGTAATCTATTTGATATCTTCCTATATTTCCTGGCATCTTCCACGTATATCGTTTTCTAGCATGATGTTGAAATAAAGTGTTTGTGATGATTAAATTGTTCTTGTTGCAAAATTCTACCAACCTATTTTCCCTGTCGTTTCTCGTGCCTAAACCAAATAAACCTACTACTGCTCCTTCTCTACCTTCACCTACCACTGCATTAAAATCCCCCGTAATTATTAAATTTTCGTGTCTTTTTACATATCTTAATATGTCTTTGATATCTTTGTAGATCGCTTCTACCTCTTCGTCACTGTAGCTAGAGGTGGGCATGTATACTTGTATTATTACTGTGTTTACCGGTTTAGATTCTAATCTAACCGTGAGTACTCTTTCATTCTTTTGTAAGTAATTTTCTATACAGTATCGTATCTCTTTTCGCATAGCTATCCCCACACCCAAATTACGTTCTTCTGCTCCTGTATGAATTACCTTGAAGTCTCCACTCCAAAAATCCCCCGCCTCTGGCCACCGAACTTCGCTGATCCCTACTATGGCTAGTGCTAACCTATTTATTTCCAGTTTTAAGTTCTCTAGTTTACCTACTTGCTTCATACTTCTAACATTCCACGCTCCGACTCGCAAAATGTTCCCGCCTCTTATTTTTGAGTTTTCGGTCGCATCCCCCGAAAGTAGTCCCCTCCCAGAAATCCGAATGGGGGACTATTTTAACTCTGGAATTTTTTACTCCAGAGAATGCCATCATTTTATTATAATTTAGGTATACTGTGTACTTGGGAGGTAATGTGGTGGTTTCCCGTTGCCTTCCACATCGCGGTAGTTTGTCTTAGACTGCCATACCGACCTTTTTGGTCTCTGCCAATGTTAGTACCGAAAGAGCCGCTGCCCTCTTTCGGGGACCTGTCTTAGTCTGGTTCCTCACTAACGACGCTACTACTTTGGTTGGACCTGCAGTTTGGCTCTTTAGCTCATTAGAACACGCAAGCCATTTCACCTGTACTAGTAATCTAGAACTTCGGCAAGGTGCAGGTCCATCGAAATGGCAATTCGTCGTTTCTAAACAAAACATACAACTTGCAGGAATTAGTAGTAGTACAAGAAAAGGAACTATTCACAAGGTGTTCGTTTTATTTTCAGTGTATTGTATTTATGAGCGGCTAGAATTATGACGCCGTACCAAGGTTGCCACATATGTTTGACATTTGTAAATATTACACCATAACTTAATTTGCGTAAATTCTTGAGTCTGAATTTAAAATGCTTTTTCTAAGTTTTAAGTCTCGCATTTAACCGTGCATTAGTTGGTTTAACATGCCTGTCGCTTGTTTAGTGTGTGGTAAACAGCTTTCTAATCAAAGTAGCGTAAACAGACATCGCAAAGAAGGTTTGATGTGGAATACGAGGGAAGACTCTATAATTATAAATGTTTAGAAAACCCCTGCAGTAGTTCATTTATTGATAGTGCTTCTTAAGACTTCATTTAAAGACTAATCATAATATAGACAATGAAGAAGTTCAAATTGATTTCTTATGTTATAAAGGTAAATGGAAATATTATTTTATATACGTACTTTTTGTAGAATTATCGTTAACCATGTTTTACCTGCAATGCATTTTGTTAGGTAATAAGCGGTTGTGTGAGCTACACATTTGTATTATGAAATTTAGAGTATTGTTAGCCAAAGCAATAGATTACATTATTAAGTATAACACTCCAATATCACAATAACTTAACAACAGATAGCAACAACGTATTAAAAGTGTTGTTACAAAAACAACTTTTGTTAAAAGTTTCGCGAGTGTAATGGTGCAGTTCAATTTTGTTGATTTTCATTTCGAAATAAGTTATTTACCGAGCAGAAAATCATTTCCTTACGGACTTTCGGCAACCAGCCATACGTCCAATCCCCACCTAATACATTTATATGTGACAGCGTTGGTACCGCGTGCTACCTACATCCTACATTTAGCTGCTTGTCTGTATTTGCTGTCTGAGATTGTATAGGTTACAAATTGCGTTGTTCGAGTTAGCTTCTTGGATATTAAGATAAAATTGAATTTACTGATTTATATTGGTGGTGGAGATTATTATTGTAGTGTACCGATACCGATAGTGTTAAAAAGAAATATATTTGGTAAGTGAAACTTCTGCTGTTTTACACAAACTTGTGGGAATGATTAATCCTATTATGCAATACGCATGCAAACCACTGTAGTAACTTTTTGTTTCTATAAAGTGTATGTAAGGGAGCGCAATGTTTTGAATTGGAGGGCTGAGGCGGTATTGGTTAAAGCTCCCCCCACTGGAACTGCAGTCTATAAGTACAAAGCACAACAATCATAAATAGCTAAGACGATCAGGTTTCAGGATGTCGGCAACAAAATATTACCAGCCTGTCTGTATTAATACCGACTGAGACAGGGAGCGACTCCTATACGTTAATCTACTCCCTATGCATGCTAGAGAGAATGCGGATCCGTGATTCATGGTGGTCAGAATAGAGGGTTGCAGTATTTTTACTTGATGATTCTTGAAAAATATTTTTTTTTGTCGATCGTGGATTTGGCGCCCTTTTGTGTTGGCGTCGTTAGGCACGTGTCTAACTATCCCTAATGGGTAATATGGCCTTGGTTGAGATTTCATACAAGGTTAGTTTTTATATGGAAATTTGATATGATATAAATTTAAAATTATCCTATGTCGCTGTAATGATTATAAATTTTCAAGGACAAATTTTTATTTAATAATATGTAACACAATCAAACACCTAATCTAAGATTAGTAAAATCAGTATACTACTTCTGTTAGGTCCGACTAAAATTAATTGCTATGGTTTATACAGGGTGAGTCACGGGGAACGCCACGAAGTTTTATAACAAAACGGTGTATTTGTTTAAAGTTTTTTCACAGTAGATCTATGTAAGTCCGAAAGGGCTACATTTTAAAATTGTTTTGATATGTACAGGGTGTCCCAAGAAAAAGTTACATATCAAAGTTTTGTTTTTTTTATGGAACATCCTATTTTTCGTTGCATTTTTGAATTGTACGTGGAAAATAAACTGGGCTTTCTTGAAGGCTCATTATACCTAAATGCAGAGCGTTTTGATTTATTTCGCTTTTTCTAAAATTCTAAGGTTCCGTAAAAATTAAATAATTCTAAAATTAATTCATCCAGACAAATTTGTTTTTAACACTTAATATTAGATCGTACCCATCACTGATCAAGTAACTTACTAAAAGCAGATTCAATACAGGGTGTTCAAAAAATGCAACTTCAATATTGACAGATTCAAAGTATAATATCGTTGTTATTTTAAATGGAACATCCTATATTTTATCACTTAGTCTTATAGTAATTTTGATTGTCTTTCAAACGGTACTACCTAAAAGCGTGAAGTTGCCTGCTACTTTTTTGAATTTTGAAAATGTTTTTGTACCAAATTTAAGTGGTAATTATGCGCTATTTTGCGCCGTTGAAACGAAATTTTGCGCCCTTCTGTGTAACAAGCTATTTGAAAAAAACTTGTCTCGAACAACCTTAAAGCGTGAAGTTGGCCGCAAGTTTTTTGAATTTTGAAAAAGCTTTTGTATCAAATTTAAGCGGTAACTAGGCGCTATTTTGCGCCGTCGTAACGAAATTTAGGCCCACCTACGTAACAAGTAATTCAAAAAAACAATTTTTTCGAACTACCTAAAAGCGTGAAGTTGGCCGCGACTTTTTTGAATGTTCAAAAAGCTTTTTAACCAAATTTAAACGGTAATTAGGCGTCATTTTGTGCCGTTGGAACGAAATTTTGTGCGCTCTTTTATAACTAGCTATTTGAAAAATAATATTTTTCCGAACTACCTAAAAGCGTGAAGTTGGCCGCTACTTTTTGAATTTTGAAACAGTGTTTGTACCAAATTTAAGTGGTAATTATGCGCCATTTTGCGCCGTGGAAATGAAATTTTGCGCCCTCTTGTGTAAAAAGTTCTTTTTTCGCACTACCTAAAAGCATGAAGTTTGCCGCTACTTTTTTGAATTTTAAGAAAGTTATTGTACCAAATTTGAATGGTAATTATGCGCCATTTTGCGCTGTGCAAACGAAATTTTTCGCCCTCCTGTGTAACAGGGTATTTGAAAAAACTGTTTTCCGAACTACCGAAAATCGTGAAGTTGGCCGCAACTTGTTTGAATTTTGAAAAAGCTTTTGAACCAAATTTAAGCGGTAATTAGGCGTCATTTTGCGCCGTCGAAAAAAAATTTTGCGCCCTACTGTATAACAAGTTATTGGAAAAACCCTATTTTTCCGAATTACCTAAAACCGTGAAGTTGTCAGCAACTTTTGAATTTTGAAAAAAATTTTTTTACCGTAATTAAGCCGTAATTAGGCGCCATTTTGCGCCGCTGAAACGAAATTTTGCGCCACTTTGTGTAACAAGTTATTTGAAAAAACTATTTTTCCGAACTACCTAGAAGCGTGAAGTTGGCCGCGACTTCTTTGAATTTTGAAAAAAATTTTGTATCACAATTAAGCTGTAATTAGGCGCTACTTTGCGCCGTTGAAACGAAATTTTGCGCTTTCCTGTGTAACAAGTTATTTAAAAAAACTATTTTCCCGAACTACTTAAAAGCGTGAAGTTGGCAGCGACATTTTTGAATTTTGAATTAAGTTTTTGTACCAAATTTAAGCAGTAATTAGGCCATTTTGCGCTGTTGAAACGAAACTTTGCGCCTTGTTGCGTAACCAGTTATTTGAAAAGAACTATTTTTCCCAATTACTTAAAAGATGAAGTTGGCCGCGACTTTTTCGAAATTTGAAAAAGTTTTTGTACCAAATTTAAGCGGTAATTAAGCGCCATTCTGCGCTGTTAAAACGAACTTTTGGGCCCTCTTGTGTAACAAGTTATTTGAAAAAACTATTTTTTATACCTAAAAGCGTGATGTTGACCTTACATGTGATTTTCCAATGCTCCACCCGAAGGTACTACATTGGCCAGGAGGCGAGTTTTTTGTTGCCTGGAAATTTAGAATTTTGCCGAACCCTTGCCGTTCCAGGCAAGGTAGGGATCTTTAACGTGCGTGACAACACTCACACACGGGACTTCCATTTAACCTCTCATCCGAACGAGGGCGTAATTTTTGTGAAAAATGCTCACCTGCCATTTTTCAAGCAGTCGGCCGTGTCGGGATTCGAACCCAGGACCTTGGGATCTGTAGTCTTACGCTTACTACATTGATCCACGGCGACGCCCGTGATGTTGACAGCAACTTTTTTCAATTTTGAAAAAATTTTTGTACCAAATTTAAGCAGTAATTAGGCTATTTTGCGCCCTCTTCTGTAACAAGTTATTTGAAAAAATTATTTTTCCGAACTACTTAAACGCTGAAGTTGGCCGCGACTTTTTGAATTTTGAAAAAGTTTTTGTACCAAATTTAAGCGGTAATTAGGCGCCATTTTGCGCCGTCGAAACGAAGTTTTGGCCCTCCTGTGTAAAAAGTTATTTGAAAAGAACTATTTTTCCGAACTACTTAAAAACTGATGTTGGCCACGACTTTTTTGAATTTTGAAAAAGCTTCTGTACCAAATTTAAGCGGCCATTAGGCGGCATTTTGCGCCTCTGAAACAAAATCTTGCGTCTTCTTGTGTAACAAGTTATTTGAAGAAAACTTTTTTCAAACTACCTGAAAGCGTGAAGTTGCCGCGACTTCTTTGAATTTTGAAAAAAATTTTGTATCACAATTAAGCTGTAATTAGGCGCCACTTTGCGCCGTTGAAACGAAATTTTGCTCTTTTCTTGTGTAACAAGTTATTTAAAAAAAACTATTTTTCGGAACTACTTAAAAGCGTGAAGTTGTCGGCGACATTTTTAAATTTTGAATTAAGTTTTTGTACCAAATTTAAGCAGTAATTAGGCCATTTTGTGTCGTTGAAACGAAATTTTGCGCCCTTTTGTGTAACAAGTTATTTGAAGAAACTATTTTTCCCAACCACTTATAAGCTGAAGTTGGCCGCGACTTTTTTGAATTTTGAAAAAGTTTTTGTACCAAATTTAAGCGGTAATTAGGCGCCATTTTGCGCCGTCGAAAGGAAGTTTTGGCTCTCCTGTGTAAAAAGTTATTTGAAAAGAACTATTTTCCCGAACTACTAAAAACTGATGTTGACCACGACTTTTTTGAATTTTGAAAAAGCTTCTGTACCAAATTTAAGCGGTCATTAGGTGGCATTTTGCGCCTCTGAAATAAAATCTTGCGCCTTCTTGTGTAACAAGTTATTTGAAGAAAACTTTTTCGAACTACCTGAAAGCGTGAAGTTGGCCGCGACTTTTTTGAATTTTCAAAAGTTTTTTTACCAAATTTAAACTGTAATTAGGCGTCATTTTCTGCCGTTGGAACGAAATTTTGTGCGTTCCTTTATAACAAGTTACTTGAAAAAAAATATTTTTCCGAACTACCTAAAAGCGTAAAGTTGGCCGCTACTTCTTTGTATTTTGAAAAAGTTTTTGTACTAAATTTTAGCAGGTATTAGGCGCCATTTTGCGCCGTTGAAACGAAATTTTGCGCCCTCCTGTGTAAAAAGTTATTTGAAAAAGCTATTGTTTCGCACTACCTAAAAGCATGTTGCTGCTACTTTTTTTAATTTTAAGAAAGTTATTGTACCAAATTTGAATGGTAATTATGCGCCATTTTGCGCTGTGCAAACGAAATTTTGCGCCCTCCTGTGTAACAGGGTATTTGAAAAAACTGTTTTTCCGAACTACCTAAAAGCGCGAAGTTGGCAGCGACTTTTTTGAATTTTGAATTAAGTTTTTGTAGGAAATTTAAGCAGTAATTAGTACATTTTGCGCCGTTTAAACGAAATTTTGCGCCTTGTGTAACCAGTTATTTGAAAAGAACTATTTTTCCGAACTACTTAAAAGCTGAAGTTGGCCGCGACTTTTTTGAATTTTGAAAAAAATTTTTTAGCGCAATTAAGCGGTAATTAGGCGCCATTCTGCGCCGCTTAAACGAAATTTTGCGCCCTTTTGTGTAACAAGTTATTTGAAAAACTATTTTTCCGAACTACCTAAAAGCGTGAAGTTGGCCACTACTTCTTTGAATTTTGAAAAAGTTTTTGTACCAACTTTAAGCAATTATTAGGCGCCATTTTGCGCCGTTGAAATGAAATTTTGCGCTGTCCTGTGTAACAGGTTATTTGAAAAAACTATTTTTCCGAACTACCGAAAATCCTGAAGTTGGCTGCAACTTTTTTCAATTTTGAAAAGCTTTAGTACCTAATATAAGAGCGTATTAGGCGTCATTTTGCGCCGTCGAAACGAAATTTTGCGCCCACCTGTATAACAAGTTATTTGAAAATCCTATTTTTCCGAACTACCTAAAAGCGTGAAGTTGGCCGCTTTTTGAATTTTGAAAAAGTTGTTGTACCAAATTTAAGCGGGTGTTATCGCCATTTTGCGCCGTTGAAATGAAATTTTGCGCCCTCGTGTGTAAAAGGTTATTTTAAAAAAAATTATTTTTCCGAACTACTTAAAAGCATGAAGTTGCCCGCGACCTTTTTTTGAATTTTGAAAAAGCTTGTGTTCCAAATTTAAGGGTAATTAGGCGCCACTTTCCGCCGTCGAAACGAAAGTTTGCGCCCTCCTGTGCAACAAGTTATTTGAAAAAACTATTTTTCCGGACAACCTAAAAGCGTGAAGTTGGTCGCGCCTTTTTTTGAATATTGAAAAAGCTTTTGTACCAAATTTAAGTGGTAATTAGGCGCCATTTTGCGCCGTTGAAATGAACTTTTACCCCCTGTCGTGTAACAAGTTATTTGAAAAAAACTAAATTCCCGAACTGCCTAAAAGCGTGAAGTTGGCCGCGACTTTTTGCATTTTGAAAAAATTTATGTTCCACAATTAAGTAGTATTTAGGCGCCATTTTGTGCTGTTGAAACGAAATTTGGCGCCTTCTTGTGTAACAAGTTATTTGAAAAAACTATTTTTCCGAACTACCTAAAAGCGTGAAGTTGGCCGCGACTTTTTTGAATTTTGAAAAACCTTTTGTACTAAATTTAAGCAATAATTAAGCGCCATTTTGCGCCGTCGAAACTAAATTTTGCGCCCTCTTGCGTAACAAGTTATTTGAAAAAAACTATTTTTCACCACTACCTAAAAGCGTGAAGTTTGCTGCTGCTTTTTTGAATTTTAAGAAAGTTTTTGTACCAAATTTGAGTGGTAATTATGCACCATTTTGCGCTGGTCAAACGAAATTTTGCGCCTTCATGTGTAACAGGTTATTTGAAAAAACTATTTTTCCGAACTACCGAAAATCCTGAAGTTGGCTGCACCTTTTTTGACTTTTGAAAAAGCCTTTGTACCAAATTTAAGCGGGTATTAGGCGTCATTTAGCGCCGTCGAAACGAAATTTTGCGTCCTCCTGTGTAAAAAGTTATTTTAAAAAAAAAAAATTTTCTGAACTACTTAAAAGCGTGAAGTTGCCCGCGACCTTTTTTCAATTTTGAAAAAAACTTTTGTTCCAAATTTAAGCGGTAATTAGGCGCCACTTTCCGCCGTCGAAACGAAATTTTGCGCTCTTCTGTGTAAAAAGTTATTTGAAAAAAACTATTTTTCTGAACAACCTAAAAGCGTGAAGTTGGCCGCGACTTTTTTTGAATTTTGAAAAGCTTTTGTACCAAATTTAAGCGGTTATTAGGCGCCATTTTGCGCCGTTGAAATGAAGTTTTACCCCCTGTCGTGTAACAAGTTATTTGGAAAAAACTAAATTTCCGAACTACCTAAAATCGCGAAGTTGGCCGCGACGTTTTGAATTTTAAAAAAAAAATTTGTACTACAATTAAGCAGTATTTAGGCGCCATTTTGTGCTGTTGAAACAAAATTTGGTGCCTTCCTGTGTAAGAAGTTATTTGAAAAATACTAAATTTCGCAACTACGTAAAAGCGTGAAGTTGGCCGCGATTTTTTGAATTTTGAAAAAGTTTTTGTACCAAATTTAAGCAGTAATTAGGCCATTTTGCGCCATTGAAACAAAATTTTGCGCCTTGTTGTGTAACCAGTTATTTGAAAAGAACTATTTTTCCGAACTACTTAAATGCTGAAGTTGCCCGCAACTTTTGAATTTTGAAAAAAAAATTTTACCGCAATTTAGGGGTAATTAGGCGCCATTTTGCACCGCTGAAACGAAATTTTGCGCCTTTTTGTGTAACAAGTTATTTGAAAAAATATTTTTCCGAACCACCTAGAAGCGTGAAGTTGGCCGCGACTTCTTTGAATTTTGAAAAAAAAATGTATCACAATTAAGCTGTAATTAAGCGCCACTTTGCGCCGTTGAAACGAAATTTTGCGCTTTCCTGTGTGACAAGTTATTTAAAAAAAACTATTTTCCCGAACTACTTAAAAGCGTGAAGTTGGCAGCGACATTTTTGAATTTTGAATTAAGTTTTTGTACCAAATTTAAGCAGTAATTAGGCCATTTTGCGCAGCTGAAACGAAATTTTGCGCCTTGTGTAACCAGTTATTTGAAAAGAACTATTTGTCTCGACTACTTAAAAGGTGAAGTTGGCCGCGACTTTTTTGAAATTTGAAAAAGTTTTTGCACCAAATTTAAGCGGTAATTAAGCGCCATTTTGCGCCGTTTGAAATGAAATTTTGCGCCCTCCTGTGTAACAAGTTATTTGAAAAACTATTTTTCCGAACTACCTAAAAGCGTGAAGTTGGCCGCGACTTTTTTGAATTTTGAAAAAGTTTTTGTACCAAATTTAAGCGGTAATTAAGCGCCATTCTGCTTTGTTGAAACGAACTTTTGGGCCCTCTTGTGTAACAAGTTATAAGAAAAAAACTATTTTCCCCCACTACCTAAAAGCGTGAAGTTTGCCGCTGCTTTTTTGAATTTTAAGAAAGTTATTGTTCCAAATTTGAGTGGTAATTATGCGCCATTTTGCGCTGGTCAAACGAAATTTTGCGCCTTCCTGTGTAACAGGTTATTTGAAAAAACTGTTTTTCCGAACTACCGAAAATCCTGAAGTTGGCTGCACCTTTTTTGACTTTTGAAAAAGCCTTTGTACCAAATTTAATCGGGTATTAGGCGTCATTTTGCGCTGTCGAAACGAAATTTTGCGCCCTCCTGTGTAAAAAGTTATTTTAAAAAAAATTATTTTTTCGAACTACTTAAAAGCGTGAAGTTGCCCGCGACCTTTTTTGAATTTTGAAAAAACCTTTGTTCCAAATTTAAGCGGTAATTAGGCGCCACTTTCCGCCGTCGAAACGAAATTTTGCGCCCTCCTGTGTATAAAGTTATTTTAAAAAACTATTTTTCTAAACATCCTAAAAGCGTGAAATTGGCCGCGACTCTTTTTGAATTTTGAAAAGCTTTTGTACCAAATTTAAGCGGTTATTAGGCGCCATTTTGCGCCGTTGAAATTAAATTTTACCCCCTGTCGTGTAACAAGTTATTTGAAAAAACTAAATTTCGAACTACCTAAAATCGCGAAGTTGGCCGCGACTTTTTGAATTTTGAAAAAAATTTTGTACTACAATTAAGCAGTATTTAGGCGCCATTTTATGCTGTTGAAACGAAATTTGGTGCCTTCTTGTGTAAGAAGTTATTTGAAAAAAACTAAATTTCTCAACTACGTAAAAGCGTGAAGTTGGCCGCGACTTTTTTAATTTTTGAAAAAAATTTTGTACCAATTTTAAGTGGGTATTAGGCGCCATTTTGCGCCGTTGAAACGAAATTCTGAGCCTTCCTGTATAACAATTTGTTTGAAAAAAACTATTTTTGCGAACTATCTAAAAGGGTGAAGTTGGCCGCGATTTTTTGAATTTTGAAAAAGTTTTTGTACCAAATTTAAGCAGTAATTAGGCCATTTTGCGCCGTTGAAACGAAATTTTGCGCCTTGTGTAACCAATTATTAGAAAAGAACTATTTTTCCGAACTACTTAAAAGCTGAAGTTGGCCGCGACTTTTTTGAATTTTGAAAAAAAAATTTTACCGCAATTAAGCGGTAATTAGGCGCCATTTTGCGCCGCTGAAACGAAATTTTGCGCCCTTTTGTGTAACAAGTTATTTGAAAAACTATTTTTCCGAACGACCTAAAAGCGTGAAGTTGGCCACTACTTCTTTGAATTTTGAAAAAGTTTTTGTACCAAATTTAAGCGGTAATTAGGCGCCATTTTGCGCCGTCGAAAGGAAGTTTTGGCTCTCCTGTGTAAAAAGTTATTTGAAAAGAACTATTTTCCCGAACTACTAAAAACTGATGTTGACCACGACTTTTTTGAATTTTGAAAAAGCTTCTGTACCAAATTTAAGCGGTCATTAGGTGGCATTTTGCGCCTCTGAAATAAAATCTTGCGCCTTCTTGTGTAACAAGTTATTTGAAGAAAACTTTTTTCGAACTACCTGAAAGCGTGAAGTTGGCCGCGACTTTTTTGAATTTTCAAAAGTTTTTTTACCAAATTTAAACTGTAATTAGGCGTCATTTTCTGCCGTTGGAACGAAATTTTGTGCGTTCCTTTATAACAAGTTACTTGAAAAAAAATATTTTTCCGAACTACCTAAAAGCGTAAAGTTGGCCGCTACTTCTTTGTATTTTGAAAAAGTTTTTGTACTAAATTTTAGCAGGTATTAGGCGCCATTTTGCGCCGTTGAAACGAAATTTTGCGCCCTCCTGTGTAAAAAGTTATTTGAAAAAGCTATTGTTTCGCACTACCTAAAAGCATGTTGCTGCTACGTTTTTTAATTTTAAGAAAGTTATTGTACCAAATTTGAATGGTAATTATGCGCCATTTTGCGCTGTGCAAACGAAATTTTGCGCCCTTCTGTGTAACAGGGTATTTGAAAAAACTGTTTTTCCCAACTACCTAAAAGCGCGAAGTTGGCAGCGACTTTTTTGAATTTTGAATTAAGTTTTTGTAGGAAATTTAAGCAGTAATTAGTACATTTTGCGCCGTTTAAACGAAATTTTTGCGCCTTGTGTAACCAGTTATTTGAAAAGAACTATTTTTCCGAACTACTTAAAAGCTGAAGTTGGCCGCGACTTTTTTGAATTTTGAAAAAAATTTTTTAGCGCAATTAAGCGGTAATTAGGCGCCATTCTGCGCCGCTTAAACGAAATTTTGCGCCCTTTTGTGTAACAAGTTATTTGAAAAACTATTTTTCCGAACTACCTAAAAGCGTGAAGTTGGCCACTACTTCTTTGAATTTTGAAAAAGTTTTTGTACCAACTTTAAGCAGTTATTAGGCGCCATTTTGCGCCGTTGAAATGAAATTTTGCGCTGTCCTGTGTAACAGGTTATTTGAAAAAACTATTTTTCCGAACTACCGAAAATCCTGAAGTTGGCTGCAACTTTTTTCAATTTTGAAAAGCTTTAGTACCTAATATAAGAGCGTATTAGGCGTCATTTTGCGCCGTCGAAACGAAATTTTGCGCCCTCCTGTATAACAAGTTATTTGAAAAATCCTATTTTTCCGAACTACCTAAAAGCGTGAAGTTGGCCGCTTTTTGAATTTTGAAAAAGTTGTTGTACCAAATTTAAGCGGGTGTTATCGCCATTTTGCGCCGTTGAAATGAAATTTTGCGCCCTCGTGTGTAAAAGGTTATTTTAAAAAAAATTATTTTTCCGAACTACTTAAAAGCGTGAAGTTGCCCGCGACCTTTTTTTGAATTTTGAAAAAGCTTGTGTTCCAAATTTAAGGGTAATTAGGCGCCACTTTCCGCCGTCGAAACGAAAGTTTGCGCCCTCCTGTGCAACAAGTTATTTGAAAAAACTATTTTTCCGGACAACCTAAAAGCGTGAAGTTGGTCGCGCCTTTTTTTGAATATTGAAAAAGCTTTTGTACCAAATTTAAGTGGTAATTAGGCGCCATTTTGCGCCGTTGAAATGAACTTTTACCCCCTGTCGTGTAACAAGTTATTTGAAAAAAACTAAATTCCCGAACTGCCTAAAAGCGTGAAGTTGGCCGCGACTTTTTGCATTTTGAAAAAATTTATGTTCCACATTAAGTAGTATTTAGGCGCCATTTTGTGCTGTTGAAACGAAATTTGGCGCCTTCTTGTGTAACAAGTTATTTGAAAAAACTATTTTTCCGAACTACCTAAAAGCGTGAAGTTGGCCGCGACTTTTTTGAATTTTGAAAAACCTTTTGTACTAAATTTAAGCAATAATTAAGCGCCATTTTGCGCCGTCGAAACTAAATTTTGCGCCCTCTTGCGTAACAAGTTATTTGAAAAAAACTATTTTTCACCACTACCTAAAAGCGTGAAGTTTGCTGCTGCTTTTTTGAATTTTAAGAAAGTTTTTGTACCAAATTTGAGTGGTAATTATGCACCATTTTGCGCTGGTCAAACGAAATTTTGCGCCTTCCTGTGTAACAGGTTATTTGAAAAAACTATTTTTCCGAACTACCGAAAATCCTGAAGTTGGCTGCACCTTTTTTGACTTTTGAAAAAGCCTTTGTACCAAATTTAAGCGGGTATTAGGCGTCATTTAGCGCCGTCGAAACGAAATTTTGCGTCCTCCTGTGTAAAAAGTTATTTTAAAAAAAAAAAATTTTCCGAACTACTTAAAAGCGTGAAGTTGCCCGCGACCTTTTTTCAATTTTGAAAAAAATTTTTGTTCCAAATTTAAGCGGTAATTAGGCGCCACTTTCCGCCGTCGAAACGAAATTTTGCGCTCTCCTGTGTAAAAAGTTATTTGAAAAAAACTATTTTTCTGAACAACCTAAAAGCGTGAAGTTGGCCGCGACTTTTTTTGAATTTTGAAAAGCTTTTGTACCAAATTTAAGCGGTTATTAGGCGCCATTTTGCGCCGTTGAAATGAAATTTTACCCCCTGTCGTGTAACAAGTTATTTGGAAAAAACTAAATTTCCGAACTACCTAAAATCCCGAAGTTGGCCGCGACGTTTTGAATTTTAAAAAAAAATTTTGTACTACAATTAAGCAGTATTTAGGCGCCATTTTGTGCTGTTGAAACAAAATTTGGTGCCTTCCTGTGTAAAAGTTATTTGAAAATACTAAATTTCGCAACTACGTAAAAGCGTGAAATTGGCCGCGATTTTTTGAATTTTGAAAAAGTTTTTGTACCAAATTTAAGCAGTAATTAGGCCATTTTGCGCCATTGAAACGAAATTTTGCGCCTTGTTGTGTAACCAGTTATTTGAAAAGAACTATTTTTCCGAACTACTTAAATGCTGAAGTTGCCCGCAACTTTTGAATTTTGAAAAAAAAATTTTACCGCAATTTAGGGGTAATTAGGCGCCATTTTGCACCGCTGAAACGAAATTTTGCGCCTTTTTGTGTAACAAGTTATTTGAAAAAATTATTTTTCCGAACCACCTAGAAGCGTGAAGTTGGCCGCGACTTCTTTGAATTTTGAAAAAAAAAAGTATCACAATTAAGCTGTAATTAAGCGCCACTTTGCGCCGTTGAAACGAAATTTTGCGCTTTCCTGTGTGACAAGTTATTTAAAAAAAACTATTTTCCCGAACTACTTAAAAGCGTGAAGTTGGCAGCGACATTTTTGAATTTTGAATTAAGTTTTTGTACCAAATTTAAGCAGTAATTAGGCCATTTTGCGCAGCTGAAAAGAAATTTTGCGCCTTGTGTAACCAGTTATTTGAAAAGAACTATTTGTCTCGACTACTTAAAAGGTGAAGTTGGCCGCGACTTTTTTGAAATTTGAAAAGGTTTTTGCACCAAATTTAAGCGGTAATTAAGCGCTATTTTGCGCCGTTGAAACGAAGTTTATGCGCTCTCCTGTGTAACAAGTTATTTGAAAAACTATTTTTCCGAACTACCTAAAAGCGTGAAGTTGGCCGCGACTTTTTTGAATTTTGAAAAAGTTTTTGTACCAAATTTAAGCGGTAATTAAGCGCCATTCTGCTTTGTTGAAACGAACTTTTGGGCCCTCTTGTGTAACAAGTTATAAGAAAAAAACTATTTTCCCCCACTACCTAAAAGCGTGAAGTTTGCCGCTGCTTTTTTGAATTTTAAGAAAGTTATTGTTCCAAATTTGAGTGGTAATTATGCGCCATTTTGCGCTGGTCAAACGAAATTTTGCGCCTTCCTGTGTAACAGGTTATTTGAAAAAACTGTTTTTCCGAACTACCGAAAATCCTGAAGTTGGCTGCACCTTTTTTGACTTTTGAAAAAGCCTTTGTACCAAATTTAATCGGGTATTAGGCGTCATTTTGCGCCGTCGAAACGAAATTTTGCGCCCTCCTGTGTAAAAAGTTATTTTAAAAAAAATTATTTTTCCGAACTACTTAAAAGCGTGAAGTTGCCCGCGACCTTTTTTGAATTTTGAAAAAACCTTTGTTCCAAATTTAAGCGGTAATTAGGCGCCACTTTCCGCCGTCGAAACGAAATTTTGCGCCCTCCTGTGTATAAAGTTATTTTAAAAAACTATTTTTCTAAACATCCTAAAAGCGTGAAATTGGCCGCGACTCTTTTTGAATTTTGAAAAGCTTTTGTACCAAATTTAAGCGGTTATTAGGCGCCATTTTGCGCCGTTGAAATTAAATTTTACCCCCTGTCGTGTAACAAGTTATTTGAAAAAAACTAAATTTCCGAACTACCTAAAATCGCGAAGTTGGCCGCGACCTTTTGAATTTTGAAAAAAATTTTGTACTACAATTAAGCAGTATTTAGGCGCCATTTTATGCTGTTGAAACGAAATTTGGTGCCTTTTTGTGTAAGAAGTTATTTGAAAAAAACTAAATTTCTCAACTACGTAAAAGCGTGAAGTTGGCCGCGACTTTTTTAATTTTTGAAAAAAATTTTGTACCAATTTTAAGTGGGTATTAGGCGCCATTTTGCGCCGTTGAAACGAAATTCTGAGCCCTCCTGTATAACAATTTGTTTGAAAAAAACTATTTTTGCGAACTATCTAAAAGGGTGAAGTTGGCCGCGATTTTTTGAATTTTGAAAAAGTTTTTGTACCAAATTTAAGCAGTAATGAGGCCATTTTGCGCCGTTGAAACGAAATTTTGCGCCTTGTGTAACCAATTATTAGAAAAGAACTATTTTTCCGAACTACTTAAAAGCTGAAGTTGGCCGCGACTTTTTTGAATTTTGAAAAAAATTTTTTACCGCAATTAAGCGGTAATTAGGCGCCATTTTGCGCCGCTGAAACGAAATTTTGCGCCCTTTTGTGTAACAAGTTATTTGAAAAACTATTTTTCCGAACGACCTAAAAGCGTGAAGTTGGCCACTACTTCTTTGAATTTTGAAAAAGTTTTTGTACCAACTTTAAGCAGTTATTAGGCTCCATTTTGCGCCGTTGAAATGAAATTTTGCGCTGTCCTGTGTAACAGGTTATTTGAAAAAACTATTTTCCGAACTACCGAAAATCCTGAAGTTGGCTGCAACTTTTTTCAATTTTAAAAAGCTTTAGTACCTAATATAAGAGCGTATTAGGCGTCATTTTGCGCCGTCGAAACGAAATTTTGCGCCCTCCTGTATAACAAGTTATTTGAAAAATCCTATTTTTCCGAACTACCTAAAAGCGTGAAGTTGGCCGCTTTTTGAATTTTGAAAAAGTTGTTGTACCAAATTTAAGCGGGTGTTATGCGCCATTTTGCGCCGTTGAAATGAAATTTTGCGCCCTCGTGTGTAAAAGGTTATTTTAAAAAAAATTATTTTTCCGAACTACTTAAAAGCGTGAAGTTGCCCGCGACCTTTTTTTGAATTTTGAAAAAGCTTGTGTTCCAAATTTAAGGGTAATTAGGCGCCACTTTCCGCCGTCGAAACGAAAGTTTGCGCCCTCCTGTGCAACAAGTTATTTGAAAAACTATTTTCCGGACAACCTAAAAGCGTGAAGTTGGTCGCGCCTTTTTTTGAATATTGAAAAAGCTTTTGTACCAAATTTAAGTGGTAATTAGGCGCCATTTTGCGCCGTTGAAATGAACTTTTACCCTCTGTCGTGTAACAAGTTATTTGAAAAAAACTAAATTCCCGAACTGCCTAAAAGCGTGAAGTTGGCCGCGACTTTTTGCATTTTGAAAAAATTTATGTTCCACAATTAAGTAGTATTTAGGCGCCATTTTGTGCTGTTGAAACGAAATTTGGCGCCTTCTTGTGTAACAAGTTATTTGAAAAAACTATTTTTCCGAACTACCTAAAAGCGTGAAGTTGGCCGCGACTTTTTGAATTTTGAAAACCTTTTGTACTAAATTTAAGCAATAATTAAGCGCCATTTTGCGCCGTCGAAACTAAATTTTGCGCCCTCTTGCGTAACAAGTTATTTGAAAAAACTATTTTCACCACTACCTAAAAGCGTGAAGTTTGCTGCTGCTTTTTGAATTTTAAGAAAGTTTTGTACCAAATTTGAGTGGTAATTATGCACCATTTTGCGCTGGTCAAACGAAATTTTGCGCCTTCCTGTGTAACAGGTTATTTGAAAAACTATTTTCCGAACTACCGAAAATCCTGAAGTTGGCTGCACCTTTTTGACTTTTGAAAAAGCCTTTGTACCAAATTTAAGCGGGTATTAGGCGTCATTTAGCGCCGTCGAAACGAAATTTTGCGTCCTCCTGTGTAAAAAGTTATTTTAAAAAAAAAAATTTTCCGAACTACTTAAAAGCGTGAAGTTGGCCGCGACTTTTTTTGAATTTTGAAAAGCTTTTGTACCAAATTTAAGCGGTTATTAGGCGCCATTTTGCGCCGTTGAAATGAAATTTTACCCCCTGTCGTGTAACAAGTTATTTGGAAAAAACTAAATTTCCGAACTACCTAAAATCGCGAAGTTGGCCGCGACGTTTTGAATTTTAAAAAAAAATTTTGTACTACAATTAAGCAGTATTTAGGCGCCATTTTGTGCTGTTGAAACAAAATTTGGTGCCTTCCTGTGTAAGAAGTTATTTGAAAAATACTAAATTTTGCAACTACGTAAAAGCGTGAAGTTGGCCGCGATTTTTTGAATTTTGAAAAAGTTTTTGTACCAAATTTAAGCAGTAATTAGGCCATTTTGCGCCATTGAAACGAAATTTTGCGCGTTGTTGTGTAACCAGTTATTCGAAAAGAACTATTTTTCCGAACTACTTAAATGCTGAAGTTGCCCGCAACTTTTGAATTTTGAAAAAAAATTTTTACCGCAATTTAGGGGTAATTAGGCGCCATTTTGCACCGCTGAAACGAAATTTTGCGCCTTTTTGTGTAACAAGTTATTTGAAAAAACTATTTTTCCGAACCACCTAGAAGCGTGAAGTTGGCCGCGACTTCTTTGAATTTTGAAAAAAAAATGTATCACAATTAAGCTGTAATTAAGCGCCACTTTGCGCCGTTGAAACGAAATTTTGCGCTTTCCTGTGTGACAAGTTATTTAAAAAACTATTTTCCGAACTACTTAAAAGCGTGAAGTTGGCAGCGACATTTTGAATTTTGAATTAAGTTTTTGTACCAAATTTAAGCAGTAATTAGGCCATTTTGCGCAGCTGAAACGAAATTTTGCGCCTTGTGTAACCAGTTATTTGAAAAGAACTATTTGTCTCGACTACTTAAAAGGTGAAGTTGGCCGCGACTTTTTGAAATTTGAAAAGTTTTTGCACCAAATTTAAGCGGTAATTAAGCGCCATTTGCGCCGTTTGAAATGAAATTTTGCGCCCTCCTGTGTAACAAGTTATTTGAAAAACTATTTTTCCGAACTACCTAAAAGCGTGAAGTTGGCCGCGACTTTTTGAATTTTGAAAAGTTTTGTACCAAATTTAAGCGGTAATTAAGCGCCATTCTGCTTTGTTGAAACGAACTTTTGGGCCCTCTTGTGTAACAAGTTATAAGAAAAAAACTATTTTCCCCCACTACCTAAAAGCGTGAAGTTTGCCGCTGTTTTTTTGAATTTTAAGAAAGTTATTGTACCAAATTTGAGTGGTAATTATGCGCCATTTTGCGCTGGTCAAACGAAATTTTGCGCCTTCCTGTGTAACAGGTTATTTGAAAAAACTGTTTTTCCGAACTACCGAAAATCCTGAAGTTGGCTGCACCTTTTTTGACTTTTGAAAAAGCCTTTGTACCAAATTTAATCGGGTATTAGGCGTCATTTTGCGCCGTCGAAACGAAATTTTGCGCCCTCCTGTGTAAAAAGTTATTTTAAAAAAAATTATTTTTCCGAACTACTTAAAAGCGTGAAATTGGCCGCGACTCTTTTTGAATTTTGAAAAGCTTTTGTACCAAATTTAAGCGGTTATTAGGCGCCATTTTGCGCCGTTGAAATTAAATTTTACCCCCTGTCGTGTAACAAGTTATTTGAAAAAAACTAAATTTCCGAACTACCTAAAATCGCGAAGTTGGCCGCGACTTTTTGAATTTTGAAAAAAATTTTGTACTACAATTAAGCAGTATTTAGGCGCCATTTTATGCTGTTGAAAGTAATTTGGTGCCTTCTTGTGTAAGAAGTTATTTGAAAAAAACTAAATTTCTCAACTACGTAAAAGCGTGAAGTTGGCCGCGACTTTTTTAATTTTTGAAAAAAATTTTGTACCAATTTTAAGTGGGTATTAGGCGCCATTTTGCGCCGTTGAAACGAAATTCTGAGCCCTCCTGTATAACAATTTGTTTGAAAAAAACTATTTTTGCGAACTATCTAAAAGGGTGAAGTTGGCCGCGATTTTTTGAATTTTGAAAAAGTTTTTGTACCAAATTTAAGCAGTAATTAGGCCATTTTGCGCCGTTGAAACGAAATTTTGCGCCTTGTGTAACCAATTATTAGAAAAGAACTATTTTTCCGAACTACTTAAAAGCTGAAGTTGGCCGCGACTTTTTTGAATTTTGAAAAAAATTTTTTACCGCAATTAAGCGGTAATTAGGCGCCATTTTGCGCCGCTGAAACGAAATTTTGCGCCCTTTTGTGTAACAAGTTATTTGAAAAACTATTTTTCCGAACGACCTAAAAGCGTGAAGTTGGCCACTACTTCTTTGAATTTTGAAAAAGTTTTTGTACCAAATTTAAGCGGGTGTTATGCGCCATTTTGCGCCGGTGAAATGAAATTTTGCGCCCTCGTGTGTAAAAGGTTATTTTAAAAAAAATTATTTTTCCGAACTACTTAACAGCGTGAAGTTGCCCGCGACCTTTTTTTGAATTTTAAAAAAGCTTTTGTTTCGAATTTAAGGGTAATTAGGCGCTACTTTCCGCCGTCGAAACGAAAGTTTGCGCCCTCCTGTGCAACAAGTTATTTGAAAAGAACTATTTTTCCGAACTACTTAAAAGCTGAAGTTGGCCGCGACGTTTTTGAATGTAAAAAAAAATTTTTACCGCAATTAAGCGGTAATTAGGCGCCATTTTGCGACGCTGAAGTTAAATTTTTGCGCCCTTTTGTGTAACAAGTTATTTGAAAAACTATTTTTCCGAACTACCTAAAAGCGTGAAGTTGGCCACTACTTCTTTGAATTTTGAAAAAGTTTTTGTACCAAATTTAAGCGGTTATTAGGCGCCATTTTGCGCCGTTGAAATAAAATTTTGCGCTGTCCTGTGTAACAGGTTATTTGAAAAAGCTATATTTCCGAACTACCGAAAATCCTGAAGTTGGCTGCAACTTTTTTCAATTTTGAAAAGCTTTTGTACCTAATATAAGCGCGTATTAGGCGTCATTTTGCGCCGTCGAAACGAAATTTTGCGCCCTCCTGTATAACAAGTTATTTGAAAAACCCTATTTTTCCGAACTACCTAAAAGCGTGAAGTTGGCCGCTACTACTTTGAATTTTGAAAAAGTCTTTGTACCAAATTTAAGTGGTAATTAGGCCATTTTGCGCCGTTGAAACGAAATTTTGCGCCTTGTGTAACCAGTTATTTGAAGAGAACTATTTGTCTCGACTACTTAAAAGTGTGAAGTTGGCCGCGACTTTTTTGAATTTTGAAAAAGTTTTTGTACTAAAATTAAGCGATAATTAAGCGCCATTTTGCGCCGTCGAAACTAAATTTTGCGCCTTCTTGCGTAACAAGTTATTTGAAAAAAACTATTTTTTCCCACTACCTAAAAACGTGAAGTTTGCCGCTGCTTTTTTGAATTTTAAGAAAGTTATTGTACCAAATTTGAGTGTTAATTATGCGCCATTTTGCGCTGGTCAAACGAAATTTTGCGCCTTCCTGTGTAACAGGAGTTAAGGTTCGTGGCTTCGAACGGTCCTTTTTAAAAAGACTTCTTTGGTCCTTAACACATTTATTTGTTTTACAGATTTGAACAATTACAATTTTGAATTAATTTATTCTAAGTCGAATAGTTAATACTTAATTGTACAATGAGTTATCTACGAACTGCAAGGTAAAAGCTGAACGTTTGATGAACTGACTGGAAGCGGAGCTCCCGGCCTTTTTATAATCTCCCTACCTCTTTACAATTCTGTGGGAACCTGCGAACCTATGTCCGCTTACACTTCATAATACATAGTTGCTATCTTAAAAGCTATTCATAATTATAATGTTGCAGGCTTATTCTGCGTAATCTCGGTACGTGACATCCTACGACCGTCTGTGACCTGACATCTGCAGTGTCACTTATCCTTGTGATACTTTGTAGCGTTTCCACTCGTGGGAACTGAAATCATCTTAATAAATTGTAATAAAATGTTGCAACGACATTGTTGCACTGTCCTAACATTTGTTTCTTAATATTTTCTAATAAAGATATTAGTTTTATATGTATAATAGATGGGGGATCCTATAACTCAGGTTATTTGAAAAAACTATTTTTCCGAACTACCGAAAATCCTGAAGTTGGCTGCACCTTTTTTGACTTTTGAAAAAGCCTTTGTACCAAATTTAAGCGGGTATTAGGCGTCATTTTGCGCCGTCGAAACGAAATTTTGCGCCCTCCTGTGTAAAAAGTTATTTTAAAAAAAATTATTTTTCCGAACTACTTAAAAGCGTGAAGTTGCCCGCGACTTTTTTTGAATTTTGAAAAAACTTTTGTTCCAAATTTGAGCGGTAATTAGGCGCCACTTTCCGCCGTCGAAACAAAATTTTCGCGCCCTCCTGTGTAAAAAGTTATTTGAAAAAAACTATTTTTCTGAAACTAAAAGCGTGAAGTTGACCGCGACTTTTTTTGAATTTTGAAAAGCTTTTGTACCAAATTTAAGCGGTTATTAGGCGCCATTTTGCGCCGTTGAAATGAAATTTTACCCCCTGTCGTGTAACAAGTTATTTGAAAAAAACTAAATTTTCGAACTACCTAAAATCGCGAAGTTGGCCGCGACTTTTTGAATTTTGAAAAAAATTTTGTATTACAATTAAGCAGTATTTAGGCGCCATTCTGTGCTGTTGAAACCAAATTTGGTGCCTTCCGTAACAAGTTATTTGAAAAAAAATAAATTTCTCAACTACGTAAAAGCTTGAAGTTGGCCGCGACTTTTTAATTTTTGAAAAAATTTTTGTACCAATTTTAAGCGGGTATTAGGCGCCATTTTGCGCCACTGAAACGAAATTTTGCACCCTTTTGTGTAACAAGTTATTTGAAAAAACTATTTTTCCGAACTACCGATAATCCTGAAGTTGGCTGCACCTTTTTTGAATTTTGAAAAAGCTTTTGTACCAAATGTAAGCGCGTATTAGGCGTCATTTTGCGCTGTCGTAACAAAATTTTGCGCCCTCCTGTGTAACAGGTTATTTGAAAAAACTATTCCTAACTACCGAAAATCCTGAAGTTGGCTGCACCTTTTTTGAATTTTGAAAAAGCTTTTGTTTCAAATTTAAGCGGGTATTAGGCGTCATTTTGCGCTGTCGAAACGAAATTTTGAGCCCTCCTGTATAACAAGTTATTTGAAAAACCCTATTTTTCCGAACTACCTAAAAGCGTGAAGTTGGCCGCGACTTTTTTGAATTTTGAAAAGCTTTTGTACCAAATTTAAGAGGTAATTAGGCGCCATTTTGCGCCGTTAAAATGAAATTTTACCCCTTGTCGTGTAACAAGTTATTTGAAAAAAACTAAATTTCCGAACTACCTAAAAGCGCGAAGTTGGCCGCGATTCTTTGAATTTTTAAAAAAATTTTGTACTACAATTAAGCAGTATTTAGGCGCCATTCAGTGCTGTTGAAACGAATTTTGGTGCCTTCCTGTGTAACAAGTTATTTGAAAAAAACTAAATTTCCCCTAAATTTCCCTGTTCAAACAAAATTTTGCGCCCTCCTGTATAACAAGTTATTTGAAAAACCCTATTTTTCCGAACTACCTAAAATATTAAAGTTGGCAGCGACTTTTTTAATTTTGAAAAAGTTTTTGTACCAAATTTAAGCAGTAATTATGCCATTTTGCGCCGTTGAAACGAAAATTTGCACCTTGTTGTGTAACCAGTTATTTGAAAAGAACTATTTTTCCGAACTACTTAAAAGCTGAAGTTGGCCGCGTCTTTTTTGAATTTTGAATAAAGTTTTTGTACCAAATTTAAGCAGTAATTAGGCCATTTTGCGCCGTTGAAGCAAAATTTTGCGCCTTGCGTAACCAGTTATTTGAAAAGAACTATTTTTCCCAACTACTTAAAAGATGAAGTTGGCCGCGACTTTTTTGAAATTTAAAAAAGTCTTGGTACCAAATTTAAGCGGTAATTAAGCGCCATTCTGCGCCGTTAAATGAAATTTTGCGCCCTCCTGTGTAACAATATCCCGAGAATGTAGCTTGCATTGTGAGCATTTTAACCAAGAAAAATAATGTTCCAAATGGTTTACAGTATCCATAAAAAATAGTTCAGCCAAATGCTGAGGCGTAGGGATACCGAAAATTAGCCCGAGGATGTAGCTTGCACTTTGCGAATTTCAACCAAGTAAAATAATGTTCCAAATGGTTCACAGTATCCATCAATAATAGAGCTGCCAAATGGTGATGCGGGGGATACTGAAAAATATCCCGGGTATGTAGCTTGCATTGTGCGCATTTCAACCAAGCAAAATAATGTTCCAAATGGTTCACGATATCCATAAATAATAGAACATCCAAATGCTGAGGCGTAGGGATACCAAAAATTGGCCCGAAGATGTAGCTTGCATTGTGCGCATTTCAACCAAGCAAAATAATGTTCCAAATGGTTCACGGTATCCATAAAAGATAGTTCAGCCAAATGCTGAGGTGTAGGGATACCGAAAATTGGCCCGAGGATGTAGCTTGCATTGTGCGAATTTCAACCAACTAAAATAATGATCCAAATGGTTCAGAGTACCCATAAATAATAGAGTAGCCAAATGCTGCAGCGTAGGGATGCCGATAGATATACCGAGAATGTAGCTTACATTGTGTGAATTTCAACCAAGTAAAATAATGTTTCCAATGGTTCACAGTATCCATAACAGCTAGAGCAGTCGTAAGGTGAGGCACAGGGATACCGAAAATGGCCTATGATGTAGCTTGCATTGTGCAAATTTCAACCGAGTAAAATAATGTTCCAAATTATTTGCTGTATCCATATATAATAGAGTAGCCAAATGCTGAGGCGTAGGGATACCGAGAAATGACCCGAAGATGTAACTTGCATTGTGCGACTTCAACCAAGTACAATTATGTTTCAAATGGTTCACAGTATCCATAAATAAAAGAGCAGCCTAATGCTGAGGCGTAGGGAAACCGAAAATTATCCCGAGAATGTAGCTTGCATTGTGCGCATTTTAACCAAGCAAAATAATGTTCCAAATGGTTCACAGTATCCACAAAAAATAGTTCAGCTAAATGCTGAGGCGTAGGGATATCGAAAATTGACCCGAGGATGTAGCTTGCACTTTGCGAATTTCAACCAATTAAAATAATGTTTCAAATGGTTCACAGTATCCATAAATAATAGAGCTGCCAAATGGTGAGGCGTAGGGATACCGAAAAATTACCCGGGTATGTAGCTTGCATTGTGCGCATTTCAACCAAGCAAAATAATATTCCAAATGGTTCACGGTATCCATAAATAATAGAGCATCCAAATGCTGAGGCGTAGGAATACCAAAAATTGGCCCGATGATGTAGCTTGCATTGTGCGCATTTCAACCTAGCAAAATAATGTTCCAAATGGTTCACATTATCCATAAAAAATAGTTCAGCCATATGCTGAGGTGTAGGGATACCGAAAATTGGCCCGAGGATGTAGCTTGCATTGTGCGAATTTCAACCAAGTAAAATAATGATCCAAATGGTTCACAGTACCCATAAATAATAGAGTAGCCAAATGCTGAAGCGTAGGGATGCCGATAAATTTTACTGAGAATGTAGCTTGCATTGTGCGAATTTCAACCAAGTAAAATAATGTTCCAAATTATTCGCAGTATCCATAAATAATAGAGTAGCCAAATGCTGAGGCGTAGGGATACCGAGAAATGACCCGAGGATGTAACTTGCATTGTGCGACTTCAACCAAGTACAATAATGTTCCAAATGGTTCACAGTATCCATAAATAAAAGAGCAGCCTAATGCTGAGGCGTAGGGAAACCGAAAAATATCCCTAGAATGTAGCTTGCATTGTGCGCATTTTAACCAAGCAAAAAAATGTTTCAAATGGTTCACAGTATCCATAAAAAATAGTTCAGCCAAATGCTGAGGCGTAGGGATACCGAAAATTAGCCCGAGGATGTAGCTTGCACTTTGCGAATTTCAACCAAGTAATATAATGTTCCAAATGGTTCACAGTATCCATAAATAAAAGAGCAGCCTAATGCTGAGGCGTAGGGAAACCGAAAAATATCCCTAGAATGTAGCTTGCATTGTGCGCATTTCAACCAAGCAAAATAATGTTCCAAATGGTTCACAGTATCCATAAAAAATAGCTCAGCCAGATGCTGACGCGTAGGGATACCAAAAATTGGCCCGTGGATGTAGCTTGCATTGTGCGAATTTCAGCCAAGTAAAATAATGATTCAAATGGTTCAGAGTACTCATAAATAATAGACTAGCCAAATGCTGAAGCGTAGGGATGCCGATAAATATACCGAGAATGTAGCTTACATTGTGCGAATTTCAACCAAGTAAAATAATGTTTCCAATGGTTCACAGTATCCATAACTGCTAGAGCAGCCGTATGGTGAGGCATAGGGATACCGAAAATGGCCCGATGATGTAGCTTGCATTGTGCAAATTTCAACCGAGTAAAATAATGTTCCAATATATTTGCAGTATCCATATATAATAGAGTAGCCAAATGCTGAGGCGTAGGGATACCGAGAAATGACCCGAAGATGTAACTTGCATTGTGCGACTTCAATCAAGTACAATAATGTTCCAAATGGTTCACAGTATCCATAAATAAAAGAGCAGCCTAATGCTGAGGCGTAGGGAAACCGAAAAATATCCCGAGAATGTAGCTTGTATTGTGCGCATTTTAGATAAGCAAAATAATGTTCCAAATGGTTCACGGTATCCATAAATAATAGGGCATCCAAATGCTGAGGCGTAGGGATACCAAAAATTGGCCCGATGATGTAGCTTGCATTGTGCGCATTTCAACCTAGCAAAATAATGTTCCAAATGGTTCACATTATCCATAAAAAATAGTTCAGCCATATGCTGAGGTGTAGGGATACCGAAAATTGGCCCGAGGATGTAGCTTGCATTGTGCGAATTTCAACCAAGTAAAATAATGATCCAAATGGTTCACAGTACCCATAAATAATAGAGTAGCCAAATGCTGAAGCGTAGGGATGCCGATAAATTTTACTGAGAATGTAGCTTGCATTGTGCGAATTTCAACCAAGTAAAATAATGTTCCAAATTATTCGCAGTATCCATAAATAATAGAGTAGCCAAATGCTGAGGCGTAGGGATACCGAGAAATGACCCGAGGATGTAACTTGCATTGTGCGACTTCAACCAAGTACAATAATGTTCCAAATGGTTCACAGTATCCATAAATAAAAGAGCAGCCTAATGCTGAGGCGTAGGGAAACCGAAAAATATCCCTAGAATGTAGCTTGCATTGTGCGCATTTTAACCAAGCAAAAAAATGTTTCAAATGGTTCACAGTATCCATAAAAAATAGTTCAGCCAAATGCTGAGGCGTAGGGATACCGAAAATTAGCCCGAGGATGTAGCTTGCACTTTGCGAATTTCAACCAAGTAATATAATGTTCCAAATGGTTCACAGTATCCATAAATAAAGAGCGCCAAATGGTGAGGGTGGGGAACGAAAATATCCGGATGTAGCTTGCATTGTGCGCATTTCAACCAAGCAAAATAATGTTGGCAAATCCGGTTTTACAAAAATCAAGTGCAAAGCAAATGCTGAGGCGTAGATACCAAATTGGCCCGAGATGTAGCTTGCATTGTGCGCATTTCAACCTAGCAAAATAATGTTCCAAATGGTTCACATTATCCATAAAATAGTTCAGCCATATGCTGAGGTGTAGGATACCGAAAATTGGCCGAGGATGTAGCTTGCATTGTGCGAATTTCAACCAAGTAAAATAATGATCCAAATGGTTCACAGTACCCATAAATAATAGTAGCCAAATGCTGAAGCGTAGGGATGCCGATAAATTTTACTGAGAATGTAGCTTGCATTGTGCGAATTTCAACCAAGTAAAATAATGTTCCAAATTATTCGCAGTATCCATAAATAATAGAGTAGCCAAATGCTGAGGCGTAGGGACGAGAAATGACCGAGGATGTAACTTGCATTGTGCGACTTCAACCAAGTACAATAATGTTCCAAATGGTTCACAGTATCCATAAAAAGAGCAGCCTAATGCTGAGGCGTAGGAAACCGAAATATCCCTAGAATGTAGCTTGCATTGTGCGCATTTTAACCAAGAAAAATGTTTCAAATGGTTCACAGTATCCATAAAAATAGTTCAGCCAAATGCTGAGGCGTAGGGATACCGAAAATTAGCCCGAGGATGTAGCTTGCACTTTGCAATTTCAACCAAGTAATAATGTTCCAAATGGTTCACAGTATCCATAAAAAAGAGCGCCAATGTGAGGGTGAAACCGAAAAATATCCGAATGTAGCTTGCATTGTGCATTTCAACCAAGCAAAATAATGTTCCAAATGGTTCACGTATCCATAAAAATAGCACCAATGCTGAGCGTAGGGATACCAAAATTGGCCCGTGGATGTAGCTTGCATTGTGCGAATTTCACCAAGTAAAATAATGATTCAAATGGTTCAAGTACCATAAATAATAGACAGCCAAATGCTGAAGCGTAGGGATCCGAAAATATCCGAGAATGTAGCTTCATTGTGCGAATTTCAACCAAGAAAATAATGTTTCCAATGTTCAGTATCCATAATGTGAGCACCATGGTGAGGCTAGGGATACCGAAAATGGCCAGATGTATCATTTCAATTCACCAGTAAAATAATGTTCCAAATTTTAGTATCCATAATAAAGAGAGCAAATGCTAGGCGTAGGGATACCGAAAATACCCGAAGATGTAACTTGCATTGTGCGATTAACAAGAAATAATGTTCCAAATGGTTCACAGTATCCATAAAAAGCAGCCAATGCTGAGGCGTAGAAACCGAAATTCCGAGAATGTAGCTTGATTTGCGATTTAAAAGAAAATAATGTTCCAAATGGTTCACGTATCCATAAAAATAGGCACCAAATGCTGAGGGTAGGGATACCAAAAATTGGCAGATGTAGCTTGCATTGTGCGATTTCAACCAGAAAATAATGTTCCAAATGGTTCACATTATCCATAAAAATAGTCAGCCAATGCTGAGGTAGGGATACCGAAAATTGGCCCGAGGATGTAGCTTGCATTGTGCGAATTTCAACCAAGTAAAATAATGTCCAAATGGTTCACAGTACCCATAAATATAGAGAGCCAAATGCTGAAGCTAGGGATCCGAAAATTTTACTGAGAATGTAGCTTGCATTGTGCGAATTTCAACCAAGTAAAATAATGTTCCAAATTATTCCAGTATCCATAAATAATAGAGTAGCCAAATGCTGAGGCGTAGGGATACCGAAAATGACCCGAGGATGTAACTTGCATTGTGCGACTTCAACCAAGTACAATAATGTTCCAAATGGTTCACAGTATCCATAAATAAAAGAGCAGCCTAATGCTGAGGCGTAGGGAAACCGAAAAATATCCCTAGAATGTAGCTTGCATTGTGCGCATTTTAACCAAGCAAAAAAATGTTTCAAATGGTTCACAGTATCCATAAAAAATAGTTCAGCCAAATGCTGAGGCGTAGGGATACCGAAAATTAGCCCGAGGATGTAGCTTGCACTTTGCGAATTTCAACCAAGTAATATAATGTTCCAAATGGTTCACAGTATCCATAAATAATAGAGCTGCCAAATGGTGAGGTGTGGGGATACTGAAAAATATCCCGGGTATGTAGCTTGCATTGTGCGCATTTCAACCAAGCAAAATAATGTTCCAAATGGTTCACGGTATCCATAAATAATAGAGCATCCAAATGCTGAGGCGTAGGGATACCAAAAATTGGCCCGATGATGTAGCTTGCATTGTGCGCATTTCAACCAAGTAAAATAATGATCCAAATGGTTCACAGTACCCATAAATAATAGAGTAGCCAAATGCTGAGGCGTAGGGATACCGAGAAATGACCCGAAGATGTAACTTGCATTGTGCGACTTCAAGCAAGTACAATAATGTTCCAAATGGTTCACAGTATCCATAAATAAAAGAGCAGCCTAATACTGACGCGTAGGGATACCGAAAAATATCCCGAGAATGTAGCTTGCATTGTGCGCATTTCAAACAAGCGAAATAATGATCCAAATTATTCGCAGTATCTATAAATAGTCGAGCACTCAAATGCTGAGGCGTAGGGATACCGAGAAATGGCCCGAGGATGTAACTTGCACTGTGCGACTTCAACCAAGTACAATAGTGTTCCAAATGGTTTACAGTATCCATAACTAAATGAGCAGTTAAATGCTCAGGCGTAGGGATACCGAAAAATATCCCGAGAATGTAGCTTGCATTGTGCGCATTTTAACCAAGCAAAATAATGTTCCAAATGGTTCACAGTATCCATAAAAAATAGTTCAGCCAAATGCTGAGGCGTAGGGATACCGAAAATTGGCCCGAGGATGTAGCTTGCACTTTGCGAATTTCAACCAAGTAAAATAATGTTCCAAATGGTTCACAGTATCCATAAAAAATAGTTCAGCCAAATGCTGAGGTGTAGGGATACCGAAAATTGGCCCGAGGATGTAGCTTGCATTGTGCGAATTTCAACCAAGTAAAATAATGTTCCAAATGGTACACAGTATCCATAAATAATAGACCAGCCAAATGCTGAGGCATAGGGATACCGATAAATGGCCCGAGGATGTAGCTTGCATTGTGCGAATTTCAACCAAGTAAAATAATGTTTCCAGTGGTTCACAGTATCCATAACTGCTAGAGCAGCCGTATGGTGAGGCATAGGGATACCGAAAATGGCCTGATGATGTAGCTTGCATTGTGCGAATTTCAACCAAGTAAAATAATGTTCCAAATTATTTGCAGTATCCATAAATAATAGAGTAGCCAAATGGTGAGGCGTAGGGATACCGAGAAATGACCCGAAGATGTAACTTGCATTGTGCGATTTCAACCAAGTATAATAATGTTCCAAATGGTTCACAGTATCCATAAATAAAAGAGCAGCCTAATGCTGAGGCGTAGGGAAACCGAAAAATATCCCGAGAATGTAGCTTGCATTGTGCGCATTTTAACCAAGCAAAATAATGTTCCAAATGGTTCACAGTATCCATAAAAAATAGTTTAGCCAAATGCTGAGGCGTAGGGATACCGAAAATTGGCCCGAGGATGTAGCTTGAACTTTGCGAATTGCAACCAAGTAAAATAATGTTTCAAATGGTTCACAGTATCCATAAATAATAGAGCTGCCAAATGGTGAGGGGTAAAGATACCGAAAAATATCCCGTGTATGTAGCTTGCATTGTGCGCATTTCAACCAAGCAAAATAATGTTCCAAATGGTTCACGGTATCCATAAATAATAGAGCATCCAAATGCTGAGGCGTAGGGATACCAAAAATTGGCCCGATGATGTAGCGCATTTCAACCAAGCAAAATAATGTTCCAAATGGTTCACAGTATCCATAAAAAATAGCTCAGCCAAATGCTGACGCGTAGGGATACCGAAAATTGGCCCGATGATGTAGCGAATTTCAACCAAGTAAAATAATGTTTCAAATGGTTCACAGTAGCCATAAATAATAGAGCTGCCAAATGGTGAGGCGTAGGGATACCGAATAATATCCCGGGTATGTAGCTTGCATTGTGCGCATTTCAACCAAGCAAAATAATGTTCCAAATGGTTCGCGGTATCCATAAATAATAGAGCATCCAAATGCTGAGGCGTAGGGATACCAAAAATTGGCCCGATGATGTAGCTTGCATTGTGCGCATTTCAACCAAGCAAAATAATGTTCCAAATGGTTCACAGTATCCATAAAAAATAGCTCAGCCAAATGCTGAGGCGTAGGGATACCAAAAATTGGCCCGAGGATGTAGCTTGCATTGTGCGAATTTCAACCAAGTAAAATAATGATCCAAATGGTTCAGAGTACCCATAAATAATAGAGTAGCCAAATGCTGAGGGGTAGGGATACCGAAAAATTTCCCGAGAATGTAGCTTGCATTGTGCGAATTTCAACCAAGTAAAATAATGTTCCAAATGGTTCACAGTATCCATAAATAATAGACCAGCCAAATGCTGAGGCGTAGGGATACCAAAATTGGCCCGAGGATGTAGCTTGCATTGTGCAATTTCAACCAAGTAAAATAATGTTCCAAATGGTTCACAGTATCCATAAATAATACTAGCCAAATGCTGAGCCGTAGGGATACCAAATCCCGAGGATTCAGTATCGCACTGTAGCAATTTAGCCAAGTAAAATAATGTTCCAAATGGATACTGTGACCATTTGACATTATTACTTTGAAATTGCACAACAAGCTACATCCTGGGATACTCGGTATCCCACGCTGCAGCATTTGGCATGCATTTATTATGTTATGGATACTGTGACCATTTGGAACATTATTTTACTTGGTTGAAATTGCACAATGCAAGCTACATCCTCGGGCATATTATCGGTATCCCTACGCCTCAGCATTTGGTTGGTCTATTATTTATGGATACTGTGTACCATTAAGAACATTATTTTAGTTGGCTGAAATTTGCACAATGGAAGCTGCATCCTCGGGATTTTTTTCGGTATCCCTACGCCTCAGCATTTGACTAGTCTATTATTTATGAATATTGTGAACCATTTGGTACTTTATTTTGCTTGGTTGAAATTGCACAATGCAAGCTACATCCTCGGGCCATTTTCGGTATCCCTACGCCTCAGCATTTGGCTGTCTATTATTTATGGATACTGTGACCATTTGGAACATTATTTTAGCTTGGTTGAAATTGCACAATGAAGCTCATCCTCGATTTCGGTATCCCTACGCCTCAGCATTTGTTGTCTATTATATGGATACTGTGATTGACTATTTTGGTTGCACGACAGATATTTAATAGTGAACCAAACAAGCACACTCGTTAAAATTCATCAATATGAAGATCAACGCGAATTTATAAAATTTAAATTAGAAAGTGATGATAATTTAAATAAAAACTTATTATCCATTTTAAATTTAAATGTAAAGGATAAAACAATTAAAGTACTTATTGATGCAGGAGCAAAAGCATCACTGACTTTATAAGTATTTTTTTAAATAAAAGGTTGAAAAAATCAAAAAATTTGCTAAAGTTACTTATTTGCAATCATAAATAAGTTTTCATATAATAAATTTTGAGTTCCAGGTGGAAAACGATAAAAAATCCGTTACTTTCCGTTAATTTTTGTGCAAGGTTAAATTCCATGTTTCGGTGCTATAAGAAGTTATATACTTCAGGAGTTTAAAATCTTGTTACAAAATTGTTAAAGCCTCAAGGTAATCGTTTACAATAACACTCTATCATTAGGAATTGTAAGTAATACATTATTATTTTCAAATATATTAAGGTTTTCCAAGTTGTTTTATAAACACTGCTTGTGGCTCGTCTTAGTTTTGTTAAGTAGATAATGATCTCCGAGACAAATCGACCCTATGAACCGCTAGGGTAATATTATCGCATCCATTCCATCCTCCGCAGAGTTTGTAATGGGGTTGTTGATACTACAACTTACGTTTAAGAAATAAGACAGTGCTTTAACCTGTGTTTTTAGCGCAAAACCTAAGGACTATAATACCGCTTTTCACTTCAAAGATTTCGATCTGTTGCTCTGTTATACGAGAATGGGCCACTGATGAATTTCCATGGTCTGAGCCCGGTTAAATCCTGCACGACAGCAATGTAGTTCCGTCGGGGTGACGATCTGTAACTTGTTATTAAATGTGAGTAGTTTACTCTCTCGACGAATTTGTCAATGTTTTTACGAAAAGCCGGTTGTATTAAACAACCTCCCATAAAGCTCGAGACGCGAATACTCTCGATAACCAAATTAAAAATAAAACTACCATCCTTTCAATCCATAGGAAACTTTTTGTAAAATAGGAATTATATTTAAAATTTCAATTTTTTTGGTTTCAGATATTTTATTAAAAGAAAACAACTTAAGTAAGTTCTTATTTAAAATTTGTATCAATTAAAGGTTTCTTTATGTAATGATTTGCAAAAGTAGAAGTCGCTTATTATTCCATTTTTATAAATTATAATTTAGCTAATCTGTACATGTAAATGAAATGCCAGATATGACAAATTATTGTTAAGATCCGAAATTTAAATGGGAAAATTATTTACGTATCCTGTTTGAATAATTAAAGCTAAAAACCTTTCAATTTTTTTGGTTTCAGATATTTTATTAAAAGAAAACAACTTAAGTAAGTTCCTATTTGAAATTTGTATCAATTATAGCTTTCTCATTTGCGAGAGACCTGCCTAAGTTAATTATGTTAAAAGGTTTCTTTGTGTAATGATTTGCAAAAGTAGAAGTTACTTATTATTCCTTTTTTATAAATTGAAATTTAGCTAATCTGTACATGTAAATGAAATGCCAGATATGACAAATTATTGTTAAGATCCGAAATTTAAATGGGAAAATTATTTACGTATCCTGTTTGAATAATTAAAGCTAAAAACATGTGACCTTATTTGATAATATTATTTAAAATGAGTTTTAGTAATGTTATGGTAAAAATGTTTACTTTTCAAAAACCAAATAGACTGGTCATTACGTTAGCAGGTTTCTTGTGACCTGTAGTTTAAAATTGCATATGTTAAAATAAACCTCAAAAATGCCCTAATATCTGCAGCTTATGAATGTGTCTTTTACCTTCATTAAAAGATGATCCTTTCGGAAAACGTCACTGGTATTTTAATTCTTTTTATACGACATTTAGGTACAAGCATGCGCGAAAACGTTCAAATGGCAATTGTTTTGAAATTTGAAAAGTAATTTTATTTATTACAAGAAGTGTTTATTGTATTTTGCTAGACTAATTTTATTCAATTTGTGACTTTTTTGTTCTAAAAACAACGACCTCGGTATCCTTAGCTTTTGTATTGCGGTACAATTTATGAACTTGGATGTTTTTAAATTTATTTATAACCGAACATCATCATTCTGATGTGTAGATATAAATCCTTTCTAAATTGCAACTCATTTCATAGCTTTAGCATGCGTTTAGAGAAATGTGTTCCTTGAAAACATCTAAAAAACGCTTCAATAAAACAAAAATGGAATAGGCCAACCCCATAACGAGGGCTTAGTTTGTTAGTGCTGTTAAAGTTTAATTAAAAACTTTATTTGATTCAGCGCAGATAGGTTGAGTGGAAGAGATAACAAATCTGTTGATACAGTGACAGTTAAAATAGTCAGTTGATTATCTGAGAAGCGAGAAACAGAATTGTGTTACGGTAACTTTCTGAAATAGACGATTCTGCATTAAATTACAACGACCCTAATTGAAAACGATAATCTAAATATCTATTTTATTCTCAAATAATAACAAATTCAATATTCAAATACTAAAACCGTTTTGTATAAAAATGTTCCAAAATACGTGAAATATATCCCATAACGCTTTATCAATTTTTTAAAAAACCAAACACAGTTGTTTCTTCTAAACACGTTAAATTCTTTGAAATGTTTTCTTCTCAAACGACTTTAAATGATGTCTCTTACTTGGAAATACGTGCTCGTTATGTTCATTAGTTTTTCGTCGAAAGATTAAAGTTTCGTTATATTTGCTGGTCGTTAAAACTACTTTGAAATATGTTCTTTGGAAAGATTAAATGCTTAAATGTTTTTGTTATTTATCGTATTTTTTGAAGTTCCATTTTGTTATAGCTGCACGCGTTTGTAGCTCACGTTTTATTGGTGGTAACATCCCTTCTCATTAAGCTATTCTAGGAATATTTATAGCGTGGATCGATAATCATACAAACTCCTATACTGTTCGAAAAAGGCAGGCAACTTGATTTGGTTAGCTGTGTTACTGTTTGCCTAAACCCACAGAAATATTTTAAAAAGGTATTTTGCTTTCTGAATTCTAAGAAGGTTTTTGCGTTGTATATATTTTCGATTGCCTTCTCAGAATATTCTATACCAATATCGATGGAAATGGTTTTATATTTTCCTTTCATGTTTTCAAAAGCAGTGTAAATAAAACTCCAACTTTGAAAAAGCTCTTTTATTAATTCGACTTTGATGATTCGACTTCGCTCTTTGATACTTGTGATATACAACGTCTGTTGAGCGTTGTAAAGTCGCGTTTTTAAAATGCGTTTGTGCTTGTACAGTACAATTAAGTTGTTCCAGCCTTTTTCGTGACATAATACCAGAAAGAAGATAGCTCCAGGTACAATATGCTTCTCTGCTTGCTTTATTTTGTGTTGCTGTTCTGGAAGATAGACACTACTTGCTTTTGATTAATTCTACAATACACTGCAGACTGTCGCACGCTTAATACGTGACCAATTACGTATTTATTATGTATAAATTACTGTAAGAATTTTAATGCGTTTAGAGCGCTTTTCTACTGTTTGCTTTTTACTGTTTAAATTAATGTGAACGTCAACAATAGACATTGAAATTTTAATCATACGAAATGCATTTCCTACACCATTTTTTTACTGACTATATTATTATTTCGATATTACTTGTACATATTTAGGGTTTGATTATATAGTAAGTATTTTTGTAATTAAATAGTAAAATTTGTGCTTGATATTTTTCAATGTATACTGTATACTGTATTATATATAAATTCACGCTTTATATACATCACGTTGCAACGAACGATAACGCAAATATGTATTTTTGACGTTTGTAAATATTCTTTTGGGATTGTATGTTTTCCTACATATTCGTAATAGAATTTCTTCGTTACTGAGGTTTCAAATTCTTTTCTTTCTAGGTTACTCATCCTACTCTGCAGCGCTTTTGAGTTAACTCGAATTCTGATTCTTTTGGAGTTCGATTCTGTCCCTGTATTTTGTTGCAGTATTCGGTGTAGACAATTTTCTACTACTTATTGTGCTGTGTTCTTTCTTGTCCGTACATAATACCGATACACGTAACAACTGTGTAGGTCTGTTTACTTTTTAACTTTACTTTTTCTTTTGAATTATTTTTAAATCATTTTAATATACTATGACTTCGCAATGTTATAGAAAATGCTAGTGTTTCGTTGATGGCTTTCTATATTGATTCAAGTTGATCGATATCCTGCATATGTCTTTTAAACAGTATTTTTGATTAAAAGAATTTATTCACGTCTACCGTTTTCTATTAGTTACGTGTGCGCTGTTGTAAACTTTGATCACCAGAGTTAGTAAATGTTTTGACTGGTAATTTAATTTCCCAACATTTATTTACGAAAAAAAATGCATGTTTCTATAAACTTTGTCTAATTATAATCCCTTAACTTTATGTTCCATTCTGAACGGACCTGCACCTTGACGACGTTCAAAAATACTAGAACAGGTAGAATGGCTTGCGCGTTTCAATGAGCTAAAGAGCCGAACTATAGGTTTAACTAAATTAGTGGGGTATTTAGTGAGGAACCAGACTAAAACAGGTTCCCGAAAAAGGGCAGCAGCTTTTTCGGTACTTAGAGGTATGACATTCTAAGACACACTACTGCAATGTGGAAGGCAACGGGAAACCACCACAATACCTCCCAAGTACACTGCGTACAGAAATTGTTAATAAACATGATGGCATCCTCTGGGGTAAAAAATTCCGTAGGTAAAATAGTCCCCCATTCGGATCTCCGGGAGGGGACTACTTCCGTGAACATTCTGCGAGTCGGAGCGTGGAATGTCAGAAGTATGAAACAAGTAGGTGAGCTACAGAACCTGAAACTCAAAATGGATAGGTTAGCACTAGACATAGTAGGAATTAGCGAAATCCGCTGGACAGAGGCGGGGGGTTTTTGGAGTGGAGACTTCAGGGTAATTCGTACAGGATCAGAGGAAGGAAATTCGGGTGTGGGGATAGTTATGCGAAAAAAGATAGGACGACGGGTAGAAAACTACTTACAAAAGAACGAAAGGTTACTCATGGTTATATTTGAATTTAAACCAGTAAATACAGTAATAATACAAGTGTACATGCCCACCTCTAGCTACAGTGAGGAAGAGGTAGAGACGATCTACAAAGATATTGAAGACATACTAAGATCGTAAAAGGACATGAAAATTTAATAATTACGGGGGATTTTAATGCAGTGGTAGGTGAGGGTCGGGAAGGAGCGATAGTAGGTTTATTTGGTTTAGGCACGAGAACTGACGGGAGAAATAAGCTGGTAGAATTTTGCGACAAGAACAACTTAACCATCACAAATACGTCATGCTTGAAGACGATACACGTGGAAGATGCCAGGCGATATAGGAAGATATCAAATAGATTACATTATTGTTAGACAACGGTTTAGAAATCAAGTAAAAGACTGCAGAATCTACCCGGAAGCAGATATAGTCACTGACCACAACATCGTAATTATGAAAGCTGCACTTAAATTTAAAAATCTGAAAAAGAGGAACTGAAAAGGGCACTTTGACTTTGAGGAGCTAAAAGATAAAGATACATATCCATGAAAGATTTGAAAAAAAGTCAATTGGATTGCTGAAAGATATCGGGAAAATTTCTGATACTAAGGAAGTAGAAACAGAATGGAATAACATTAAATCGAGCTTAGACATGGCGGCCAGAAATATTTTGGGGTATACACAAAAAGAAAATAACAAACCATGGATAACAAAGGATATCCTGAATTTAATAGAAGAAAGACGAAAATACAAAAATAGATCAGACGAAACAGGAAAACAGAGATACAAAGCCATAAAATGGGAAATTATTCTCAAATGCAGGAGAGCTAAAGAACAATGGATTGATGAAAAGTGCAACGAGGTACAAACTAAGATGGAAATAGGAAAGACAGATGAAGCATTCAAATTAATTAGAATGAATTTTAGGGATTTAAAACCATATAGCAAAAATATAAGGGATGCGGGAGGAAACGTCATTATAGAAAATGTAGAGAAAGTAGCTAGATGGCAGGAATATATAAGAAATTTATATTCATGAGAGGAATTAATAGCATTAGAACAGGAATCAGACATTGAAAAGGATTACCTGGGATATCTTATACTTAGAGATGAGTTTGAATTAGCATTAAAGAGTCTGAAAAATGGTAAGGCGCCGGGTACAGATAAGGTGCAAGCAGAAACTCTAAAATCTCCTGGACAAGCAGCAACAGAACGTCTCTTCCGACTTGTAAGCTATATGAATGAGACAGGCGAGATACCCAAAGATTTCAAAAGTAACATCATAGTAACTATACAAAAAAAAAAGAGACGCCGATAGATGTGAAAATTTTCGAACAATAAGCTTGACAGCATACGTTTCAAAAATATTAACTAGAATTGTACAAAGACGAATGGAAAAACGAACTGAAGAAATACTGGGAGAAGATTAATTTGGGTTTAGGCGAAACAGGGGAACACGGGAGGCTATTTTAGCTTTGAGGGTGATAATGGAGAAAACAATAGAGAAGGGGGAGAGCGTATATATAGGGTTTGTAGAAAAAGCATTCGACAATGTAAAATGGAAAAAAAATGTTTGAAATACTCCAAAAGATTGGAATGAGTTTTAGGGATAGACATTGCTTATACAAAGAGCAAACAGCGGTAATAAAATTAGAGCAAGAAAGTAGAGAAGTAAATATTAGGAAAGGGGTGAGACAGGCATGTGCCTTATCCCCATTAATTTTTAACTTGTACATAGAAGAGGCAATGAATACTGTCAAATGCAGGAAAACATTTGGAATTTATATGCAGGGACATAAGATTGATATGCTTAGATTTACAGATGATATAGCGGTATTAGCATCTAGCAAAGCAGAGTTAAAAGCTGCTCTTAATGAAATGGAAACAGTTCTAACAGAGAGATATGGTATGAAAATTAACAAGTTCTAGTATGCAAAAGAGGAGAAAATAAATCAAAAAACAAGAATACAAATTGGTAACGAGAACGTACAAGAGGTTAAGAATTTTTGCTACCTAGGAAGTCAAATAACGCAAGATGGGAAAAGCACAAAAGATATAAAACAAAGATTGGCACAAGGTCGTGCTACATTTAACAAGAAAAAGCAACTACTGTGTTCAAAGACCACAAACATAGAAACAAGAAAAAGATTGCTTAAAACATATGTGTGGAGCACAGCACTGTATGGCTGTTAAGCCTGGACAGTAGGAGAAGCAGACAAGAAAAAGGTAGAAGCCTTTAAAATGTGGTGCTACATTCGTATGATGAAGATACCTTGGACAGACAAAGTTAAGAACAAAGAGGTACTAGAAATGGTAGGGGAAGAAAGAACTATGTGGAAAACGGTAAAAATAGGAGAGATAGGATGATAGGCCACATACTAAGACATGAGGGAATAGTGCAGAATGTATTAGAAGCAGAGATAGGAAAAAAAGGGAAGTAGAGGTTGACCTAGGTTAGACTATTGCACACAGATAGTGAAAGATGTAGGCTGTGAGAATTGCAGGGAAATGTGTAGGCTAGCTCAGAATAGAAATCAATGGAGGTGCGCTTCCAACCAGTCGCAAGATGGAAAAACTAATGACAAAAATAATAACTGTACTTAAACATGGTGATTATTATAAGCAACTACAGATATTGGTTTTGCAATACTCTCAACTAATGTTAATTGTGCGAAAGGATTTACTTGAAAACTATTAATATGGCAAATGTCTAAGTGTTGGGGGATCCTTGGCAGCCCCAGGCAGCTTAACCCCCTTTACATACCACTGAATCTCGGTGAAATAGGGCATATAATTAGAAATCAATAGAAGGGAATCGAGCTGTATATAGGCTGTAGGCGGCTCCGTGGCGTAGTGGTATGTGTGTGACTACTACGCCCAAGGTCCCGGGTTCGAATCCCGACACGGTCCGCTTGAAAAATGTTAGGCGAGCATTTTTCACAAAAATACACCCTCGTTCGGATGAGAGGTAAAATGGAGGTCCCGTGTGTGAGTGTTGTTACGCACGTTAAAAATCCCTACCTTGCTTGGAACAACAAGGGTTCGGCAAAATTCCAAATTTTCCAGGTAAAAAAAACTCGCTTCCTGGCCAATGTAGTACCTTCGGGTGGAGCATTGGAAAATCAAATGTAATGTATATAGGCTGTAGGCGACTCCGTGGTGTAGTGGTATGTGTGTGACTACTACGCCCTAGGTCCCGGGTTTGAATGCCGACACGGACCGTCCGCTTGAAAAATGTTAGGCGAGCATTTTTCGCAAAAATACACCCTCGTTCGGATGAGAGGTAAAATGGAGGTCCCGTGTGTGAGTGTTGTCACGCACGTTAAAGATCCCTATCTTGCTTGGAACAGCAAGGATTCGGCAAAATTCAAAATTTTCCAGGTAAAAAAAACTCGCTTCTTGGCCAATGTAGTACCTTCGGGTGGAGCATTGGAAAATCACATGTAATGTATATAGGCTGTGTAATTGGAAATTAAGGTCGGACGAGGAAACGCTCTCAGACCATAAATTAATAACATGGGACGTTGAAATCAAAACAAGCGCAAACGAGCAGCTAACTATATTTCCGCGGTTCTGTAATAAAAAAGCAAATTGGGAGCGATTTAAACAAAAATTTGGCGAAAGTATCCCTGTGCTCGAAAAGGAGCTATTTAACTGCCGAGAGGCAGACGAAATGGAGACACTCGCGAAAAAATTAAACGTCGTCGTACTCCATGCCGCGAAAGAAGACATTTAAAGACAGCGTACCCTGGTGGACCTGGGAACTAACCACCAAGCGGGCAGAAACGCGTAACCTAAGGCGCCGCTATCAACGCGCCTCATGAGATATAAGAGAACAACGGAGAATAGAATATAATCAAAGTTACCGCGATTATAAAATATTAATAAAAGAAACGCGAACGAATAAATTTAAAGAATTCTGCACGCAAAACTCGGAGAAAAAACCCTGGGGAACCGCATACCGCTTAATTAGAGGAAAACAACAAAAAATCGCGCTCAGTAATATAAAGAAAACAAATGGCGAATACACGGAAGGTTTTAAAACCACAGCGGAATATTTACTAGAGAAATTTTTCTCATCGGATAATCCCGAGGAGGATGAAGGGTCGCACGATTTAGTACGTCAGGAAGCTGCAGAGGCGCAAGGAACAGGTGCCGATAAGGCAATCCTAGTTCACGAGGTCATCAGGGCTCTTAGGGGGATGAACCCTAAGAAGGCACCGGGGCATGATGGAATCACTTCAGACGCTACTCTGGAGGCGTGCCTGTTAGCCCCGTGTGTCTTTGTCGGGTTGTTTAATCTTTGTTTAGAAAGGGGAGTTTTTCCGCGTTGCTGGAAAATCCAGAACGTGAAGTTTATACCTAAACCTAAAAAGGCGAATGCGTCAGATCCGGGCAGCTATCGTCCAATTAGCTTGCTACCGGTGCTGGGAAAAGTTTTAGATCGCGTTATGACTACGCGTGTTGAGCACCCAGTGCGAGACAGCGGCGGTTTTAATAACCGACAGTTTGGTTTCATGGAGGGCAAGTCGACTATCGACGCGTTAGAGTTTGTTGTGGGGGAAATTAAGCAAGCGAGAGATGCTAAAGGGTACTGTGTCGTTGTTGCTTTGGACATTTCAGGAGCATTTGATGCTGCCTGGTGGCCATTAATCGTTTGGGAGTTAGATCGTAGGGGTTGTCCGCAAAACTTGATGTCTTTGGTCAAGAGTTATTTCTCGGAGCGATTGGCACAGGTTGAAATTCCGGGTGAAGTTCTGTCGCGTGAGGTGGAAAGGGGATGCCCGCAGGGGTCATGTTCTGGTCTCACATTTTGGAAGTTGTTGTATGAGAGCATCTTTAGGGTCAAGTTGCCCGCAGGATGCTCAATCGTTGGGTTTGCGGATGACACGCTTTTAATTGTAAGATCGAGATTGTTAATGGATATGCGCACAAAACCGAACGAGGCGCTTAAGAAATTACACGAATGGTCGCAGGCGGTAAAATTAAAATTTAACACGGCAAAGTCAGAGGCGCTTTATTTCGGCACGAAACCAGGACAGAGACTTCCTAGGCTAGAGCTAGGAGGGGAGAAAATCCCGTTTAAAGATTGTATTACCTACCTCGGCGTCAAGATCGACGATAAATAAAATTGGAAAGCGCACGTACAATACGTTAAAAGTAAGGGCGGCGAAATATCAAATAGAATGATGACGGCGGCTAAAATAAAGGGGGGTTTCAGGGGCGATTTGCTGAGGGCGGTCTATGCCGGAGCAATTGAACCGGCAATGCTGTACGCAGCATCCGTATGGGCGGAAGGTTGTAAAGTCCGGGAGATGCGTCAATTAACGAGCGTGCAACGTATAACCGCGGTAAAGGCGGCGAGGGCATATAGGACCACCTCCACGGAGGCTGTCCTGGTGATCAGTAGGACTCTCCCTATCGAATATGTCGTTAGGGAGATTAGAGATAGGAGACTTATAGATATAGGGAAAGGGCGCGAAATTATCGAAGATATTAATTTTGGTAATAGAGACGTTGCAAGAAAGATCGTGGTATCAGAGTTGGGGCACCCGGCCGATATAAGAGGAATCGAGTTTGTCGAAGGAGATCGGGACGCGACGGGTATCAGAATTTACACGGACCGTTCACGTATGGATGACGGGCAAACAGGCGCGACGTTTGTCGTGTTTAAGCAGGAAAGGGAGGTGTTTCGGTTTCAAACCAAACTGGCGAACTGGAGCACTATCTTCCAGTGCAAATTGGTAGCTATACGAGAGGCTATCGATTACGTAATAAATCACACGGGCAGAGACGATTATTATATAATCAGCGGCAGTAAATCAGCGCTGACGGCATTAACTAACATGAACACCTCGACAGACCTCCCAGCGCTCGAGTTTCGACGTTTAAAGTTCTGTTGGGTTAGGTCGCACGATCTTAACGTAGGAAATGATAGGGCTGACGAATCAATTCGACAATGGGAAGAGAGGTGGAACAACGCTGCCACGGGCAGGTTGACCCACAAATTCATACCAAGCATAGAAGCTAGAGGTAGGATCGAGGTTAAGCTCGATCACAAAATGTGCAGTTGATAACAGGGCACGGCGCCCTGAAGGCGTATTTACAAAGGTTCGGTCTAACCAACAGCGACCGCTGCGAATGCGGTGAGGGTTCGGATAGCGCAGAGCACGTGCTCTTCGACTGCCCGTTTGAGGCGGGAAATCGAGGGTTGGCTGATAGCAAACTAGCTATCCTAGGTTTGGCATGGCCAAAGAACCTAGAGGAAGTCGGGGAAGTGGTTAACCAGAAGGCGTTCTGGACAGCCTTAAAAGAATTCGCGGGAAGGGTCGCGAGATTGGACAATGACAACCGCGTGTAAAATTCGGTGGGGTTGGTGGGAGGATTGGAAAATTTTAGATTGACTTGGCATGAGTAAGGATACGAGCATAGATATAACCAAAACCTGATATAAAAAAATAAAAAAAAAGAAATTTAAAAAAAAACATGATAATTATACCCAAATGTCCAATATGCACGAGAAACCCCCACACCATTAATACAGTCACTGCCTATCTTCATAATTATGTGCGGATATTCTGGAAATCGGGAATAAATAATAACAGATAAACAATAACAAATAAATCAGAAACCCTCATTAAATTAAATCAATAAAATAAACAAAGATAAGAAAATAGAGTGAAACCGCGCATCCCCCCCCAGGACTTGAAAGTGAAGTGATAGTGATAGTGATTGTGATTCCCACCCAAGAACATTTAGTGCATACCCACCAGGACTTTAACAGTGCACCCCCATCTTCCCCTTAGAAGTAAGTTACAGTTAGATGTAGGCAGACGACCAGATCTTCGGATGCTGGAGAATTATATTATCGAGGTAAGACTTAAATTGTGGCGGCTGTACTCGCACAAGCATTGATTTACATTAATTAGTAGTTTTTGAAATAATTTAACAAGCACGTTTTGTGCGTAATGGCGCTAGCTGACATAATGCTTGTGCGAGTGCACCTGATAAATAGGGTGATGCTTTTGCTATTTTGTGCACTGCTATATGCTTAACGCTTATTAGACATTTATTTATATATTTATATAATTATATTTATTTATATTTTATATTTACACTTTATATTTATTAGCATGTATTGTAGTATTTTCTGGCATATTTGTTTTGTTTGACGTTCTGTCGCCATTTTGGTTGCAGTATATATTTGGGAAGGAAGAGTAAAATTGTGAAGATTGTAATCATAATATAAATCAGTTAGGGAATGATAGGGAAAGCTAGGGATGGATTTAAATTAGTTAGCTAGATTTGGATAGTTTAAAGACGACCCTTCAGGTCGCACTGGTAAGCAGAGCCGGCGTCTGCTATCCGGTATTACGGATCCCTCCCCTTCTCATTTTTGCTTGTGTCTTGTTGATCGGGTACACTCCAAAGTCAGCGCTAGGGATACCATTATTTCCAACCCTGTTTTTAGTTTTTGTTTTTAGTTTTTGTTTCAGTTTGTCAGATTTTTAGGTTTGTTAGATTGTTAGAGTTTGATAGGTATGTTAGATTTTTAGGTTTGTTAGAATTTTATTTAGTTTTTTGTCTAGGGTGGATTAACTATGAAGTTAGAATGAATTAGAAGCACGATTATTTTCGCATTTAAACCCAGTGTAGTACCTCCGGGTGGAGCATTGGGGACGTGGCCGCAAGTATAGCGGTCCTTATTCAAATTATAATGTATATAGGCTGTGGTGAGAATTGCAAGGAACGGTGTAGGCTGGTTCAGAACATAAATAAGCTGAGATACAAGTCCGACCAGTTTCAAGATGTAAAGCCCAATGATGAAAAAATAAGTGCTTTTATATAGGATGAATATTATAAACAACTACAGGTGTTGGTTGTGAAATATTTTCAAGTAATGTGGATTCTGCGAAAGGATAAATTGGAAAAACTATTAATTCGACAAAGGTTCAGGTACTAGGGGAACTTGGCAGCCGAAGGCTGCTTACCCCTCTTCGCATGCCACTGAATATCTGGGAAATTGGGTAAATAACTGTAAAACATTAGAAGGTGATCGAACTGCATCAAACAAGAAAGAACAAAAGCTATGTTCAAAGACAACGAACAAGATACAAGAAGAAAACTGTTCAAAGCATAGTGTGGAGTACAGCACAAGATATTTATGAAATAGGGGCAGTAGGAAAAGCAGACAGAAAGAGATAGAAGCCTTCTAGAATGTTGTGCTTCAGAAGTATGAGGATGGACAGACAAAGTTAATAACAAATAGGTTGTAGCAATAGTAGAGGAATAAAGATATGTGGAAAATAAAAATAAGAGAAATAGAAGGACAGGATACGTTTTAAGGCATTTCTGGGAATAGTACGGGATATACTACAAGCAGAGATAGGAAAATGGAGGTAGAGGTAGACCGAGATCAGACTTTTGCACACAGATAGTGATAGATGCAGACTGCAAATTTCAGGGAAACGTATTGGTTGGTTCAGACTAGGAAACAATGAGGGTACACGTCCAACCAGTTCTAGGACTGAAGACCTAATGATGATGATGGAACTTTATGTTGCTAGTGAGGAAATTTTATACTCAACTTTTCTTCTTTTGCCTTATTTTAAATTACATTAAAGTTAATTTGCGGCTAGTCAATTTCAATCCTGTTTACCGCGGCTCTTCTAATTCGCTTATAATGTGATTATATAGATCAATTAAAGGCAAATAATTTGTGCTTCTTTTACGTACACTAAACAATATTTATATTATTATGAGATTTACAGTTTTCTGTCAAAAATTAGTAAATAACTTTTTTCTCTTTTACAGATATTACTGATTTAAATTGCAAGGTGATAAACAGTTCAATCCGTTCGCATTTATCTACATTTCGACAAACAAAGACAGTTTGTTTTTGGTAAGTTTTATTTATTTTGTATCGTGTTAGTTTTGTATTGTATTGTACTTGAATCTGAATTATATTATAATTTAGAAAATGGTTCAATTAACTTACAGAATACAAGAACTGTAGTAATGTATATATTTCCTCTAGACCACATTAACAATATATAACTACTTGAACTTATTTTACAAAGCGCTGTTTATATACAGAACTACCTTGATGCGTGCAGCACAGAATGGAAATTCTCACTGCAGCTTTGGCTGATTGATAATTAATATAAACAACAAGTGTAAGAACTTATTTATTTATAATTGTAGTGGACTGTATCGTATAATAATGAGTTACAGTTATTACTACGCAGCAGCATGCTTAAAGGTCTAAATGCAACTGAACTGTTCAAGCAAGGGCTTATAACACATGCGTGCGCACAAGGTGCCACAAAGGCAACCAACATCCAGGAACTGTGAAGGTTGTAACAAACCTGTTACGCACAGTGCTTCATAATTAATTTGTAACATGTTGGTTTTTGTTATCCAGAACACTATTTCGAACCCAAAAAGTTAACCTTGAACAACTTCTTCAACATTGACTTCTAATAGACTTAATGTTAACAACTGAACGAATACATGAAAATTGAGGTGGTATATATGTTGCGTCGTAAGGTGAAGAATAACCTAGTCAAGTTAAATTTGCTCAAAAAATAACAAAACAAATTTAGTCGATAGGAAAAACTTGCACGTGTTTACAGGTTTTAAACCGTCACCGGAAAATAACAGAAAAGAGAGCTGATACATATAGATTATTTTACACTTTGAAATCATACGTGTAAGGTCACTTAACTTGCTGAGTGAAACACCCGAAACGGCGTGTCACGTTGCTTTATCAGTATTTAGAAAAAAACAAAAACCTAATCTTTATAGTCTATGACAAAGTTAGTTGCGGTTTCCATTCAAATTGTTTTAAGACTGATTCATCGTAATACAGTAATCCTTACGATTAAAAGTTAGAATTTCATTTTGAAGTTTTAGATTACGAACGAGTCAAATTATTTTCAGACATATATTACATGTTAGATTATTTTGATATCGATTATCAGAATATCGTGGACACTTACTTGAGCGAATATTGATTAGTTTCTTATGTTAATAAAGCGTTCATAAAGTTAGTTTAAAAGGTGCTTCCTAAAAAGAACACTTTCTCTTTAACAAATTCCTTGAATAATTTTCAGGCCCATAGTTCTCGTATTTTACATTTTGCTTGAAACGTCTTACTTGATTATTAATATGGTCAATACTTTCAACGGTTTGTTTCTGTTTTTTGAAAGTAAATGTAAAGCTTTGAAAGTTCAGACAGGATAGTGCACATACGTTCTAAAGTTTAAGAGAAACGTTGTTTTACAAGTGGCAAAAAAATTCATTTTAAACAACAAAAGAATTTTATTACATTTTTAACGTTCTGCTAAAGTATCTTATAGTGTTGCTTGCTAACGTGCAATCAGGGTTAAAAGTTTAGGGATTAACACAAATAACGAAAGGACCAAGAAAAAGCAAACAATTGTATAGTAATTGTTTAGACTTTTGCATGCTCTAGAGTTTACAGCTCAGATACCACGCCGTTATTTCATTCTGATCTCACGATTTATTTTTACTTGAATTTCTAATGATTAACCTACCGTTTAAGCTCTACAACACATTTGCTGAACTTGTTTGTGCAATCTTGACCAAATAATTTCAGCTTCCACAGTTGTGTGAAATAATGTTCAGAAGAGCAACAAAACCAAAACGATATTGTAACATACTGTTTTAAGACGCTCTAATTAGTTCTATTATTTCTAAAAACAGTTATTTTCTAGTATAATTTTAGCATTCTAATTATTAGAATGAAGGTCTTGTAGCATAAGTATGTCTGCGATTGTAAACGGCTGCAAGATTACCCAAGTAGCTTCCTAGCGAAGTTTCAGGAAGATATAATCCAAGAGTTAATTAATTTTTCTAAAGGCACTTTACCTGAAAGGCACTAAACATGTCAGATTAGTTGCTATCTATGATTAGATGTCAATCATGTTCAAGGACCCTATTTATGTCTGGGTGGTCAGAAAGAATTTTTCAATTAGCGGAGTACTCAACTAAAAATCAGTACCGAGATCTACTTGTGTGGCTATCTTAGTGCAATTGGCAGTTTAATTAATCTTAAAGATTTACGACCGGCGTATCCTAAGTCGAGTATGAGAGCTAGGCAAGGGGTTATTTTTCAATTAACTTAAATGTATATAAGGATGCCAGCCGGGGGTAATCGGGGTTGTTTATTTCCAGACGCGTTAGAGTTTAAAGCTGGCGGTTATTTGCAAGATTGAGTGAAGTGTTTTATTTCTCTGAATTCAAGTGCGTGCCGTTATGTTCTAAGTTAGTTATTTCTCTGAATAAGTAATTAGTATATGTGGTATTACCATGAACTCAAGGCTGTGTTATGCAGCATAAGTCAGTTATTTGTTTAAATACAGTACTTGTCGACTTCCATAAAATACAACTCCGGGTTAATGCTCAGTTCAAGTAAATTGATCCGTTAGATTATTGTTTTAGAGACCGCATCGCTTTAGAAGGGTCTCCTATTATATTGTGTTTCGACGGTGTCAGAGGCCGTTAATCACTAAGCCACGAGACTACCTGAGTATGCAAAGCTCAGGTCAGGAGTCACGTTACTGTACTATTTGACCCTTGAGAAGGTCGTATTTTTCCTGGTGTTGATGACCCCGTGGTTAAAGGAGGGTCGTCGCCATATGCAAGTTAAGTAGACTACGGTAGAATTAATTAATTATTGTATTGGGGTGGTTTCACCCAGAACTGTTATTAATATTCATAAAATAAGGATTTTAGTTTTGTTTAGTTAAGTTGTGTTTGTGCTAGCCGGAGACTTTAAAAGATTAGCCCCTGTGAAGTGATTTATTTTCTGTCCTGCAATCTTGGTTCATCGCCCACGAACAAAGTGCGACGAGAGCTATTACCGCGATTGCTCCATGGGCCGTTTAATTCCCATGGTGGCGCCATATTGTAAATAATGTTAATTACTGTATATTTTTGTATGCATATGTAATTAGGTGAAGTTTTAGTTAGTAGCCCTTTTAATAAAACAATCGGAATTTCGTCTTAGTGTGTTTGTTTAATGACCCCCTCTCATCGACTGCTGCAGCTTGCGAGGCAATGTCCCGAAACGTGAGGGTACGATATTGCTAGAGGTCCTGCCATTTATTATTTATTGTTAATTGGATACCCTCACGCGGTAGGTAAATATTACAATTACAAGCTTTGCAAATCTAAACCTACTTTAGTTAGTCGATTTGCTTTAATTAAATTACAGAAGGCTCCTGGGTCTAATAATAATGTTTCGCTAACCGTTCATCTGTAGTAGAGTATAGCTCATGAACAAAATATCAGCGTGACTAGGATGGCTTACAACTGAAGTGGAAGCAAATAGTAGGTGAGAAGGTAAAATGTAGAACAATTATAGAACGGCAGAAAAATGTTTAAAGCGTTTAAGGAAAATCATTAGAAATTCATAACCCATAAAAAATGAGTTAATAGAAAATTCAGAGTAGAACAAGCACCACATTAATAGAGGTCATGTAAAAACAAGCTCTTAGTATATAGAAAACCATTTCTAGTAACATGTATGAAAACTTATAGTTTGATTTCAAAGTCGGAAAAAAAGTACGAAGACGTCCACTTTTACCAGGTTATGCTATATTTAAACGATTAATCTCTACCAAGTTGGACAAACCTCTTCAAGTATTTGAAGCACACCTATTACAGCTACCAGGATTAAGACAATCAACAACACACTACGGTCCTTTGCAGCTGCCAACCATGCTAATATCTATCGTGCAAATTGAAAATGCAAGGTCTACGGGCATCTCAGGATGCTGGTTTCTGTGTCGGCCAATATCGTAGAATTTAAGGGTGTATAACAGACGTTGCCTCTATGTAGAGCAACAAGGTCCGAAGTGTTCCAATTACTTAAGTTAACTCTAAGTAAGTTTTAAGACAATTGCCGAAGAGATGCGATTTTGCTAGTGGGATGATTGTGAATTTGTCCACATTTCAGGTTGATGCAACTAACTCAAAAACAATTAGATGTGAAATGAGCAACTGAGTTAAAAAACGAAACAGTGCTTGGAAATTAGCATTTACACAGCCACTACGTTTAAAATCAGAATAGTTGACAGGATGAGGCACTAATAGTGGGACATAGAACAAGTGCAGATTATTTGGACCAAAATATGAGGATTGGATAAAATATGCCTCAATAAATTGTTGCTAGGGAAAGATATACAAAGTGCTAAAGTTGAATTTCGTTTTTCGTTTATTGGTAATAATTTCACATTGTATTCATAAATTGTTATCAAAATTGAAACGGAAGCATAACTTTAGACAAGGAATATTATTTCGTTAACTATTTCATTTTTGTGACAGGGGGCGTCACATAAACGATTCCCGATGACGAAATTGGGTTAAAAATTCATTTGACAAAACTTTTTAGTAGTTTGGATTAGGAAACATGATGTGAATACCATTTGTATGTAAATTTGTTCTGCCTGTTTGAAGTTATATTTTCAGTCATTTTCGAGAAAGACGCAATTGAACATTTCATAGTCTTGGAAAGAGATTTCAAACGAGGAACAGTTGAACAAACTTGTAAGTGTTTATTAAACAACAAATTCAAACTAAAGGTTCTAGTGGCCTCCTCGTCCTTTTATTTCTTTTCTAATTCTATTGATGAAAAATCTTCTGATATAAAAAATGTCCCCTAATAAAATTAGCGGTATTTTGTATTTTTGTCCAGAGTTTGTCTCGTAAAGGAATTTTACTGGCATTCACTAAGGACCTCATGTCCCCAAAAGTAAAAATCTCGTGAGTTGTACTCAAGACTTCTTGCTGGACATTCAAAGTCACTTCCGCTGCCAATTCATCGTTGAGGAAATATACCATTAAAATGAAATGATGTGGAGCTCCGTTCTGCATAAACCACATTGCTTTTCTTTTATCTAGTGAGACATTATCCAAAATGTCACTTACAGTATTTCGTAAATAAAATAAAAAAGATTTTCAATTTAAATTTGAATGTAAAACATACGGTCCTAGTAGTCAGTCGCTTATAATGCCTCACCAAAAAATTAATTAAAAATTATGCTGAAAGTGTCTTTCTTTAATAGCGTAGGGATTTTTTCTTTCCAATTATGAATATTTCTCCAATTGAAAACCCTCGCCTGGTAAAATTTGGCCCATCGATGAATAAAATATTCTTATTTAAAGTTACGTCATTGGTGCGCTTGTTCAAAATACGTTCATTAACCCTACATAACGTATTATATTGTATCTGATACAACCTAAAAACTAACTTGTTTCCAACTGTGTATTGAATATTTTTCGTTTAGTAACGCTGTGTAGCAATTCTGATACATACCTATTTCCAATTTACATTAGATCTAAAATCGCTCAATTTTATGCTCCGCCGACAGAGGACGTGAAATGAGGGTAGTGTTTGTTTGTCTTGCAGAGTTTACCACGTGTTTGGAATAATCACAAATTTCAGCAGAATTGACTGTTTATTGTTGAAAATATTATGCAAAAATGTAAGTATAGTTTTGTTTTTACGATCTAAGTAAAATATTTTTATCTATATCAGTCGATATACGGCTACGACTTGAGCGTATCAAAGCTGATACATAGTGAATTCAGTAACGCACACTTGCCGTCATAATGAATAAACACAAACCACTCACAGAGGCTGAATTAGAATGGTATGCTGAGCATTTATTTGATGATAGCGTGTGCAGTGTGGATGGATTGGATGACGATGAATCCGATTTGGAAGACGATGTAGGTAAAATTGACGAGGTTGATATTCGTAATGCCACCATTGAGTTTGAAGACGGGATTGTAATAGGCGAGCAGACAGGAGACCATGAAACTAACGTGACTCTAGTAACATCGAATAAGCAAGTTTTGGATGCAAAAAAGAAAAAAAAACGGCACCTGGAAGAAAAAGAATTTGATCCTAGATGATGATGTGAAATCTTTCAAAGGTATTGAACAATTATCTCCACAAATTATGAATCCAAGTACTCCGTATTCATTTTTCACATATTTTGTTTCTGAAGACATTCTGCAAAAGATAGTTGATGAATCAAACTTATATTTATTACAAATAAATCCAAATAAGCCGGCCAATATTACCAAACAAGATCTTCGTAAATATTTAGGCATATGTATTTATATGTCTATCGTACATATGCCTAAGATCCGGTCCTATTGGAGTACCAATTTAGGTTTTACTCAAATAAAACAAGCATTAAGTGAAAAGAGGTTTGACAAAATACGCCAGTTCTTACATTTCAATGACAATAGTAAAATGGTCCCAAAAGATAATCCCAACTACGACAAATTATTCAAAATTAGGCCTATTATTGACAGCTTTTTGTCAAAATATCAATCTATTCCACTTGAAAACAGTTATCGCTCGACGAGCAGATGTGTGCCAGTAAGGGCAGGCATTCTCTGAAGCAATATATGCCTGCTAAGCCGCATAAGTGGGGCATCAAATTATTTATTCTAGCTGGTATATCTGGCTTTGCTTATCACTTTGAGGTATATGTTGGAAAAGGCAACCATGAATTCGTGCTTAACACTGAGGAGGATCTGGGAGCTACCGGAAATTTAGTTCAACGATTATGTAGAATTGTTCCCATAAATCAAAATTAAGTGCTGTATTTTGATAACTATTACACCAGCCTTCCTTTGGTATCATGTCTAGCAAAAAAATTAATATTTTCTTTGGGTACAGTAAGAAGGTCCAGAATTCCAAACTGCAAGCTGCCAACAGAAAACGAATTCAAGAAAATGGCAAGAGGCACATCTCATGAATATGTTTGCAACTATGATGGTGTCGATATCTCATGTATTGGCTGGAAAGATAATAAAACTGTTTGCCTACTGTCTACATATACCGGAACACTTAGAAAGGCAACTTTAGAAAGATTTGACAGAAAGCAAAAAAAACGGATTGAGATAGAGTGCCCAAATGTAATAACTGAGTATAATCGCCACATGGGAGGCGTCGATCTTATGGATAGCCTTATTGGCAGGTACAATATAAAAATTCGTTCCAAAAAGTGGTACATACGTTTATTTTATCACCTCCTTGACCAAATGATAGTGAATGCTTGGTTACTCTACAAACGAGTAGAAAAACAGCGTGGTGAAACTACCAACATAAGACTTGCTGATTTTCGAGCAGATATAGCTTGTTGTTTATGCAAAGTAGGCGTCCACAATTATTCAAAAAGGGGCAGGCCCTCTGAAACTGAAAAAAATTGCAGCTGAAAAGGCACGTTCTGCAACGACCTCTTATGTTCCACCAAAAGACGTAAGGCTTGATGGGGCAAGTCATTGGCCAATATACGAAGAAACTCGCCAGAGATGCAAGTATCCTTCATGTAAATCATTTTCTTATATAAAATGTCAGAAATGCGGTCTACATTTTTGCCTAAACAAAAATAATAATTGTTTTGTAAAATTTCATACTTCTTAGGAAGATCGCTTAAGAGAAGCATTATGTATCATATATGCTACAAGTAAACATTTTGAAAAATAAATATATAATAGTTAATCAAGATTTTTTTAATTATTTTTTCCTTTATGTAAGCATAATTTTACAGCCAAAAATATTTTTCTTATGGCTATTAAAAAAATTGCGTTATGTAGGGTTAAACTATAAACGTCGGAAAAGATTTCTTGGAAGAAAATTTTGAGCAGAAATGAAGTGATAAAGATGGAAGATCTCTTTTCTTATAATTATAATAATAGATGAGTTACTTATTCCTGTTGCTGCTGACGGACGACGTGAACTTGTTTTATGGTTTTCTTTTACTCAAACCAAAATTTCACCTTCCGTATTAGGTGTTATTTGTTTCGATTAACTTCCCTAGATTTGAGTGCAAAATGATCCTATTTCAACCAAACGACGATGTAGATTGTTAAAAGTTTTATGATTTTGTTGCCTCCTACCTGCATTCAACAATATGCGACACCGTGGTTCAGTTGGTGTGCGTGTGACTACTAAACCTAAGGTTCCGGTTTCGAATCCGACACGATTCGCTTGAAAAATGTTAGACGAGAATTTTTCACAAAAATACACCCTCGTTCGAATGAGCGGTAAAATATACGTTTCGTGAGTGAGTATTGCTATGCACGTTAAAGATGTCTACCTTGCTTGGAACAGCAAGAATTCGATAAAATGTATAATTTTCAGGTGCAAAAAACTCTCTTCCTGGCCATTGTAGTACCTTCGGGTGGAGCATTCGAAAAATTTAATGTAGTGCTTACAACAATCAGTATCTTCTGCAATTCCTCATTGGTAAAATGGTTACACCGAGGCATTTGAAAAAGAGTAACGGTACTTTGTTAATTAACCTTTTAAGTGCAACGATGCGCTAAACTGTCTCACCTTAAGCAATGCACTCTCCATAAATGACATTAACTATCAAGAATATTGTCTGACAGCGTAAAACCCCACTGCTCATAAATAAAATATTTGAAATCCTTTTCCTTGTAACAAAATATAAAATAATAAATTAAATAATATTTCCTGACTAAAGTTATATATCTGGGTCAATTTTGACAACTATTTATGAATAAAGCAAGAAATTATAACCAAGGAACGAAAAGTGAAATTTAAATTTAACACCTTGTATCTTTTTCCACACCATCCCGAACGGACCTGCACCTTGACGAAGTTCTAAAATACTAGAACGGGTAGAATGACTTACATGTTTTAATGAGCTAACGAATTGAACCATAGGTTTAACCAAAATAGTGGAGTCTTTAATGAGGAACCAGACTAAGGCAGATCCCCGAAAGAGGGCAGCAGTTTTTTCGGTACTTAGAGTGGCAGAGACAATAGGGGTCGGTATGACATTCTAAGACACACTACTGCGATGTGAAAGGCAACGGGAAACTACCACATTACCTCTCAAGTACACTGTGTACAGAAATTGTTAGTAAGATGAGGGCATCCTCTGGGGTAAAAAATTCCGGAGGTAAAATAGTCTTCCATTCGGATCTCCGGGAGGGGACTACATCGGGGGATGTGATCCGAAAGTATAAAAAAGATTTGTGCACATTCTGCGGGTCGGAGCGTGGAATGCTAGAAGTATGAAACAAGTAGCGAAGTCCGCTAGCCAGAGGCGAGGAATTTTTGGAGTGGAGACTTCAGGGTAATTCATACAAGCTCAGAGGAAGGAAATTCGTGCGTGGTGATAGTTGTGCGAAAAAAGATTGGGCACTCTGTAGAAAACTACCTACTAAAGAACAAAAGAGTACTCATGGTTAAATTTTAATCTAAACCAGTAAATACAGTAATAATACAAGTATACATGTCCACCTCTAGCCACAGTGAGGAAGAGCTAGAAGCAATCTACAAAAATATCGAAGACATACTAAGATACGTGAAAATTTAATAATTATGGGGGATTTTAATGCAGTGGTAGGTGAGGGTAGGGAAGGAGCAGTAGTAGGTTTATTTGGTTTAGGCACGAGAAATGACAGGGGAAATAAGCTGGTAGAATTCTGCAACAAGAACAATTTAATCATTACAAACGCATTACTTCAACATCATGCTAGAAGACGATACACATGGAAGATGCCAGGAGATATAGGAAGATATCAAATAGATTACAATCTTGTTAGACAACGCTTTAGGGATCAAGTAAAAGACTGTAGAAGCTACCCAGAAGCAGATATAGACACTGACCACAACATCGTAGTTATAAAAGCCGCTCTTAAATTTAAAAATTTGAAAAAAAGAAACGGAAGAAGGCACTTTGACTTTGAGAAGCTAAAAGATAAAGATATCCACGAAAGATTTGAAAAAAGTCAAATTGATTGCTGAAAGGTATCGGGGAAATTTCTGATACTAAGGAAGTAGAAACAGAATGGAATAACATTAAATCCAGCTTAGACATGGCGGCTAGAGATATTCTGGGGTATACACAAAAGAAAATAAGAAGCCATGGATAACAAAGGATATCCTAAATTTAATAGAAGAAAGAACAAAATACAAAAATAGATCAGACAAAACAGGAAAACACAGATACAAAGCCATAAAATGGGGAATTATTTGCAAATGCAGAAAAGCTAAAGAACAATGGATTGTTGAAAAGTGCAAAGAGGTATAAACTAAGATGGAAATAGGAAAGACGGATGAAGCATACAAATTAATTAGAATGAATTTTGGGGATATAAAACCATATAGCAAAAATATAAGGGACGCGGGAGGAAACGGCATCATAGAAAAAGTAGAGAAAGTAATTAGATGACAGAAATATATAAGGAATTTATATGCAGGAGAGAAACTAACAGAATTAGAACTGGAATCAGACATTGAAAATGATGACTTGGGATATCCTATACTGCGAGATGAATTTGAATTAGCATTAAAGAGTTTGAGAAATGGTAAGGCGCCGGGTACAGATAAGATGCAAGCAGAAACTCTAAAAGCCGCTGGAAAAGCAGTAACAGAACGTCTCTTTGAACTTGTAAGCTATATGTATGAGATAGGCGAGATACCCGAAGATTTCAAATGTAACATCATAGTAACTATATTAAAAAAAGAGAGGCTCGGATAGATGTGAAAATTTTCGAACAATAAGTTTGACAGCACACGTTTCAAAAATATTAACTAGAATTCTACAAAGACGAATGGAAAAACGAGCTGAAGAAATACTGGGAGAAGATCAATTTGGCTTTAGGCGAAACAGTTTAACACTGTAGGCTATTTTAGCTCTGAGCATGATAATGGAAAAACAATAGAAAAAAGGGAAAGCGTGTATATAGGGTTTGTAGATTTTGAAAATGCATTCGACAATGTAAAATAAAAAAAAATGTTTGAAATACTCAAAAAGATTGGAAAGCGTTTTAGGGACAGACGGAGAGTACATAGTTTTACAATGAGCAAACAGCGGTGATAGAATTAGAGCAAAAAAGTAGAGAAGTAAATATTAGGAAAGGGGTGAGACAGGGTTGTTCCTTATCCCCATTAATTTTTAACTTGTACATTGAAGAGGAAATGAATACTGTCAAATGCAGGAAGACATTTGGAATTAATATGCAAGGACAAAATATTGCTATGCTTAGATTTGCAGATAATATAGCATTATTAGCATCTAGCAAGCTTCTCTTAATGAAATGGAAACAGTTCTAACAGACAGATACTGTATGAAAATTAACAAAAATAAAACTAAAGTTCTAGTATGCAAAAGAGGGGAAAATAAATCAAAAACAAGAATACAAATAGGTAACGAGAACTTGCAATAGGTTAAGGATTTCTGCTACCTAGGAAGCCAAATATCGCAAGATAGGAAAAGCACAAGAGATATAAAACAAAGATTAGCACAAGGTCGTGCTACATTTAACAAGAAAAACTACTGTGTTCAAAAGCAACAAACAGAAACAAAGAAAAGATTGCCTAAAACATATGTGTGGAGCACAGTACTGTATGGTTGTGAAGCCTGAGAGTAGAAGAAGCAGACAAGAAAAAGGTAAAGGCCTTTGAAATGTAGTGCTACAGACGTATGATGAAGATATCATGGACAGTCAAAGTTAAGAACAAAGTGTTACTAGAAATGGTAGTGTAAGAAAGAAATATGTGGAAAACAGTAAAAAATACGAGAGATAGGATGATAGGCGACATACTAAGACATGAGGGAATAGTGCGGAATATATTAGAACCAGTGATAGGATAAAAGAGATATAGAGGTAGACCTAGGTTATACTATTGCACACAGATAGTGAAAGATGTAGGCTGCAGGAATTTCGGGGAAATATGTAGGCAGCTCAGAATAGAAATCAATGTGGGTACGCTTCCAACCAGTCGCAAGATAGAAAAACTAATGACAAAAAAATAACTGTACCTAAGCATGGTGATTATTATAAACAACTACAGATATTGGTTTTGCAATACTCTCAATCAATGTTAATTGTGTGAAAGGATTTACTGAAAAACTATTAATACGGCAAATGTCTAAGTGTTGGGGGATCCTTGGCCCCCACAGGCTGCTTAACCCCCTTCACATACTACTTAATCTCGGTGAAATAGGGCATATAATTAGAAAACAATAGAAGGGAAATCGAGCTTATATAGGCCGTTGTGAGAATTTCAGGGAACTGTGTAGGTTAGCTTGGAACATAAATAAGTTGAGGTACACGTTCAACCAGTTTCAAAACGTAAAACCTAATGAGGAAAAAATAAGTGCTCTTAAATCTGATGATTATTATAAACAACTACAGGTGTTAGTTGTGAAATATTTTCAATTAATGTTGATTGTGCTAAAAGATAAATTAGAAAAATTATTAAATCGACAGAGGTTTAAGTGCTAGAGGAACTTGGCAGCCAAAGGCTGCTTCCCCCCCTTCTTATACCACTGTATATCGGGGAAATAGGGTGTATAACTGTAAAACTATAGAAGGTGAGTGAACTGCATTAAACAAGATAGAACAGCAGCTATGTTCAAAGACAACGAACATAGATACAAGAAGAAAATTGTTGAAAGCATATATGTTGAGCACAGCACAGTACGTCTATGAAATAGGGGCAGTAGGAAAAGTAGACAGAAAGAGATAGAAGCCTTCTGGAATGTTGTGATTCAGACGTATGAGGATGGTACCATGGACAAATAAAGTTAATAACGAATAGGTTGTAGAAATAGTAGAGGAATAAAGATATCTGTGGATAACAAAAAAAATAGGAGAAATAGAAGGATGGGGTACGTTCTAAGGCATTTCTGGGCAATAGTACGGGATATATTAGAAGCAGAGATAGGAAAAATAGGTAGTGGTAGACAGAGATGAGACTTTCCCATGCAGGTAGTGATAGATGGAGACTCAGCAAATTTCAGGAAAATGTGAAGGTTAGTTAAGAATAGGAAACAATGTGTGTATGCGTCCAACTAGTTCTAGGACTGAAGACCTAATGATGACGATCCTTTTCCACAGCAGCATTCTATTAGAGCACATTTGATTCAATCTTCGTATGTCCAAGTTCCAATAGTTATGACTCACGCTATATACATTGACGAGCAAATTATTCAGTTATTGGTTAGCGTGTGAGAAAATAAGACTATTATACGGCCTACTGTGGTACGAGGTAATGAAGAGGTCTTTTCGGTACAGACACGCTTCCGTACTGCATCCGAAAAGCGAATTTCCACTTTTGAAGTGGAAATACCGACTACCAGTATTGAGTAGGCAGCTATGTTTACAATAAACGTTCTGAATTAATGGATTACAAGTAGATATTAAGAATAATGTAATTTGTGTTGATATAGAAATTTTGTTGCATGGCATAATGATTGAGCTGACATCAGTAAAATATACCTTGTCCACTCATCAATGCATAGTATAAATGTCTTTCTCAATAGGTAAACACACACATGCGCACGCACACGTACACAAATGCACATGCATACACCTGTGCACGTGCAATTACATGTGCCGGTGCATGCACACCCATATGCATGCACGCACAAGCGCGCTCGAAATCATGTGCGCATTTGTGTGTGCACTGGCACAGATGCGCACGCACTCGCTCACACACACGTATACACGCGCGCGCACATGCATATGCATGCGGCAAGCGTTAGTACTTGCATGCACAAACATTTACACAGGCTAGCACAAACACAAGAAATGTTTAAACTTTTACCTACTTAGTGAGGTGACTATTTGTGATAAATTAAACATGAAAAAATAGTTGTCAAAATTATAAAGAAATTAATTAAAAAGCATTTTGAATCAGTGGTTTTGTACAGTTGTAGTTGCAGTTTACAATTTTAATTCTATAAATCTTATTTTACTTGTACTCAAATTTTATTTATTTAAATGATACCAGTTATCTACAATCTCAGTTTAGTAAGTATTGTACATTGATTAATTCCTGTAATAGTGTTTATTTTCTTATGGTATCTTTGATAAAGGTTTGAAACGGGAAGCTGATACTATAAAAAACAGTGTTCATCATTAACCAGCTGACTTAAAACCTGCTAAAATTTTCAATATGTGCACGAGCTTCACAATAAGCTCAATCATCAACTACAATAGGAAAGCAATGTAACAATACAATTTAAAAATATAATCCAACAGTATTTCAAAATGATTGGTAAAAGTATAACCATATAATTTGGTTATTCATCACCATTCACCATATGTCTTTTCTTATAATTACAAATAATAATAATTAGTCCATTGTATGAGTGTTTAATTACAACAGTAACAAACCCAATCACATGGACATTCTATAATGATTTCATAAGTTATACAATTTTGATTTTTGAACTGTTTCACGGAAACACTGACTACAACTCTACACAAGTGCAATGCTAGTGTAATGATACTGCATTCGTTTTCTAATAGTAAATTATGATTACTTTTAGTTGATTACGCTTTTCGCCACTGCTCAACGTACAACAATCTCCCATTGTTTCTTAAATTTTTTAATGAAATAGCATCCTATTGATTTGAATTACCTTTTACTTCTTTATCTAAAGAAATTAACTACCTGTAATGCAGCTTTGTTGTATTTTTCCTAATCATCCACTTTTACATGTGATTTATTTACATTACATACATTCTAAAAAGTTAGTTCTGTTATACCTGTTTTGATTTCTAAATTTTCTGTATACAGAACGTTATACAATTACTTATAAATTTTGTTCAAACGGTTTTGCAATTTACGACCTTTACTAAATATTGCCTTATTTTGAAAGTTACATTACAATACTCTAGTTATGCTCAAATTTATATTATTTATTTTATTTTGTTTCAGGAATAATTATCAATGATGGCAAATCCTCCGTTCTCATTACGGTGTTACAGTAACGTAGCGCTTGTACGGCCACAACCACATACATTGCCTCCACAGCAATTACGGCCGCTATTACGGTTGCAACCATCAGTACCGCCTACGCTAACATCAAATGGAGAACCACAAGATGAAGATTCTATGCTAGAGGCAGCAATGCTCAAATCAACTATAAAATCATTAATAGATTCCGCCCATATATTCATCACACGTAGTGATTGTGCGGATATGGATTCGATTCAAGAACGATTCGGTTGGCATTCACTAGGACACCTGTGTCATGTTCCTTTTATTATGCGAGGTGATGAAAAATTCTGTGCAGTTCGTATGCTTGACAGGTATATCTCAGGACCATTTTTAAGACATCTCAATGAACAGGTGTTTCTCGATTGCACAAATATTTCCGCTTTTTTCGCTACTGTTGCCGAGCGTCGTTTACTTACTGAAATTAATGAAGTTTATTGCGGTTCCATTTTTGGTAAGCATCCATTTGAATCACATGATGTAATAATTCGTGTAAATGATGCAGATCAATTTTATAAATACCTACAGTTCTGTCACAACAAACTATTTTGCCGTAAAAAAAACTTCAGTCGTAGCGGTTTTATGATTATAAATGGTAGTAAGGTTCCTTTTGTTATCCGCGATCAGTTAAAATTTGTTCCAGCCATTTATTTTAGAAATGTGTCCAAATTGAATATTACAACATACAAAATCGGGGGATGGGATTTGTCATATATAAAATTTTGCTTTAAAGTGCATGGCGTTGTGGAAGACTTATACACACTTAATGCTTTAGATTTTCTCTGCTTTGATGAAATCAAAACATACTTTGATTCCGTTCTGCTTGTTGAAGAAACTTGGCCATCAACTATAGTAGATATTCGATCTTTTATCAGTAGCGATAAAACGGCGCCCATTAGTGTATGGTACAGGCTTGCTAGTGCGTGCAGTCTTGTTATAGATAAGGTGCGTAACTAATAATCTGATAATGCAGATATAACGCTTGAACCATAAAATATTTTCGAAACTATTAAGTAGGTAGCTTCCCATAATTCTAAAACTTATTTGTCTTCATGAATGTTTTTTTTTCAATGACCTAAATCATTTAATGGATGTTGGCATAATTTACACCCTAAGCGATTTTTCTGGAAAGAAAATTCGTTATGACTTTATTGTAATTCGTCCTCCGAAATATAATTCTGTATTGACTAATTTGTTATTTTGGTCAGCGACCTAAGTCGTTGGATGTGTGTGTAATTTTGATATTAAGTAAATTTATTAGAAACAAATTTTATAATGACTATCGTAATTCATCTTCTAAAAGTTAATTCTGTATTGACTATTTGGAATATTTTATTTAACGACATAAGTTACTTAATGTATATTCTCATAATTTAAACATTAAGTAATTTTTTTAAAACAAATTTTGTAGTGAATTAATTGTAATTCATTTGAAAGTTAATTCTGAATCGACTATTTTGTAAATTTTTGGTTAATGACCTAAATTGTAAGGATGTGCGTGTAACTTAAATACTCAGCATAACTTTGGAAATTTTGTAATAACGTTAGGATATTTCATCGTTTTAAAACTAATTCTGTATTTATCATTCTGCAGATTTTGGTCTGGGACCTAAATCGTTCGATATATATATCCTAATTCATCTTTCACAGCTAATTCTGTTTTGACTATTTTGAGTATTTTAGTCAACGACTGAAATCATTTAATGGATATTCCCGTAATTTAAACATTAAACTTAATATTTGGAAAGAAAGTTTGTAGCGACTTAATTGTAATTCATCTTAGAGTTAATTCTGAATTGACTGTTCTGCATATTTTCAGTCAATTAGATAAATCAATTAATGGATGTGCGTATAATTTAGATCCCAAGTAATCTTTTGGAAATAAATTTTGTAATGGCGATATTGTATTTCGTCCTCTGAAAACTAAATCTGTCTTAACTATTCTGTACATTTTAGTCAACGACCTCAATCGTTTAACGGATATGCATGTTATTAGTTACCAAGTGCTTTGGAAACAAATTGTATAATCAAACTTCTGACAGTTTTTTGTTTTGATTAATTGGATATTTTAGTCAACAACATAAATCATTTAGTGGATATTCCCATAATTTAAACACTAAAGTAAATTTTTGGAAAGAAATTTTGGAGTGACTTAATTGTAATTCATCTGAAAGGTAATTTCGAATATACTATTCTGTGTATTTTTGGTCAATGACCTAAATCTTTAAACAGATATGCATGTGATTTAGATACTAAGTATACCTTTGGAAACAAATTTTGTAATGGCGTTGATATTTTTCATGTTCTGAAAGTTAATTCTGTGTTAAACATTCTTTACATTTTGGCAACGACCTAAATCGTTTAATGTATATGCATATTACTTAGTTACCTAGTAATGTCTTTGGGAAACAAATTTAATAACGACTTTATCGTAATTCATCTTTACGCAGTTATTTTTGTTTTGACTATTTTGAATATTTTAGTCATGAACTTAAATCATTTAATGGATATTCTCATAATTTAAACAAAAAAAAAAATTGGAAACAAATTTTGTAGCGTCTTAATTGTAATTTATCTGAAAGGGAATTCTGTATCGACTATTCTGTTTATATGTGGCCAATGGCTTAAATCATTTAATGGATGTGCGTGTAATTTAGATACTAAGTATATCTTTGGAAACAAATTTTGTAGCGTCTTAATTGTAATTCATCTGAAAGGTAATTCTGTATCGACTATTCCGATTATATTTGGCCAATGGCTCAAATCATTTAATGGATGTGCATGTAATTTAGATACATTGTATACCTTTGGAAACAAATTTTGTAAGGCGTTAATATTTTCATGTTCTGAAAGTTAATTTTCTGTTGTACATTCTGTAACGACCTAAATCGTTTAGTGTATATCATATTACTTAGTTACCAAGTAAAGTCTTTGGAAACAAATTTAATAACGACTTTATCGTAATTCATCTTCACGCAGTTATTTTTGTTTTGACTATTTTGAATATTTTAGTCATGAACCTAAATCATTTAATGGATATTCTCAAATTTAAACAATTAAAATACTTTGGAGACAAATTTTGTAGTGCTTAATTGTAAAGGTAATTCTTTATTGACTACTCTATTTTTTTGGCCAAGGCTTAAATCATTTAATGGATGTGGGTGTATTTTAGCAAGTAACTTTGGAAACAAATTTTTAGCGACTTAATGTAATTCATCTTCAAGTTAATTTTGTTTTGACTATTTTGATTATTTTGGCCATGGCTTAAATCATTTAATGGTGTTCTAATTTAAATAAGTATACCTTTGGAAACAAATTTTGTAATGGCGTTAATATTTTTCATGTTCTAAAAGTTAATTCTGTGTTAAACATTCTGTACATTTTGGCAACGACCTAAGTCGTTTAATGTATATGCATATTACTTAGTTACCAAGTAAAGTCTTTGGAAACAAATTTAATATCGACTTTATCGTAATTCATCTTCACGCATTTTTTTTTTGTTTTGACTATTTTGAATATTTTAATCATGAACCTAAATCATTTAATGGATATTCTCATAATTTAAACAAAAAAAAAAAATTGGAAACAAATTTTGTAGCGTCTTAATTGTAATTTATCTGAAAGGGAATTCTGTATCGACTATTCTGTTTATATGTGGCCAATGGCTTAAATCATTTAATGGATGTGCGTGTAATTTAGATACTAAGTATATCTTTGGAAACAAATTTTGTAGCGTCTTAATTGTAATTCATCTGAAAGGTAATTCTGTATCGACTATTCCGATTATATTTGGCCAATGGCTCAAATCATTTAATGGATGTGCATGTAATTTAGATACATTGTATACCTTTGGAAACAAATTTTGTAAGGCGTTAATATTTTTCATGTTCTGAAAGTTAATTTTCTGTTGTACATTCTGCTAACGACCTAAATCGTTTAGTGTATATGCATATTACTTAGTTACCAAGTAAAGTCTTTGGAAACAAATTTAATAACGACTTTATCGTAATTCATCTTCACGCAGTTATTTTTGTTTTGACTATTTTGAATATTTTAGTCATGAACCTAAATCATTTAATGGATATTCTCAAATTTAAACAATTAAAAAAATTTTGGAGACAAATTTTGTAGTGTCTTAATTGTAAAGGTAATTCTTTATCGACTACTCTATTTATATTTGGCCAATGGCTTAAATCATTTAATGGATGTGGGTGTATTTTAGATACTAAGTATACCTTTGGAAACAAATTTTGTAGCGTCTTAATTGTTATTCATCTGAAAGGTAATTCTGTATTGACTATTCTGATTATATTTGGCCAATGGCTTAAATCATTTAATGGATGTGCGTGTAATTTAGATACTAAGTATACCTTTGGAAACAAATTTTGTAATGACGTTATTATATTTCATCTTCTGAAAGCTAATTTTGTATTAACCATTCTGTACATTTTGGTCAATGACCTAAATCGTTTAACGAATATACATGTTACTTGGGTACCAAGTAAATTCTTTGGAAACAAATTTGATAACGATTTTATAGTGATTCATCTTCTCACAGTTAATTCTGTTGTGAGTGTTTTGAATATTTTAGTGAAAGACCTAAATCGTTGAACGCATATTCCAATAATTTAAACACTAAGTAAATATTTTCGAAACAGATTTTATAATTACTTAATTGCAATTCATCTAACAGCTAATTCTGAATGGACTATTCTGTATATTATGGTCAATGATCTAAACTATTTAATAGGTGTGCGTGTAGTTTAGATACTAAGTGTATCTTTGGAAACAAATTTTATAATGACGTTATTGTATTTTATCTTCTGAAAACTAATCCTTTTTTAGACATGCTGTACATTTTGTTCAACAACTTAAATCGTACATTGGATTTGCGTGTTACTTAGTTGCCAAGTAAATCCTTTGGAACAAATCTAATAATGTCTTTATCGTAATTTATCTTCACAGAGCTAATTTTGTTTTGGATGTTTTAAATGTTGTATTCAATGACCTAAGTCATTTAATGGATATTCGCAAATTTAAACACTAAGTAAATATTTTTGAAACAGATTTTGTAGTGACTTAATTGTAATATTCTTCTGAAAACTAATCCCGTATGGACTATTCTGTATATTATGGTCAATGTCCTAAATAATTTAATGAATGTGCATGTAATTTAGATACTATTGTATATATTTTGGAAACAAATGTTGTAAGAATTTTATTGTAATTCAACTTCTGAAACCTAATTCTATGTTAACTATTTGATATGTTTTGGCCAAGAACCTAAATTATTTAATGAATACGTTTGCTATTTAGATACTAAGTGAACCATTTGGAAATAAAATTTGTACTGATTTTATTGTAATTCAACTTCTGAATCCTAATTCTGTTTTGACTATTATATGCACTTCGGTTATTTAATGGATGTGCATGTAATTTAGATATTAAGTAAACTTTTGGAAACAAATTTTGTATTAACTTTATTGTAATTTATGTTCTGAAAACCAATTATGCATTTGCTATTTAGTAATTCATTTAGTGGTGTACAACTTATTTCAATCAACATTTATGTCTTCGTGAACAAAGTTTTACAATAACTATATCGTAATCATATTTGTGTACCGTATGTAATGCTTCTATATTAATATATTACGAGTGACACTATTTATGTATTGAAAATAGAAAGATTAAACAAATGAATTTGATGAAAAATGCTTTTATTGCTTTTCAAAATAATCGCCTTTAAGATCTATACGCTTTTGCATGCGACTGAACCACCCATCAAAAGCACTTTGTCTAGTCGAAAGATGGTAGCTTTAAAACGTGCGTTTTGAAGGCCTGAACCGCTTCTTCGGGCGATGAAAATCGTTCTACACGCAGTTTATCTTTAATTGCTGGAAATAAAAAGAAGTCATTGGACACCAAGTCAGGGCTGTAAGGCAAATGACCCATCAATTCGATCTTTTGTGTGTCCAAATACTCGTTTGTTGCATGTGATATGTGTGAGCTCGCATTGTAATGATGTAAAATGATTCGCCATGTTGGGTTGGTTTCTCTCAATTTACCGAAAACTTCAGGCAAACAAATGGTCTATCCACGCTCAATGAACGGTCTTTTGATTGGTTTTTGTGACGAAAAACGCCCCCATTTGCTTCTTAACGCTTCGAGAACAAACAACTTTTGTTGGCTTTGCTTCACATTGAAACACCCAAACTGCCGACTGACCTTATCTTTCTAGCTCATATGCATAGATCTACAACTCGTAGCCTATGACGATGTTGTATACCGCTTTGGATGCACCACAGTTGTATTTTGAAATCATTTTACGACACCATTTGACACGAGCATTTTTTTTGAGCATCTGTCAACAAATGTGGAATCCAATGCACACACAGCTTCCTAACACACAAAGTTTGTGCAAAATCTTATGTATACTGGCCATACTAATGCTTAAACATCTCTCGATTTCTTGCTGTGTCACAAGACGATCTTCAATTAGTTTTCGCACAACATCAATATTTTCAGGCACAACGACCGATTTTGGACGACTTTCTTTAACTTCATCCGTGAGCGAATTATGCCCACGTTTGAATTCAGTGTACCAGCGATATACAGTGGCTGTGGATGGCGCTTTATTGCCACAAGTTGATTTTAGTTGATTGATGCATTGTTCTTGAGTTAGACCACGTAGTCATAATAAATCATAGCTCGAAAATTTTCGCTAGTAAAATTCCATATTTTTGTGAGATGAAATTTTAAACACTGCAAAAGACAAATAGTGCTCGCACATCAAAACGTTCTGAGTACTATAACCTCAAAAATGTCAAACTTTACAATGGCAATTTCAGATTTCACCTGTAAATACCAGTGTTGCCAGTTCTTAATACATAAATAGTGTCCCTCGTATAATGCATATAATAGATGTCTGTGTAGTTTATATTATAATGCATTTATCGATGTTTGTGTAATCTCAATACTAAATAAGCATTCCGAAAACAAATGTTATATTGATTATAAAGTAATTTACTTAATGGGTACACATTAGGCCTAAATACCAAACAAAATTTTTTTAATGGTCTTTAGTACAGACTGAATGCTGATGCATTTTATGGATATGTACTGAATAAGTTTTTGGAAACTTATTTTGTACTGGGTATTTTGTAATTGGTTTAGAAGACGTATGTCAAATGTAAAAACTAAATTTTCTGAAGATGAGTACCAAATTCACTATATGGTCAAACATACAAAGAATATCTACTCATATAAATTATATATTAGGTCCGGCAGAATGAGGTATCCATTTTAAATTGAGTTGTTTCTATTAGTGGCTAAATTTTTATTTAAAAATAAAACAAAAAGATATTGAGGAGACGCAAAAAGTTATCAGCTCTCATTTTCTGGCACTTTTAAAGTCTAGCATGAAAATTTTATATCACAAACTGCAACATTTCAATTAGAAACCCTGTCAAATATTATGTTTAATTTGATAAGAGTAATTTGTTCAATTAGAAAACACCTTTGACTTCAAGTACCCCCTTAAAAACAAATCACTAGCTGAGAAATCTGGCCAATGACACGACCAGGAAATGGTCTTAAAATTGTCATAAACTTCTTTATCAGTGTAGGAAGTTGCTTCGTTTTGCTAAAACTGTATTCTCTCCATGTCCACTCTTTCATTACGAAGTTGTTAAACGATACGCAACACTTGTCGATAATGTTGTGATGAAACAGTTAGTGTCAAGCAATTCTCCTTAAAAACAAAACCCAAAAATTCCAAAGGAGGATGCACGGTAGACCATAACTTTTTCAGTGTGAAGTGGCAATTTGTGAAATTGTTAAGAGTTTACGTTGCTCAGTAAGGAAAATTCTGTTGGTTAACATAACTAGACAATAAATTAGATTCATCTAACATCAGTCAGCATTTAACAATATCCTTGTTTACAGCAAATAATTCTTTAATGCGTTCGCAAAACACAACACATATTCTAAAACCTTGAGGAAGAAATTGTCCTACGGTTTGAATTTTATAAGGATGGAATTGTGTTTTTTAGAATGCGACCATAACTACAGTTTGAAATAACGAATGCCAATTCTTGTCATTCAATGGTATGTGATTCAAGTGTGCATACAGAACAAGTTCTTTCTTTTGGTTCTTTTCTGGCATGAAAGTAGTAGCGTGAAACATGGGCATCCATTCTTTAATTGTTATTCGACTAGGAATGGTATCCCGTGGATGTAAACAAAAGTGCCCGCGAAATAAAAGCTGAGGTGATTACAATAGAATTATTTTTAAAATAAGTATTGACCGCAAAAAAACGCTGAATATTTAATCAATGCTCAATGTTCGCAGCTAAACTGACGTTTTTCACAGACATTTTAGCAACTGTCTCAAATTTTCATTTACCGTGATTTGGCTTGAATTTATATTTTATTATATTATGAAATGAATTAGATTTGAATATGGGTAATTCATCCTGCCTTACAGTTTACTAAATGCATTGTATGTAAATATTCTATAGTAAATTTAATGTATTCATGTACGCAAATTATACAGAATCCTAATACCAAAAAAAAGATTTTAAAAAGCTTACAGGTAACTGGAATGTAGAGCAATTTTGAATTAAATTAATAAATGTTTGGATTCTGTAGTTATGTGTAAACTATATGTGTAATAATAAATGTTTAGTTGTTGCAATTAAATACTCTGTAATTTAATATTGTACTGCTCATTTAAATAACCTTCTATAAACTTCTTTCAATTTATACAAGATTTCCAAAAAAGGTTTGTTTCTATTAAAATTGAATAAATCTCTATAGTCGCAATATTCATACGTGCATAAAGTGAACTGCTGTTCAAGGTCTCCGTTCAATTACTCGTGTTATTTGAAACCATTTTGAATTTGATTCTGCAGCTTGTGCATTGAAATATTTTTTACATTATTTGTCACAGTACTTCAAAAACAAAGCACGATTTTTAGTTTGACAAGTAGAAGGTATCTTGCGTGTATTGCTCTTAGCTGGAGGCCAAATGTATCTTGCGTGTATTGCTCTTAGCTGGAGGCCAAATTGGTTTTTCTTTATGTAGGCCTAACTGTTCGTTGACGTATACTAACTGCTTTTGTCTGTAGTCTGCTGCTGCAGTTACGGTGGTAGGGCGAATGGATCCTGACTACCATGGCGTTGCTGTGTTGACTCACCCCCCGACAGCTTGCAAGCTAAGTATCTAGACACACAGGTATACAACTTCTTTTCTTTTGTGTATATCAAGGGCATATTCTGTATCAGCGTTTGGTGTAGTTACATGATAAGAAACGTGATACTGTAGGACTAATGTTTGTTGCTGCGAATCAATATCGCTCTACAGGTGTGATGTACCATTGTTAAAAATGTTTGACAGACACACGCTTATTTTTTTCTACTGATTGGTTTATTTTACAAACGGTGCTATGTACAATTTAAAAGAATGATTGGCAAAAGCTCTCAAATTTTAATTCTTTCCTACTGATTAGTTTATTTTACAAAAAGTATTAGGTGCAATTTAAAAAACGCTTAACAAAAGCTCTCGCATGTTTATTTACTACTGATTAATTTTATTTTGTATAAAATACGAAATGCGCACTTCGTATCTAAAGTACTAAATTGTTCACATTACATATTTGTTTGCTTTGAAATAGTAACGCTTAATTTATTCCTTTTGCTTGTTTGTACAGAATCCATTATTTATTTTTATTTGTTAATAGATAATCGTAGGCGACGTGTTCCTTTTTTTTTGTTTTCTTGGTATGTAGGTGAATCCCCCCACTTCCGCGTTTGGTAGTTAACCTGGTATTTACTTTTCTTCTGGCTACGTCTAGGTACGTAGCAAGTTACTCGCTTGTAACAGAAAGCTACTTCCAGGATTGTATTGTGTGATTTTTTCTGTTTTTGTAATTTATGTTTGAGCTGTAATTCCGAGAAGCAAAACTAAACTTCACTCATTGAATCAAAAGAGGCTATAATATTGTAGCGGGCTACTATTAAGGCGTGCACCAATATAAAACAAGTAATAACAAAAGCTTTTATTAATCACCATTCACAAGTTTAATTAACAGTATATGCCTTATTTATAGATACAGTATTGCCCGAAATAAACAGTACTGAAACTAAGTTGGCGGTGTTTTTATGCGTGCGCTGTCACACTCAAGTTAGCTAGTATAGACCTGTCAAGTAAACCTCAAACAAGTAATTAGTAGGGCCTAATTGTTAAAAATGGTGTTAAGTACAGAGGAGAAAGTGTTTCTGGTAGAGCATTATTTTCGTTCATACGGAATCGGCCGACATAATGGTGCAAGTTTGCTATACGTGTCTGATCAATTCACACAAAGGTTTAATAAACGTTCTCCAAGTAATGCTGTAATTTTGAAGGTTATTGAAAAGTTTAGAAATACAGGTAGTGTATTGTGCCAACGAAAAGGAAACTCGGGGCGTCCCAGGACAGTTAACAACAACAATAACCATGAACGTGTTTTTGAGCAAATCTTAGAAAATCCGAAAGTCAGCCAGGCAAGGACAGCGTTACAACTTGATTTAAAAAGAACTTCCTTTCAAAGAATCCTGAAGGAGCTGGGTACATTTTCTTATGTGATTCAGGTACATCAACAACTACATCCTCGGGATTATCGCAGTAGAGTGGGATATTGCGCCAGAATTCTCGCGTTACAGTATGAAAATCCTGAATTTTTGAAAAATGTTTGGTTTTCAGACGAAGCACATTTTCACTTGTCAGGCTATGTGAATCGTCGCACAAATCGATTTCTGGGCTTTGCCAGACCCGATGAGGTTCAAGAGGTTCCTTTACATAGTGAAAAAGTGAGTGTCTGGTGTGCTGTTTCCGGACACGGAATCATTGGTCCGTACTTTATCGAAGAGAATGGTAGGCAAGTCACACTTAATCAACAGAGGTACAGACAAATTTTTACACGATTTATCCCTGATCTACGTCAATTCTGTCGTGCACGTAACTTGGCATTTCGAAACCAATTTTTCAGCAGGACGGGGCAACTTGCCATACTGCTGCCGCAATTCGTCAATTTCTTCAAGAACATTTTCCAAGCAAATTCATATCACGATTTACTGACTTCCCTTATCCTTCACATTCTCCAGACCTCACACCTCCAGACGCATACATTTGGGGCATGGCTAAAATGCCGTTTTCAAACGGGCACCACAAACCATCGATGAATTAAAGGATGCCGTTAGAGTCTTCTTCGCAGCCCTGAGACAACCCTTATTCAATAACATGACCAGAAACTTAGAACATCGTTATGAAGTCTGTCTCGAACGAGGAGGTGCACATTTAGAACATATAATAAAGTGTCAATAATATGTATTTTTTAAATATACAAAACAATTACAATTTCAGTACTGTTTATTTCGGGCAATACTGTATTATCAGTCCAATTAACAAGGAAGCACCATCACACTAATGCTATTTACAAGCACTAATATTTTCTTAAACTAAATCCTTAACCATAAGTTTTCTTAACAACACTAACACTACTATAATTTATTAGTTACCCTTTTGTCTATTTATGTACAAAATGGCGGTACAATATGCACGTGCACATAACACATATTTATATTTACTATAGGACATTCAAAACGTGATGACTACCTAACTATACACGATATGCTATTTATACGACATTTGGATATAGACTAACTGATGTACACTCATCACAGATCTCATATATACCCTAAAATTAACTAGATGATTCATCGTCTGGTGTTTGCTCGAATGTTCTAGACTTCTGTAGAATACACTTCAGTTATGCAACTTGCATGTTTGACGGGTTCCCTAATAGTTCGTAACACTGCCACCCCTTTAAAACTGCTACGCCCCGTAACTGTAAAAACATTTGGACGCCAATTTGATGACTAATGGCGGTATCGGCAGCTCTCTCCTCTGGTGCATCCACCACGTTGTTGGAAATAACAGTCAACACACTTTGATTGGTCTTGGTAGGCAACAAACAAGGACCTGGATATTGGTTTCCTGAAAAATTACTTCTAGCATATTTCGAACTATTCTCCAATCTAAGCGATCCAGTCCACAGCCTAGCTTGGGCACGGCTAGTCTCGTTACTCCATTTACCATCATCTGAACCTTTAGACTCGGCAAAACCTCCTATAGATGTCCACAACTAGGTTTTTGTCCTGCAGAATTTATGGTGACCAGATAGTAAACAATAATTTCCATCCTGGGGAACCAAGGCTTTTCCTACAGTTGGTTGCTGTTGTACTAATTTATCCATACATCCAAACTTTTTCTTGAAAACAACAGCTATTCCTCTTGACATTTGCAGATCTTGAGCTACGCAATGTGTAAGGGAATACTCTTCTGGTGCTCTAAACAGATCTTGCTGTTTTTCAACAACAACGCTAAATCGCGCCTTGGCGGAACCACCATACGCCGCCATGAAACTCCCAAAATCTACATTTGGCTCACAATCAATGACTGCATCCTATTTTCATTACTCGAGTCTTCCTGGTTGTTGCCAGCATAAGATGTTAAACAGTCAAAGTGTACCACTTTTGGTTTACCACGGGAGATCGTCTGATCCATTACACTATATCATTAACCCTTTTTAATACTTTGCACGGGCCTTCCCATTGTCTTTGTAATTTTGGCGACAATCCACGCTTCCTTTGTGGATTGTGCAACCACACTAAATCTCCACATTGGTTACCACTTTCTTGTGCTCTGGTGTCATATTGTGATTTCATTCGTTTGCTTGCTGCCTGGATATTCTTTCGGACGTTTTCGTGAATACTATTTGATCTTTCGCGAAGCTTACTAACGTAATCTTCAGCTGCGACCCTTTCTCCAGGTTAAATCCAACCTGAAGATTACATGGTAGCCGCAATTCACGTTCTAACATCACGCAAGCGGGAGAGTATCCTGTGCTGTCATGTACTGAAGATCGGTACGCCAGTAGGAACAAATGTAGATATTGGTCCTAGTCACGTTGATGTTCGGAGACAACTTTGACTAGGTGCTTTCCTAACGTCCTGTTTATTCTTTCAACCATTCCATCCGATTGAGGATGAAGTGGTGTGGTTCTAGTCTTCCTGATTCCAAGATGCTTGCAGACGTTCTGAAACAACGCTGATTCGAAGTTCCGACCTTTTCACGCCAAAGTGCTCTCCGGAGATACCATCGTGCTGCAACACTTTGGTACTCTGCTTCTTCGTACTATCGCTTGTAGTCGTTTTTCAGTGCCATTTTCACACTCCAGGCGTCGTTTCAAGATTCTATTTTCAATCACCAAGGAGTCATACTGTGACCAGTATGCCTTCAGACTCCTACTTGAAATACTAATTTTATCCCAAGCTGGTCGTTGTCATCTACTTTTCCACTCAATATTACGTCCCAATTTGGCGTCATTCTGCTAGTCTTCTCGTATTCTTTTGGGTTGTCAATTATCATCAGTTATCGTCATTCTATGGATGACACTTATTTTCTCTTCCATCTTGGAGCAATGATTGTAGTCTACCGGACACGGTCTTCTTGACAGAGCGTCTGAATTCCGAAGGCTAGTTCCCACACAATTTTCTGTATCAAAGTCATATTCGTGCAACCATTCTATCCATCTTACATTTCAGGAATTTGAAACTGCAGTAACCATTCTAGTGCAGCATGGTCTGTTCCTAACAGGAATTTACGGCTGTATAAGTGCTTATAAAAGTGCTCTAAGGATTTTATGATGGCCAACAGCTCTCTTCTTGTCACACAATAGTTCCATTCTGGCAGTGATAAAACCTTGCTGAAATACCCAATAACTTTCTTTTGACCATTCTGCACCTGAGAAAGAACCCTTCCTATAGCTGTGTTGCTGGCATCAATAGCCAACACAAATTTACCCTCCATCTGTGGATAACTCAGAATCGGTGCTATAACTAGTAGCCGTTTCAGTTGTTCCAATGCACTGTTGCAGTCGTCATTCCAATTATATTTTTGTCCATCTTCGGTTAATTTCGTCAACGGTTTGGCAATATTTGCAAACCTTAGTATAAAACGTCGGTAATATGTACCCAATCCCAGAAAACTGCATAGTTGGTGTATATCTGCTGGTGCAGCTCACTCTTGCACCGTTTTTATCTTGTCAGGGTAGGTTCTTATTCCGGTCTCCAAAATGACATGTTTTAGGTATTTCACCTCTTTTTCAAATAGGTGACATTTCTTAGGGCTCAAGGTAAGGTTTACCTCGTGTAATCTTTGGAATATCCCATCTAGGTTCTTGAGATGTTCTGCAAAAGATCCGCCTAACACTATCACATCGTCTAGATACTCCAGACATGTTTTCCAGGACAGTCCACCCAGTATCAACCCAATCAGACGTTCAAAAGTAGCAGGGGCATTGCATAATCCAAAGGACATGACCTTGAACTGCCATAATCCAGTTCCAATGTAAACGCAGTTTTTTCTTTATCGTTTGTCTCCAAGCCTATCTGCCAATATCCGCTTTTTGGGTACACGGTTGAAAACCATTTAGATCTGGATAGAGTATCCAAGGTGTCATCAATTCTGGGCAAAGGATAGTTGTCTTTCTTTGTGACATTGTTTAGCCGTCGGTAGTCTACATAAAACCTTGTCGACCCATCCTTTTCTTGATAAGTACTACCGAGGATGCCCATGGATTATTCGACGGCGCCATCACTTCCTGTTTCTCCATGTCATAATTTGCTCGGTTTCCTTACGTTTTGCCTAAGGAAGCCGTCTGGGATGTTGTCGTATCGGTTGCGCATCTCCAGTATTGATCTTGTGTTGCACCATATTTGTCCATCCTTTCTCACTATCATCCAGTGCGAAACACACCTCAATATCGTCCGACCAGTTCTATTACCTTGCCCAGTTAGTCGCCGTTTAATCCTTGGCACGACGGTATCAACATATCCAGCAATTTCTGTGAGCAACCGTTGAGTGGTTTATCTTTGGTGTCGTCCACACAACGTTTAACATGGCATACTAGAATGCAACTTCCCACAATCATGTTTTTCTTCAGGGTCCCCGTATGCGGATTAATGTTTAGCACCCTCATTGGTATCGTATTTTGAGACTTTACCAGTGCCCTTCCAATCAGTAATCCCTCCTAACCCATTCCCGATTCAGTTGCTTCCATCATGCATACTTGTCCTTCCCAAAGAGTACCATCCGGGCATCCCATCACGATTATTTCCGTCTTTTCAGGTATATTTATATCACAAATCATTTGAACTTGCATCGTCTCTTTACTCGTCTCTTGAAATGGAATCTCAACATTATGTATCCAAAGCACATTTTCTTTCATGTTCACATGAAACCCATATTCTCTCATGAGATCCATTCCCAAGATAACCTCTTCTGTAATTTCAGCTACCAACACCCGATGATTATTTAGTTTGTCTCCAATTCCCAACGTTACGGCAGTCTCTCTGTGAGCAGAAATTTTTTTTCACCACTTGCCCTTTGAAGACATATCGATGCAGGTAACAGTTTTCTATGACCAACCAAATCTGGTCTCACAATAGTCCTTGTAGCTCTTGTATCCACGAGTAATTGGACAACCCTACCATTAATTCTGTCATCAATATATATGCTATCCAGATTTCCCATTGACGATGCAGCACGGATGATAATCTCTAGGGCACTACGTTGTGGTGTCAACGTTCGCTCCCTTACATCGACTTGCTTTAGTTTTTCTGCTGCTCAATCGGTTGTTTCTTTGGTTGAGTGCAGCGGGTCTGTATATGACCAACTTCACTGCAGTTTTAGCATCGCAGACACCACCTCCGTGGTCATTGTCTTTTTGGCAACTCCGTGGCATAGTGGTATGTGTGTGACTACTACGCCCAAGGTCCCGGATTCGAATCTCGACACAGTCTGCTTGAAAAACGTTAGGCAAGCATTTTTCACAAAAATACACCCTTGTTCGAATGAGAGGTAAAATGGAGGTTCGTGTGAGAGCGTTGTCACGCACGTTAAAGATCCCTACCTTGCTTGGAACAGCAATGGTTCGGTACAAAATTCCAAATTTTCCAGGTAAAAATAACTTGCTCCCTGGCCAATGTAGTGCCTTCGGGTGGAGCATTGGAAAAAATCACATGTAAGGTTGTTGTCTTTCCAGCCTTTCCGCCTTCTGTTTTTCAAACACACGGTTGATTATTTCTTCTATTCTGTTGTGCGATTGATCAGGTTCTTCTAAGAAATTTAAGCGCATGAGACGTGCGTCATCTAACATTTTTGGCCATGCCAATCTTAGCACTTGTTGTATTTCGCCATCTTGAATGCCATCCACAAATGTTTGAACAGCCAGTTGTTCGAAGAAGCTATCTGGTGCCGTTGAGTATGCCAATCTAACTAATCTAGCAATGTCAGTTTCGAATTTTTGCAGGCTTTTATTTTGTCTTTTGCAAGCGGTTCTTAACTTGTACACAGTAAACCTGTTGAAGGTGAGCGTCTCCATATCTCATCTCGAGCTTCGATGTTAAAAGGCCGTAATCATTCTGCTGGTGATCGGGAATCGTTGGCCACTATTAAGGAGATAACCTTCTGTTTGTTGCATTAACTGTTGGCTATTACAGCAGCTTCAAATTTTTTCAAATATGTTGGCCAAGGTGTTTTACCATCAAATGTGGGTGGTTTACTTTAAATTTTGACGGTATTGACTGGCATCCTTCCATGCTTCTTATTTCACGGATGTTCTGAATTACAACTTGGTTTGCTAATTCAAGTTACCGCGTTGTTAATGAAATCATTAATTCTTGTAGCCTTATCACATCTTCTTCCATTTTTACCAATTTACTGTCCAACTTTTGCTTAACTGTTTTTACCTGTTCCATGAAAAATTCTTTTAATGCAATGGAGCCTTCCAGTAATCTTTGTTCTAGTGTGGCTGTATTTTTATTCAATTTTTCTTCCATTTTCGCAGCATCTTCACTAAGTGTCACTTCTAGTTTAGCCGGCCTCTCTTCCATACCGGATTTAAAATCCTTAAGGAAATTTATAGTTTCTGCGTCCATTTTTCTTTGGCTTCTTGTAACTGGCATATACAAACTACTCAAATGTCTTTAGACTTATGTTTTTTTTAAATTAATCACTATACACCCAACACAGCCTGACACCCGCTCCTATTTTCGTGTATACTAGAAGTTTTGATTATTACTACCTGTAAGAAAGAAATGAACAACTCGCAATTCGTTTTATTGCAGCACATTTAATGCAACTTAATAAATGAATCAACAACTCCAGTTAATATACCATCTGCGGCGCTGCATAGTTAATATACTCGCAATGTTGAGGTTAAACAACACAAAGGAATACACAATTCTTATAACTACGGACTAATCTGTTAGAGGTTATCTGGTTAGTCTAATAATGCTTCAATGTTAATTGGAGTGAATACATCTATAGATAAGGCTTATACTGTTAATTAGACTTGTGAATAGTGAATAATAAAAAGTTTTGCTATTACATGTTCTAAATTGGTGAACGCGTTAATATAGCCCGCTACACTGTTGTTGCTAGCTAGAGCCAACATCATAGTGCAACCACTCTACCTCTTGAGCTTTAAAACCTTTAGTCCTCAAACGTTACAAGTCAAATTAAGAGGTTTTCCAAAAGAATCGCGACTTTCGATTTACGCTGAAAAGCTAATTAACGAAATATTATTTGACTGTTTTACTACAAGTCCTAAATAGTACTAGTACGCTCTCATACACTGTTTTCCAAACAGCAACAATATACCCGAACCGTTTTATGACTATTAGCATCAACAATACACATATAATCATTCATTTCATGCAACACAAGAAGGATTCTGCTTGTCAATCGTTCAGCATTTTCTTTGGTCAATGGGTTCAACTGACGTCCCTAACAATATTTCTTAAGATTTTGATGCTGAAGTTTATTTACAATTTATTTTTACATATTTTTGTAATACTAGAACCTTTTTTGCTTTTGTACTTGATCAAATAAGAAAAAATTTGTTGCTATTAATTTATTTGCGTTTAATTTTTTTGTGTTGTATGTATAAACGAGATTTTTTGTTACTAGAATAAAGTTTTTGTTAAATTAATTCTAAAAATAAAACCGGTCTTTCTACCAGACATAATAAATTATGTGAAGTAATGTATTTTACGTCCATGTATTCCTGACATAAATAGCACCGCAGCACTCATGAATAATGTGTCCCAGAGGTCGAGGTGAAATAATAGTCGATCACTTTAAATCTACGTAATTTCTTCCAGTTGTCAAAAACCGAAATGTAGCCGCTAACTGTCCTTGGCCGATATGGTAGGTCTCATAGGAGTGCCTTTGTTGGATGTGATGGAACAGAGAAATACAACAAATGGAAACAAGCAAGATGCATGAATACAAAACGATTTAATAAGAAACTGAACTTTGGTTAATACATGAATCAATCAATAAATCATGAATACTATAGTTAAAAGTAATACATATCACTCAAGCCCGTAAACGTCTATTGTATGTCATAGTCGCTACGCAACTGCACTACAGCTGCGCGTTGGCAAGTCGTAGAGCGAGCTCAACAGTTCAGTGGCATATCCAGCGCGTGGGATATCACTACCACTAACGCTATTATTAACAGCCTTGTTTTTCAATGAACATTGTTATTTACTTTAGAAGGTTTAAATAACAACTTTCTTCCATGCACAGATAATTTTGTCAATCGTCTATTCACAGTCGTAATTCCTTTATTTAATTCATTTGCAATAATTGTTTTCATTTCAAAAGCCATTCTTTAACCCATTTACTCCTTGCTTTTCTTTTTTTTTTGTTCCAAATTTGATTGTTTTGTCTTTTTTATTAAACAAGTGTTTGCCACTGCCAAGAAACAAAACCTATCATCACTATATGTTGTGATACCTACCTACCTTTAGATTATAGGTAGGTGTAAAGCGGGCTCTAGGATGAGAGCCAGTAAGTAATAGAAATGTGTTACGTAGATAGGTATTGTTAATTCACTTTACCTTTTCCTGAGTACAAACTACACATCCCGACAATTACAACAAATTGGTGACGAGGATGGGATGGTATCCATAGTGCAAAGTTATACTTTTAAAATTGTACGCATTACGCAAAGAAAAAAATTTCTAACCTAAAAAAGACTATGACCACGTTTTTACCTTTCTAAAAAAAAGAAAGTTACAAGTGCAATGCCTACAGATAGTACAAGTACAAATATTCAAAATGTGCAAACTACTCCAAGTACTCAAAATTCTGGAAATGCTTTCGTACAAGCAGTTTTTACAGTTGAACTATTTGACGCAAGTCATACCAAATGGAAACGTTAGGTAAAACGTTTGGAGGTTGCTTTTAAAGTTTTTAATGTTGCAGAACACTTGAAGGTACCTTATTTACTGCATTTTATGGGTGGTGATAGTTACAATACGCTTTGCAATAAACTGTCTCCAGAGGAGCCTGAACCAAAATCTTACGATGAAATTGTACAGATATTGGATCAGTTTTACAATCCTGCACCGCTCGAGATTGTGGAGGTGTTTCGTTTCCACTGTAGGAAGCAGCACGAAGGTGAGCGAATTCAGGAATTCTTACATGCTTTACAAAAATTAGCAATAAACTGCAAGTTTGGCGAATTCTTAAGAATTGCACTACGCAACCAATTTGTATATGGTACGTATTCAAAACGTATTCAGTCTAGGTTATTGGAAACCAGGGACTTAACTTTGGACAAAGCCGTAGAAATAGCAATAGGTATGCAGCTATCGGAGGTAGATTCAAGGCAACTTCAACAACGTCAAGAAGTTAAAAAGAATTCAAATCAGCTAAACCAGGTTAAAGCAACTAGCAGTTGTCATACGGGTGCGGTAAGGAAACCATTTACTTCAAGTAATTTCACAAACAAGGTGAGTACAAAAAGGTTTAGTGGTACTAGCGGTAAATGCTTTCATTGTGGTAGTCAAAGTCATTTAGCAAGTAAGTGCAATAAAATAAATATTACATGTACTTATTGTAATATGAAGGGACATATGCAATCAGTTTGCATGAAAAAGGCCAATCGGGTTAAAACTATTGGTGTCGTTACAAATGCTGAAACAGAAATAAAAGATATTTTGCAAATTAAAAACCACAATAGAGATAAAATTATGATTGAGGTTAAATTAGATTCAGTTATAGTACCATTTGAATTGGATACAGGTGCAGCTGTTTCAATTATGAGCTTTGGCAAATACAAATTGTTGTTTGGTTACAAACCTTTAAAAAAAGTGATGTAACACTCATATCTTACTGTAGTACTAAAATAAATGTATTGGGTTATATTACTGTACAGGTGCAATATAAGAATGTTGCAGAAAATTTAAATCTTTATATTGTTCCTACAAATAGGGGTGCTTTATTCGGTCGAGAATGGCTTCATAAAATTAAGTTAGATTGAGAAAGCATATGTCAAATTAGCATTACTAATGTTTCAAGTTTATTACAAAAATACAAAAATGTTACCGAACCTGGCATAGGATGCATAACCGATTCACAAGCACGTTTAAATTTAAAACCAAATACAAGGCCAGTTTTCATAAAAGCATGCACGGTTCCTTTTGCTTTACTACCCCGAGTTGGGCAGGAAATTGATGCGTTGGTTGAACAAGTTATTTTAAAGAAGGTATATACATCGGACTGGGCCACACCCATAGGCCGGTTGTAGAATCAAATGGGAAAATTAGACTTTGCGGTAAACTTTAAAGTTACTCTGAATCAATACTTGCAAATCGATGAACATCCATTGCCTACAGTAAATGAACTATTTGCAACAATGGCTGGTGATGAGAAATTTACCAAAATTGATCTGAGTGAAACATATTTACACATGCCTGTTCAACCAGACGACCAACATTTACTAACACTTAATACACATAAAGGTCTATACATGTGTACAAGACTTTTGTATAGAATTGTATCCGGACCTGCTATTTTCCAGCGGGATATGGAAAAGAAATTACAGGGCATTGAAGGGGTCAGTGTATTTATTGATGATATTAAAATTACGGGACCAAATGATGAGTTACATTTGGAACGTTTAGAAGCTGTACTAAAATGCCTCAGTAATCATAATCTTAAGATAAATTTAAGTAAATCATTTTTCTTACAAGATTCAATTGAATACGGTGGTTATAAAATTAATAAAGGTGGCATACACAAACTTACTAGCAAAGTTGAGGCAATACAAAATATGAAGCGCCCTACAAATAAATCTGAAGGGAGGGCAATGTTAGGGTTAGTTAACTATTACGGTAGGTTTTTAAAAAATCTGAGCTTGTTATTGCGGGTCATTAAACTTACTATTATAAAATGATGTGAAGTTTAAGTGGACACAAGATTGTAAACAAGCATTTCTACATATTAAATTACGTTTTCAAGACCAAGAGGTGTTGTGCCATTACGATCCTACGTTACCTATAATTTTAGCTACGGATTCGAGTCTTTATGCCGTGGGTGCAGTCTCTCATGTTTTCCCTGATGGCACAGAACGTCCTATTCCGTTTGTGTCACAAACTTTGACAAAAACGCAACAACGGTATACACAGATTGATAAGGAAGCGTATTCTATTATATACGGTGTGCGAAAGTTCTATCAATATATATATGGTAGGTGATTTATTCTATATACAGATCACCAACCGTTATTACACATTTTTGCACCTAATAAGGGTATACCAATATTAAGTGCTACACGAATGCAGCACTATGCATTATATTTGCAAGCATTTGATTACGATATCAAATATAAAAATACAAAGTTACATGGAAATGCAAATGCTCTTTCAAGATTGCCAACTAATTCAGAGGAAACTTACTTGTTTGAGGCATCTGATGTGTACGAGATAAATCAAATCGAGACTTTACCTTTAACTGTAAAGGAAATTGCTAAACATACACAAAATCATAGGACCCTACAACCATTGTTACAGGGATTAAAATCAGGAGAAAGCATTGAGAGTTTGGACAGATTTCATAGAAATCAATCAGAATTTACATTACAGCAAAATTGTATAATGCGGGGGCACAGAACTGTGATTCCTAGTTTGTTACGTCAGGGCATATTAGGCGAATTATATGTTGCACATTTCGGAATATCAAAAATGAAAGTTCTTGCTAGAAGCTACTGTTGGTGGCCAGGAATCGATAGTGATATACAGCAAGTTTATGCTGACTGTCGAAAATGCAATGTGAATAAGAATAATCCAGTCAAACTTCCAACACATCCATGGGAACATGCGACTGTACCATTTTCGCGAGTTCATATTGACTTTGCAGGACCTCTTTATGGCATTTATTTTTTAATATTAGTTGACGCTTATTCTAAATGGCCAGAAATTCATATTATGAACAAAATTACTTCAAATTTAACCATTAAAATATTACGAAGAATATTTGCACAATTTGGAATACCAAGGACTGCGGTAACCGATAATGGATCACAGTTTACTACCGAAGTGTTTCAAAACTTTCTATAAATGAATGGTATTATATAAGCGCACTGCTCCGTTTCATCCAGCTACAAATGGGCAAGCTGAACGTTATGTACAAACCCTTAAACAAAGCCTTAGGGCAATGAAAAATGAGAGACAAGATTTGGATTTACCTATTGCAAAATTACTTATACAATACCGAAAAATGCCACATTGTTCAACTAACAATTTGCCTGCTATGCTCATGTTGGGTAGGCAAATTCGCACTCGAATTGACTTAATTAAACCTAGTTTAGATACGACTGATTACAACACAATAAAAATTAAAGTACCAGAATTTAAAATTGGATCACGAGTTGCAGTACGTGACTATTCTTCAAATGTAAAATAGGTATTTGGTAGAGTTTTTGAGCGTCTAGATAAATTACATTTCTTGATGAAATTAGATGATGGCCGTATGTATAAAAGGCACATTGATCAAATGCGGGAAGTGGGTGAAAATCTCCATCCTGATGTGATAGCTTCTCCCTATATTGATTCCAAAACTGATGATACTGTATTCACAAAATCATCAGATCTTGAAAGTACTGTAAATTTAGGAGATAGTGTAAATACAAATGTAATACCTAGATTAAGTACTAACAATAATACTGAATTGGACAAAAGTGATTACAGTGAACATAATCAAAGTGCAAGTGTTGATAATGAAAGTAATAAAAATTAGCCTACTAATAGTAGCGATACACCCTTAGTACGTAGATCAAATCGAATCAGACATGCACCAAATCGATTGGATTTATGATAGTGGTATTATATATAGTAGAAATTGCTTTTGTTTAGCAAATTATGTTGTATCTGTTAAACGTTACGTCGCTAGTTACGTAAAAAGTCATGTTTTTTTTCGACAAGGGAAGGTGTTGTGATACCTACCTACATGTAAACTCTACTTTAGATTATAGGTAGGTGTAAAGCGGGCTCTAGGATGAGAGCCAGTGAGTAATAGAAATGGGTTACGTAGATAGGCGTTGTTAATTCACTTTATTTTTTCCTGAGTACGAATTACACATCCCGACAATTACAACACTACATAATGTAAATTTTTTAACTGTGAAATTACAGAAGCATCTCTTCGTGCTTTGGCAGAAAGCACATTTGTTAAACCCGGGAGTGGTCGCTATATGGGAGAAAGTCTCACATATTTATTGTATTGTTCATTGTTCTTACACTAAAGCAGGTAGATACTTGCCGCCCCTCCATATCCTCTACCAGACTGTTAACTAAAGCTATTCGGGTCCAGCAACCTGATCCAGCGTCCAGTATTTTTGTAGCAGTCCTTGTAATAAAAGCACGTATTCAAAGTGTGATTTTCTGTCGTCGCGCGACCATCTGTGATAGTGTTATTTGTCAGTTGCGTGAAACCGTTTTATAACGTGAACATTTCTAAAGTATTATTATTTTTAATTTATTTTATCATAGCGTATTACTCAAAACATTTGATTAGTTTTAGTGATTTAGATTAGTAGTTACCTCGGTAGTTCCCGCACTCAACTTTTTCCTAATTTGTGACATTTGACTAATTCTCTGAAAAGTTTGTGATATTTTTGTTATTTTTTTGTCTTGTTTTTGGTGATAAATCGATAAATATGAGTCGTGGAATCAGAATGGTACAGCTAGCTCTTCTAAAATTAGAGCAAGAGAAATATAAAGGTGAATTGCAATAATAACAAATTTATATTACAAAGATAATTTTTAGAGTCTCAACAGAGCGAACTAACTGCTTTGAACGAAAATGATCGCGCTGATGATCCAGAGAGCGATGCACGGAGTGAGTGTAGTTCCCATAATACAAACTCGGAACAATCAGACAGTTCTGATGTATCAGATGTTGTTCTTCCTTTTCAAAATGTGCCACTGTTTCTCGGTAAAGATAAAGTAACCCAATGGTTAAAACACATGTCTGTTGTTTCTGGTCGTGCTAGAAAACGCAATATAGTACTATATCTTCCTAGTGTCAAAAAGATTGCGCGTAATGCAAAATCTCCATTAGAACGTTAGGAGCTTTTTTTCCCACAGGCATGTATAGAAAAACTAGTAAGATACACAAACATTTACCTAAGAAAAATGAAAGAGAAATATGTTCGTGAAAGAGATTGTTTAGAAACATGTATCTAAGAAATGAGGGCACTAATAGGTTTGCTTTATTTGGCTGGAGTAAAAAAGAATTCTCACCTCAACGTGGAAGAAATGTGGAGTGATGATGGCACTGCTCCGCCATGTTTTCGTGCAACCATGTCCTACAAAAGATTTTATTTGCTTTTGCGTGCATTGCGATTTGATAATATCGAAGATAGATCACAACGCAGAGTAACTGACAATTTGGCACCTATAAGAGAAGAGTTTGAAGAATTTGTAGAAAGGTGTAAAAACAATTACCAACCAGGGAATATGTAACGGTCGATGAAATGCTGGAGGATTTAGAGGGCGATGTAAGTTTCGACAGTACATAGCTAATAAGCCTGCAAAGTATGGCATAAAAATTTATGCTCTTGTTGATGCACGAACTTTCTACACTTCAAATTTGGAACTATATGCTGGAAAACAGCCAATTGGACCATACAGACTAGATAACAGTGCTTTTAGTGTTGTAAAAAGAATCACAGCATCGATTTTAAATTCAGGCCGAAATGTTACAATGGACAATTATTTTCATCAATACCCTTAGCGAAAGATCTACGAAATCATAAGACAACTATGGTAGGCACTTTACGTAAAAATAAAAAAGAAATTCCACCGGCACTTGTTAACATAAAAGACAGAGCACCTCGTAGTAGCATGTTTGCTTTTTCAAAAGACATTCTGCTTGTCTCTTATGTTCCAAGAAAAGCAAGAATGTACTTCTACTGTCTACTATGCACGATGATGACCAAATCGATATACAAACTGGAGACCAGAAAAAACCTGAACTAATCAGCTTTTATAACCTAACGAAAGGTGCTGTAGACGTGGTAGATGAAATGAAAAGTTTGTATTCAGTTGCAAGGGTCAGTTGCAGATGGCCACTGACTGTATTCTTTTCAATGTTAAACGTGGGTGGCATTAACAGCTACATAATACATAAATTCAACAATGAAAATCATATCAAAGACCGTCGCATTTTTCTGAAGAACTTGGCATTTTCATTGATGCAACCACACCTTGTACAACGTACAGCAATTCCAAACCTACCATTGACACTTCGTACATCGATAGCCAAGTTAGCAAATGTGCAGACTGAAACTCCAGCTCAAGCTGAAGATATGAAGCTACATTATTGTTATCTTTGCCCTCGTCGTAAAGGTAGAAGAACAAAGAAAAATTGTAATTCATGCCAAAAGCCCATTTGCCCCGAACACATAATTTACAACTGTCTGAATTGTTCAGAAAATTGTGATTAATGCATATTTTTATTTTTTATCATTTATAACTGCATTTTTATGTATTATTGTATAATATAGTATTTGTTCATTTTTTATTTTACAATCGATATATAACCAAAAGCGTATTTTCTAGAAAAATCACCAAATCTAGATAGACTGAATACTTGTACATGACTTAATTCAAAGATATATGCGTTGTGAGACAAAGTCTCTCGCGCGACCAATGGAGTAAAAAATGTTCTAGCGACCACTCCCGGGTTAAGAATGCGCGGAGATGCACGCGGACATCTTTGTGTATGTGGCCGGCTTTAGCAAAAAAAAATGGCTGCCAGAGTTGAAATATCTTTTCAACTGCGGGTAAAAGTAATAACTACCTGGTCCCCCAACGTAAGGTAATAGGTTTTTGTGTGGAACACCTACGAATTCACAAATTTCATAGAGTTTTACAGTCCTCATGGTCTAGATGCTAAAGTACGTGAATCTTTTGACGATTATTGATTCAACATCCACAATCAAAACATCTGCAGCTATTGCTAGAGCGTTATGTAAAACGTGTGCTTAACGTTTCATAAATTCGATAAGAATATCTCATTCCAATCCAGAGTTTAATCTAAAAACACATTATTTCTTATAGCTCGCTATAGGTTTCCACAGCTAGTGTTCATATTATTTCCACAACAACTAATAAGCTTATCTATGGGAATATTTCCACTTTCCAGATATTTTGCAATACGCAGTAATTATTTCAGAACATTTATTGCATATAGAAATCAATTTTGGACATTCGGATTTCTAACCGTTTTCTTATTGGAGAATTCGGTTACTAAGGAAAACGTCTTTTCTGCATTATAGTTACCCACATCAGTAGCTATTATAAAAAAAGGCGCCTCATTTAGGGCCAACTGCACCGTACTTCATTTTAAGTGATACATACGTAAGTTCCACTTTAGATGGTTAAGGGAAACTTTCTAAGGTATGCTGCACCGTTAAATGGAAAGAGCCACTTACCTAACCGTCAATTTTCTAGGAAATTACATAACCTCATTTGAGCTTTGTGGTGACTTAGAAGGTGTTGTAGAGGTAAAATGAACACAAATCGTAGTATGTTATGTGTTCAGGAGATAGGAAAAAAAGTAAACTTCAGCAATGAAGAGAAAATGTTTCTAATGCACTGCATTTTGAAATATAAAAATATTATCGAATGCAAGAAGACGGACGCGACGACATGGACTGAAAAAACCTGTGCTTGGGACGCAGTCACGCGAGAATTTAATTCTCAATCTCCTGCAGGAGTGTATAGAACAAAGATTAGTTTGAAAAAATTATATGAAAACAAGAAAGGAGAAGTAAGGAAGTTGGCAGCTGCGAATAAGCGGGAACTACATGCTACAGGAGGTGGAACATATATTCCCAAAACTGACCCTTGCATGGATGTTATATTGGAAATAACGGATCCTATAACCATTAATGGCATGGAAGAAGAATTTGGAGGTGATTCAGAATTATTTGAATTTGAACAAGCTGAAGTTCCAAACATTGCTGTAAGTTGTTTGTATAGTATAATCTCGTTACTCATATTTTACATTTTAGGTAGTAGAAAATTCATCGGTCGTAAATAATTTTTTAGTTACTAATAGACAAAATACATCAAAGCAACTTAATACAGCTTCATGTGCGTCAACTAGTGCTGCAAGCAATCTAAAGGTATAGTGAATTATTTTGTTTCTCTTAAACCATATAAAATTGTTTAATCAAACAGATACCCGAGGATCAGATACCCAAAGTTAATGTTGATGAGAATGATTTAAAGGTAAGTATGATGTTGTTATATCAGACATGTATTATATAAAATTTTAGAGCTGGAAAGCTCATTCGCCAAAGGATTTAAAATCTACTCACAACAAGAAACTTCTATTTACACCTGGACATAGAAGGCCAAAAGCTGTACAGCCGATACACACCAATTTTCTGTCTCAGCAATATTCAGAGGTGGCAACTTTGAAGGCGGAGTATTTAAAAACGTCTTTAGACAATATTGTTAAGCAGGAAGTCAGAGAAGAGGAAGAATTTAGATTGCACAAAAGGTCTTTAGAACTGGACATTGAAATTAAATTGTTGCAAATAAAAAAATTAAAAAACAGTTTCGATTGACATTTGTATAATATGTTAAACAAGTTCATTATTATTAAATATTATTTAGGAAAACTACAAAAACTACTTAAAATAAAATTATGTTTTATACTTAGTATTACATTTTACTAATAAATTTATTATAAATGAGCAAAATATGTTTCAATTAGCAGTGATCTGTATGTATTGTGACGATTAACTGGCTTAGCTGCTGGAATGGGTTGGATTTGACCATTCAAAATCAACTGATCTAATTCTTGGGCATTCATATCCTCGATATCAACTCCTGGTTCTGCTTCATTTCGCATACGTGTAATATTGTGCAGAACTGCTGCTGCAATAATGACAGGTTGGATATTTTCCAGTTTCAATCTACAACCATAAGCCAACACCGGAAATCTCCGTTTTAAAATTCCAAATGTACATTCTATTTTGTTGCGTGTACGAATATGTGACTCATTATATAACCGTTCTGCTTCAGTTATGGGATTTAATAGTGGTGTTAAGAAATAATTTTTTAATTCGTAACCTTTATCACCTAAAAATGTTAACAAAATTACACATCTTGTCCTCTAAGTTTGTGACGGACCAGTATTTTCAAATTCATACCTAATAAGACACACTGTGGCATCCTATTTGCTTCAAATATACTTTTAATATTAGAATTATTAAAAATTATCCTGTCATGGCTTGACCCAGGCCACCGTGCAACAACGTCAATAAAGTTGCAATTTGCATCACAAACAGCCTGCACATTAATGGAGAAAAACTTTTGCGGTTACGAAAAATTTCAGCAGCATCTCCACCTACAACAATTGAACAATTAATTTAACATACTATAATATGTGGATACCAGCCTGGCGACAACACTTTTATATGTGTGCAGTCTATAGCTCCGACTACATTGGGAAATCTAGCTATAGAATAAAAATCTGATTTTGTTGTTGTTTTGGTCGCCTGCGTTGTTGGAAGTTTAATAAATCTTCTATATAAAGAAGCTATTGCCCTCGAGACCCTATGAATAATTCTTCCTGCTGTAGTTGGATCCATTCCCATATAATCTGCTACTGCATCAATATGGCCACCCGTAGCAAAATATCTCAAGCAAGTAAGTATTTGAATAATCGGTGGCACACTATTATTCCTACAATAAATATTTTAACACATTCCTTTGCTATAAATTAAGAAACTGATTACATATCCAAGGGAAATTCAAGTTGATCTTCTACTTGTGGCAATACAAACATTAGGGTTTCTTTGGTTAACCTAAATTTCTTAAAAAATTTATAATCTGGCAAGCTGTTGTAGTAGTCTTGCCTGACAATCATATTTCTAGGAATACCGAATTCTATTAGTTCCAATTCATCTATTTCATCAAACAATTCTACACCAAAAATCAAATCCATAATAATCTTTCACAACAAAGCTTGAAAATCAGATGGGCAAATTGTAAACAAGAACTGAACATAACCTCAACCTGTAGAGTAAGGGCACGGTAAGGGTTACTTAAATCACACCTTAGCTAAAGTTACACTTAAGGTGACAATTTGATGCGGTGCAGTTGCACTTACGTTGTAAGTAAACCTTAGTTGTGTAAGGGGTGCAGTTGGCCCTTAGACCTTTAACGTTTTGTTATAAATTGTAAGGGAAGAGTAGATTTTTGCGATTGCCGGCTGTCTTAGTTATGGCACTAGTGTGTTTAATGACTGATTTTGAGTCAGCATGCATCAATGCATTCAGTTTGGTATTAGTAGTGCAAGCTCACGAGTTAAACGAGACATAGAACGTTATCAGCTCAGCAGTCGCAATTAAAATTTCATATTCTAAATCCATATTTATTATAAAAATAGAAATATCTTTAGAAGTTGAAGCGGTCCTGATATTGAACTTATGAAAATCTGTAGCAAGGAATGTGTTGTTGTGTGTTGAAGTTTCGTTATGGAAAATTGCCATCCTCTTAAATAATTTGGTAAAAAATAATTATACGAATATGTTTCTCAGTGTAATATTTTGAGGCAAAATTAAACTAAGAGGGGTTATAAATGCCGTTTTAAATGCATAATAATAAGTTTATTGAATTATAAGATTAGATTATAGCATAACGTTTGTGTCAATTTTAAGATCAGTTTGCCATAAGGAATTCGTTTGAAGCAGTCATAAATTACAGCTGCAGTTTGAGTAGAATTTCTCATACATTTGATTTTTGTACTCTATTACACCTTTTAAGGAATTTTAAATAACCAACTTACCATTTTTCTGTTTTGTGTGTTGTGTACATTCAGGCGCAAGTCTGTACTGTATTATATCCGTCCTTTAGAGACCCATCGTACTTGTTGTTTGTAACGCATGCGTTTTAAACCCAAATGATCGGTGTTATACGTTCATTCTTTCTTCACTGCATGACCACCTAGTGCCAAGATGTCGAAATCTAGGTCTACGTGGGAATACCGATTCGTTATATGTAATTTAGTGATTTCTTCTAAGTACTAATCAGTTATCGATTCGTTTTAAAGCTATAACTAATCAATTATTGTTCTTCTATAATATCAATTATTAATTTTTGTTATGTAGCGCAAAATATAGAAAGTGGAATTTGGCGTAATACTGTTTGAATTTCTAAGAGCAATAATAATGCTTATTTCACTGAAGATCAATGGAGTTGTAAAAAATGGTTTAAGGAAAGAAAATGCAGGCCCCTTATCGTAGTAAGTTACGTCAATTTTTAGTTGCATAAATCGACAAGAATGAACATCTATTAGATATGTTTGGTGGCAGGTGTTTTGAATATGGCTTTTATCAATATTTGTAAGTGGATTTGAATACATTTTGGTAAAAAAGAAGGGATGTACTTCTGACTGTACTCACAACGAACATTTTGTAATATCATGGTTATTGAACTCGTAATGAAAATTTTACATTTTGTATAATTCAAATATTAGAAACATTAGTAGAGCAATTATTTCGGATTTTGATAATTTTCTTAAAGATGTTAAAAAACGAATTGTATATATATATATATATATATATATATATATATATATATATATATATTGTAACAATTTTATTTTAGCAGTAAAGGAACATACTCATTAAACGTACCATGAATATTGAAATACCTTTATTAACTAATATAAAGATTCAAGTAACAATCAAATTTTATAGTATTGCTATATCTAGGATTAGTAGTCTATTTGTTTCGGAGTTCGGTGCAAATCCACAAGCCACTAGCGCGCGCGTGAGAGGTTCGAGAACCACACTTATGATCCTCCCACCTTGCAGGAGCGCGGCGAGCGCACTCGTCGATAGTTTAGGGCAGCGTGAAGATGCATTCGAAGAGAATGACGAGTGACCTCCGGGTCGCTTTGATTTGGTGAAGCACTTCCTGAGTAACGGTTAGTACTTAATCCATATATTGCATATTCGTTATCATATTAGCTAATTTAAAATTTATTTAGCGCAAGCAACCATACGTTAGAAAAAGCAACCATACCTTAGAAAAAGCAACCATACGTTAGAAAAGCAACAATACGTCAGAAATTGCAACGATAAATTAGAAAACCGCACGACCACTTTGAAATAAAATTAGACAACGGAGGAGTACGCTGTGAATAAAAGATGCCGTGAACCAATGTAAGAAATCCGCTTCGCTCTTGCATCTGTAATAAAGCATGGAAAACAAACATATTTAACAGCAGGCCCCGCTCTGCGAAGTTGTTTCCATTGTAACCAAGGACGACAGCCGGTATTTGGGTTCGTAATAGAATTAAGAATTTCCTCAGTACTTCCTTCTGAAAGTACATTATTTCGTTTTGTTTGTTAGATGTACAAAATTGTTATTCAGTTTACCTGTAATTAAGCTGGTTTTCCCAGTATCAAAATTTGATTTCACTTAGTTTTGTAAAGATGTGACTACATATGGCTGCAACGTAAATTAACAGCTGCTATTACGTCACCTGTTTATTTGAACAATGCCGTCAACAATTGCATAATGGCTAACAGATGTTTAACATTACAGTACTGCCACTTTTGATAAAATTAAAGAATATCTTGGTGATTCTATTAACTTCAAACTAATTTTAATTTTGTTAAATTAATGAGAAAATTTCATATATTCATTTGTAAGTGACCTACACAGATCTGGTTGGGTTATAAAGAAACTTAATATTGTTAGTTACACTGAAGTGTTATATATTTGAGTAAGGATCAGTTGTTAAACCTTACAACAATTTTGCAAGAATATCACATATTTATTTTATTTAATTATCATGAAATTTTATTTACTGAAACAAAGAAAATTCTTTCTAGTAAATTAATTATCTACATTTAAAGTTTTTATTCTGATCTGGTTTGATCAGACCTGATAAACAAAACACAGAAAGAGTTAAATTTTATGATTCCATTATGTAAGAAATATTCTCTATGCATTTTAGATATACTTGAGGGACGCAAATAGTGTTCCCATTTTTTTAGGTAACCTAACCATATTCTTTCTTACAGGAGCAGTGTCTTATTCTGTTAAGACAAGTTTGTATGTCAGCGAAGGCGATCTTTTTTCTTTGGGTCTCCAAGTCCGCCCTTAGAAATTTGCTATGCCATTAATATAAATCAATCTGGACTTGGTGGCGCCTGTTTGTTTTAGTTTGAGTGTGACCCCCACAGATTTCGACTTACCCCCATTGCTCATAGCTCTACCCAAGGAATAGACCCCTAGTTACGTCGGAAGATTTCGTTTTGCAGACACCTAACTTGAAGTATGGTGTTAATAAAGTAGTGTTTTAGTAGGCCTTTGAAAAATACGTTTCAATATATATATATATATATATATATATATATATATATATATATATATCTATTAAATTTATTGTGATTATTAAAAGTACTGATCTAAAATTTTATTTGTAAATGTATATAGAATACTTTGATAAACCGTAAATGAGATTTTGCTATAAGTAATAAATAATCATCTTAACTGCACAGATCTGAATTTGAATAATTACCCTTAAATTATATTAGTTTAAAAGGTCAAAATATTTACAAAGTACATTAGGATAGTAGATGGGGCCCCCCCGTACAGTCCATGGAATCCTGCGTTCTGATTGGTCGATGGCTGCGCCCCCAAAGCCCACCCCCTATTTTCTGATTGGTCTGTAGCCCCGCCCCAACAACCCCACCACTTTTCTGATTGGTCGATGGCTCCGACCAAACAACCCCGCTGCGTTCTGATTGGTTGATGACTCCGCCCAATTACCCTACCACTTTTCTGATGTCAAACTCCCACCTTCACTCTGAGGTCACAAGGTATAACACCTTTTAATTTTAATAAGACAAACTGCTATAGTATCTGCGACATTGCGCATAAATATTTCCGGACCATTTAATAAGACTAGCAATAAATAATTCTATACAAGGAAATTCTAATTCTAAATCAGTTAAATAAGGTTATTATTGTATTGCATAATTTTAGAACCTATACAATAATGTGAATTATCACTTGTGGGTCTGTAAATTTCTAATCACCACTGACTTTTTGACACTTCCCAAGATTTATGACCGATTTGAACAATCTTGCATACAAATAATTATTTCCATAATAGTTAATAAATATTGATGGCATTAAATTAATTTAAAATTCACTTGTTCCAATCCTGCTATATACAAGCAGGAAATTCTGATTCGGTTATTTTTAAATTTTCTTGTTTAGATTGTGTAATAGTAAGAATAAATAAAGAGGCTGCCGTTATCTTATTTTAAATATTCTGTGCAGTAATTGAAATATTGTTGTATAACTGACCTTGACAAGAATGCGTGTTACAAAGATACGTACTCAGGTATAAACAAGTTTCCTGCTTCTCTGTATAAAATAAAAATCTATATTACAAATGCTAAAACTATGCGACATTATTACAAAGTAGACATAATAATTATTATTAAACAACAAATATGTAAGGTGCAGATGTAGCACGGACGCTTTTTTATTGAACCCAATAGTAAGTAATTGCTTGATGGAATTGAACGCGAAATTATGACAAAAAGATAATCAAATTTAAATGTATTAACAACCGTAAATCGTATAGTATTACCTATATGTAATAATATAACTTAAGCTACTGGTAATTACCAAAACAGAAATCGGAAACACTATCGTTTGCTTCTGAAAGTTTTATTGACAACATTTCCTACGACCATTGACCCTATATGTACGGCTGCTTATAATCTGCATAACTGTACTTTTAGTAAATACCGAAATAAATCATTTACTGCTTCATATCGATAGCTTGTAATAAAATTTTTGGATAACAGGTTGAATAAAATAAATCAGGGGGCTTCTGCCACCTTGTGTTTGTTTCCATTTACTATTTATTCCCAATTTATCGACTTGGATGAGCATAATATTCAAAAAATTGGTACTGTAGGTTTTATAAAGCGCACTTTAGTCTTAACCAGATCTTATTCCTAGCTGGTTACTTTATTTTAACAGTTATAGAACTAATTGAATTATGGCATTTTCAATAGTAAACGATTTTATCAAGACAAACAAGCGTTATAAATTATTTCAGCATTGCGTAAAATTCAAACTAAATTCGCTTGATAGAAAGGTTCAAGATGCAGAACAGTGGTTAAGAAATGGATTGAAGAACATTTTTGAATATACTACAAATAGGCTTAATCACGATGACAAAACAGGTATTACGTTTACGGCTAATGGAATAGAATCCGATCTTCACGTTCCATTTAAATATGGTTCTGATTTAAAGTTTGAATTTGTATGGCAACAACTATTTAATTTGTACCAAAGCAACAAAGGTGCAGTCGAAGGTGATACATTCAAAATTATTACCACAAGTTTTACACCACTCAAGGGTTCAGGAGCCAACCGTAACCAGTTTACCACTTTTGAAGAAGAAGGCTCGAAAAGGAGAGGTATAGTTGCAATAAAAAGCAACGATAACCTTTGTCTTCCAAGGGCACTCGTTGTATCACGAGCGTATGCTTTAAACGTGCCCAATTTAAACCAAATTAGACGCAATATAGGTAAACGTCAAGATTCAGAGGTACAAAAATTGATTCTTGAAACTGGAATTCAAATTCCACCGGAAGGAGCAGGTACTATAGAACTTCAACAATTTCAGAAGCACCTTAAAAATTTTAAGATCACAGTTTATTTCTATAACACCAAAGGGAGAGTCGTCTTATTTGAAGGACCAGATGCTCCTAACAAGATCAATCTGATCCATTACAACACCCACTTTAACGTTATTACTTCATTAACTAGTGCGTTTGGTTGCTCATACTTTTACGATATTTGTCATATCCCGTATGATCATAAGGACAGACATTGTTGTAATAAACAATGAACCTCCCTGTCAACGTGTAAAAGATGAAATTGTTTGCCCTGATTGTAATCGAAGATTCAGAGGACGGCTGTGTTACGACAACCACAAGTCTTTCACCAAAAATGGACAGATAATGTGTGAACGTATAAAGAAATGTGCAGACTGTCTTAATACTATAAAAGCAGATCGAAAACATTCATGTGACGAAATATTTTGCAGCGTGTGTAAAGAACATTATTCATATGATCATAACTGTTATATACAAGTAGACACAGGCACTCCTAAAATTGTTGATACACCATTTATTTTTTATGATTTAGAAACTCGCCAAGACGACCAAAATTTCAAAGACGACTATATACATACACCTGTACTTTGTCTATTCGAAATGAGATGCAACGTGTGCTTTGAAATAACCAACAATGTAATCGAATGTTGTAAGTGTGGATTAAGAAGACAAGTAATAAAAGGCGAAAACGTCATTAAACAGTTTGCTTGTCATTTATTGACCATTAGTAAGAAAAAGTTTAAAAACATTGTAGTACTTACACATAATGGGCAAGCCTATGACCACCAGTTCATATTGAAGTAATTTATGGAAAATACGGATATCAAACCAGAAGTTATCATGAGAGGCAGTAAAATTTTAATGATGACCGTAGGGAACATTAAATTTATAGACACTTTAAACTACTTTGGACTTTCAGAGTTAAAAAAAGGGTACTTTCCTCACCTGTTCAACACCAAAGCTAATAAGCATTATGTGGATCCACTACCACCACAAAAATTCTATCAACCTGACAACATGAAATATGCAGATCGCCAAAATTTCTTACAATGGTACGAAGGACACAAAACTAAACTCTTTTATTTAGAATGGGATATGATTGAGTACTGCATTAGTGATGTCAACATTTTAACTCAGGCTTGTGCAATATTTCATAAAATGCTTGTAGTACAAGGTAACGTGTCCTCCTTTACTGAGGCAATAACAATAGCTGGAGCATGTAATAAGTTGTTTATCTTGGTTATCTGTAAATTCATGAATTATTTGCAAAGATCAATTTTCTCTTAAAGTCCCATAAATGTCTGTTCATAAAATATCAAATAATAATAAAACACATTAAACTCAAATCCAAATAATCACAAACACCATAAAAATATTCACCAGTCAATGTTCTATTCTATCGCCTACCTGGTTTTTAACTTCTAAGTGTGCTCCACCATCTAGCTCCTTGAAGATGCTGCCGTCTAGTAGCTACCCAGTCCATCAGCTAACTCCCTGGTCCAATTACCATCTCCGCCATGCATACCGCTGTTTTCAATTTCCATTCCAAAAATTCCAATCTCCAAACTTAGCTTTTATTATTCAAACATCGCTTTTTTGTATCATCCAAACACTTTCAAACTTTAATTTTCGTGCATCCTAATACCAACTTAACAAGCTTTGTACTTACGTACCGCTTTAACGTTTTACCACAAAGATGCTTTTAGCTTCTACATAAAATTTTATTAACTTGCACTAGTTCACCAATACTGGATGAAATCTGAACGAAACGGCAAAAGCGAGCGAGACCCCTCTCTGCCAGTGATTATATAAGTAAGATTCGCACCCCCCCCCCTGTTTTAAATTGGCACGTATACTTGTACACCCGTTCCCATAATTCCGGAAAATTGTTTTCTAACCGTCCTGTATTTCATCGAAAAGTCTTTAACGTATCTCGGATTCTTGTAAATTTTTATAACGAACATAACAATACTAGGAAAATTGCTTCACACTGTCTTCTCCGTTGTCCGAACTTAGTCTCTACGTCGTTATTTGTCAACGCCTCCAACTCGAACAAACATCTCTCATCTCCCTTGTACCTATAGCTTTATCTCACACGTACGCTTCCACCAGCTGGATCTCTGCCCTTCTTGTACAATTCACACAAATTACCTCGCTTGGCTCCATTTCCCACTTTTTAACAGACTCGTGTTTGCTTTTAAATATCTTTGAAATTATCGATTTTATTTAGGGTCCTAACAATACTGCCTCCTGGATTATCTATACGCATCCCTCTCACACTCAATACATTTTTATTCTATCTTGGTCTTTTGGTTGGCTACTACCTTCAAGTTTGAAATCAATATTTCAACCACAAAACCGCGTCTACTTTAATCCCAACGGGTGTTCTTTTCCAATAACCCATTCAAGCTTTTTTGTTGCCAAGTTTACCAAGAACTGTTATCTCCCCTCGTTATTCTGTTTAAACGTGTCGGATTTTACGTTTTAGAACAGAAATGTTGCTTTAACACCTGTTCCACGCTTTTAGACTTTCATATAATTACTTCACTATAAATTTAAATACGTTAGAAAGATTTTACCCCAATTATTATTTATTCTGCTCTATGTTTATACAAAAATTATGTTACATTATCCTTGGCTAAATTACATTGATCCTACATGATTATACACTTCTTAAGTTTTAAAAAAAAATAATTTGTTAAAATTATTCCAACTCTAGTAAATAAATTTGTCTTCCCTTATTCAAAAGCTCTCAACCTATGAGTTAACTTGTGCCTTGATATAACCCAATGACCCCTTAATTCCACGATATTATATATATATATATATATATATATATATATATATATTTAAAGCCCAAATGATCATTTCAAATCGAGCTAGTAATTGAAAGAAGGAAAATATAAGGCCTTGGACAGGATTTGAACCTGCATTTCAGTTTTGCCGGAACTGTGCGTTTACCAATTACGCTACCGAGGCCGATTCACACACTCAATATAACGCAATTCACAATATACTTCACACTATATTTACATGAAATGCATATTACAATTTCCAAATACTTTTCCTTATGTACATTCATATTATTAGTAATGTCAACAATTTCATTTTCAAAAGTATTTTAATTTGATAACCTTATTTAAGCAAATATTTTATTAAAGTAAGAGAGCGGTCCTCATGTTATACGTTAACCCGTTTGTCTTATTATGAGCTCATAGTAAATCTCGTTAAATGTGAGTGCAAATTTACCGCCCTACAAAAATAAAATAAACCCCCTATACTTCTTTACAACATAGCATGGTTAACTGTAAATTAATTTATCCTCGACTACTTAAATAAATTTCCTTTTCATTTAAAGTCCTATAAATTTTCAGTTCATTAAATATATTAAATAAAAACACTCAAAAGCACAAAAAAATCAAAAAAACCATAAAAAATATTCATCACACAAAATTTTTATACAATGGTATACCAGGTAACTGTCTTCCATCCGTCATCCGCCAACCAGCCCTTGAAGATGATGCCATCCAGTATGGCACTAGTCCACGAACCAGCTCCTCGCTTGAATCACCATCATTCTATACCTGCTGCTGCCGCAAAATCTCTTCATTTATAATAAAACCATGAACATCCAATTTCCAAAATTTACTCTTTGTATTCTCAAATAAATTAACCAAAAATCGCCGCATTTACCATCAAATGCTTCCAAATTTTACTAACTTTCGTGCATTCCAAAGCCACAATAATTAATCGTTTGTTACATACAAAAATTTTTCTTCTTATAAACTGTTTTATTCGCCGGTTTAGTTAACTTTACTTGTCATCATATTAACTTATAAGCAATTTTACATAAATTCATTAACTTTCACTAAAAGTAACTCAATGAAGCGCGAAGGACTGAAGAAAAATTAAGAGAGCGACACCTCCTTTGAAAGTCGTTTATATAGCCATTGCTGCACCTCCCCTGTTCTCCAATTCGCACGTAGAAATGTTAGTGTACAACAATATTCTGTGTAAAAACCCCAACCGTTTTCTTATTTCTTAAAACTGGTCGCTTAACCGACTCAATATTCTTGTGAAAAGCTCTAGCGACTCTTCGTTTCCGTTGAATTACGATAACAAACATGTTAAAATACTTGGTAAAACGTACACAAAAGCCAACCGTCCCTCTGATTTCGTGAAACTAGCCTCAACCGTCAAGCGATTCCAAATACATTCACGCCTTCAAACTCAAACAAACATTTTTTCACCTCCCTTATTCATATAGCTCCTTTTCACACATATGCTTCCACCAGCTAAATATTTGCCCTACCTAATACAAACTTGTCACAACGTATACCTGCATCGTCCAATCATTTCGCTCAATTCCTTTTCCTTGCTTTCAATCGATGCGCGTCTACTTATAATATTCCTAGAAATTATTGATTTTGTTTCTCCCTCTAAAATAAGTTTGTTCGTCGTTTCTCTCCTATACTACATCTATGATTAAATTTCTGTTTCTCACTTTTATTCATACGTTTCTACTCCGTCCTTGTTTCTCCATGACAGTTGTTTTTAGCTTCTCGCCAATACTACTTTTATAATTAAAAATTGATATCTTAACAAACATGCTGCTTCCCCGTCCTACATATGTGTTTTATGTTCTATCGTTGTATATTGACTACGTTAACTCCCAACGGTCTTTTCCTTTTTTGTAACATTTTAAGCTTGTTAATCGTACGTGTTATGTTGAAATATTTTTCGTTTTTACTATCCTTTGAAACGTTTTCTAGTTTTACCATTGAAAATAATAATCATATTTTTAACAAATATGCAAAGCTTTTATGTTTTCGTATGCTGCACTAAATAGAAATTAAAAATGGTATCTTTACCTCGTTGTTTTTAATAAATTTTTAGTACAGCAGCATTACTTAAGCGTCATTCGGATTATTGCAAAAAACAGAATACTTGTTCAATAAGATTACCCGAAGAATCCGAAAAGTATCTAACATTTAAACATTTCCACTATCAAGAAAAAGTATCATTTGTAGTTTATGCAGATCTCGAATGTATATTAGTACCATGCAATGAGGCGGAGGAAATATTAAACACAGTCCGTTACCAAAGGCATATACTCTTTAGTGTAGCGTACTATTTAAAATGCTCGTATGATAATAAATATTCCAAATTTCAATTGTATCGCGGAAAGGATTGTATAGAATGGTTTGTTGCTCAACTGAAACTGATTTCAGAAACGACTAATAAAATTTTCTGTAACCCAAAACCTATGAATCCTTTAGTAGAAGAACAAAAGTCAGCATTTAAATTTGTCCTTCACTGTCACATTTGCAATAAACCTTTTAGTATAGATGATATTAGAGTTCGCGATCACTGCCACTTTACAAGTGAATTTCAAGGAACGGCTCGTCAAGATTGCAACATCAATTATCATAATTCTTATATGATACCAGTAGTTTTTCATAACTTATCAGGCTACGATTCGCATTTCATTATTAAAAAAATCTCGTTAGAGTTTTCAGGTTTGTTAAGCATTCTACCAATAAATAAAGAAAAATACATATCTTTTACAAAATATGTAAAAGGTATGAAAGCTAGTTTTAGATATATCGATTCATTCAGGTTTATGGCATCTAGCATCGAAAAATTAGCTTCCTACTTAGATGATAATGAAAAATCCATCACCAGGGAAAATTGTAACACTGATAATGAGTTTCAGTTACTTACGCGAGTTAAAGTTCGGGCCTTTGGAGCTGGTTTTTTAAAAACACTTTGAAACTTTAACACATTTTTATTACTAAGTTAAACAGAAATTACATTGAAATTTGGAATAGCTGGTTCATAATAACATTAATAAAAATAATTTAATTGTATTGATGAGTAGCTCAAACAACAAAGTATGGAGTTTGAAGACTGACTGCCGGGCATTGAGCTCCCGGGCCTTTTATAATAACCTGCCCCTCACACGGCTGTGAGAACTTGCAGATCTCATGTCTGCGTTTCTCTTTAATTGTACACTTTATTACAATGTAACAACTTAATTCTAAGTAACTGCGGTATGTTGACCGCCTGTGACCTGCCACCTGCAGTATCACTGCCCTCACGGATGCAAAGCTGCATTCCGTTCTCATGAACTGTCGATAACCTCTGGGTTATCCTTGTGTTACAATGTTGCATTGAACTTATACTTTTACTTAATAATTTCTAATAATTCATATTAGATTCAATACATCAATATATATAGGTAATTGGGGGATACATAACTCCTCCCACCGTAAATGAAAAATTAAGATTTTTCTTAATTTTTAAATACATAAAATACATTATTTAAATTCATTTAAAATTCATTGTTTCTAAGGGTATACTTATTGTTTCCTTTTTTCTCTTTGTTTCCTTAAATCTAGAACTGTTTCTTTCATTCTTATATCTAAGGTACATTTTGTATAATACATACATGATTACAAAAATTATTAAAATGATTAATACAATTGTCCAAACACTTATATTATTATAATGTAACTTTGGCGTTTTGATTTCATTTAATTGTTCTTTATAACTTTCCACTAATTTCACGGCGTGGTTGAGATCGTCTAAGTCTAGATGCTCTAGCTTCATAGGTTTCTTGTTTATTTCTTCGTCTTCTTGTTGTATCTTGAACTGTAGTTCCGGTAGGTTTGCGAGTTTCTTTGTTGTTATGGGATCTTGATAAACTCTGATTACTTCATCTTTCAATTTCACATAACAATCTTCTTTGAGGGTAATTAGTTTGCTTCCGATTAATGCTTGGTTATTTTCATCTTGGTTGCAGTGGATGGTTGCTATTACTTCTGTTGGGAAAATTGCTATCCATTTGTTATCTGTAACTTTTTGAATTTTCATATTAGTTATTTGCACTTGTTTGGTTTCACAGTTTTCGTAATGATTTGAGAATTTTAATAGTTGTACTTCACAAGGGCTGTCTTCTTGAATGGTTGTTGTCGTCATCGATTGACATAAATATTGGTTTGGTGTTACTTCAGTACATTTTCCGTTTGTATAACCATATCTCAGTTCATTTAGGGATAGGAATTTGGTTTTGGGTATGATTACTTGGTATGTGCTAGTAACTTTCGTTGGAAAAGCAAATAAATGATAATATTGATAATTGTTACTTTCTACTATCGGGATTTCTATTAAAATATTATTTCGTTATTCTTAATGTAGCCTTTTACTATAGCTATCTTTTCAAATATTAGAATGTTCGATTCGGTTACATCAAAAGGTAATTTACTGTTAATTATAAGTGATCTAATTTTATTAATTCGTTTAATAAATCGGTTGGTTCAATAATACTAGAGTGTAAGGTATTTAGTTTTGCAAATGTTACTGCGTTTTCTAACGTTGCTAAAATTTGTTGCATTAAAGTAAGGGTGGATATTATTTGAGTAAATATTGTGTTAAATCTAATTAAATCTCGCATGCCTAACGAGGTAGTTTGCATGGTGGTTTCAAGGGTTTGCATTCGGTTGGCTATACTGTCCTGATTTTTTACTAGCTTTCTCAATGTTTCGTTGAACTTTATAATCGTTGATTGGGTTAACGATAATTGGTTGCTGATTATGGTTTTTATGTCATTTTGATTCTCAATTAATTGTTGTATTGTGTTGTCATAACGTTCTGCGTCTTGGTTATCTAAATTGCCTGTGATAGCTTTTATTATGTTACCTAATCCGTTGATTAGTCCTCTTTTTCGTCTCGTAATTTGTTCGTTGGGTATTAGTCTATTAAGTTTATCTTCTATGTTTCTTAAAATGCTTTCTATTATACTGTTGTAATTCATCATTTCTAATGCGTATTCTTTTCCGAATTTTGCTGTGTTCATTGATTATTTTAATCGGTCATAATTTTCTGTGATTGTTTGAAATTCTTGTTTTAATTCTGTTAGGTCGAATTTTTGTGCGAATGTCCAATAGTCGATCGTGTTTTGCATACTGCTTAATTTAATTGGTAGTATACCGGGATTGTTTTTTATGTCTTCTATTATTACTTGGTTGTCCGTTCTACCTGGGTGGAGGTTGACGGTAAGGGTGATGATTGTCCATCTGAAATTACAGGGTGTCTTAGGTTTTTTAAATGAATGTATTTCGTTATTTTACCGTTGTCTACTACTGCTATATTTTTATCTGATATTTTCTTAATTTTAAATGGTCCTAAATTTCTGGGTGCTGTTTTATGTCGCTTGCTCTGAAAGTTTTTCATATACGGTTTGTCCTATTGAAAATTTATTTGAGTCGGTATTTTTGTTTCGGGTTGTGGTGATACGTTCTTTATCGTTTTCTAATTTATCTTTTACTTTGTCATAAGCTATTTTTAATTTTTGTTTGTGGTCTTTCGCATATTGTTGATATACTTCTTTATTGTAGTGTATGTCATAGGGATTTCGTGAATCTGAATGTCCTAATGTTAATTCTAAGGGTGTAAAATTTGTTGATGAGTGAATTGTGTTATTATAGGCGATTAGTGCGTATGACATTAAATTGGTTATATGTTCCTTTTTATAATTTATTCTTAATAATCGAATTTGTTCTAACAGGGTTAAATGTAATCGTTCAATTAGTCCGTTTGATTCAGGGTGGTTTTCCGTTATGAAATGAATTTTTATTTTGTGAAGTTCTAAAGTGTTTTGTATTGTCTCATTTTTAAATTCGCTACCATTGTCTAAAGTTAAAGATTCGGGTGTTCCGTAAAATGTGAAATATTGTAAAAATCCTTGGGTCACGTCAATGCTATTTTTGGATGTGATTGGTATGGCTTGGCCTATTTTTGTAAATGCGTCTACAATTGTTAGATAGTTTTGAGCTTCTACTACTAGAGTATCGGCATGTAGTTTTTGAAATGGTTTGTCGGGTGTTTTGGTTAACATTAAGGGTATCTTTGGGGGTTTTCTATCGTATTTTGCTCTGTCACATAGTTCGCATTGGTTAATAAAATCTGTGGTCAAGTCCTTCATGTCTTTAAAATAATAACGTCTTACAAGTTGTTTTATTGTTTCGTTAATTCCACGATGGTTGGTTTTTCCTTCGTGTTGATTTCTAATTTCATCGTTTATTTCGTCAGGGTCGTCTAGTGTTATTAGTTTTCTAGTACATCTGATGAGTTCAGGTCCAGAGTTATTAAATAGTTTAATGTATAATTCTGAAAATCTTTGGTATAAATGTTCGGTGTTGAAATGAAAATAAAATCGTTTTTTCTAGGGGGTGTATTCTTTTAAAATTTTAATTATTTGTTCCTCGTTGTCATCTTTAGTTATTTGAATTTGATATATTTTTTTATTGTCTACTTTTGTATATTTTACTGGGTTGGGGTTATTTAAAACTTTGGTTATTATAAATTGGTTGGGTTTCATATCGATTGCTTCGTTTAAGATTTTAATCGCGTTTTTTGGTTCTTCGTTTTGTGTCGAATGTATTGTGTCGATCTCGTCTGGATCTTCCCTTATTTCTGCTTCGTCTACGTTTCCTATAATGGATTCCGTTTCTAATGCATTGAGTTGGATTCGGCTTAAAGCGTCTGCGTTGTTGTTATAAATTCCTTTTTTATATATAATTTCGTAATCATACTCTTCGAGTCTGATTCTCCATCTTTGTAATTTTGAATTTGGTTCTTTCAGTTTGCATAACCATACTAGTGGTCTATGGTCAGTATATATGTAAAATTTTCTTCCGTATAGGTAAGGTCTAAAATATTTTGTTGCCCAAATTATGGCTAATAATTCTTTTTCTATAGTGCTATATTTTTGTTCGGTTTCATTTAGGGTTCTGGATGCGTAGCTGATGGGTTTATCGCTACCTACTTTTCCTTGGTTCAATACTGCGCCTAATGCTACATTCGATGCGTCTGTCGTCAGTATAAATGGTTTTGTAAAGTCTGGGTATTCTAATACAGGGTGATTCGTTAATATGTTTTTAATTTTGTCTACAGCTTTAATAAATTCTGGGGTGTGTTCAATTTTGTTTCCTTTTTTTAAACAGTTTGTCAGGGGTTTGGTTATCTGAGCGTAACCTTTAATGAATTTGCGGTAGTAACCACTAAGTCCTAGAAATCCTTTAATTTCTTTGTTTGTTTTGGTAATGGGTAATTTAGAACTGCATTTGTTTTGTCTGGATTTGGCATTACTCCTTGGGGTGTTATTACATGTCCTAAAAATGATACTTCTTTTTGTAAAAATTCGCTTTTGTCTAATTGTACTTTAAAATGTGCTTGTCTAAGTCTTTCGAATACTTCTTTCAATCTTTCTATGTGTTCTACCAATGATGTAGAATAAACTATGATGTCGTCAAGGTATACAAGGCATTTCTCATTGTGTATTCCTCGTAGTATATTGTCCATGACTCTCTGGAAAGTAGCGGGTGCGTTCTTTAGTCCAAATGGCATTCGTTTGTATTCGTAATGTCCTCTAGGTGTGCTGAAGGCTGTTTTTGATATATCCTTTTCTTCCATCTCTACCAGATGGTATCCTGATGCTAGGTCTAATGTTGTAAAATATTGCCATTTGCCTAATTTGTCTAAAATTTCGGTTATATTTGGTAGTGGATATTTGTCATCTACCGTTTTTTCATTTAACTTTCTATAATCTATTACCATTCTGTACTTTCTCTTTCCGGTTGCGTCTAATTTCTTAGGTACTATTAACACGGGGCTGCTCCATGGTGAATTGGAGTGCTGGATTATGTCTTGGTCTAATAAGTCTGCTACTTGTCTGTCAGCTTCTTCTTGGCTTGCATGAGGTAGTCTGTATGCTTTTGTAAAAATTGGTTTATTGTCTGTTAACTCGATATTATGTTTTACTGTGTTGGTGAATGTTAATGGTATTCCTTCACAATGGAATATGTCTCGGTATTCAAAACATAAGTTCTTAATTGCTCTTTCTTCTTCTTGATTGATGTCGGTATTGAAGCGGATGCTAGTTAAATTTTCTCTTAACATTTCGTCATGTTCTATTGGGTTGTAGTTATTTTCTAAATTCTCGTCTATTTCCATTTCGTTAAAATTTAGTTCTTCTACGTTAATTGGGTCTGTCAATGATAATTCTACGGGATAGTCGTTTGAATTTAATATTGTTGTGGTTGCAAAGTTATCTTTTATTTGTACTAAGGCAGTTGGGGTTTCTACTCCTTGTTGAAATGTCATATGATTTATTATTCCTAAATTTTTGTTAGATTTTACTGGGATTTTTATTTTTCTTTCCGTTCGGGGTTCTATAGTGTATTTTTGTTCAACTTGTGTGTTTTGAAATTTAATTGGGATTTTTCCGTATTTTGTCCTTAATAAGCGATTTTAATGTCAATGTTGGCTCCTAATTTTCTTAGAAGGTCCATTCCGATTAATCCGTCATATTTATCGTTAAATTCGAATACACAAAATTTATGTTTCATTTTAACATTAAATGTTCTCGGTAAGGGTATATTTGCTACGAATTGGTGTAGTGTCGTTTGATGAGCTGTTTTAATTTTGAATGGTTCTCTTTCTACATAATCTAAATAATGTTTTTGTACGGTTCTGGGGCTAATTAATGTTTTAGATGATCCGGTGTCGATTAATAGTTTGAATTTGGCGTGGGGTATTTCTTTGTATGGTAATACTAAGTGATTTATGTTATTTAAGTTTATTAAGTTTGGTTGTCTATGAACGGGTCCATTTGAAAATTTGAGTTCGAGTTTTCTTCATCATACTCCTCGTAAGTTTCGTATTGTTCGTCACGTTCGTAAGTTTCTGCATGGTTTGTTTCATTGTTCGTAGGTGTCTCAATGTCATTATTCTGGTCAGTGTCAAATTTTTCTATTTCTTGATGAAATAATTCTTCCGATGTAAAATTACGTTTCTGATGAGGGTTTGGTCGGATATGTGTTATTTTTGTGTTTTGTCTGGTGTTACCAGATGAGGTGTCCATTGGTGTTGGTTTGTAGTAATTGTTAGGGTTGTTATGAGTATTAGTCATTGGTGTATTTCTATTAGGGTTTGCATTGAATGCTGGTCTTTGTTGGTTTAGGTTTTGATTGAATCTCGGTTGGAATGCGGGTTTCGTAAAAGTTGGGTTGAATGTTGGTCTTGAAAATGTTTATATTGATTATTAAAATTGGTATTGTTAAAACTTGGGTTGTTACTTCGCAGTTGATTTGTTTGTGGGTTAAAGGGTGTGAATTTTTGTTGAGGGATTGTTTGTCTTGTAGCTTGTATAGTTTTTGTTGGTGAATAACTTTTATTCGCGTTGGGGTTGTATAATCTGTTGCGGTAATACATTACATTTTCTTCTTCTATTACTAGGCTCATAGCTTCTTCTAAATTTTGGGGTCGTTAGAATCTGATTTTATCCGATAGTCGTTCTGGTAAAGCGTTTATGTATGTGTCTAGTGCCATTTCGTCATACATTTTTGTTTTTAAATGTCTAACGTTTTGATCGGGTTCTTCGATTTTTAATTTTGTTAAAATTAAACTTCTCACGTCTTGGCATTTTATTCCGAATTGGTAGGGGGATTGATTGTGTTCCATTCTAAGGTTTATTAGGTCTCGTACCAGGCATTTTATATTACGTTGGTCTCCAAAATATGCAATTAGTAGCTGTTTAAACTGGTCCCATTCCGATAAGTCGTCCCTACTGGCGATTAATGTTAGTGCCCTTCCGGCTAGTTTACTTATTACTAAGCGTATAAGCAATGAATTTCTTGCGTCATCTCCGGGTTTGTAAAAGGTTTTTAGGAACATTTCACATGCTCCAATGAAATTCGAGAGATGGGCCTGCGTGCCATCAAACGTCTGTATTGTCTCTAAATAGAGACGTAAGTCTGTGTTACTCCGGTTGGTTAAGGGTTGTTTTCGATTTTTGGAAAATTTAAAATTTTTTTTTTTTTTTTGAATTAAGCTTTATTTCGTTATTTGTATGGTTACTTTTGCTTCGGATTTATTAATTTTCCGTTTGGGTTGTGAAATTTCAATTTTTGTCAAAATTGGGGTTGATTTTCTATTTGTAACGTTAATTATGCTTTGGATGTATTAGTTTTTCTTTTGGATAAAATAATTTCGAATTTTGTAAAAATTGGGGTTGGTTTTGCTTTTTGTGACGTTAACTTTGGTTTTGGTTTGTTAATTTTTCAATTAGATTGGGTAATTTTGAATTCTGTAAAGATTGAGGTTTATTTTACTACTTTCGGCGTTATTTTTAGTTTGGAATGGTTAATTTTCAGTTTGGATTGGGTGGATAAAATTTGGTAAAGGTTGAGGTTTATTTCGTTATTTTTCGGCGATATTTTTTTGATTTGAATTTGTTAATTTTCAGTTTGGATTGGGTGGATAAAAATTTGGTAAGAATTTGAGATTAACTTCGTACTTGTAGTATTAGATTTATTAATTTTAAGTTTATATTGCGTCGAGTTATTTTTAAAATCGTAGTCTTGGATTAATTGTTTTTATGCAGCTTTTAGTTCGTCTTGAGTTCCTGTTTCTTAAGGAATCTTAAATGGATGGATTTATTCTCGTTTAGCGTTGTTTTAGTTCAGTTCGGTTAACTCGTAATTAATACTCTTCCGTGGGTTTTACTGAGTTGCGTAGTTATGACCTGAGGTTACTTACTTTTGTACTTTACTGTTGAAATTGAATACTAAAGGATGTAATCTTTGTCACGTACGTTGAGGTAATTGCACTTACAGGTGTTAATAGAAATTATAGGAATTACTTTCCGTACTTTGTATAAAGTGTTACGTCTATTTATTTTTAGATCTCTTGGTATTATAATGCTTGTTGGTAATTGAATCTCTCCGTAATGTAGGTTTTCAGCGTTTTAATTAAAGCTTCTTATGATGACCGTTTTACTGCACTTTATAATGCTGATTAATTAGTTGAAAAACGTTTAGAGTTTATACCGTGTTTGTACTGCAAATTATTTATAGAGTGTTGTGGTGTAATTTTCATGCGCTTCTATAATTCCGTGATGTATTTAATTACTTATAATGCTGCTTTTATGGATTGTAGGTATTAATGTAGAAACTGCGTCGCTTTTATTATCCCGTGTATGATGCAAATTGCTTTAGTACTGAAAGTTGAAAGTTTAGTTCTGAAAGCGATTTTCTTTAGGTAATAATGATATTGCGTTCGCAGACTTCGTTTATCTTATGTGAGGTTTTAGATTACAGTGGTTTTAGGTTACCGTAGTCTTTAGTTAATGCAGAGTTCTTGCTGTGATTTATTCAGTATTATAGAGGTCAATGTTTTATTATCGTTCTGTACTGCTTAAAGGATTAGTTTTGAAATTAAGTTTGCGTTAGTTTACCGGTTTATAAACGTGCGTTGAATCGCGGTGGTTGATGTTTCTTATTTTTGGTGTTTAGTGAATGTGCGCCCGTTATTTTTTGGATTATTTTTGAGTTCGTTCTATTAATTATGGTAAGGGTTTCTTTTTAAATTCAATTCTTATTTATTTTAAAAGAAAATTTCTTTTAAACTTCAAGTTTCGTCTCATAAAATGTTATACAGTCTCGTTTTGAAAATAATTCACTTTGAACTATTTTCAAAAAAAATATTCATAATAATAAAATACATAAACAATAGTAATCAATAGTTATAATACTAGCATATATCAATTATAGTTTTTGGTTTGAAATAAAATTATGGAAATGAACTTACATTAATTTCATCTGTTTCTTTGGTGGGTTCGATCGATTCTGTATCTTGTCCACCTTGGTTTGTTTGTTGGCCTTAGACGATTTTTGTTCCTTGTCCAACTTGGTTTGTTGCTGGATTCAGACTATGCTTGTTCTTCCTCCAACTTGGTTTGGGTTCTGCCAAAACTTCGAATAAAAATTCTTGGTCACTAATCTTCCGATTTTTGGATTTTCAGTGCCCTTTTGACATCCGTTACGACTGCGCCAGTTAAAGTTCGGGCCTTTGGAGCTGGTTTTTAAAACACTTTGAAACTTTAACACATTTTTATTACTAAGTTAAACAGAAATTACATTGAAATTTGGAATAGCTGGTTCATAATAACATTAATAAAAATAATTTAATTGTACTGATGAGTAGCTCAAACAACGAAGTATGGAGTTTGAAGACTGACTGCCGGGCATTGAGCTCCCGGGCCTTTTATAATAACCTGCCCCTCACACGGCTGTGAGAACTTGCAGATCTCATGTCTGCGTTTCTCTTTAATTGTACACTTTATTACAATGTAACAACTTAATTCTAAGTAACTGCGGTATGTTGACCGCCTGTGACCTGCCACCTGCAGTATCACTGCCCTCACGGATGCAAAGCTGCATTCCGTTCTCATGAACTGTCGATAACCTCTCTGGGTTATCCTTGTGTTACAATGTTACATTGAACTTATACTTTTACTTAATAAATTCTAATAATTCATATTAGATTCAATACATCAATATATATAGGTAATTGGGGGATACATAACTCGCGTAAAGGCATATTTCCCTATGATTACATTAACTCTTGGGATAGGCTCAATGAAACCGATTTACCCTGTAAAACAGCATTCTTTAATCGTTTGCGCAATGAAGAAGTCTCAGATGAAGACTACAATCATGCTAAACACGTATGGCAAACATTTAATATAAAAACATTAGGAGACTATTCAGACCTATATTTAAAAACAGATGTACTGCTTTTGACTGATATATTTGAAAATTTTAGAAAAACTTGCATGTTCACGCATAAGTTAGATCCACTTCACTACTTTACGGCTCCTGGTTTAGCTCTAGATGCAATGTTCAAAACGACGAACGTTAAACTTGAGTTGCTTACTGATATTGAAAAAATAATGTTTTTAGAACGGGGAATTCGTGACGGTGTTTCTCAATGTTCGAATAGATATGCTAAAGCAAATAACAAATATATGAATGCAGATTATGATCCGAATTTCGATTATAAATATTTAATGTATTTTGATGTTAATAATTTATATGGGGCTGCAATGTCTGAATATCTTCCATATGGAGAATTTGAATTTTTAGATGGTACCAGTCCAGATATAGTACGTTTAGACATACTTAATATTCCCGATGATTCTGATGTAGGATATATTTTTGAATGCGGTTTACACTACCCAGTATCTTTACATGAAATTCACAGTGACTTACCTTTGGCGCCTGAACATATGATACCGCCAGTACCTTCTAATAAATCAAACTTATAGAAATTACTTACAACTTTATATCCAAAATTCAACTATATTATTCACTACAAGAATTTAAAAATGTATTTAAGCTACAGTTTAGAACTGAAGAAGATTCATAAGGTTCTTCGGTTTAAACAAGCCCCTTGGTTAAAAGAATACATTGATTTGAATACGAAATTAAGACAACAGTCAAAAAACAGTTTCGATATATGCTTTTATAAAATATGATAAATTCGGTTTATGGAAAAACGATGGAAAACGTATGGAAAAGGAAAGATGTGAAATTAGTGACCGAATGGGAAGGACGGTTTGGAGCTCGTAGTTACATAGCAAAGCCTAATTTTCACAGTTGCACTGTGTTAGACAAAAATCTGGTCTTAATAGAAATGAATAAATTAGAGGTTTATTTAAACAAACCCATTTACGTAGGTTTCTCTATTCTAGATATTTCAAAAACCTATTTATATAAATTTCACTATAGTTATATAAAATCGCAATTTGCTAACAAAGCAAAGCTGCTGTACACAGATACGGATAGTTTGATATACGAGTTTAGCGTTGAAGATATTTACTCTTATATCAAATAAGATATTCATAGATTTGATACTTCCGATTACGACCCTATAACAAATATCATATCCCATTATTAAATAAAAAGGTTTCTGGTATTATGAAAGATGAAAACAATGGTGATATCATGCTAGAGTTTGTAGGGTTTAGATCTAAAATGTACACTTACAGAGTTCAGGATAGGATAATAAAAAAGTCAAAGGGATTATAAGAATGCTTTGTTTCATAAACAGACTGTACAGAAACAGCAATGTTTAATTAGATCAGTCAAACATGATGTCTTTACTATTAAACAAAACAAAATTGTTCTTAATCCAAGTGATGATAAAAGAATTCTTAGTACCTCAACCACTGATACTAAACTTTGGGGGTATAACTATACACTCAGAAATGACTTGTAAAGCTTCAACCACTGGTTCAAATAAAGAATGCAATTTATTTTATCTCGATTAACATATAATATTTTTTAGTTATAAAACTTTAGTGTTATGTTTATACCTGCACAAGTACGCCGTTTTTCGTTTTGGATGTATCTAAAAATAGGATACCTTTCAATCTGCCCGAGTTGAACTATATTAGTATAAATGTATTGTAGAGAAAAATAGTAGTAGTAACCGTTCTGTTTAAAAAAAAATCCAGTTTGTTAATAACATACCAGTTAGTTTATTTGAGAAATGTAGAACAACACTTTTATTTAAAATTGTTAATGTTTATGGTTGTTTACTAAATCTCTTAATAATTCAAACATGTAAAAGATATTGTAAAAACATGTAAAAATATTAATAAATAGGCTGTGATTGCTAAATGATTTATTGTTTTTTCAAAATTTGTAAAGGTACAGTAATAATAATAAAGTAATTATAATATTCTTATGCTGTTTGAGAGTGGATTGTATTTGACTATCTTATCATGAAGTATAAGGCAATGACAAGATGTATTTGGCAAAACGTTTCTGCTAGTTTCAAATTCTAATCTAATATCGACAGTACCAGATTTTAACGCTTCGTTTTGTCTAGAACAATCTATGACTACTAATGGTGCAATACTGTAAATCTTCAGGATTAAAAGTGGTTCATTTTCCTTTTCGTAGTATGATTGCTGAAACTGAGCATACATCTCATATAACAACGCAGTCTGTTTATTCTCGAACTTCAAATTTAAGTTATCGTACGGGAAAATTTCTGAATTTAAATAAAGTTTCATGTTGGTTAAATAGCAATGATCAAAACGACTGTAGTTGCTTATGTATCTATTTTTCGGTTGGTTTGAAACCAACAATCACAAATCTTGGTTTTTCTAATTGTGTTGTTGTTTTAATGTTCCATGTATGACGTTGCGTTTCTTGTAGAAGTTGATATTTATGCAACTCCCATCCTCTAAACGGAATATGCAAATCCTGATTTTGTGCAACGCATTCTATTAAATTAATTCGTTGAGTATCATCAACGGCTACATGCGGCATTTTCCATAAAACTTTGTTTAAAACAACTTTTATTTCTTCATCGGGTGTAGGATTAATTATAGCATTAGTATCAAAACTAGAACGTAGTAAAACTAACTCATGACGGATGTTTAAAATAATTTTTTTAAAATCTTCGCATAATCCGAGAACCATTGAAAGGTTTATTGCAACATTAAAATTCCCATTGACATCAACTATTTGCAAATCATCCATAGGAAACCACCCAGCGTTTTGTAAATGTTTACTTTGATTGCTATTATATGAAACATATCCCTTCATTATAGACGTTAATCCAGGATTCCGAACACGATCTACAATGACACCACCAATCTCATATCTAATTTCATCAAAAAGCAGCAAAATCCTATTATTTACAAACTTTGCTGTCTGAGACGGCATTCCATCTGTTCTAATTAATTTGCCTTCTATGTACAGCATGCTCTTCGATGGTAAGGTGTATACATCTTGTTGTTGTATAGTGGATTCGAATTTCATCATTATTGTTTAAAGATGTGTTAGCATAAGTATGATGAGTATGTTTTCAATATTAACAATTTCATTGTCGAAGTAAACTTTTTCACGCACGTTCAGTATTTCACTATTCATTCTACTTTTTAATTAAATAAATGCAGTCCTAACGATTGTAGAAACTGCCGGTTTCGTGTTGTTAGCGGTCTTCAAACAATCAATCGAGTGTCGATTGCTTTGAAATTTCCAGCATTTATAGCAATTCTTGACATGTTGCGTGCATTATACTTAATACCCATGGCTATTGCAGATTTTTTTTAAATGCAACCTTACAGTTAGCAGTTCTCTTCTGAAATTAACTAAATTTCCATCTTGATCTAACACTTTAACTATTATGTCATTTATTATACGTGACCTGATTGGTAGATATATAATCGTAGGTGGGCAATCGACAATTTTAAAACCTGCAGGTACTTGAGGAAAAAATTCGTGTTTTACATGGGTTGGTTTACTATTTAAATAGGATGCACTTGCAATATTACAATCGATTAAAACTGCATTCACTTTACAAATGTTGATCGCGTAGTCTGCTTGATGTGTGGCATATGCTAGAATTTTCGTGGATTGAAACCGAGTAGAGAACCAATTGAATCCTTTTTGGTAAAATCCACATCTTGAATACATTTAATACTACATTTAAGTGTATTATTGTCAGCTGTAATTTCTATATACACTGGCGTCTTTCTAGCGCTTCGTGATTGTTCCATACGACCACGCCATCTTTTAACACCTAAAGCTTTTTGAAGATATTTATTAATTTCTCTAATCTCATAAGCACCTTCAGGTATTTCTATGAATTCTCCGTTAGATCCATAATAAAATTTATTATTTATTCCTTTTTATGTTTGGAGTTGTGTTATAAGACTCAAAATTTGTTAATCCTAATACGTACTCCGAATCATTATCCAAGTTTATAGGCGGATTAAAATTGCTTGTTAAAACTGAAGTGTTTTCCGTTAGAGTAAAAGTGTACGACATGACAGCTTCGTACGCAGTTCTATGTACTACTTAGAAATTGTAAGCATAAATGACCGCAAAACACAGTACCGTACGATTGTTCTTGGTTAATGTTATAAAGAATTTTACATTTAATACCCGCTATTCAAATAACTTATCAACTCTGTTGGCGGTCGCAGGTTTCCGTAGCTGTCATAGTAAATAGCGCTACTACCGTACTTTTTATAAGAGGTCCAATGCGTGCCTAAACCTTCTATTCCATCTAAATTAATTATACCACATTCTTTTAAATTAACTTTCTTGGGAAGATTGTTTCTCATGAACACTCCACGGAAATATGGTACTTCTAATTGCTTAACAAACTCTATTACTTCTACATTGCTGAGTACTTGATTAGGTAAAATCAAGTTGCGTTCCTTTGAGGTTTTGCAGAAGCTAAAAAAAGACCAAAACCTTTTATATAAGGTTTGATGTACATGCCGTTTCCGACTGCAATGTCCTCCATTGCCTTGTTATGACGTTGTTTTTCCGCTAGTTGTTCCTTAGCTATTTTAGTATCTGAAACTGCTTTTGCAACAGCAGCTGCACCTCCAGTAAGAGTACCAAGGGCGCTTAGGCCTGCAAAATTGGTATTAGTGTTAGAAAACCTCCTGTTTTAGGAATTGATATAATACGAGCTGATTTAATATGCTTCTTTTGTTTTGCTGTATTGGCGGCCTTAATTGCTATGTTGATTGCATCCATAATATTAGATCTTTTAGCCTTTTTTAAAGCTGTACGTGCTTGTTTGATAATACTTTTAATACCTAGCGTACTTCTTATTTTACGTTTCTTTATCAGTTTTCTTTTCTTATTGATATTTTTGTTCTCAGTGATGCACAGGCACCCAATTGCATTATTTTAAACAAAATTAATCTAAAGAAAATATAATAATTTATACGCACTCATGGTTTTTTTAAAAACCCAGTATTAAAAAAACATTTTGCAGTACCTTGATAGAATTAAAGAATTTTTTATTCAGCATGATTCGCGCAAACACACACACAAATTACTATATACCTATATATGCATATAAAGTCAATTTTTGTTAATTTTATGGAAAATAAATTATGCTAGCAGTAATCTAAACCGAAATTAATCTAATTTAGGTTTTTTATTATGTGCCTTCATTGCAATTTCTTTTTCAGACAATGAATCTAATTCATTATTTCGGCTGAGGTATAATTATATTCGCTTACATACTGTTTTATTTATTAGAATAGATTACAGAGCTGAATTTTTTCAGAAAACGATGCAAATATTTAATTTTTTCTAACAGGTCAGTTTATTATTTAATATAAATACTTCACTTAGATTTTACCAACAGTATTCAATCAGATCTCTTGTATAATTATTAGTTACTATTACTAGCAACTTTTAAAAATGAGTAACTTATCATCAATCAAAAATTGTAATAGTACCAACGTAAAAGTTCTAGATCAATTTATATTACATTCTGACGAAGACTTGATTAAAGAAGTTTTTGGTTCTTCGTCGCCTCAACTGGACACTGCTGCTGTTTTTGATAGTGACGTAATAGATATATCACGGTAAGTGCTTTTTCACATTTATACATGTGTTTTAAAACACTACTAATTTATAAGTTACATTAGACCAAAAGCCATTCTGGAAATTCTGAGGCTATCGTCGGATCGTTGACACACTCTGATCCTCTCAGAAACATCAGGTAGTACACAAAAGAAAAGGTAAACCTACAATAATCTTTTATGTTATGCTCACAGATCCGGCAAAAGCATGTTGGCTATGAAAAAGATATGTACAGAATCTAATATGGCTGTTTGCTGTGAAGATGACAAATCCTACGAAGATGACACAGTAGAGTTGCTTACGCATTTAAAAAGCGTGGAGAGAAGCAACTGCGTCGTATAGATTTGGAGCTAGAAATAATAAAGCAAAAAAAAGAGGAACTGACTGCGAGGGAGCAGCAGATACTTCAAAAACGGGAGTTAATAAATACTTTTTCATTTATAAATAGTTAGATCAAAATATTCAACAATTTGTAAAATAAAAAAGTATTTTATAAAAGTTTCTCCTTTGAAACAAGACTTTCTCTAAACAAGGTAGTAAGCTCAAAGTAAAAAGCACATAAATCAGAACCCACTTTAATTAAATACATCATTCTTTATACAATCGACTTAGATGTGTTATAATAATTTAAACAGTAAAGAACAAGATGTATATTATTATAATAATAAACTAATTTCTTAGATTAGTGACATATTATTCTGAAAATTCTATGTTGACAGTTAGACCGATCGATCCCTTACTAGTTATGTATACGTGTTTGTTCGAGCCAATACTTTCATTTAATTGTTTCACTCCATGTGCTTGAAGGTATTCAAAATATCTCAATGGCAATATACTCTTGAACTCTTCTGTTTTCACTAATACTCTTTCTCCATATTTTGTCTTGATTGTTTCCACTTTTAAAACTTCAAACTCTTATGCACTACAAGATCTTTTGAATTTACATAAGGTTTGCGATATGTGGTTTTATTAAGAGTATTAAAATCCATATTTGCTTTTCTTTGACTAATTAAATTAATATTAGGAGCAATCTCCTTATATAGCAGATTACCACCATTTGCGTACTTTGCCAACGCACTTTTCAACCTATCACAAGTAAACACATTTTGAATTGAAACCGGCCCATGTGTATTTGCAGCCTCTAAACATAAATAAAAAACATAAATCAGAATCCACTTTAATTAAACACATTAAACACTTCTCGCTTGAAAACCAAATTCAAAACATCTACACACATTTTCTCTGCACTTACATTTTTCAACATACGTGTGTTTTGAAGTATGTATGTTCCATTGAAAGTATTATAAAGCCGATCCTAATTCAAAACGTGCCCACAAGTATTTTACATTTGAAAGTATATAAGAATTCATGTTTTCACATTTTACATTAAAAGTATATAACGCCGATCCGAATTCAAAACGGTGCACGTGTAACTTCTCGCTAGAAAACCAAATTCAAAACAGCTACACCCATTTTTCTCTGCACTTACATTTTTCAACATACGTGTGTTTTGAAGTATGTTTCATTGAAAGTAATATAAAGCCGATCCTATTTCTCAAACGTGCCCACAAGTGTTTTACATTTGAAAGTATATAAGAATTAATGTTTTCACAACTATTTTACATTGAAATGTTTTCACAACTATTTTACATTGAAATGTTTTCACAACTATTTTACATTGAAAGTATATAAGGCCGATCCTAATTCAAAACGGTGCACGTGTATTTTACATATGGAAAATACGTCTGAATACGTTTTGAATTAGGACCGGCCTTACCCCACTACTATTGTTTCGACTTACTCAATCTGTATCTTTCAATTTACTCAACGTGAATGCAGGCATTTCCTTTCTTGCATTTAACATTGTTCAGTAGAATAAAGAATTTCATTTTTTAAAGAATCGTCTTCTTCGGCATGTAAATCAATATTAATTTCGTTTAGCAATTTGCTTTTAAACGTTGCTGATTGATCCCTTCCACATAAAATCAACAACTTAGGCATTCCGCCAGTCTGATAAAAATTATCCGATAGCATATAGTAGATCTTATGGATGTCTGCCATGTGACCCATAAATCCTGCCATATGTTGTAAATCTTGTGCAGAAAGGTAAATGACCTCTGACATTGTGGCAAGATCCTTCCTCAATTTTGTTGAAGTTAACGATGCATGATTCTTAGTCCCAACTAGTTTAAAATGTTTGTGTACTACTTGTGATACAGGTATACTACTATTTGATTTGATATGCGCAAACAGATATATATATATATATATATATATATATATTGCTATGATAAGGGGGTTATTTAGGGGTATATTGAGGCGTGGTGGTCGAGCAATACATGAAAATAGTATTAGCAATTAGAAAACTGCATTTACTTAACATGAAAGATACGTAATTCGCATATTATGCTAACAACAAACATTTAACACCTTGTATAAGGACCGCAATTAACTTTAATCAATGCCAGTAAGCATGTCCTTCAATAATAAAAACATTCAGCAGAAAAATAATTATACATGCAATTAAAATAGTTCTAAATCAAGAATCGTTCATAAATAATAAATAAATAGGTACGCATGAAATAAGGTAAAACCTAGTAAATCATCACGTAATATCTATTAAAATTAAGCATATGGTAATGAAAGAAGATATTAAAGCGCTCTGATAAGAAACGCATAATTCAAAAGAAATGAGCTTAAAACAAGATATAAACAGAAAATGTGTTAATGTACGGCATTTATGCTACGTGATTTTATTCATAAAATTCGTTTGATTTCCAAAAGCTTTATCTACACAAACAAGAGCCATAAGCTAAATTTAAGGCCATGGTAAATTCCCTGTAATAATACCAAAACAAGCTGGCAAAGATCGACAAATAATAGAAATATTAGGAGAATACGTGATCACTGAATCGTTCCATCAGAAATAAACTTGTAAAATCCACTGAAATATCCAAAACAACCTGTGGTTGGCTACAAGCTTTCAACGACAGTACAGATAAACCAAATGAATTTTAGATAGGGATAGACTATATAAAGCCCAGAGTTTGATAAGAGTCTCAGATTCAATTAGAACCACGTAAAAGCTGCGTCACTGTTACTCAAAATTTACGCGTCAAATTAATATTTAATTTAAATAATTAAAATTTGTGAAAAGTGGTGTTATAGAATATTTTAAAATAAATTATAGTGAAAATAGATGAAAAAGGTTTTGCCGTTTCCTGGAAAACGTGAGTAGAAATTTTATTAATTAATTTAGGTTAAATATTTATAATGTAGAGCTCTAACTTACGTCCAAATTACCTCTAAGTTACATTAAGCAAGCTCAAAGTTACTACAACTCTAAGTTACGACAAACAAATCTAAATAAAGCACGCAGTAAATCTTGGAGACAAATTAATAATACGAAAATTATTGGTTTAAATTCACGTGAGGAAGCACAAGGCAGAGCATTGTTTTAAAAGAAGTTAGTCGATTGAAGGTAATCAAGGGGTGTTGATACACAATACGTAGCAGCAGATCAAAGGGGAAAACAAGGAAGGACACACCGGAAAAACTACAGGTTAGGGCTACCTAGTATAAGGCATTATTTCATTTTTTAATTTGAACATTGACTATATTTTCTATATGTTGTAGGGAGTCGACAAAAATATTGTATACGTAAAAATTTACGTAAAAAGGGGAAAGGTCTGAACGGTCTAGATTTTCCAGTAAAAGTGTCATTTTTGGTGGCTTTAAATTAAAGAAAGGAAGATACAATTTTGGGGATAAATAATCTAAATATTATTAATTGATTCAAAGGTTTATTTGTCATATAGAAAAACTGTGAAGTGTAGATATTATTTTTTTCTCATTATACAAATATTGATCGACTTCGTTTTATCATTCTAAACAGGAAAAGTTTTAGGGAAAAGGGGTTAATTATTTGATTATCGTAACGTTGTGCACTCTGTGTGAGTTAAACTGAGCTAGCCGTGGCATAATTAAAATTAGAATATTAGAGAGAGACACAGAGCGGTGGTGGACAGCAGGAAACTGAACGTTTATTACATCGGCGTGCAGCGTTATCATATCAATATATATAATATCGTGTAATTAAGGGGTTATTGGGATATATAAGGGCAGAAGTGAACTCATGGGTTGAGAGCTTTTGAATAAGGAAAACAAATTTATTTAAGTAGGAGCTGGAATATTTTTAACAAGACTTTTTTTTTAGCTTAAGTATTGTATAGTAATGTAGGATTAATGTATTTATCCAAGGATAATGTAACATAATATTTGTATAAACATAGAACAGAACAAATAATAATTGGGGAAAATTATGCTAACGTATTTAAATTTGTAGCAAAGTGATTATATGAAAGTCTAAAAGCGTGGAGCAGGTGTTAAAACAAATGTAAAATTCGACACGTTTAAACAAAACAACGAGAGAAAATAATATTTCTCCGTAAGCTTGGCAACAAACAAACTTTAATGGGTTGTTTTGGGATTAATGTAGACGCGGTTTCGTGGTTAAAATATTGATTTCAATCTTGGAAGTGGTATAGCAAAGAGCCAACAAAAGACCAAGACAGAATAAAAGTGTATTGAGTGCAAGAGGATGCGTATACAGAATTCAGGAGACAGTATAGTTGGGAGACCTAAATAAAACCTATAATTACAAAGATATTGAAGAGTAAACACGAGTCTGTTAAAAGTGGAAAAATAGAGCCAAGCAAGATAATTGGTGTGAATTGTACAAGAAGGGCAGAGATCCAGCTGGTGGAAGCGTACCTGTGAGATAAAGCTATTGGTACAAGGGAGATGGGAGATGTTTGTTCAAGTAGGAGGCGTTGACAAATAAATGTGTAGAGGCTAAATTCGAACAACGGAGTGACAGTTTGAAGCGATTTACCGAGTACTGTTATGTTCGTTATAAAAATTCACCAGAATCTGAGATTTGTTAGGGGTTTTTCGCTGAAACAACGAGCGGTTAGAAAAGATTTTCCAGAATTATAGGAACGGCTATACAAGTGTACGTGCTAATTTAAAACAGGGGAGCGCATTTTACTTATATAACCAGTGGCAGTGAGGGACCAGGCTTTCTTTTTTGCACATGCATTGGGTTTGACTCGTATGTCACTCGTATGTCACATGTGACATACGAGTCAAACCCAATGCATGTGCTTTAACTACTCACGTTAATAGCACTCATCATGAGATAAATTTCAACACACCAAAAATTTTAGACATTGAAAGTCATAAAAAGAAAAGAGAATTTCTTGAAATGTGCTACATTTTTCAAAATTCTAACAGTATGAACAAAAAAACTGATTTTGATAGTTTGAGCTCTATATATACTTATCTTCTAAATTTTCAAACCACTAACACATAAATTAAAAATATTCAGTAATCTACACAACAGCTGCTAACATACACACACACACACACACACACACACACACACACACACAACATGCTATTTAAAATTTAAATAAACATATAAAAAACAGAGGGGGAGCTTTCAGTCAAAAATAAAACACCTGTCAAATGTCAAACTTTACCTAACTTCCAACAAGTTTATATCTTTAATGTTTGTATTGCTAAACAAATGTATTTTTAATTTATATCTGTAGCCTCGCTTTAGTAAGTAACAGCATACCTTTATAATTTTACAGTATTATTATTTCTGTATATTTTAGTATCTTTGACAAAGGATTGAATATATCCGAAAGCTTAGATTTATAAAAAAGAGTACTGATTATTTAAGAAGACCTGAAACCTACAAAAAGAATACCATTATATATATATATATATATATATATATATATATATTGTGAGGTTAAACCTGTACACTCGTGCCCCACAAATTAGGCTGTCTCAAATACTGTGAAATTTTAGCTCGAATCTTGCCCTCGGCTGCTCCTAATAATGCTTCTAACTTAATTTCCTAAATTAATATGAACACCTACCTGTTACATCCAAAAACTTCCTCTCAATATACTTATGCTGAAACCTAAATAGACATTCACACCAAACACACTCAAAATAACTCATTGACCAAATATATCACACTCTATTTAAATTAGGTCCATAATACATTTTTAAGCACCATTCTTTTAAGTACATCCATAAAGTTCAATAATTTTATAATAATAATCATGCAAATTGATAACCTTTAAAACACATATATTTTAATTTAAAGTAAGAGGGCATTCCTTATACCTTACGTTACCCTTTTGGTCTTAACATGAGCTTATAATAAAACTCTACAGCTCCTGCACTACCAAAAATCAATAAGCCCTCTATACCTCTCTACAATATTTGGTTAGCTGTAAATTCATTAATTATTTTCAAAGATCAATTTTTTTTTAAAGTCAAATAAATGTCTGTTCATAAAATATCAAATAATAAAAAAACACATCAAACTCAAATCCAAATAATCACAAACACCATAAACATATTCACCACTCAATGTTCTATTTTATCGCCTACCTGGTTTTTATCTTCTACGTGTGGTTCACCATCTAGCTTCTTGAATATGCTGCCGTCTAGTAAATACCCATTCCATCAGCTAACTCCCTGGTCCAATTACCATATCCGCCATGCATACCGCTATTTACAATTTCCACTCCAAAAATTCCAATTTCCAAACTTAAATTTTATTATTCAGACATCGCTTTTTCTCATCATCCAAACAATTTCAAATTTTATAATTTTCGTGGATTCTAATACCAACTTAACAAACTTTGTACTTACGTACCACTTTAATGTTTTACCACAAAGATGCTTTTTTAGCTTCTACATAAAATTTTATTAACTTGCACTAGTTCACTTGAAAATAACTATTATCACCAATGCTGGATGAAATCAGAACGAAAAAGAAAGCCTGGTCCCTCACTGCCACTGGTTATATAAGTAAAATGCGCTCCCCTGTTTTAAATTAGCACGTACACTTGTATAGCCGTTCCTATAATTCTGGAAAATCTTTTCTAACCGCTCGTTGTTTCAGCGAAAAACCCCTAACAAATCTCAGATTCTGGTGAATTTTTATAACGAACATAACAGTACTCGGTAAATCGCTTCAAACTGTCACTCCGTTGTTCGAATTTAGCCTCTACACATTTATTTGTCAACGCCTCCTACTTGAACAAACATCTCCCATCTCCCTTGTACCAATAGCTTTATCTCACAGGTACGCTTCCACCAGCTGGATCTCTGCCCTTCTTGTACAATTCACACCAATTATCTTGCTTGGCTCTATTTTTCCACTTTTTAACAGACTCGTGTTTACTCTTCAATATCTTTGTAATTATAGGTTTTATTTAGGTCTCCCAACTATACTGTCTCCTGAATTCTGTATACGCATCCCTCTTGCACTCAATACACTTTTATTCTGTCTTGGTCTTTTGTTGGCTCTTTGCTATACCACCTCCAAGATTGAAATCAATATTTTAACCACCAAACCGCGTCTACATTAATCCCAAGGGCTGTTCTTTTCTAATAACCCATTAAAGTTTGTTTGTTGCCAAGCTTACGGAGAAATATTATTTTCTCTCGTTGTTTTGTTTAAACGTGTCGAATTTTACATTTGTTTTAACACCTGCTCCACGCTTTTAGACTTTCATATAATCACTTTGCTACAAATTTAAATACGTTAGCATAATTTTCCCCAATTATTATTTGTTCTGTTCTATGTTTATACAAATATTATGTTACATTATCCTTGGATAAATACATTAATCCTACATTACTATACAATACTTAAGCTAAAAAAAAAGTCTTGTTAAAAATATTCCAGCTCCCTACTTAAATAAATTTGTTTTTCCTTATTCAAAAGCTCTCAACCCATGAGTTCACTTCTGCCCTTATATATCCCAATAACCCCTTAATTACACGATATTATATATATTGATATGATAACGCTGCACGCCGAAGTAATAAACGTCCAGTTTCCTGCTGTCCACCACCGCTCTGTGTCTCTCTCTAATATTCTAATTTTAATTATGCCACGGCTAGCTCAGTTTAACTCACACAGAGTGCACAACGTTACGATAATCAAATAATTAACCCCTTTTCCCTAAAACTTTTCCTGTTTAGAATGATAAAACGAAGTCGATCAATATTTGTATAATGAGAAAAAAATAATATCTACACTTCACAGTTTTTCTATATGACAAATAAACCTTTGAATCAATTAATAATATTTAGATTATTTATCCCCAAAATTGTATCTTCCTTTCTTTAATTTAAAGCCACCAAAAATGACACTTTTACTGGAAAATCTAGACCGTTCAGACCTTTCCCCTTTTTACGTAAATTTTTACGTATACAATATTTTTGTCGACTCCCTACAACATATAGAAAATATAGTCAATGTTCAAATTAAAAAATGAAATAATGCCTTATACTAGGTAGCCCTAACCTGTAGTTTTTCCGGTGTGTCCTTCCTTGTTTTCCCTTTGATCTGCTGCTACGTATTGTGTATCAACACCCTTGATTACCTTCAATCGACTAACTTCTTTAAAACAATGCTCTGCCTTGTGCTTCCTCACGTGAATTTAAACCAATAATTTTCGTATTATTAATTTGTCTCCAAGATTTACTGCGTGCTTTATTTAGATTTGTTTGTCGTAACTTAGAGTTGTAGTAACTTTGAGCTTGCTTAATGTAACTTAGAGGTAATTTGGACGTAAGTTAGAGCTCTACATTATAAATATTTAACCTAAATTAATTAATAAAATTTCTACTCACGTTTTCCAGGAAACGGCAAAACCTTTTTCATCTATTTTCACTATAATTTATTTTAAAATATTCTATAACACCACTTTTCACAAATTTTAATTATTTAAATTAAATATTAATTTGACGCGTAAATTTTTGAGTAACAGTGACGCAGCTTTTACGTGGTTCTAATTGAATCTGAGACTCTTATCAAACTCTGGGCTTTATATAGTCTATCCCTATCTAAAATTCATTTGGTTTATCTGTACTGTCGTTGAAAGCTTGTAGCCAACCACAGGTTGTTTTGGATATTTCAGTGGATTTTACAAGTTTATTTCTGATGGAACGATTCTGTGATCACGTATTCTCCTAATATTTCTATTATTTGTCGATCTTTGCCAGCTTGTTTTGGTATTATTACAGGGAATTTACCATGGCCTTAAATTTAGCTTATGGCTCTTGTTTGTGTAGATAAAGCTTTTGGAAATCAAACGAATTTTATGAATAAAATCACGTAGCATAAATGCCGTACATTAACACATTTTCTGTTTATATCTTGTTTTTAAGCTCATTTCTTTTGAATTATGCGTTTCTTATCAGAGCGCTTTAATATCTTCTTTCATTACCATATGCTTAATTTTAATAGATATTACGTGATGATTTACTAGGTTTTACCTTATTTCATGCGTACCTATTTATTTATTATTTATGAACGATTCTTGATTTAGAACTATTTTAATTGCATGTATAATTATTTTTCTGCTGAATGTTTTTATTATTGAAGGACATGCTTACTGGCATTGATTAAAGTTAATTGCGGTCCTTATACAAGGTGTTAAATGTTTGTTGTTAGCATAATATGCGAATTACGTATCTTTCATGTTAAGTAAATGCAGTTTTCTAATTGCTAATACTATTTTCATGTATTGCTCGACCACCACGCCTCAATATACCCCTAAATAACCCCCCTTATCATAGCAATATATATATATATATATATATATATATATCTGTTTGCGCATATCAAATCAAATAGTAGTATACCTGTATCACAAGTAGTACACAAACATTTTAAACTAGTTGGGACTAAGAATCATGCATCGTTAACTTCAACAAAATTGAGGAAGGATCTTGCCACAATGTCAGAGGTCATTTACCTTTCTGCACAAGATTTACAACATATGGCAGGATTTATGGGTCACATGGCAGACATCCATAAGATCTACTATATGCTATCGGATAATTTTTATCAGACTGGCGGAATGCCTAAGTTGTTGATTTTATGTGGAAGGGATCAATCAGCAACGTTTAAAAGCAAATTGCTAAACGAAATTAATATTGATTTACATGCCGAAGAAGACGATTCTTTAAAAAATGAAATTCTTTATTCTACTGAACAATGTTAAATGCAAGAAAGGAAATGCCTGCATTCACGTTGAGTAAATTGAAAGATACAGATTGAGTAAGTCGAAACAATAGTAGTAGGTTGGTCCTAATTCAAAACGTATTCAGACGTATTTTCCATATGTAAAATACACGTGCACCGTTTTGAATTAGGATCGGCCTTATATACTTTCAATGTAAAATAGTTGTGAAAACATTTCAATGTAAAATAGTTGTGAAAACATTTCAATGTAAAATAGTTGTGAAAACATTAATTCTTATATACTTTCAAATGTAAAACACTTGTGGGCACGTTTGAGAAATAGGATCGGCTTTATATTACTTTCAATGAAACATACTTCAAAACACACGTATGTTGAAAATGTAAGTGCAGAGAAAATGGGTGTAGCTGTTTTGAATTTGGTTTTCTAGCGAGAAGTTACACGTGCACCGTTTTGAATTCGGATCGGCGTTATATACTTTTAATGTAAAATGTGAAAACATGAATTCTTATATACTTTCAAATGTAAAATACTTGTGGGCACGTTTTGAATTAGGATCGGCTTTATAATACTTTCAATGGAACATACATACTTCAAAACACACGTATGTTGAAAAATGTAAGTGCAGAGAAAATGTGTGTAGATGTTTTGAATTTGGTTTTCAAGCGAGAAGTGTTTAATGTGTTTAATTAAAGTGGATTCTGATTTATGTTTTTATTTATGTTTAGAGGCTGCAAATACACATGGGCCGGTTTCAATTCAAAATGTGTTTACTTGTGATAGGTTGAAAAGTGCGTTGGCAAAGTACGCAAATGGTGGTAATCTGCTATATAAGGAGATTGCTCCTAATATTAATTTAATTAGTCAAAGAAAAGCAAATATGGATTTTAATACTCTTAATAAAACCACATATCGCAAACCTTATGTAAATTCAAAAGATCTTGTAGTGAATAAGAGTTTGAAGTTTTAAAAGTGGAAACAATCAAGACAAAATATGGAGAAAGAGTATTAGTGAAAACAGAAGAGTTCAAGAGTATATTGCCATTGAGATATTTTGAATACCTTCAAGCACATGGAGTGAAACAATTAAATGAAAGTATTGGCTCGAACAAACACGTATACATAACTAGTAAGGGATCGATCGGTCTAACTGTCAACATAGAATTTTCAGAATAATATGTCACTAATCTAAGAAATTAGTTTATTATTATAATAATATACATCTTGTTCTTTACTGTTTAAATTATTATAACACATCTAAGTCGATTGTATAAAGAATGATGTATTTAATTAAAGTGGGTTCTGATTTATGTGCTTTTTACTTTGAGCTTACTACCTTGTTTAGAGAAAGTCTTGTTTCAAAGGAGAAACTTTTATAAAATACTTTTTTATTTTACAAATTGTTGAATATTTTGATCTAACTATTTATAAATGAAAAAGTATTTATTAACTCCGTTTTTGAAGTATCTGCTGCTCCTCGCAGTCAGTTCCTCTTTTTGCTTTATTATTTCTAGCTCCAAATCTATACGACGCAGTTGCTTCTCTCCACGCTTTTTAAATGCGTAAGCAACTCTACTGTGTCATCTTCGTAGGATTTGTCATCTTCACAGCAAACAGCCATATTAGATTCTGTACATATCTTTTTCATAGCCAACATGCTTTTGCCGGATCTGTGAGCATAACATAAAAGATTATTGTAGGTTTACCTTTTCTTTTGTGTACTACCTGATGTTTCTGAGAGGATCAGAGTGTGTCAACGATCCGACGATAGCCTCAGAATTTCCAGAATGGCTTTTGGTCTAATGTAACTTATAAATTAGTAGTGTTTTAAAACACATGTATAAATGTGAAAAAGCACTTACCGTGATATATCTATTACGTCACTATCAAAACAGCAGCAGTGTCCAGTTGAGGCGACGAAGAACCAAAAACTTCTTTAATCAAGTCTTCGTCAGAATGTAATATAAATTGATCTAGAACTTTTACGTTGGTACTATTACAATTTTTGATTGATGATAAGTTACTCATTTTTAAAAGTTGCTAGTAATAGTAACTAATAATTATACAAGAGATCTGATTGAATACTGTTGGTAAAATCTAAGTGAAGAATTTATATTAAATAATAAACTGACCTGTTAGAAAAAATTAAATATTTGCATCGTTTTCTGAAAAAATTCAGCTCTGTAATCTATTCTAATAAATAAAACAGTATGTAAGCGAATATAATTATACCTCAGCCGAAATAATGAATTAGATTCATTGTCTGAAAAAGAAATTGCAATGAAGGCACATAATAAAAAACCTAAATTAGATTAATTTCGGTTTAGATTACTGCTAGCATAATTTATTTTCCATAAAATTAACAAAAATTGACTTTATATGCATATATAGGTATATAGTAATTTGTGTGTGTGTTTGCGCGAATCATGCTGAATAAAAAATTCTTTAATTCTATCAAGGTACTGCAAAATGTTTTTTTAATACTGGGTTTTTAAAAAAACCATGAGTGCGTATAAATTATTATATTTTTCTTTAGATTAATTTTGTTTAAAATAATGCAATTGGGTGCCTGTGCATCACTGAGAACAAAAAAATATCAATAAGAAAAGAAAACTGATAAAGAAACGTAAAATAAGAAGTACGCTAGGTATTAAAAGTATTATCAAACAAGCACGTACAGCTTTAAAAAAGGCTAAAAGATCTAATATTATGGATGCAATCAACATAGCAATTAAGGCCGCCAATACAGCAAAACAAAAGAAGCATATTAAATCAGCTCGTATTATATCAATTCCTAAAACAGGAGGTTTTCTAACACTAATACCAATTTTTGCAGGCCTAAGCGCCCTTGGTACTCTTACTGGAGGTGCAGCTGCTGTTGCAAAAGCAGTTTCAGATACTAAAATAGCTAAGGAACAACTAGCGGAAAAACAACGTCATAACAAGGCAATGGAGGACATTGCAGTCGGAAACGGCATGTACATCAAACCTTATATAAAAGGTTTTGGTCTTTTTAGCTTCTGCAAAACCTCAAAGGAACGCAACTTGATTTTACCTAATCAAGTACTCAGCAATGTAGAAGTAATAGAGTTTGTTAAGCAATTAGAAGTACCATATTTCCGTGGAGTGTTCATGAGAAACAATCTTCCCAAGAAAGTTAATTTAAAAGAATGTGGTATAATTAATTTAGATGGAATAGAAGGTTTAGGCACGCATTGGACCTCTTATAAAAAGTACGGTAGTAGCGCTATTTACTATGACAGCTACGGAAACCTGCGACCGCCAACAGAGTTGATAAGTTATTTGAATAGCGGGTAGTAAATGTAAAATTCTTTATAACATTAACCAAGAACAATCGTACGGTACTGTGTTTTGCGGTCATTTATGCTTACAATTTCTAAGTAGTACATAGAACTGCGTACGAAGCTGTCATGTCGTACACTTTTACTCTAACGGAAAACACTTCAGTTTTAACAAGCAATTTTAATCCGCCTATAAACTTGGATAATGATTCGGAGTACGTATTAGGATTAACAAATTTTGAGTCTTATAACACAACTCCAAACCTAAAAAAAGGAATAAATAATAAATTTTATTATGGATCTAACGGAGAATTCATAGAAATACCTGAAGGTGCTTATGAGATTAGAGAAATTAATAAATATCTTCAAAAGCTTTAGGTGTTAAAAGATGGCGTGGTCGTATGGAACAATCACGAAGCGCTAGAAAGACGCCAGTGTATATAGAAATTACAGCTGACAATAATACACTTAAATGTAGTATTAAATGTATTCAAGATGTGGATTTTACCAAAAAGGATTCAATTGGTTCTCTACTCGGTTTCAATCCACGAAAATTCTAGCATATGCCACACATCAAGCAGACTACGCGATCAACATTTGTAAAGTGAATGCAGTTTTAATCGATTGTAATATTGCAAGTGCATCCTATTTAAATAGTAAACCAACCCATGTAAAACACGAATTTTTTCCTCAAGTACCTGCAGGTTTTAAAATTGTCGATTGCCCACCTACGATTATATATCTACCAATCAGGTCACGTATAATAAATGACATAATAGTTAAAGTGTTAGATCAAGATGGAAATTTAGTTAATTTCAGAAGAGAACTGCTAACTGTAAGGTTGCATTTAAAAAAAATCTGCAATAGCCATGGGTATTAAGTATAATGCACGCAACATGTCAAGAATTGCTATAAATGCTGGAAATTTCAAAGCAATCGACACTCGATTGATTGTTTCAAGACCGCTAACAAAACGAAACCGGCAGTTTCTACAATCGTTAGGACTGCATTTATTTAATTAAAAAGTAGAATGAATAGTGAAATACTGAACGTGCGTGAAAAAGTTTACTTCGACAATGAAATTGTTAATATTGAAAAACATACTCATCATACTTATGCTAACACATCTTTAAACAATAATGATGAAATTCGAATCCCTATACAACAACAAGATGTATACACCTTACCATCGAAGAGCATGCTGTACATAGAAGGCAAATTAATTAGAACAGATGGAATGCCGTCTCAGACAGCAAAGTTTGTAAATAATAGGATTTTGCTGCTTTTTGATGAAATTAGATATGAGATTGGTGGTGTCATTGTAGATCGTGTTCGGAATCCTGGATTAACGTCTATAATGAAGGGATATGTTTCATATAATAGCAATCAAAGTAAACATTTACAAAACGCTGGGTGGTTTCCTATGGATGATTTGCAAATAGTTGATGTCAATGGGAATTTTAATGTTGCAATAAACCTTTCAATGGTTCTCGGATTATGCGAAGATTTTAAAAAAATTATTTTAAACATCCGTCATGAGTTAGTTTTACTACGTTCTAGTTTTGATACTAATGCTATAATTAATCCTACACCCGATGAAGAAATAAAAGTTGTTTTAAACAAAGTTTTATGGAAAATGCCGCATGTAGCTGTTGATGATACTCAACGAATTAATTTAATAGAATGCGTTGCACAAAATCAGGATTTGCATATTCCGTTTAGAGGATGGGAGTTGCATAAATATCAACTTCTACAAAAACGCAACGTCATACATGGAACATTAAAACAACAACACAATTAGAAAAACCAAGATTTGTGATTGTTGGTTTCCAAACCAACCGAAAAAATAGATACATAAGCAACTACAGTCGTTTTGATCATTGCTATTTAACCAACATGAAGCTTTATTTAAATTCAGAAATTTTCCCGTACGATAACTTAAATTTGAAGTTCGAGAATAAACAGACTGCGTTGTTATATGAGATGTATGCTCAGTTTCAGCAATCATACTACGAAAAGGAAAATGAACCACTTTTTAATCCTGAAGATTTACGAAGTATTGCACCATTAGTAGTCATAGATTGTTCTAGACAAAACGAAGCGTTAAAATCTGGTACTGTCGATATTAGATTAGAATTTGAAACTAGCAGAAACGTTTTGCCAAATACATTTTGTCATTGCCTTATACTTCATGATAAGATAGTCAAATACAATCCACTCTCAAACAGCATAAGAATATTATAATTACTTTATTATTATTACTGTACCTTTACAAATTTTGAAAAAACAATAAATCATTTAGCAATCACAGCCTATTTATTAATATTTTTACATGTTTTTACAATATCTTTTACATGTTTGAATTATTAAGTGATTTAGTAAACAACCATAAACATTAACAATTTTAAATAAAAGTGTTGTTCTACATTTCTCAAATAAACTAACTGGTATGTTATTAACAAACTGGATTTTTTTTTAAACAGAACGGTTACTACTACTATTTTTCTCTACAATACATTTATACTAATATAGTTCAACTCGGGCAGATTGAAAGGTATCCTATTTTTAGATACATCCAAAACGAAAAACGGCGTACTTGTGCAGGTATAAACATAACACTAAAGTTTTATAACTAAAAAATATTATATGTTAATCGAGATAAAATAAATTGCATTCTTTATTTGAACCAGTGGTTGAAGCTTTACAAGTCATTTCTGAGTGTATAGTTATACCCCCAAAGTTTAGTATCAGTGGTTGAGGTACTAAGAATTCTTTTATCATCACTTGGATTAAGAACAATTTTGTTTTGTTTAATAGTAAAGACATCATGTTTGACTGATCTAATTAAACATTGCTGTTTCTGTACAGTCTGTTTATGAAACAAAGCATTCTTATAATCCCTTTGACTTTTTATTATCCTATCCTGAACTCTGTATACATTAGATTAACCATTATTAGATTAACCTTCTTTATTTCAAATCAGATTTATATCACCATGGTTGATATATTCTTTCATCATACGGAAAGACAATTTGTTTTATTTAATAGATAATGTTTGATATCGTATATAAACTTCGTTCTGTACAGTCGTAATCTTGTACAAAGCATATCTATAATCTATGAATTTTATTTGAATAAGATAAAACTTCAGAGCTTAAAGCTCGTCATATTCAAACTATCCTATCTGTTACAAACAGCTGTTCGCCTTCATGGATTATATCAGAACATACATAATACGAATTTTATATAATACTAGTGAAATTGCTATATAAGAGTAGAGTTGATCTCATAAATCATGATTTAACAGCTTCTTCAATAATACACTATTTTCAACGTAATCGTTAAAGATTTATTTAATCTATCTATGTAAACGCACAAGGAAGATTGCGAAGTTTTCTTATTTTCCAGTTCTGATTTCAGTTCAAAATATTGATGCGGTAGTATAAATGCTGCACGTGATGAGTGGTAACATGTTGGTGGTCATTTTCTCACTTAAGCTAGTTTTAGTACTCTACTAGTGTGCATGATTATATTTGAAGTCTAATCGTGAAATAACAGGTCTGGTGCCGTTCACGCCGTAACAGTGAAGATGCCGTTAATAAAGAAAACTACTGGAATAACTTTATGTTGAAACACGATCAGAGATGATGGTACGCAATGCATACGAATACAGGTTGCTTGAAAATAGAATATTATTTATTATTTTCAGAAGAATGCAACCAACCATACCGTAATCAACCAATGCACGCAAAAAACATGCATTCTTAAAACACATTAAACAAATGACTCGTCCGCGCACCGAAAAACATGAACCATCCGGATGCAACACAAACAATCAGACGATAGCAGCTCAAACTATAGCAATTCCTTCTTAATTTCTTCTCGGTGGGAACTTACAGTAGACAACACAGTTTCTCCTGTACTGGGTTTTCCTTAAGATCATTTTGTTGATCACAACGATAAATGAAGTGAACCTCCACACAATGTCATGGACAGATTGCCGCCATAATTAGAACGGTCCACCTATACATAACATTCTGAGCAGCTCGCTTTAATTTTACAAACCAGATGTCGCCGTACGTAAACATTTGCCCAGTCGCAGTTAGACGAGAAAATTCTGTTTTGCCAAATAATATATATATATATATATATATATATATATATCTTTATATATATCTTTATATATATATATATATATATATATTATTTGGCAAAACAGAATTTTCTCGTACTTTAACCTGCGACTGTTGGGCGGAAATGTTTACGTACGGCGACATCCTTGGTTTGTAAAAATTAAAGCGAGCTGCTCACGGAATGTTCCCAATTATGGCTATAGTGGTGGACCGTTCTAAGTTATGGCGGCAATCTGTCCATGACATTGTGTGGGTAGGGTTCACTTCATTTTATCCTTTTAAATTTTGTGATCACAACAAAATGATCTTAAGGAAAACCCCTAGTACAGGAGAAACTTGGTGATTTCTGTCTTACACTATTCTTAAGTTCCCACCGAGAAGAAAATTAAGAAGGAATTTGCTATAGCGTTTGGAGCTGCTTTTATATCGTCTGATTGTTTGTGTTGTACATCCGGATGGTTCTATTTTATATTCGAGGTGCGCCGGACGAGTCTATTTTTGTTTAATGTGTGTTTTAAGAATGCATGTTATTTTTTTGCATGCTGCATTGTTATTGATTGGTTAGTTACGAGTATGGTTGGTTGCATTCTTCTGAAAAATAATAAATAAATTATTCTATTTTCAAGCAACCTGTATTTATATTATCGTACTAACAATTGCGTACCATACATCTCTGATCATTGTTTACTAACTTATAAAAAGTTATTCCAGTAGTTTTCTTTTTATTAACGGCATCTTCACTGTTACAGGCGTGAACGGCACCAGACACCATAGTTATTTCACGATTAGCAACTTCAAATATAATCTATACACACACTAAATTGTAGAAGCGTACTAAAAACTGAAGCTTATATACAAGTGAGAAAAATGACCACTCAACATGGCTTACATGATACCACTTTCATCACGTAGCAGCATTTTTATGCTATACTACCTGCATCAATATTTTGAACTGAAATGTCAAACTTGGAAAAATAAAAGAAAAACTTTCGCAATCTTCCTTTTATTTTAATTGCGTTTACATAAGATAGATTAAACATTAAATCTTTAACTTGATTACATTTGAAAATAGTGTATTCCAAAAAAATTGTAGAAGAAGCTTTGTTAAAAAAGTCATAGTAATTTATGAGATCAAATTAAAACAATTTCATAGTTACCTACTAATAAGTTACGCTATTTAACACACCCTAAGTTTTCATATATATTTCCATGGACTTCTTTGGCTAAATTTATTTACAGTTTTTTTAGTATAAAAGCTTTACCTTATGTATAAATTTTTGTTTCTCCTCTGGGAAAATATTAGAGTAAAATTTTAAAACCCTCTTTCAAGGCGCGTCTTTAGAAACGCTCTAACGCTGTTAGGAGCCACTTCCGATTCATAGTTTATATATTTTTTCTTATTTCTATTAGTACTATGAACACCCGAGATTTCCTATAAGTATATAGCCCATATAGGCAACCCATAGAGCTCGCATGCTAGAGCTTTCTTTAAGATAATCTTTGAAAGTTTCTTGCTAAATTACAAAACCGAGTACTGTTAATTGGTTCTTTGTGTCAGTATAGATTTTGAAACTCTATTGTAATGTTGAACTAGTATACATAGCATCAAAAAAAATTTTTTAATTGAACATTCATATGCTTTTAGAAATGCATCTATTGCTATTAAAAAGCTTTTATTGTTGTAAAAAATTAAAGGCCATTAATGTATATTTGTCAATCACGTGTAGTGTTGGTGTGACATTCATGATTTCAAAAAAATTGTCCTTTAGTAAAACCTTACTACTGGAAATTAGTTCATCTGGTCAATTATAATAGAATAATATTAACTATAGACTGCAGTCTTTACACCTCTATTGTGTGGATTACATAATACACCATCCTTTAAATTTGATACCACGCAAAATCGTACAGAGTATTCCTTTTTATTTAATATTTTAACTGCCATGGAGGCCAGAATAGCTTTGTTTTCTGTTTGACCGTGGCAAACGTAGTGCAATAAGTCTGATTGGCTCTCTACGTGCAGGATTGATCTAAAGTAAGTTCTTTCCTATGATTGTTCTTTATTAGTAATTCCATTTACTGATTGTATATTGAGGTTAGTTTGTTAGTGTTTTTAGTGTATTCGGTTAAAGGACAAAACAGGCTAGTTCAGTTTATAGGATATATGAACTATAAAAGTGTTTATTAATTTGATAATTTGATTTAGGGGTACGTAGACTCTCCTATATTCAGTATTAAATTGTTGAAGCACATGTTGAATTTCATAAAAAGAATTATTTAAATGATCTGAATCCTCTTGGTTAATTTTGTATTTAGTAATAAATTAAGACATTAACAAAAAAAAATATTCAGCTGTCTTTTTAGCAAATTATCCATGTTTTCAATTATAAATTGTACATGTTTTCTGGTCAATGAACCATCTGCATACAAACTAGTAATGAACAACAGTGCATTATTCTGTATCTCATTTTTAAATTCTAAAAAATTATCAAAATGTTCAATAATGTTATTGCGTGTATCAGTAATTTCATCAATTAGACTAGAACATTCCGAGGATGCTCCATTTTCACTATTTTCCGATTCAAAAAAATCTACATTGGAAAAGTTGTCTTTAGTATCAATTTTCTTTACTACCAACTGTGCTGTTTGAGTGGAACTATTGGAATGTTTTTTATTTAAATGTCTCTTAAAGGAATTGATAGAATTAAAATCTCTAAAACACCGAATTTCATGACAACTAAATTTACTATTGTCTATAAATCCATGAATTAACCTCAAGTGGGTAATCAGGGACTTGGTATTCGAAAATAGATTATTACAAACACTACAGGAAGGCATTTTTACATTTAAAGCAATATTAGAGCCAAAATATAATTAGAACAAATAAGTATTGAAAGTTGTTAGTTGTAAAAAGTATACACTTTTTATGAAACAAAAAATTCGTATTGTAGTAAACATAAAATAAAATTATTTAAGCTAGTTTACTCAAATGAAAATTTATGTCGGAAATAACGCATGCGGTGCTTTCTACTTTACTAGTAACATTCGTTTTAAAAACAAGTTCTTGAATAAGGTATCACACGTGCTTTGATTCGCCAGGGTACTCTAAGTTAAGAGCATAAAATACCTTATAAAGAAGTTCTAAACAACGTATAGCACTATCACATATGTAAGTAACGTCATTAATAAAAATGTAAAACGCTTTCACATCAGCATATTCGTCCCCTACAATGGCTCCAAATGGTTGCAGAGGCAAATCATACGACTGTAGTTTCTGCTTCCTTTTTTCAAGTACACCAGTTATTTCAGCAAAATCCTACAAACAATAAACACATCTTACAAATAAGTTCTAATACTTTATCTAAATCTAATTTTTATAATCTTGTCACTTGTCAATTAAAATTATAGAATGGTGTTGGCTTTAATTTCATGCATATGGTATAGCTGCGGGTTGTAGGCAGCACAAATATTATCAATTCGTCCCTATGCACATATTCAATTGTCCTTTATAGGTTAGTTAAAATCATTAGCTTACCAATTCTATTCCATAGTATAATCTTAAGCAAGGGAACTCCTTATAAAGTTCTTCCAATTCGTAATGTTTGTAATTATTCTCCCTCAATACAAATGTTTGCTCCCAAGCGAGTAAAATTTTTTCATATGGTTCGAGTGCAATTTTCAAGAAATTTATTTTATTGTCATCTGCCTCAATCGGAATTGAAATCTGTGATGATCCTTGGGGGCTGCTACTATCGTCTCTATTTGCATTTGCTAATCGCAACGCAGCTTTCAAGTTTATATAGCCGACCACAATTTACCCCGAGCAGGTTGTCGCCGAAGTCCGTGTTTTGGAGAACTGAATGGTATATAATATGTTTCTGCACTTTCCCCAGGAAAAAATGCAGCAATTTCCTTTGCAGCTTTAACGAATTGACTGGATTTTATTCTAAAAATGAAATTATGTCAATAAAAAGTTTCTCAAAAGAATTATAAGTAATTACTCCAATTTAGACTGGAAAAGCGTGCTTCCATTTACAAGCGACCCAACAACAATCTTAGCAATTTTACTCCTTAAGCAGCTATTTAGTTTTTTTCGGTTGGCCAAAATCACCTGCCCTTCGGCAGTTTTATTGAACACTCTTCAAGGTTCTAATTAAAGATTGAATATAAAAAAATACTATTAAATAAAAATTAAACCTTGTCTGAGGTATTTCCCCTATAGTCAGTAAAGTTTTGTGCTGCTGATAAAGTATCAGTTCCCAAGGGTAATACTTGAACCTTAAACGGTTTTTTACTTTATCATCTGGTTCTATAATCATGCAAGTATCATCGAATGAGAAATTGCTTCCCAAGGTATCAGAATCAGACGCTGTTTCAAAGTTCTAAAATGAAAAAATTATAATGTGCATGCATGAAAAGCTATCTAATATGGTAAAATACATTAACTGAAAGCTGATGCTTGGAATTATTCAAATATTCTGTATATTTCTTTTTAAAAATAAGTCTAGGTCCGCTGAGAGCAAATAAAAGCTGAATTGTTTCTGAATCCAAGAGCTCAAAACTTTCATCATCAATCCCTTGCTCTAAAAAAAAAAATAAAATAAAAAGCAATAAAGCATGCAAATACTATTTAAGCAGTATGCGGCCATTGTTCAAACTTATTCAGGGGTAAACATAACTTGTATTATACTTACTTGAAAAGTTTTCAATATAGGACTGGAACCCCCATTGCTTTAGTAACGATGTGTACGCGAATTCCATAATTTATATTGGTAAATTAAACATAAATGCATAATAAAAGCTTTATTTAACATATACAAGAATGTAAGAAGGAAATGCACTGTGAACCAAGCCAAAACGTACGAGGGTCATTATACGATTTTAGCATTGCCGTGTGACATTTTGTGGCGCCCGCATATTCTGCTATTGAAGGAAAGTGGAACTCATATCAGTTCCGAGTCCCGAAAACTAACGATTTTCCATGAATATCAAAGTAAATAATAAATTTATTTGTGATGATATACCATGCATTTGGAGTAAGAACACAGACATATATTCTACTAACCTTGTTTAATTATGCCTAATATCCTTGTGTATTGGAAGTATTTAATAATTTCAGTGTATTAATGGGTAATAAATGCATATTACCCTTTACTAAGCGAGTAATTGCTATAAGAAACTTATTCCAAGAAACTGCGTTTATTTGGCATTAACACTTAAGAAGTTTGCAGGTAATAAAATATATATTAATGGTTATTAAATTCAACTTAGATATACAGTTTATTTAAACCATTTTTCTCAGTGAAGGTAATTTGTTTTTATTATTCATTACGATAATTGCCAACACATTTTGGTGCATAGTTATACTTTAATAGAATTTGCATTACGAATTAAAATATCTACTCTCCAATTGAAAACAATGTTAGTATGATTTTGTAGAACAAAGATTGAACTAATTTTTGAAATTTTTAGTTTCAGATACGACTCATGATTTAAAAGACGACATTTAATGTTGACATATTTTAATACTTGCTTCAAGAATTTGAAGAAATTCAATTACAGATTGAAGTTCTTACTATAATTTGCAAAATACATATAAAATACGTAATAATTTAACACATTGGAACAATATACTTTAGCGAGAAGCAGCTGGTTTTTTTGAAACTTTCAGGAATAGTGCATTTTGGGCTGAAAATGACGAATCTGAGGTTAGTTTCCGGCAGCAATGTGTAATTGTTGCTAAAATTTTGTTAACAAGAAGTGAGGTTTTCTTTTTCACGCGCGTTTTTTTTTCAGTACGCAATAGTTTTTAAACGCCAAATATATTTTTAGTGTATGCAGGGTGATCGATATTACTTATTGCATGTGCAATCTTTTCATAATTGTTGTTTATTTGCCAGTAAGCAACAACTGAAATTGCAGAATATTTTGACAGTTACACGGATTTCACAGTCAAATTGCTATGTTGCCGAGTAAAAAAACCCTCAAATTTAATAGTTTGCATGTAGTTTGATTTTCCTACATAAAAAGGAAATAATTTCAATAATTGAAATCTTGTTCTGAGGCAAACACTTTTTCCGCGTTCCTTGTTCTGTGACCAACACTTCTTCTGTACTGCTTTTAACTATAAATGACCTTATAACCTAACCTAACCTAACCTAACCACCCTGGTTCTGTGGTCAACATCTTTTTGTTCTGTAATAGAGAAGACATGTATAACCAAACATTAAAGGTAAAGTTGATTTTTTATTTGGCAACATAGTTATTTCACTATGAAATCCATGTAACTATCAAAACATTCGACATTTTCATTTGTTGTTTATTTGCAAATTAACAAGAATTAGGAAAAGATTTCACATTCAATAAATAATATCGATCACCCTGCATGCAATAAAAATATATTTGGCCTTTAAAAACTATTGCGTACTAAAAAAACCGCGTGTGAAAAAGATAACTTCAATTTTTATTAACAAAATTTTAACAACAATTATTTATTGCAGCCGAAAACTGACTTCAGATTCGTCATTTTCAGCCCAAAATACACCATTCCTGAAAATTTCATTAAGCTTGGAAACTACCCGCTAAAGTATATTCAAGCCTCTTACGCACTTAATTAGAAAGGGTATATTTGATAATGCGGAATATTTTTCTCCGCATAGTATGCCGCTTGCAAACTATAGTAATTTTAAAATTGCCAAAACTTCTTCAGTTAGTCGTCATTATTCATCTTTTATTTCAAGACAAGACAAGACAAGATATGCTTTGCGTCCTTGACCACGTTTACACAGACCATTATCACAGGTTTTATTAAAACCAGTTGTTAATAAAACAGGTGTTAAGTCCCGTATAAGCACTAAATAACACCTGTTTCACTAAACCGGTTTAATAAAACTACACCGCTTCGGCAAGAAACGTGACTTAGTGAACACCGGTTTTAAAAGCCGTGTAAACACTACTACAAATAACACTGGTTTATAAAGCAGTATTGCCAACCCGCGCGATCGACCCATATTTTGGATAGCATATCAATAGCTGACTAGATAAACCTAAAATTATTTTATTGATTTTATACTTAAACTTAAGGATTGCAATATGTAATCTTAATATATGCCAAAGAGATAATATATATATATATATATATATATATATATATATATATATATATATATTAAAATGTTGTTTATAAATTACCATTGGTATCACTGACAACGGATTGAAAGGTAAAGACTTGTTGGATTTTAGGTCCTAAATAACACCCTTTGCAATAATATGTGTAAACGGATGTTATAAAACTATTTTATAAAACCGTTTTTAATAAACCCTGCGTTTATTGTCTGTGTAAACATAGTCATTATGTTTAATAATGCGTGGGTGACCCAAATGCAGTTTGTACACTATACAGAAAAATCTATTCAAAGATAAATTGAAATCTTCCATTTTAATAAAAATTACTCTGCAAAGCACCATCTAGCCGTTAGGGAAAAAAGATCAACTTGGCGGGCCCGGCGGCAATTTCAAAATTTATACTTTTAAATATTACCATAGCACCTGAAGTACACACGGAAAATCAATCAAGTTCCATTGCTGAAGTTTCCTGAAATTTAAACTGATGTATAGTCCAAAATATAATAAACAAGTAATATGCATTGGAACTTGATCCATTTTTGCCTGTATATCATTTAGTACGGTAATATTTAAATTAATAAACTTTGAAACTTGGACATATGTGCTACAAAAATCAACTTCCTTTTTTATGGGAGATCCCCATGTTGAAAATGAGTTTGTGGACACAGTGTATATAATCTGTTCTGTTCTAAGTGGAATGCAAACTTACAGTCCGTTAAAGACTGTTTAAAGAAAAACTAAAAGCCTTTAAATTAACCTTACTTTCTGGGTGCCACTAATTGCTGCAAACTCTGGAGCTAATGAAGTGTTGATATGCTGTGCCTGAAACGCTTAAATAGAAATATATGCCACGGCTGCTCAGCTTCTTTTTACAATTTATCTAACACCAAAAAAAAATAGCTACTACGAAAAGTCTATACATTTATTAAATACTCATAAAAATTATACACGCCAAATCACAATTTAAAATCTACGTTCACACATTTGCTACGTACCTAGACGTAGCCGGAGAAAAGTAAATACCAGGCTAACTATCAAACGCGGAGAGTAGGGCGGATTCACCTACATACTAAGAAAACAAAAAAAGCACGTCGCCCACGATTATCTATCAACAAATAAAAATAAGTAAAGGATTCTGTACAAACAAGCAAAAGTAATAAATTAAGCGTTACTATTTCAAAGCAAACAATTATGTGATATTAACAATTTAGTACTTTAGATACGAAGTGCGCATCTCGTATCTCGTACAAAATAAAATTAATCAGTAGTAAATAAACCTGAGAGCTTTTGCAAGCGTTTTTAAAATTGCACCTAATACTTTTTGAAAAACAAACTAATCAGTAGGAAAGAATCAAAGTGTGAAAGCTTTTGTCAAACATTCTTTTTAAATTGTACATAATACCGTTTGTAAAATAAACCAATCAGTAGAAAAGAATAAGCGTGTGTCTGTCAAACATTTTTAACGATGGTACATCACACCTCTAGAGCAATAATATCGATTCGCAGCAACAAACAATAGTTCTACAGTGTCACGTTTCTTATCACGTGACTACACCAAACGCTGATACGAAATATACCATTGATATACACAAAAGGAAACAAGTTGTATACCTGTATGTGTCTGGATACTTAGCTTGCAAGGCGTCGGGGGGGTGAGTCAGCACAGCAACGCCACGGTAGTTAGGATCCATTCGCCTTGCCACCATAACTGCAGCAGCGGTCTACAGACAAAAACAGTTGATCTACGTCAACGAACAGTTGGGCCTACATAAAGAAAGAACCCATTTGGCCTCCAGCTAAGAGCTAAAAAAAGAATCTGATTAGAATGGGTAAGCGCGGGAAAACTCACCAATACACGCAAGATGCCTCCTACTTGTCGAACAAAAAAGCGTGCATTGCTTTTGACGTACTGTGACGAATAATGTAGAAAATATTTCAACGCACAAGTTGCAGAATCAAATTCAAAATGGGTTCAAATAACACGAGTTTGAACTGCAATATTTGCGTTATCGAAAGCGCGATTAGCAAACTGGAAAACACGCTATCAATTAATAGTAGGATCTATTGTTTCGACAAGTTTTTAAATGCGAAACACAAGATAATACAATTATGCGTTATCGGAATATTTAGCAAATTACCGGATACCTAAAACAAGGTATTGACTATTTAATTTATCGAATAAATCTTCGTGTTAAAAGCAAAGTGGATTTGAGTTAAAATTATGTTAAGCGGGCTTATACTAAACAGGTACACCATATAGGGTATTTAATTTATGTAGAAAAATATACGTAACACATTATTAATTATTATATTCAACGCCTTTATGCAATAATACATTTCATAATTTATTTTGGAATCAATAATTACTTAAATAGATATTTACAACTGGTATTACTTTATAAAGTAACAGGGTTTTCCTCCCGTATTAGCTTTACCTCCGGTTTAGTGTGAGCTCATAATAACCTATAAACCATCGTGCAAAGATAGCACGTCAATCTCCCAAAAATATTTTTTTACCTTGTACAGACAAAAATTATTGATATCAATCATTTTTAAATTAAAATTTCCAAGTAAAAATATAATACAATAATGCAATATAAAAATTATGTCAGTCACACTTTTCAAATTTGTCTTTTTTCAGTGTAACTTATACACCAATGCACCAAAGTCATTGAACACTAGTTCATACATGTAGAAAAATATAAAAAAACAAAACCAACACTTAAAGCAACAGATACCTGGATACTATTTCAGCTTATGCCTGCTTTCATTTCCACCTAGACTGCGGCATACTGGAACACCATCTTTCTTTGCCGTAACCATATTCTTCAAAAGTAACCATTTAACCATAACAGCGATCATCTACCATACTACATGCATCCAATTTGCTTAAGCTCCTCGACAAATACCATAAAACATTGATGCACAACCAATTTTAACAACTACCGATATTTATACCATCTACATATGTACGCGCTTTTTGCATACTTATTGCAAATTCAAATTAAACAATTTTTAGTTACTCTTACTTAACTTAGAGTATATTAATTTCTTAGACATCAGCTGGTTGAAAAGCTTTATGCTCTTAGAACTTGTAGACTATCATCAAACTCAGATCGAAGGACTAAGAGCACTTAAAAAAAGCGAACTCTAAGAGAACTTTCAGCGACACAAGAGAGGCCCCACAACAACTTGCTGGAGTTTATATACAGTTCCTTACCCCACAAAAGTCTGTCAATACAAATATACCCTTCCACGTAAAATTTCAACCGTCTTCACTTCTCAAAATTTTACAACACAAACAAACACTAACGACCACTGTTTTCTAGTAATTTTGTAAAGGGCGCTCAAAATTCTGCGTAAAACCTTTTAACCGCCACGATTTTTCTAAAACAATTCTTTGAAAAGCTAAACTAACGTTCGCAATTCACACTCTTACTTGACTTCTATCCCCGTATTTAAAACATTCTTGTCTCTATGTTTGTTATCTTTAAACATATCAGCTGTTCTTTCTTGTTAGATGCAGTTTGGTCACCTTATATTGTTTTACAGTTATAAACCTTATTTCCCCGATTGTCAGTGGTGTGTGAAGGGGGAGCGGCTCCGTGGCGTAGTTGGTATGTGTGTGACTACTAGGCCAAAGGTTCCGGGTTCGAATCCCGGCGCGGTCCGCTTGAAATATGTTAGGCAATCATTTTTCACAACAATACACCCCCGTTCGGATGAGAGGTAAAATGGAGGTCCCGTGTGTGAGTGTTGTCACACACATTAAAGATCCCTACCTTGCTTGGAATAGCAAGGGTTTGGCAAAATTCCAAATTATCCATGTAAAAAAACTCGCTCCCTGACTAATGTAGTACCGTCGGGTGGAACATTGGAAAATCACATGTAAGTTATGTGTGTGAAGGGAGGGGGGGAGGCAGCTCCGTGGTGTAGTTGGTATGTGTGTGAATACTATGCTCAAGGTCCCGGGTTCAATTCCCGACACGGTCTGCTTGAAAAATGTTAGGCGAGCATTTTTCACAAACGCCCTCGTTCGGATGAGAGGTAAAATGGAGGTCTTGTGTGTGAGTGTTGCAACGCACGTTAAAGATCCCTACCTTGCTTGCAACAGCAAGGGTTCGGCAAAATTCAAAATTTTCAGCTAAAAAAAAACTCGCTTCTTGGCCAATGTAGTACGTTCGAGTGAAGCATTGAAAAATGTAGGGTATGTGTAGGGGGTAAGCAGCCTGTGGCTGTCAAGTTGCTCCAGCACTTGAACATTTGTCGAATTAATAGTTTTTCCAATATATCATTTCACACCTGTAATTGTTTGTAATAATCATCAGATATAAGTGCACTGATTGTTGCGTCATTAGTTTTCCATCTTGAAATTGGTTGGACGCGTACCTCCACTTATTTATGTGCTGAACTAGTTTACACATTTCCCTGAAATTCTCACAACAGCCTATGTACAGCTTACGTGCCCTTCTATTGTTTTTTATTTATGTGCTCTATTTCACTGAGATTCAGTGGTTTGTGAAGGGATTTAAGCAGTCTGTGGCTGCCAAGGAACCCCCAACACTTGAACATTTGTCGAATTAATAGTTTTCCAGTAAATACTTTCGTACAATTAACATTAGTTGAGAATATTGCAAGACTAATACCTGTAGTTGTTTATAGTAATCATCATGTTTAAGTACATATATTTTTTTCGTCATTAGATTTTCCAATCTTGTGACTGGTTGGATGCAAACCTCTATCGATTTCTATTCTGAGCTAGCCTATACATTTCCCTAAAATTCCCACATTCTGCATCTTTTACTATTGTGTGCAATAGTCTAGCCTAGATCTACCTCTACTTCTCTTTTTCCTATCTCTGTTTCTAATATATTCCGCACTTTTTCTTCATGTCTTAATATGTGACCTATCATTCTATCTCTCAAATTTTTACTGTTTTCCACATATTTCTTTGTTGTCCGCTTTTCCTAGTGTACAGACTTCACAGCCATACAGTGCTGTGCTCCACAAACATGTTTTAAGCAATCCTTTTTTTACTTCTATGTTTGTTATTTTTGAACACAATAGTTGCTTTTTCTTGTTAAATGTAGCAAACCTTGTGCTACTCATTGTTTTATATCTTTTGTGCTTTTCCTCTCTTCCGTTATTTGGCTTAAGTAGCAGAAATCCTTAACCTCGTGTAAGTTTTCGTTACATATTTATATTCTTGTTTTTGATTTATTTGTCCCTCTTTTGTATACTAGAACCTTAGTTTGATTTTTGTTAATTTTCATGCCGTATCTCTCTGCTAGAACTGTTTTCATTTCATTAAGAGCAACTTTTAACCCTTCTTTGCTAGATGCTAATACTACTATATCATCTGTAAATTTAAGCATATCAATCTTTTGTCCCTGTATAGTAATTCCAGATGTCTTCCTGCAATTGACAGTATTCATTGCCTATTCTACATACAAATTAAAAATTAATGGGGAATAAGGCACATCCCTATCTTACCCAGTAGAGGAGGAGGCCGATCCGCGGACAGCGCCTCACGCCTCGCGCCGCACTAATTGCTTTTTAATGGGTTTTCTCATTAAAAACCCATTACCACTAATTGCTTTTTAATGGGCTTTTTTCATTAAAAACCCTATAGCACTACTTGCTTTTTAATGGGTTTTCTCATTAAAAACCCATTAGCACTAATCGCTTTTTAATGGAAAAACTCATTAACGCTAATCACATTTTAATGGGAAAACTCATTAACGCTAATCGCTTTTTAATGGGAAACTAACTAACGCTAATCGCTTTTTAATGGGAAAACTCATTAACGATGTTAGCATTTTTCCTAACGTAACATATTTCCTCCTTGCTCCCTCCTTGCGCCCTCAGATAAACCTATCTTGTTTGGTATCAATTAATATTAAATTTTTCTCAGCTACCCGAATTTCTAGGAATTTTTGAGATAGCATCACCCCCAGGGAGCTACCCTCATTTTAAAATTTTTTTACCGGCAGCGATTTCTGACCGTCCTTAAACATTTTTTTAGTCATGCAATACATCAAATTAGTCTAGAATTTTACGTAGAATCCGAATCTGCAAACAGATTTAAAATCAGACCACCCCTTACACAATTACACTTTAAAGCTCCCAAATCTCTTTAAAATTTTTGTTCATCTATGACATGCTTTAACCAAACATCTCCAAAAATAAAAAACGCGAGAGTTTTAGAAATGAATTTTTTATGGGCCATAAGTGTTTAATATTTAAAACCGATAGTTTTCTTGTAAATCTTCAAAACCATAACTTTTAAAATTTTAAACAGTTATCAATTCCTGGTTTAACATTTTTTTAATTACTAAGTACGTCACAAATAATTATATGCTTAATGCTTGGAAAATACAAGTCGTTCCGAACTAATTCCTTAACGATTATGGATTACCCCAAATTATATGTGAAAGCTGTATATAATTTCTTTTCTTGGATTTTCTATTGATTATGTTTGAATACAGTGCATTAGAAATTGACGTATAATTGCTGGGGATTCACACAAGGTACTTTCTAGTAACCATCCTCGACTACGTATTTAGGGAAATACAAATTTTAAATAAACACTTTATACTTTTACTAAGGGAATACCAAACTTGTTGTCTACAGGATACTTACTAATAAAGCAATTTAATTTTAAATAATTTTTACGTTACATTTTCGGGGAATGGCAGGCTTGAATATTTTCTTTGAAAACAATCAAAGATTGCCGAAGACACTCGAAGAGTGTACAAACGCGGTCACTAAATCAATTAGCATTAATACCAAATATTCCGTGCTTTCGTAGGTTGCTCATTTCCTAGAACCAAATCTCCAGCAATGTACAATGTCTTTAAAACTATCTACATTAATATTCTTAACTACACTTCGTGAGACCCCTTTAATCTTTTTAATCGTGTCTTTTTCGCTTACAATACGGTAGGACTTAGCCTTACTACCAACAAATTTTAATACTAGACCCACATTAAAGTTGTCTTTTAATTTCCCTACAATTTTTTTTTTGTTGACATGCGGTATATTGTATTTATTATCTGCGGAGTACACCACTTTAAACCTAAAAATAAAAACAAGATAGTTTGATACGTCTATTAATAATTTTTGCTAATGTTGGCGATACAAATATGTAAAAACGAACTTTATCGATAAATATAATGTTTTTAATAAAATACATACATGTATTGATAACATCTATAAACAGCTGTGATAACCAGAGTCTGGCAAATCTGGGATAGCCAAATCTCTAAACATTTGCGCAAGCGATTGCCTTGCAGCCGCATCTTTTAAGTATTGGATGGGGTAACATTTAATAATTTTCAACACTGTCAAGTAATTTAAATTGCTGCAATCATTAGACAGAGAAATACTGGCACGGCTCTCTTCCTCTAATAACGTTTGAACCCTTTCTTCCTCCGTCGTATTTCCACATACTTTTTTTATATCACCAACAAATTTTTAGTAAAATTCTGGAAAGTTTCTACACCTTAACTCAGCCATTTTAAAACAGATTAATTCTCGCAAATTTAATAGCTTGATGCACTCGTACGCAGGTAGCACAATAACATTCCGATGTTTCGTAATCTCCATATTATATAAATTCTCTTTTTCAAAATTGTTCAACAGCCATATACTTCTATTAAAGGATGTGTCAACAACGTCGTCTCCAGTAGTCAAACCATTTAGTCTGACTTGTTTTGAGTCTTGAGCAAATTGGTAAATTTGAAATTCCACTTGAAAAGTACACAATTTCTTCCAATCGAAGTATGAGAATGTTATCGTAGAATCTTCACACATGCCACTACAGCAAATAACTTGGATGACAGGTTGAAGACCACCATATAAATCAAAACCAACTTCTATTATATGGTGGGGATAATTTGGAGGAAATTCGCCTAACCTATAGGTTGTCTTACCAACTAGGTGGTTTATATTTAATTGTGGAACTCGCACATCACTTGTAACGTTAACACAAGAAAAATCCATCTTTAGCTTGTAATTTTAATCAAACTCGACGATACTATGACGACTAATGCACTGGAACATGCATCTATCGCTTTTTATGCCGATGGTCAAGCGTGCGCAGCTCCTTGTTATGTTAATTGGCGTTATATGCAAGTCTTGACTGGAAAAGTGACGCGTATAATTGTTTTATAGTGAGTTTTACCTGTATGTATTTAACCACCAACACCATTTTTAGAATTATTATACAAAATTACTCTTAGCAGTATTTTTAATATAACTCCGTCGTGTAAACTATCAAATTAGTATAGAATTTTCCTGGGGAACCGAAATTAATTATCACGTCTTTTAAAATTAGCTCCAACAAGGACCCGCATAGTGTTTTAATATTCAAAAACTTAACAGCACAACACCTCTACATGAGCAGACTTACAACACTTACAATTGTGGGCATTTAGTGTTAAAGTTTCTTAGAGACAATGGTTAAAACAGTGAGCGTGTTCGGGTATGGTAATCCCAGTGACTGGTGCTACGTACATGGAAGCTTTAATTTCTTATTGGAGAAAATCCTTATTCTCCCACGCACTGTTGCGTTGTTGCATGCCCACTTCTTAGGGGGATATATGCTCGTTATAGGTTGTAGGACCCTCGGTTTTACTTAACTACACTTTGTGAGACCCCATTAATCTTTTTAATCGTGTCTTACTCGCTTACAATACAATAGGACTTGGCTTTTGTACCAACAAATTATAATACTAGATCCCCATTAAATTCGTCTTTAATTTTCCCTACAACTTTTTTTGTTGACATGCGGTATATTGTATTTATTATCCGCGGGGTAGTCACTCTTTTAAGATAAATATATCTTTTTTTTGATATCAACTAATATTAGATTTTTCTAGGGAGCTCAAATCTATAAATAGATTTTAAATAGGACCGCCCCATACAACGTCACGCCTTTTAAAGACCCAAACCTCTAATTTTTACCCATCTTTATTTAACTCCATCTTTAAAACCCTTTTTTCGATACCCAAGGTATATGCTTTAACCAACCATTTCCCTAGAAATTTAAAACCGCTGTGTCCCGCGAACACCACGTGGAGATAACACGTATACTCTGTCCACCAGGACAGAAGCAGGAAGGATTTGGAAGGTGGGCGAAGAACTTAAAAATTATGGAATTTTAAAACTAATATATACAATAAATTTACAAAATCAAACAACTATCTTAGATTTATATCTCTATGCCCCCATGCATGGGTTGATATGCTTCCAGGGATGATGTACCTTTTATCTAACCTAAGTCCACACAAGTCCAACTAACCTAACCTAACTCCGGACAACACTAGCTAACCTAACTCCTGACAATTCCACATCCAACCTAGGTCGGAAGCAATTTCACCCTATGGGGCAATTTCACCCTATAGGACAATTTCACCCTAACCTGACATCCTACATATATCCGACATATCCGGACATATGTCGATGCGCACCCCTGCCCAGTTCGACCTAGGTCGGATAACAAAACTGTTCCTAAACAAGAGAATGTATGTGATATGGCGGTGTTCAACATATTCGGGTATCTTCGGCAATATTGGCCCCCATTCTGTAGGGTACATAAGAACAATTTTCGTATTCAATTTAGTATTCGACAGTAGCTAGAACGGTGAAAATGAGCGTCTCCAAGGTGATTAACGTTCCTAAACATCTTGGGAATAAAGTGAAACCAACAAATGAGCGACTTGGATTATGGCTGTTGGCAGAAAATATGTGCAACAATAATCTGGTGACAGATATTGGTAATATTTGTTATGTCGAAGGCGAACAAATGCTGGCTGGTGCACTACACATATCAATTACAGAACCATTTTGTGACAATATAATGTTGGTTAAAATTTGCGACCTTTCTGACGTCGAACAAACATCTGCAAACAAAAAGATGTTTATCCTAAAAAAGAAATTTGTAGTGCATTTAACAGCTATCTACGAAGAAAGTTTGACCGATTTGTTTCCGCTAGGCATGTTTTTAAGCTTCCGTTTTCTGTGGAAAGCACTAACAAGATGGGCCAGAGAGTAAAAGAAATTATCGGAAAAGAAGACCTCGAATTAATAAAAAATTCCAAAATCCTATATGTGTTCCATACAAAGTGGAACTAGCAGATGTTAAGTTGGAAACTTTATTGGATGAACTACCAGATATATTAGACTAACTCGAAAAAGATTATTTCTATTTTTTTGAGATGGATGTAACCCAAGATTTTGCTGGCATATTAAGCAAGATTGAGATGTGTAATTATTTAACTACAAACCATAACTTTTGCTATAAGGGCGAATGCGAAGAAAAGTGTAATATTATAGTTGACAACGATGAAGCTGCGGGAATTGATTGTTTAACATGGCTAACAACCAATGCAAGAATTAAGATATACAACAAATTTGTGTGTCAGATAACAAGTCCTGGTGTTAATAAACAACTTGGCAATCATATAGTAGATTTTTTACGTTGTCCAGATGTACGTTTAAAAGAAACATTTGCGTCTACTTTGGCCAAAGAACATGGTATTACGCGTTTGGAAGCGATAATGTACAACTGTACAATTGGAACCGGGGTATAATCCCTTAAAACTGTTTAACCTTATTGGAAGATAGTAAGTTATACTTCCTAAAGGCGCCAATGTACTCGGTACCACTTGCCAAAATGTGGAGTAAGCTATCCGACAAGCTACAAAATAGCTGCTGTTTAGTGTATAATAACCTACTACAGTACGTGTATTAGGGGAATTGCAATACAAAGAAATTGACGGGCTTGCAAATTAAGTTATCCGAAAAACCAGAGGAAAGGAAAAATTGATAAAGTATGTGCTTTCAGCTTTTAGTTTTAACTATTTACCTGTAAATTATTTGGAGATAGTAGAGGAGGAAGATAGCCATAAAATAAAAATCTAACACAAGTGCTACATAAAAGCAGGTAGTACATATTTTACACAACCTGCAACACCATATTTTACAATTCTCAAAAGAAATAGTCATTTCGGAATTGGGGTTGATAAATACGTCTAACATTCGTCCCGAGGTTGTACGACAACGCGTAAATATTGGTAGTAAACTCTATCCGTTTACGCTAAAGAAAATTGCCCCATTATGCATGCTATACGCTGTAAGTGGAAGGAAAACAACTGGAATTTGAGAAAATGGATGCAAAAAGGCTAAAATTGTACTACATGGAAAATACTGCGACAATACGCGAACAATACAAAGATGTGTTAGACAAAGAACATCTTATTAGAGAAAATGAGAAAGAATTAAAAGATTATTTTATGTGCCGATGGAGTGACTTAAATACATCCGGGTTCTACAAGCTGTATGCATTTGCGGTTAGTAAGAAAGACTCTTTTAGTTATGTAGGCGTTCTTGCGGAAAAGGATGGTACTAAATCCGTATACTTTTTAAAAGCTAATTCTAAAAACGTATTTATCAAAATTGCCGATAACAAAGACGAACTAAGGAATGCGGGTTTCGTAACCTTGGCGTGCACGACACGCAAAGGGGTTCCGCTAAACATTGTATATTTGCCTAGTAAAAAACCTTTCGGATCATTTAAAACCGGGGACCCTACAACCTATAACGACCATATATTCCCAAAACTGGTGGACATACAACTATGCAACAGCGAGTGGGAAAATAAGGGCCTCCTCCAATACCGACAAGAAGAAGTCGATCAAGCTAACAAGATACGTATGTAAGATATAGTGGTAAAGTCGCGATTAAAAGATTGTCACAAGCTGCAAGAATTACACGAAGGAATGGATCTGGTTGTCGGTGGAATCAAAGACTTTATATATAGAGGCAAACTTTGGCACATTTTGCAATCCGAAAACCTAGACGGTCTCTATGTATCAAACTATTGGCTAGAAAAGCAGATAGAGGACTTGGGTGTCGATTTAAATTTTAAGCTGCGAATAAAATTAGATAAAATTAAAACCATTCCAAACAAACATAAAGAAAGGACTGTCTTCTGTGTATAACTTTGTATTAAAATTAAGTTTAAATGGCTCCATGCTTGGCATTAAATTTTTTTTAAATTTTGTTATGTATAATGTCAGAATAAAAATTTTAGAATAGTATTACATTTCTGTTTATTTATAAAAAGCTATGACGTCACTACAAAATAGCAGTCGCACAGAGAGGGGTGCGCATGGGTAGGGACGCGCACGGGCAGGGGTGCGCACGGGCCTGGGTGCGCGTGGGCAGGGGGTGCGCGCGGCTGGGATGTGTCTGGGTGTACACGAGGGAAGCAGAAGTTAACAGTCACCAAGCATCTAATTCTTTATTCGTTAAGGAGTATTTGCCGGTGTATGTATCCGGAGTAAAAAAACACGATTTGTACACGCAGATAATTAATAAAATTAGTTTATCGAGCTAAGATGACAAAAGGTACATCATCCCTGGAAGCATATCAACCCGTGCATGGGGGCATAAAGATATAAATCTAAGATAGTTGTTTGATTTTGTAAATCTATTGTATATATTAGTTTTTAGATTCCATAATTTTTAAGTTCTTCGCCCACCTTCCAAATTCTTCCTGCTTCTGTCCTGGTGGACAGAGTATACGTGTTATCTCCACGGGGTATTTGCGGGACACAGCGGTTATAAATTTCTAGGGAAATGGTTGGTTAAAGCATATGTCTTGGGTATCAAAAAAAGGGTTTTAAAGATGGAGTTAAATAAAGATGGGTAAAAATTAGAGGTTTGGGGGTCTTTAAAAGTCGTGACTTTGTATGGGGTGGTCCTATTTAAAATCTATTTATAGATTTGAGCTCCCTAGAAAAATCTAATATTAGTTGATACCAAAAAAAAGATATATTTATCTTAAAAGAGTGACTACCCCGCGGATAATAAACACAATATACCGCATGTCAACAAAAAAAGTTGTAGGGAAAATTAAAGACGAATTTAATGGGGATCTAGTATTATCATTTGTTGGTACAAAAGCCAAGTCCTATTGTACTGTAAGCGAGAAAGACACGATTAAAAAGATTAAAGGGGTCTCACAAAGTGTAGTAGAGTAAAACCGAGGATCCTACAACCTATAACGAGCATATATCCCCAAAAGGGGTGGACATACAACAACGCAACAGTGCGTGGGAGAATAATGATTCTCTTCAATAAGAAATTAAAGTTTCTATGTACGTAGCACCAGTCATTGGGATTACCATACCCGAACACGTTTTAACCATTGTCACTAAGAAACTTTAACACTAAATGCCCACAATTGTAAGTGTTGTAAGTCTGCTCATGTAGAGGTGTTTTGCTGTTAGGTTTTTGAATATTAAAACACTATGCGGGGCCTTGTTAGAGCTAATTTTAAAAGACGTAATAATTAATTTCGATTCCCCAGGAAAATTCTATGGTGGTTAAATACATACAGGTAAAACGCACTATAAAACAACTATGCGCGTCACTTTTCCAGTCAAGACTTGCATATAACGCCAATTGACAAATGAGTTGCGCACGCTCGACCATTGGCATAAAAGGCGATGGAGGCATGTTCCAGTGCATTAGTCGTCAAAGTATCGTCGAGTTTGATTAAAATTACAAGCTAAAGATGGATTTTTCTTGTGTTAACGTTACATGTGATGTGCGAGTACCACAATTAAATATAAACGACCAAGTTGGTAAGACAACCTATAGGTTAGGCGAATTTCCTCCAAATTCTCACCACCATATAATAGAAGTTGGTTTTGATTTATATGGTGGTCTTCAACCTGTCATCCAAGTTATTTGCTGTAGTGGTATGTGTGCAGATTCTACGATAACATTCTCATACTTCGATTGGAAGAAATTGTGTACTTTTCAAGTGGAATTTCAAATTAACCAATTTGCTCAAGACTCAAAGCAAGTCAGATTAAATGGACTGACTACTGGAAACGACGTTGTTGACATACAATTGGATCAAGATTTCAAATTGCAGCTGTGCACAGCCTTTAATAGAAGTATATGGCTGTTGAACAATTTTGAAAAAGAGAATTTATACAATATGGAGATTACAAAACATTGGAATGTTATTGTGCTACCTGCGTACGAGTGCATCAAGCTATTAAATTTGCGAAAATAATCTGTTTTAAAATGGCTGAGCTAAGGTGTAGAAACTTTCCAGAATTTTACTAAAAATTTGTTGGTGATATAAAAAAAGTATGTGGAAATACGACGGAGGAAGAAAGGGTTCAAACGTTATTAGAGGAAGAGAGCCGTGTCGGTATTTCTCTGTCTAATGATTGCAGCAATTTAAATTACTTGACAGTGTTGGAAATTATTAAATGTTACCCCATCCAATACTTAAAAGATGCGGCTGCAAGGCAATCGCTTGCGCAATTGTTTAGAGATTTGGCTATCCCAGATTTGCCAGACTCTGGTTATCACAGCGGTTTATGGATGTTATCAATACATGTATGTATTTTATTAAAAACATTATATTTCTCGATAAAGTTTGTTTTTACATATTTGTATCGCCAACATTAGCAAAAATTATTAATAGACGTATCAAACTATCTTGTTTTTATTTTTAGGTTTAAAGTGGTGTACCCCGCAGATAATAAACACAATATACCGCATGTCAACAAAAAAAAATTGTAGGGAAATTCAAAGACAACTTTAATGTGGGTCTAGTATTAAAATTTGTTGGTAGTAAGGCTAAGTCCTACTGTATTGTAAGCGAAAGAGACACGATTAAAAAGATTAAAGGGGTCTCACGAAGTGTAGTTAAGAATATTAATGTAGATAGTTTTAAGGACATTGAACATTGCGGGAGATTTGGTTCTAGGAAATGAGCAACCTACGAAAGCACGGAATATTTGGTATTAATGCTAATTGATTTAGTGACCACGTTTGTGCACTCTTCGAGTGTCTTCGGCAATCTTCGATTGTTTTCAAAGAAAATATTCAAGCCTGCCATTCCCCGAAAATATAACGTACAAGTTATTTACAATTAAATTGCTTTATTAGTAAGTATTCTGTAGACAACAAGTTTGGTATTCTCTTAGTAAAGGTATAAAGTGTTTATTTAAAATTTGTATTTCCTTAAATACGTAGTCGAGGATGGTTACTAGAAAGTACCTTGTGTGAATCCCCAGCAATTATACGTCAATTTCTAATGCACTGTATTCAAACATAATCAATAGAAAGTCCAAGAGAAGAAATTATATACAGCTTTCACATATAATTTGGGGTAATCCATAATCGTTAAGGAATTAGTTCGGAACGACTTGTATTTTTTAAGCATTGAGCATATAATTATTTGTGTACTTAGTAATTGAAAAAATGTTAAACCAGGAATTGATAACTGTTTAAAATTTTAAAAGTTATGGTTTTGAAGATTTACAAGAAAACTATCGGTTTTAAATATTAAACACTTATGGCCCATAAAAAACTCATTTTTAAAACTCTCGCGTTTTTGATTATTGGAGGTGTTTGGTTAAAGCATATGTCATAGATGAACAAAAATTTTAAAGAGATTTGGGAGCTTTAAAGTGTAATTGTGTAAGGGGTGGTCTGATTTTAAATCTGTTTGCAGATTCGGATTCTACGTAAAATTCTAGACTAATTTGATGTATTGCATGACTAAAAAAATGTTTAAGGACGGTCAGAAATCGCTGCCGGTAAAAAATCTTAAAATGGGGGTAGCTCCCTGGGGGGTGATGCTATCTCAAAAATTCCTAGAAATTCGGGTAGCTGAGAAAAATCTAATACCAATTGATACCAAACAAGATAGGTTTATCTGAGGAGGCAAGGAGGGAGCAAGGAGGAAATATGTTACGTTATGAAAAATGCTAATATCGTTAATGAGTTTTCCCATTAAAAAGCGATTAGCGTTAATGAGTTTTCCCATTAAAAAGCGATTTGCGTTAATGAGTTTTCTCATTAAAAAGCTGAAACGTATTATATTTTCTTGATCGCTAACCCCAAACGGTCACATTCTTTCCTAAATTGAGCTTAACTAATGCTCTCTTCTTAATACATACATCTGACTCTAGAAGTTGGGGGTCAGCAAAACAAAGTCTTCCGACGTAACTAGGGGTCTATTCCTTGGGTAGAGCTATGAGCAATGGGGGGGTAAGTCGAAATCTATGGAGGGTTACACTTAACAAAAAAACAAACAGGCGCCACCAAGTCCAAATTGATTTATTTTAGGGGCATAGCTATTTTTAAGGGCGGACTTGGAGACCCAAAAAAGAGATCGCCTTCGTTGATACACAAACTTGTCTTAACAGAATAAGACGCTGTTCCTGTAAGAAAGAATAATAATTAAGTCACATAAAAATGGGAACACTATTTGCGTCCCTCAAGTATACCTAAAAGTATAGAGAATATTTTCTGCATAATGGGATCATAAAATTTTAGTTCTTATTGCTTTTGTTTACCAAGTCTGATCAGACTAGATCAGAATAAAAAACTTTAAATGAAGAATATTAATTTACTAATAAGAATTTTCTTGGTTTCAGTAAATAAAGTATCATTGTAATTAAATAAAAATAAAAATTTGAAGTACTTGCAAAACTGGTAGTAAAGGTTATCAACTAATCCTTACTCAAATATTTTATAATTCTATGTAACTAAAAATGCTAGAGTTTCTTTATAACCCAATCAGATCTGTGTGAGTCATTTACAAATGAATATACGAAATTTTCTCTTTAGGTTAACAAACTTAAATTTAGTTTGAAGTCAAAATAATCACCAAGATATTCTCTAATGTTATCTATAGTGGTTGTACTAAAATGCTAAACATGTGTTAGCCATTGGGCAATTGTTGACAATAGTGAACAAACAAACAGGTGATGTAATAGCAGCTGTTAAATTACGTTGAAGCCACGTGTGATCACGTATTTACGACGCTAAGTGAAAGCAAATTTAATACTGGGGAAAACCAGCTTATTTACAGGTAAACTGAATAACAATTTTTGTACGTCTAACAAACAAAATGAAACAATGTACCTTCAGAAGGAAAGTACTCAGGAAATCCTTAATTCTATTACGAACCCAAGAGCAGCAGTTGTCCCTTGATGTAATGGAAATTACCTCGCAGCGCGGAACAGCAACTAATTATACTTGCTTTCCATGCTTTAACACAGGTGTAGGAGCAAAGCGGGTTCCTTACTTGGATCACGGCAGCATTACTTTGTAACGTAATCTTCCGTTGTCTAAATTTATTTACTAAAATAATTTTTCATTGCGTAGCCAACAAATTAAGCTTTCTAAATTGTAACTTCAAAGGGATCATGTTGTCTCAAATTTTACAGTTGCGATTTTCGACGTGGTGTGCGATATATACGTTATCCATGCAGTTTTCTAATTTCTCATTGGGATTTCAAATGTGTCGTTGCGAGTTCAAATGGGTCGTTGCGAGTTCAAATGGGTCGTTGCGAGTTCAAATGGGTCGTTGCGCTAAATAAATTTTGTAAATTAGCTAATATGACAACGAATATACAAAATGTGGATTAGGTACTAACCGTTACTCAGGAAGTGTTTCACAAACATAGAGCGACTCGGAGGTCACTCGCCATTCTCTTAGAATGCATCTTGACGCTACTTTTAACTATCGACGAGTGCGCTCGCTGCTTTCTTGTATGGTGGGAGGTTCCGGATTTTAGTTCTCGAACCTCTCACGCGCGCGCCAGTGGCTGTGAAATTACACCGAACTCGAAACAACTCGACTAATAATCCTTGATATTATAATACTATAAAAGTTTGATTGTTACTTGAATATTTATTTTAATTAATAAAGGTATTTTACTATTCATTGTACGTTTAATGAATGGATTCTCCTACTGCAAAAATAAAATTGTTACACTACCTCTTTCCTAAAAGAAAAAATTTTTCTTAAAAAACTTCAAATATAACTAATACAAAAAAAATTTTTTTTTACAACAATACTAGCCTTTCCTATTTTCCTAACCAACTATGCAATTTTATAAATTTACTCAAATGGGGGGGACCTTCATTTATAATTGAGAGTGTGTTGGTAACTACGTGTACCTGACGTCCATCGGGAGACAAAATCGGGGAGTCACAATCGGTAATAATCAAAATTGGGAGGGGTCAAATTAGAGTCAAACACTCCACGGGACAAAAGAATTTAAATTTACAAAATTTCTTGACTTGAGATTCCTACTTCTAATAAGGCTAATATTTCTGACCTAAAATCAAACACTTACAATTTACTTCTAATTTCAAAAAAAACTTCACTTCCAGGAGCTCATTTAGCTCTATTTACAAAAAACAGGAATGCTTCCTCATCAGAACAGCATTACCATTCAAAATATCATCACTATAAGGTGAGAATCAAAAGAAATACCCTACTAATAGGTCTAAATTTAAGCATCATCACAAGGTGATAACCAAAACAAAAGTGACCTAATCAAAGGTTACTTATCAAATTCAAATACAAAGTATTATCACTTTATTACAAAGAGATAATCAAAACAAAGGTAACCTGACCATACGGTTACTTAACAAATTCAAATACAAAATATTATCACTTTATTACAAAGAGATAATCAAAACAAAGGTAACCTGACCATCAGGTTACTCATCAAATTTCAAACCCAAAATAACCCAGTTAGGGTTGTAGAATCCTACACCCTACTGATCATCCTATCACTAATTGCTAACGAACAACTGATCTCATTAGTGATGGACCAAACGGTGAAAATCACCAAGTCAACTTTGACCTTATCAAATCTAAGAACTTCTAACGGTCAAAAGGAACAAGGAAAGAACAATTCATTCTTCCACCTTGACATGTAGAAATCAGGACCAATAGTTAAATAGCCCACCTACTTCTACATTGTAAGGATATCTGTCAAAGACATCCTCCAAACACATCTCCGAGCAACGCGCGAGCAAAACGACCAGCGTGCACCAAGGCACATCTCAACTTACAAAACTTACAAAATCTCAAACCACTTATTTCACTCCTCAAACAAAATACTCAATATTAGTGGACCGACACTAGATCAAGAATTGGAACAAAACAAAACAGACCACTACGTCATTACTTAATATCAAAGAGATGACCGGACCGGAATTAATCGTCAAAATCATCATTTTCATTTGGATCTGATACTCCAATTGGTTTCAAGTCCTTTATGTGCCATTTCCTGCTCTTGTTCCATCTTCGTTTTCTAACTCATATACTAAACTGGAATGTTTTTCCGAATTTTACTCATAACGAACTTAGGAGCTAACTTAGCGGAAAATTTATCACTAGCACTCGAGAGGACCTTATTAGTTCTCCAAACATACTCTCCGACTCGGAATGAAATGTCTCTTCTCCGAAGATTGTAGCGTTTACACGAACGTTGATAAGCTACATGCAAATTTTCACGGACACTTCCAAAAATATCAAACAAAAGTTGACGATCCAAAACATAAGAAGGTCTACTACTGGAGACGACATCAACATCCTCACCAGGTATAAAATTATCCTTATAAGCTTTTCCACTTAAAGGTACCTGACGACCAAAAACTAAAAATTTGGTGAATAGTTGGTGGACTCATGTTTTGCTGAGTTGATCGCGTATTGGATCTTTGATATCTCAACATCCCACGTATCATGTTCTTCTACGTATGTACGGATTGCTGTACCAACTGTCTTATTGATTCTTTCCACAAAATTGCATTGGGGAGCATAAACAGCGTTATACCAAATTTTTGAATTTCGTACCTTGCACACAAAGCTTTAAAAATACGTCCAACTAATTGTGGACCATTATCACAAATAACAAATTGTGGTACTCCGTAGACAAGAAATACCTTTTCTTCCAAAAACTTCTCGATCAAATGTGCGGTAGCACTACGTAAAGGTTGCAAAATCGAATACTTCGAGAACCAATCACCAACAACTAAGAGCCATTTATGTCCGCGTTTGGAACGAGGAAACGGACCCATCAAATCTAATGCAATGGTTTGGAATGGTAGTCCAACTTCTTTCTCCTTTCCCATCATTCCAAGGGGACCTCTATTGGGTGGTTTTTGAGCACCACAAATCAAACATTTCCTACAAAATTTACGTACGTCAAAGATCATCTTTGGCCAATAATACAATTCTTGGACTCGAGACAAAGTTTTAAGGAACCAAAATGTCCTGCTGAAGGGGGTCATGACATGATTTAATGACATCTACGCGCTGAGACTTTGGCACCAAATATTTCCACTCTACAACATTCGCCGAATGCGGTAATAAGGAAGGTATAAACTTATAAATAAACCCATCTTCTACTTTCCATTGTGGGTAGCTTTTCGGTGACAACAAAATTTTCTTTCTCAAAGACTCATACCACAAGTCTACTGCATCAAGTTTAATCTCTACTAAGTTAACTTCTGGATTTTCTAAAGGAACACCACGACTAAGACAATCTGGAACTATATTGAACTTTCCTTTTCTATGCACCAAATCAAATGAGTGTTGCCTTAATCGAACTGACCATCTGGCGAGTTTTCCAGTTGGATTCTGAAGATTACTCAACCAAAGTAACGAAAAATGATCGGTGACAACGGTGAATCGAACTCCTTCTACCCACGGACGAAATTTCTCAATTGCAAAAATAACCGCTAAACACTCTCTTTCAGTGGTGGAATAATTGCGCTCAGTACGGCTCAGGGTTTTGCTTGCGTACGAAATTACACGCTCTTCTCCGTTTACATTCTGAATCAACACAGCTCCTAACCCAGTGTTGCTTGCGTCACACTCAACGATAAAGGGTGCCGAGTAGTCTGGCTGCGAAAGAAGAGGTGCAGAAACTAATGTTTGCTTGATTAGCACAAATGAATTTTCTGCTTCCGCACTCCAGTTTACAGTTTGACCTTTTTTCTTACTTTTAATGAGGTCATTAATAGGCGAAACTAAAGACGAAAAATTCTTTATAAAGCACCTGTACCAGCTGCACATTCCTATAAACCTTTTAATTTCCGTTGTGGTTTTCGGACGGGGAAAGTTAACCATCGCCGACACCTTATCGGGATCTGTACGAAGTGAGTTCGAACCTACTATATAACCCAAAAATTTAAGTGTTTTTTTAAAAAATTCACATTTACTTATATTTATGGTAAGGTTAGCTTCTTTTAAACGTTGCTTAACCTCTACTAATAACTTTAGATGATCTTCAAAAGATGACGAACATAATATTATGTCGTCCAAATAGCAAAATACATGGGGTTCAAAACGTGGACCAAAATTGCATCTACTAAACGCTGTTGCGTCTGCGCAGCATTCTTCAACCCAAATGGCATGCATGTAAATCTATATTGTCCTCGTGAGATAACACTGAAGGCAGTCTTATCCTTAGACGATTCACTAAGAGGATTTGCCAAAACGATTTTCTCAAATCCAGAGACGAAATGTAGTTCGCACCTCTCAACATATTGAGAATTCTATCTACGTTCGCAAGGGGTACGAATCATGAACAGTTAAGTCGTTCAGGGTTCTACCATCAAAACAGAAGCGATATTCTCCATCTGCCTTCTTAACCAACAAAACTGGAGAGGACCACGGACTAGTACACGGTTCTATAACTTTAAGTCTAAGCATGTCGTCCAATTCCTCATTCAATATCTTACCCATATATGGTGACATGACATATGGTTTCTTGTGGAAGGGTTTGGCATTGCCTGTGTCTATGTCCAATTCGATTAGGTGAGTTCGTCCTAATCTATCGTCGCTGCTAATCTCACTAAATGAATTTATTAACTCTTGTGCTTGCGCACTTTGAGCATCTGAGAGGTCATGTAAACCACATAAAGAATCTTCAGTGTTCAAAGGGATGGAAGACGGACCTATATACCCTATGTCGTTCCCAACATTGCTTTGGATAAACCAATTATTACTTCTAAAGTCAGCAACTACACCAAATAATTTTGCAAAGTCACTACCGAAAATAAATGTATGCGGTAGGGACGGAACCACTAATGCATTAAGGATGCGGCAATCATTACCTATACAAATTGGCAAATCTACTGAGCCTACAACAGACTTTATTGAACCATCAGCTGTAGTGATACCTGTTTTGCTGAACTAAAATTTTCAAGTCTAATTCTCTAACAATTGAAAGTGCTAAGGATCCTACTACTGAGGTAGTGCATCCCGAATCCAGAAGACCGGTAATGTCTCTATCTATTAATTTCACCATAATGTAGGGTCGATTATCACACTGCTTCTCAATGAACAGAGTATTATTCTTAGGCTTCGAAGAGTCCTGACAAAATTTTTAACAACTGTAAGCCATCTCGACCACTCGTCTTTACTAAGGTATTTTCTTGTTTACAAATCATAACTGTAGCCTTATGACGCGGAACAGGATACCGACCACTATGTACCTGCCGCCTTACTGGTTTTTGAACAATGTGGACATGACGTTGCCTTAACGCCTTTTCGACCACATCCAAAACAAAAATTTTTTGTTGCTCTACAATCTCTAAACCAATGTCCACTACGGGAGCAATTCCAACAAACAAAATGATTCCTCTTATCGGGACTAAAGGAATTACAAACCGAGGACTCTAAAGAGCTCTTATCCGCTACTGTTACTTGAGGATTGACTAATTTATTCTGAAACACCCTACTCTTAACAGCATAAACTTTCTCATTCAACCCAGGATGTTTGTTCTCATATGGATGCTTAGAGGGTTGCAAATCTTATTAGGTTTATTAGAAGACGCCAAAACCGAGTTTAGTTTCATCAAAGAAGCTTCTTCTAACCTTTTACACAAATTTACTAGGGTCGACAAATCTTGAATGTCCGACAATGCAAGTGCCGAAATATATTCAGGAACCAAATTTCTTCTAATCATTTTAACTTTAGTAACTTCTGCTGGCTCGTTGGTCAGTCTACTAAAGAGGGTTTGCATATGCGCGACAAATAAAATAATCCTTTCGTCTTTACCTTGACGACGATTTCTGATCTTTTCCCAAATGTCATCATCCGAAGAACCAGGTAGAAAATCTTCCTTAAACGTTCTAACAAGGAGTTCCAGTCTCGCAAAGAATTTTTCACTGTTCTAAACCAAACCAAAGCGTCACCCACAAAAGTTCACATGCTGATCCAAATAAGTCAGCTTCGGATACCTTACGAGATTGTGCTAAATCACTAACTCTATCTAAAATGAATGTAGTTGTTTGGGGTCACCTGAGAATTTTACAGGCCATGAACCTATAGGTACTGAAGGTGTTACATACGAAGTCGAATGGATAGGTGCACTAACTAAAGGAGATACTACAACGGACCGATCTAAATAGGTGGACTCTGTACTTTTATTGATTTTATCGTACAACTCAGCTTCAAGAGTTAATATCGTTGCTACGGTCTCATTTCTAAACTTAATTGCTTCATCGGGATTTATTGAAGGATTTTCATACGCTTAGCTCGTCCCGAAAGGTGGTTTATCCTTGAACAAGCTCTTCTAAAATTGAGTCTGATGAGTCGCCCTCAAACTCGGACACAATATTACGAACTGACTCGACTGAAACTGAAATTTCTTTACTTTCCGTTGCAAAATCTACTTCATAACACGAAAGGTCAACCAAACAACCAGGCTTATCTATTTCTTTAGCTAACAATCTACCTAAAATTTTCCGTTTCTCCAACACTGGCCTCTCACTTACCACTCCTCTGATTCTTAGTTTATACTCCAATTCTTCTTTAAGTAGACAAACAATTTGGAATTTTTCCGCCATGGTTACTACAACCTAATGGAATCAAACCGATAAATCTAACTAATCCGAATCTTACAAAAGCTATCAAAACAAATTCGTACTACTAAAGGTAAAAATCAAAAATGTTTTTGGTAAAATTATTTTGCCAAAACAATATCAAAAAATTTAAGGGTCAAAACAGAACTAAAGTCAAAAGTAAATTTGACCAAATTAACGAATTGAGTGTATGGGGATTACCGTTACAACCAATCTTTTATCAAAAGCAAACAAACAAATCTAAGTGTCAAATAAACCTTAAGCAAACAAATTTCGGAGCAAAATAATTTTGGACAAATGGACTTCAAAGGAAAATAAATTTAGAGCTAACAAACTTCGAATCAAATTAAATTTAGAACAAATAAATTTCGAAGCAAATTAATTTTAACAAATAAATTTTAAGGTAAATCAAATTATGAACAAACAACTTTCGAGCTAAATTAAATTATGAACGAACGAATTTCAACAAATTACTCGTTGAACAAACAAATTTCGAGCCCCAAATAAATTTTGATCAAACAAATTTCGAAGCCCCAAGCGTTGGGCGCTAGTGAAACGTATTATATTTTCTTGATCGCTAACCCCAAACGGTCACATTCTTTCCTAAATTGAGCTTAACTAATGCTCTCTTCTTAATACATACATCTGACTCTAGAAGTTGGGGTCAGCAAAACAAAGTCTTCCGACGTAACTAGGGTCTATTCCTTGGGTAGAGCTATGAGCAATGGGGGTAAGTCGAAATCTATGGAGGGTTACACTTAACAAAAAACAAACAGGCGCCACCAAGTCCAAATTGATTTATTTTAGGGGCATAGCTATTTTTTAAGGGCGGACTTGGAGACCCAAAAAAGAGATCGCCTTCGTTGATACACAAACTTGTCTTAACAGAATAAGACGCTGTTCCTGTAAGAAAGAATAATAATTAAGTCACATAAAAATGGGAACACTATTTGCGTCCCTCAAGTATACCTAAAAAGTATAGAGAATATTTTCTGCATAATGGGATCATAAAATTTTAGTTCTTATTGCTTTTGTTTACCAAGTCTGATCAGACTAGATCAGAATAAAAAACTTTAAATGAAGAATATTAATTTACTAATAAGAATTTTCTTGGTTTCAGTAAATAAAGTATCATTGTAATTAAATAAAATAAAAATTTGAAGTACTTGCAAAACTGGTAGTAAAGGTTATCAACTAATCCTTACTCAAATATTTTATAATTCTATGTAACTAAAAATGCTAGAGTTTCTTTATAACCCAATCAGATCTGTGTGAGTCATTTACAAATGAATATACGAAATTTTCTCTTTAGGTTAACAAACTTAAATTTAGTTTGAAGTCAAAATAATCACCAAGATATTCTCTAATGTTATCTATAGTGGTTGTACTAAAATGCTAAACATGTGTTAGCCATTGGGCAATTGTTGACAATAGTGAACAAACAAACAGGTGATGTAATAGCAGCTGTTAAATTACGTTGAAGCCACGTGTGATCACGTATTTACGACGCTAAGTGAAAGCAAATTTAATACTGGGGAAAACCAGCTTATTTACAGGTAAACTGAATAACAATTTTTGTACGTCTAACAAACAAAATGAAACAATGTACCTTCAGAAGGAAAGTACTCAGGAAATCCTTAATTCTATTACGAACCCAAGAGCAGCAGTTGTCCCTTGATGTAATGGAAATTACCTCGCAGCGCGGAACAGCAACTAATTATACTTGCTTTCCATGCTTTAACACAGGTGTAGGAGCAAAGCGGGTTCCTTACTTGGATCACGGCAGCATTACTTTGTAACGTAATCTTCCGTTGTCTAAATTTATTTACTAAAATAATTTTTCATTGCGTAGCCAACAAATTAAGCTTTCTAAATTGTAACTTCAAAGGGATCATGTTGTCTCAAATTTTACAGTTGCGATTTTCGACGTGGTGTGCGATATATACGTTATCCATGCAGTTTTCTAATTTCTCATTGGGATTTCAAATGTGTCGTTGCGAGTTCAAATGGGTCGTTGCGAGTTCAAATGGGTCGTTGCGAGTTCAAATGGGTCGTTGCGCTAAATAAATTTTGTAAATTAGCTAATATGACAACGAATATACAAAATGTGGATTAGGTACTAACCGTTACTCAGGAAGTGTTTCACAAACATAGAGCGACTCGGAGGTCACTCGCCATTCTCTTAGAATGCATCTTGACGCTACTTTTAACTATCGACGAGTGCGCTCGCTGCTTTCTTGTATGGTGGGAGGTTCCGGATTTTAGTTCTCGAACCTCTCACGCGCGCGCCAGTGGCTGTGAAATTACACCGAACTCGGAAACAACTCGACTAATAATCCTTGATATTATAATACTATAAAAGTTTGATTGTTACTTGAATATTTATTTTAATTAATAAAGGTATTTTACTATTCATTGTACGTTTAATGAATGGATTCTCCTACTGCAAAAATAAAATTGTTACACTACCTCTTTCCTAAAAGAAAAAAATTTTTCTTAAAAAACTTCAAATATAACTAATACAAAAAATTTTTTTACAACAATACTAGCCTTTCCTATTTTCCTAACCAACTATGCAATTTTATAAATTTACTCAAATGGGGGGGACCTTCATTTATAATTGAGAGTGTGTTGGTAACTACGTGTACCTGACGTCCATCGGGAGACAAAATCGGGAGTCACAATCGGTAATAATCAAAATTGGGAGGGGTCAAATTAGAGAGTCAAACACTCCACGGGACAAAAGAATTTAAATTTACAAAATTTCTTGACTTGAGATTCCTACTTCTAATAAGGCTAATATTTCTGACCTAAAATCAAACACTTACAATTTACTTCTAATTTCAAAAAACTTCACTTCCAGGAGCTCATTTAGCTCTATTTACAAAAAAACAGGAATGCTTCCTCATCAGAACAGCATTACCATTCAAAATATCATCACTATAAGGTGAGAATCAAAAGAAATACCCTACTAATAGGTCTAAATTTAAGCATCATCACAAGGTGATAACCAAAACAAAAGTGACCTAATCAAAGGTTACTTATCAAATTCAAATACAAAGTATTATCACTTTATTACAAAGAGATAATCAAAACAAAGGTAACCTGACCATACGGTTACTTAACAAATTCAAATACAAAATATTATCACTTTATTACAAAGAGATAATCAAAACAAAGGTAACCTGACCATCAGGTTACTCATCAAATTTCAAACCCAAAATAACCCAGTTAGGGTTGTAGAATCCTACACCCTACTGATCATCCTATCACTAATTGCTAACGAACAACTGATCTCATTAGTGATGGACCAAACGGTGAAAATCACCAAGTCAACTTTGACCTTATCGAATCTAAGAACTTCTAACGGTCAAAAGGAACAAGGGAAAGAACAATTCATTCTCTCCACCTTGACATGTAGAAATCAGGACCAATAGTTAAATAGCCCACCTACTTCTACATTGTAAGGATATCTGTCAAAGACATCCTCCAAACACATCTCCGAGCAACGCGCGAGCAAAACGACCAGCGTGCACCAAGGCACATCTCAACTTACAAAACTTACAAAATCTCAAACCACTTATTTCACTCCTCAAACAAAATACTCAATATTAGTGGACCGACACTAGATCAAGAATTGGAACAAAACAAAACAGACCACTACGTCATTACTTAATATCAAAGAGATGACCGGACCGGAATTAATCGTCAAAATCATCATTTTCATTTGGATCTGATACTCCAATTGGTTTCAAGTCCTTTATGTGCCATTTCCTGCTCTTGTTCCATCTTCGTTTTCTAACTCATATACTAAACTGGAATGTTTTTTCCGAATTTTACTCATAACGAACTTAGGAGCTAACTTAGCGGAAAATTTATCACTAGCACTCGAGAGGACCTTATTAGTTCTCCAAACATACTCTCCGACTCGGAATGAAATGTCTCTTCTCCGAAGATTGTAGCGTTTACACGAACGTTGATAAGCTACATGCAAATTTTCACGGACACTTCCAAAATATCAAACAAAAGTTGACGATCCAAAACATAAGAAGGTCTACTACTGGAGACGACATCAACATCCTCACCAGGTATAAAATTATCCTTATAAGCTTTTCCACTTAAAGGTACCTGACGACCAAAAACTAAAAATTTGGTGAATAGTTGGTGGACTCATGTTTTGCTGAGTTGATCGCGTATTGGATCTTTGATATCTCAACATCCCACGTATCATGTTCTTCTACGTATGTACGGATTGCTGTACCAACTGTCTTATTGATTCTTTCCACAAAATTGCATTGGGGAGCATAAACAGCGTTATACCAAATTTTTGAATTTCGTACCTTGCACACAAAGCTTTAAAAATACGTCCAACTAATTGTGGACCATTATCACAAATAACAAATTGTGGTACTCCGTAGACAAGAAATACCTTTTCTTCCAAAACTTCTCGATCAAATGTGCGGTAGCACTACGTAAAGGTTGCAAAATCGAATACTTCGAGAACCAATCACCAACAACTAAGAGCCATTTATGTCCGCGTTTGGAACGAGGAAACGGACCCATCAAATCTAATGCAATGGTTTGGAATGGTAGTCCAACTTCTTTCTCCTTTCCCATCATTCCAAGGGGACCTCTATTGGGTGGTTTTGAGCACCACAAATCAAACATTTCCTACAAAATTTACGTACGTCAAAGATCATCTTTGGCCAATAATACAATTCTTGGACTCGAGACAAAGTTTTAAGGAACCAAAATGTCCTGCTGAAGGGGGTCATGACATGATTTAATGACATCTACGCGCTGAGACTTTGGCACCAAATATTTCCACTCTACAACATTCGCCGAATGCGGTAATAAGGAAGGTATAAACTTATAAATAAACCCATCTTCTACTTTCCATTGTGGGTAGCTTTTCGGTGACAACAAAATTTTCTTTCTCAAAGACTCATACCACAAGTCTACTGCATCAAGTTTAATCTCTACTAAGTTAACTTCTGGATTTTCTAAAGGAACACCACGACTAAGACAATCTGGAACTATATTGAACTTTCCTTTTCTATGCACCAAATCAAATGAGTGTTGCCTTAATCGAACTGACCATCTGGCGAGTTTTCCAGTTGGATTCTGAAGATTACTCAACCAAAGTAACGAAAATGATCGGTGACAACGGTGAATCGAACTCCTTCTACCCACGGACGAAATTTCTCAATTGCAAAAATAACCGCTAAACACTCTCTTTCAGTGGTGGAATAATTGCGCTCAGTACGGCTCAGGGTTTTGCTTGCGTACGAAATTACACGCTCTTCTCCGTTTACATTCTGAATCAACACAGCTCCTAACCCAGTGTTGCTTGCGTCACACTCAACGATAAAGGGTGCCGAGTAGTCTGGCTGCGAAAGAAGAGGTGCAGAAACTAATGTTTGCTTGATTAGCACAAATGAATTTTCTGCTTCCGCACTCCAGTTTACAGTTTGACCTTTTTTCTTACTTTTAATGAGGTCATTAATAGGCGAAACTAAAGACGAAAAATTCTTTATAAAGCACCTGTACCAGCTGCACATTCCTATAAACCTTTTAATTTCCGTTGTGGTTTTCGGACGGGGAAAGTTAACCATCGCCGACACCTTATCGGGATCTGTACGAAGTGAGTTCGAACCTACTATATAACCCAAAAATTTAAGTGTTTTTTTAAAAAATTCACATTTACTTATATTTATGGTAAGGTTAGCTTCTTTTAAACGTTGCTTAACCTCTACTAATAACTTTAGATGATCTTCAAAAGATGACGAACATAATATTATGTCGTCCAAATAGCAAAATACATGGGGTTCAAAACGTGGACCAAAATTGCATCTACTAAACGCTGTTGCGTCTGCGCAGCATTCTTCAACCCAAATGGCATGCATGTAAATCTATATTGTCCTCGTGAGATAACACTGAAGGCAGTCTTATCCTTAGACGATTCACTAAGAGGATTTGCCAAAACGATTTTCTCAAATCCAGAGACGAAATGTAGTTCGCACCTCTCAACATATTGAGAATTCTATCTACGTTCGCAAGGTACGAATCATGAACAGTTAAGTCGTTCAGGGTTCTACCATCAAAACAGAAGCGATATTCTCCATCTGCCTTCTTAACCAACAAAACTGGAGAGGACCACGGACTAGTACACGGTTCTATAACTTTAAGTCTAAGCATGTCGTCCAATTCCTCATTCAATATCTTACCCATATATGGTGACATGACATATGGTTTCTTGTGGAAGGGTTTGGCATTGCCTGTGTCTATGTCCAATTCGATTAGGTGAGTTCGTCCTAATCTATCGTCGCTGCTAATCTCACTAAATGAATTTATTAACTCTTGTGCTTGCGCACTTTGAGCATCTGAGAGGTCATGTAAACCACATAAAGAATCTTCAGTGTTCAAAGGGATGGAAGACGGACCTATATACCCTATGTCGTTCCCAACATTGCTTTGGATAAACCAATTATTACTTCTAAAGTCAGCAACTACACCAAATAATTTTGCAAAGTCACTACCGAAAATAAATGTATGCGGTAGGGACGGAACCACTAATGCATTAAGGATGCGGCAATCATTACCTATACAAATTGGCAAATCTACTGAGCCTACAACAGACTTTATTGAACCATCAGCTGTAGTGATACCTGTTTTGCTGAACTAAAAATTTTCAAGTCTAATTCTCTAACAATTGAAAGTGCTAAGGATCCTACTACTGAGGTAGTGCATCCCGAATCCAGAAGACCGGTAATGTCTCTATCTATTAATTTCACCATAATGTAGGGTCGATTATCACACTGCTTCTCAATGAACAGAGTATTATTCTTAGGCTTCGAAGAGTCCTGACAAAAATTTTTAACAACTGTAAGCCATCTCGACCACTCGTCTTTACTAAGGTATTTTTCTTGTTTACAAATCATAACTGTAGCCTTATGACGCGGAACAGGATACCGACCACTATGTACCTGCCGCCTTACTGGTTTTTGAACAATGTGGACATGACGTTGCCTTAACGCCTTTTCGACCACATCCAAAACAAAAATTTTTTGTTGCTCTACAATCTCTAAACCAATGTCCACTACGGAGCAATTCCAACAAACAAAATGATTCCTCTTATCGGGACTAAAGGAATTACAAACCGAGGACTCTAAAGAGCTCTTATCCGCTACTGTTACTTGAGGATTGACTAATTTATTCTGAAACACCCTACTCTTAACAGCATAAACTTTCTCATTCAACCCAGGATGTTTGTTCTCATATGGATGCTTAGAGGTTGCAAATCTTATTAGGTTTATTAGAAGACGCCAAAACCGAGTTTAGTTTCATCAAAGAAGCTTCTTCTAACCTTTTACACAAATTTACTAGGGTCGACAAATCTTGAATGTCCGACAATGCAAGTGCCGAAATATATTCAGGAACCAAATTTCTTCTAATCATTTTAACTTTAGTAACTTCTGCTGGCTCGTTGGTCAGTCTACTAAAGAGGGTTTGCATATGCGCGACAAATAAAATAATCCTTTCGTCTTTACCTTGACGACGATTTCTGATCTTTTCCCAAATGTCATCATCCGAAGAACCAGGTAGAAAATCTTCCTTAAACGTTCTAACAAGGAGTTCCAGTCTCGCAAAGAATTTTTCACTGTTCTAAACCAAACCAAAGCGTCACCCACAAAAGTTCACATGCTGATCCAAATAAGTCAGCTTCGGATACCTTACGAGATTGTGCTAAATCACTAACTCTATCTAAAAATGAATGTAGTTGTTTGGGGTCACCTGAGAATTTTACAGGCCATGAACCTATAGGTACTGAAGGTGTTACATACGAAGTCGAATGGATAGGTGCACTAACTAAAGGAGATACTACAACGGACCGATCTAAATAGGTGGACTCTGTACTTTTATTGATTTTATCGTACAACTCAGCTTCAAGAGTTAATATCGTTGCTACGGTCTCATTTCTAAACTTAATTGCTTCATCGGGATTTATTGAAGGATTTTCATACGCTTAGCTCGTCCCGAAAGGTGGTTTATCCTTGAACAAGCTCTTCTAAAAATTGAGTCTGATGAGTCGCCCTCAAACTCGGACACAATATTACGAACTGACTCGACTGAAACTGAAATTTCTTTACTTTCCGTTGCAAAATCTACTTCATAACACGAAAGGTCAACCAAACAACCAGGCTTATCTATTTCTTTAGCTAACAATCTACCTAAAATTTTCCGTTTCTCCAACACTGGCCTCTCACTTACCACTCCTCTGATTCTTAGTTCATACTCCAATTCTTCTTTAAGTAGACAAACAATTTGGAATTTTTCCGCCATGGTTACTACAACCTAATGGAATCAAACCGATAAATCTAACTAATCCGAATCTTACAAAAGCTATCAAAACAAATTCGTACTACTAAAGGTAAAAATCAAAAATGTTTTTGGTAAAATTATTTTGCCAAAACAATATCAAAAAATTTAAGGGTCAAAACAGAACTAAAGTCAAAAGTAAATTTGACCAAATTAACGAATTGAGTGTATGGGGATTACCGTTACAACCAATCTTTTATCAAAAGCAAACAAACAAATCTAAGTGTCAAATAAACCTTAAGCAAACAAATTTCGAGCAAAATAATTTTTGGACAAATGGACTTCAAAGGAAAATAAATTTAGAGCTAACAAACTTCGAATCAAATTAAATTTAGAACAAATAAATTTCGAAGCAAATTAATTTTAACAAATAAATTTTAAGGTAAATCAAATTATGAACAAACAACTTTCGAGCTAAATTAAATTATGAACGAACGAATTTCAACAAATTACTCGTTGAACAAACAAATTTCGAGCCCCCAAATAAATTTTGATCAAACAAATTTCGAAGCCCCAAGCGTTGGGCGCTAGTGAAACGTATTATATTTTCTTGATCGCTAACCCCAAACGGTCACATTCTTTCCTAAATTGAGCTTAACTAATGCTCTCTTCTTAATACATACATCTGACTCTAGAAGTTGGGGTCAGCAAAACAAAGTCTTCCGACGTAACTAGGGTCTATTCCTTGGGTAGAGCTATGAGCAATGGGGGTAAGTCGAAATCTATGGAGGGTTACACTTAACAAAAAAACAAACAGGCGCCACCAAGTCCAAATTGATTTATTTTAGGGCATAGCTATTTTTAAGGGCGGACTTGGAGACCCAAAAAAGAGATCGCCTTCGTTGATACACAAACTTGTCTTAACAGAATAAGACGCTGTTCCTGTAAGAAAGAATAATAATTAAGTCACATAAAAATGGGAACACTATTTGCGTCCCTCAAGTATACCTAAAAGTATAGAGAATATTTTCTGCATAATGGGATCATAAAATTTTAGTTCTTATTGCTTTTGTTTACCAAGTCTGATCAGACTAGATCAGAATAAAAAAACTTTAAATGAAGAATATTAATTTACTAATAAGAATTTTCTTGGTTTCAGTAAATAAAGTATCATTGTAATTAAATAAAAATAAAAATTTGAAGTACTTGCAAAACTGGTAGTAAAGGTTATCAACTAATCCTTACTCAAATATTTTATAATTCTATGTAACTAAAAATGCTAGAGTTTCTTTATAACCCAATCAGATCTGTGTGAGTCATTTACAAATGAATATACGAAATTTTCTCTTTAGGTTAACAAACTTAAATTTAGTTTGAAGTCAAAATAATCACCAAGATATTCTCTAATGTTATCTATAGTGGTTGTACTAAAATGCTAAACATGTGTTAGCCATTGGGCAATTGTTGACAATAGTGAACAAACAAACAGGTGATGTAATAGCAGCTGTTAAATTACGTTGAAGCCACGTGTGATCACGTATTTACGACGCTAAGTGAAAGCAAATTTAATACTGGGGAAAACCAGCTTATTTACAGGTAAACTGAATAACAATTTTTGTACGTCTAACAAACAAAATGAAACAATGTACCTTCAGAAGGAAAGTACTCAGGAAATCCTTAATTCTATTACGAACCCAAGAGCAGCAGTTGTCCCTTGATGTAATGGAAATTACCTCGCAGCGCGGAACAGCAACTAATTATACTTGCTTTCCATGCTTTAACACAGGTGTAGGAGCAAAGCGGGTTCCTTACTTGGATCACGGCAGCATTACTTTGTAACGTAATCTTCCGTTGTCTAAATTTATTTACTAAAATAATTTTTCATTGCGTAGCCAACAAATTAAGCTTTCTAAATTGTAACTTCAAAGGGATCATGTTGTCTCAAATTTTACAGTTGCGATTTTCGACGTGGTGTGCGATATATACGTTATCCATGCAGTTTTCTAATTTCTCATTGGGATTTCAAATGTGTCGTTGCGAGTTCAAATGGGTCGTTGCGAGTTCAAATGGGTCGTTGCGAGTTCAAATGGGTCGTTGCGCTAAATAAATTTTGTAAATTAGCTAATATGACAACGAATATACAAAATGTGGATTAGGTACTAACCGTTACTCAGGAAGTGTTTCACAAACATAGAGCGACTCGGAGGTCACTCGCCATTCTCTTAGAATGCATCTTGACGCTACTTTTAACTATCGACGAGTGCGCTCGCTGCTTTCTTGTATGGTGGGAGGTTCCGGATTTTAGTTCTCGAACCTCTCACGCGCGCGCCAGTGGCTGTGAAATTACACCGAACTCGGAAACAACTCGACTAATAATCCTTGATATTATAATACTATAAAAGTTTGATTGTTACTTGAATATTTATTTTAATTAATAAAGGTATTTTACTATTCATTGTACGTTTAATGAATGGATTCTCCTACTGCAAAAATAAAATTGTTACAAAGCGATTTGTGCTAATGGGGTTTTTAATGAAAAAACCTATTAAAAAGCAATTAGTGCAATGGGTTTTCAATTAGAAAACTCATTAAAAAGCAATTAGTGCGGCGGGAGGCGTGAGGCGCTGTCCTCGGATCGGCCCCCTTCTCTACTTCACCCCTTTCCTAATATTCCTAATATTCTATTACAGCTGTTTGCTCATTGTGTAAACTATGTACTATCTTCTTAAAACTCATTCCAATATTTTTGAGCATTTCAAACATTTCATTTCATTTTATATTGTCGAATGCTTTTCCAGATCTACAAACCCTATATACACGCTTTCTCCCTTTTCTATTGTTTTCTCTCTTATCACCCTCAGAGCTAAAATAAGCCTCCCGTGTTCTCCTGTTTTGCCTACACTCAAATTGATCTTCACCTTTTTCCATTCGTCTTTGTACAATTCTAGTTTTGACACGTGTGCTGTCAAACTTATTGTTTGAAAATTTTCACATCTATTCGCGCCTTTCTTTTTTGGTATAGTTACTATGATGTTACATTTGAAATCTTTGGGTATCTCGCCTGTCTCATATATATATATATATAGCTTACAAGTTGGAAGAGACGTTCTGTTACTGCTAGTCCAGTGGCTTTTAGAGTTTTATCTTGCATCTTATCTGTACCCGGCGCCTTACCATTTACCAGACTCTGTAATGCGAATTCAAACTCATCTCGCAGTATATGATGGCCCAAGTCATGGTTTTCAATGTCTGATTCCTGTTCTAATGCTGTTTGTATCGCTCTTTCATATAAATTCCCTATATATTCCTGCTATCTAACCACTTTCTCTACATTTTCTAAAATGACGTTTATTCTCGCGTCTCTTATATTTTTGCTATACGGTTTTATATCCCGAAAACTCGTTCTAATTAGTTTCTATGCTTCGTATGTCTTTCCTATTTTATTCTTAGTTTTTACCTCTTTGCACTTTTCATCAATCCATTGTTCTTTAGATTTCCTGCATTTTCGAATATTTTCCCATTTTATGGCTCTGTATCTCTGTTTTTCTGTTTGGTCTGACTTATTTTTGTATTTTCGTCTTTTTTCTATTAAATTCAGGATATCTTTTGTTATTCATGGTTTCTTATTTTCTTTTTGTGTATATCCCAGAATATCTCTGGCTGCCATGTCTACGCTGGATTTAACGTTATTTCATTCTGTGTCTACTTCCTTAGTATCAGAAATTTTCACTATACCTTTCAGCAATTCATTTGACTTTTTTTTAAATCTTTTGTGAATACCTTTATCTTTTATTTCTCAAACTCAAAGTGCCTTTTTACATTCCTTTTTTTTGAATTTTTAAATTTAAGAGCGGTCTTCATAATTACGATGTTGTGGTCACTGTCTATATTTGCTTCTGAGTAGCTTCTACAGTCTTTTACTTGATTCCCAAACAGTTTGTCTAATAACAATCTAATCTATTTGATATCCTCCTATATCCGCTGGCATCTTCCTATATCCGCTGGCATCTTTTACATGTATCGTCTTCTAGCATGATGTTGAAATAATGCGTTTGTGATGGTTAAATTGTTTTTGTCGTAAAATTCCACCAACCTATTCCCCCTGTCGTTTCTCGAGCCTAAACCAAATAAACCTACTACCGCTCCTTCCCTACCCTCATCTACCACTGCATTAAAATCCCCTGTAATTATTAAATTTCTCGTCCTTTTGCATATCTTAGTATGTGTTCGATATCTTTGTAGATCGCCTCTACCTCTTCCTCACTGTAGCTAGAGGTGGGCATGTATACTTGTATTATTACTGTGTTTACTGGTTTAGATTCTAATCTAATTATGAGTACTCTATTTTTCTTTTGTAAGTTGTTTTCTACACAGTGCCCTATCTTTTTTCGCATAACTATCTCCACACCAAAATTTTCTTCCTCTGATCCCGTAAAAATTGCCATAAGGTTTCCACTCTAAAAATCCCCCACCTCTAGCCACCGAACTTTACTGATTCCCATATGTCTAGTGCTAAACTATCCATTTTAATTTTTAAGTTCTCTAGCTTACCTACTTGCTTCATACTTCTCACATTTTACGCACCGACTCGCAGAATGTTCCCGATTTTTTCTTTTAAGTTTTCCGATCACATCCTTTAAAGTAGTTTTCTTTTACGATTTTGATACCCTGATAATTTTTTTGGAGGCATTATAATAGCCCTTTTAGTCTGAAATTATAGTAATATTATGATTTCTTAGCATAAATTTAATTATTAATTTATATTATTTATTATGTGGATACCTACTTACCGAAATTTATGTAACGTAAAAATAATAAAAATTAATTAATTCTACAACGAATACCTACCAAAACTTTTTTTATACTTTACTTTAAAGTACGGCAAGTGTTGTTAATGCAAAGGTTACAGAAAGACAAAATTATTTAACCATTAAGGCGTATGACAGGCGCCAGTATCACTTTGACTATTCATAATTTTGTTGATATTTGTATATAGGTTCAGGTGGGGTAATTGTATTACCGGGGCAAATGTAATACTGTAACGTATAAATTTTCGGTAAAATTTGTCTATTAACCTTAGCGCGGTGTAACTGTTATTTTAGTTGTTATCCAACAACATTTACATAATTCATTCAGTCATTATTGCATATTTAATAATCAATAAACTCACAAAGCACATTTTAATCCTAATTACAAGTAAAATATACAAACTACATATTCCTTTTGATAACATTTATATATACAAACTTGTTAACGTGTTCCTACATCTTAAAGTATCTAAGATTTTAAAATTGTTTCGACGATTGGCGATCGTTGATCACTTTTTATTTCGTAGTTGAACTGAAAGGTGCTCCGTGTTGGAAATGTTCAACATGTGCAGGAAAACCAAGATTTCCTGACGACGACGTCGTAATAGACGAGCAGTCTGTTGAAGTTGTCCATGACAACTATAGTAATAATGTAGTGTACAAATCCCTTGGCGAACGGTTTGTATAAATAAATTAGTATGTGAAATTAATTATTTTATTATAGTGCAACTCTTAACGTACAACTTTTAATGTACAACTTTTAACGTATAACTTTGGACGTAAGGCTTTGATGCCGTGTAATTTTACAATTACGAAAAATGAAACTTTGATCCCGTACAACTTTAATACAGAAATAAGGATGGTCTTGTAATAATTTTAGAGGAGACTTTACTTTAATTTATAGAACCCGTTTAGCAGGCAAAGCTGTAGACTACTGTATTCCACATGTGGCCGATGTCGCTTGTAACCAGCATATTTTACTGATGCACAGGTCGATTCAAGGTTGCAGGTCATTGCCGCGGTCGGTAAGAATGTATTAGTTTATTACATAAGGCGGACGTTACAAAGTCCACTGCGTAAATTGTGCATGTAATATTATGCTTATGAAACTTGTTTTGCATTACGTGCTTTATGCAACTAATATCACTTGTATAAATGTTTTGTCAATTGAATTTTAAATCCCTTTGTTAAGTATAAAGCACAATGAGTACCATAACCTATATTTCTTATTAATAGCGTGTTCAACTTTTATATCATATCTCACCGATTGTACAAGTGTGGATATACCTCCTCAGTTATCTTGTTTTGACAAATTGAAATATTAATATGTTAAATTATAACACTTGAAAGCTATATCATGTAAATTGGAATTTAAAGTAATCTGATAATTGTTGATTTTTGCCAAACGTTTATTAAGCAATATTTAAACATTGTGAGTTCGCGTAGCGCTACAATGACTAATTTATAAAATATAAAATGTCAATAATTAAATTTCTCACTTACAAATCATTTTCATAAGAATTAAAATTTTTTAACAATGTTATTTATCAAGATGTTTTTTACTTTTCTTTAAAGAGAATACAGAATAAATTTATTGGACTTCAGTTCATTTTTCAATAATACTAAATTCTCCAAAAATTGGTACGGTGTTTACAAAGTAAACTTATCCGAAAAGGTATCAAAATAGTAGACACAATTGAAATTAATTTAAAAATACTATATTCATATTGATCCGTAAAATATATATATAGGGTGTCTATGTTGGTAGAAACTATGTTTCAGAGTCACCCCACTCAACATTAGATCTTTGAAGAAGACCAACAGATGTAAGTATGATATGTGTGACTATCAAACTTTGTATTCAAAGTGGTATATGGTAATATAGGTTTCCAAATTTTCCTTTAAGCAAATTCACTTAGTCATTTGCTTTATAAAAAATGTAGGTGGCGTCCTTTATTCTGTTTCTTTCAATTCAAATATACCCACTGACCCAGTCTCATGCGACCGTGGGCCAAAAAACCCAGTTAGCTCAATATCTTTAGAGTGTTCTTTTACTATAAGCCAATTTCCATCCAAACCTTACCCTGGGCTTAATACAAATACATAAGAATTCTCGATAGGTAATGTTAATCTACCACAATTGTTGTGGTATAGATTGATAGAAAAAAATATAGATAATAATACTTTCAATTTATTATTTTGTCTGTTGTGGAACATATTGCGCCATCCTTTGGGCATTGAGAACACGTCTTAAACTATTTTATAACCACCTGTAAAATATAGATTATTGATTATTTGTTGACAATAATAAATTAATTAGCATTGTAATCTTTATTTTGTGTTATTAAAGAAAATACAATTTGTTACTTGCTAAAAAAGTCGATGCCTCCTCATGAAAAATGATCAATTTTAATTTATAAAGTCTAAAAATAATTAATGTAAAAATATTTTATTTTTATACCGACGCCCCTCAAAATTTGGCGCCACGGGCAGACGCCCGGCTTGGCCATCCTTTTATCCGACCTTGCTACCGTTAAATGAACAAACATTCCAACGTGTGTATTACGCGGAATCATATTTTAAAATATACTTGCACAGTTGCTATATTTCGCTGAAGTAATGATCTCAAAAGTATTTGCACCTTATACAGATTATATACGACCAAGTGTACATTGCAATTCACGCCATTACGGCAGCTTGCTGAAATATAGTATATATTTCCTCTACATAGACGGTATATTATTGCGCCCTGATAGTTTTGCGAATTTCGACAATATCTAAAAGATCTGACTAGGTGGCAAATTGAATTCGCCATTCATAACAATACATTAAAAAATAAACAGAACGCCATTAATATGATCTTGAGAAATCTACCAGAACACTTCCAACAGTGCTTGAATTTACTGTCTGACATTGTGCTACAGTATATATATATATATATATATATATATATAAAGTAAAAAGGAATTATTGGCAAGTGACTCAAATTCAGCCACGATGGCATCCTGTCGACGCGTTTTGCCCTAATTGGGGCTCATCAGGACAAAAGTAGCAAAGTTTTAAAATTTAACACAGACACCTTATGGGAAGTACAGCATCACCTAGCTCACAATTTGTGTCTTCGTGTCGTTTCACCTGACATCGCAAGTTTTAACGACAGTCGACACGGAGGAGATCCGGCTCAACTGCCTTTTTCCATAGCCAAAAGTTATATTTAAGACTCATTAAACCAACTTTTCTCTTAAATATAACTTTTGGCTATGGAAAAGGCAGTTAGATCTCCGTGTCGACTGTTAAAACTGCGATGTCAGGTAACGAAACACATTGACTAAGTGTCTGTAACTTCCTATAAGTGCTGCTGATTCACTTAATCCTTACTGTTTATAACTATAAAACCTATATATATATATATATATATATATATATATATATATATATATATATATAATATATAATTATGGATGCAATAAAGGTAGCTGGATATATATATATATATATATATATATATATATATATATATATATATATATATATATATATATTTGCTGTGTTAATAAGGTTATTTAGGGTAGTTAGGACCAATACTATAACGCACTTCATATAAATTACATGAGGGCTCAGAAAACAAAAAAGTTTTTTGAAGAAAACAAGAAAGTAAATGACAACGCCCTGTATATAAACCATAATCATAATTAATTTAGGTAATGAAATATTTTAGAAGATTTATTTGAATAAACAAATTCGCAAGTCGCAAAACAACATGAACGGAAGCTGAAACGCGACACGCATAAATAACACATCATTATTATGCCAAGAATCCCAATTAAAACAAGCAGGTTCAAAAATACGTAAGATAGCAAACGCACATAATGTATTACATAAATTATATTAAATCTACGCGACTAGAAAGCAAAAATCAGCACCTAATATATTGGAAACAAAAACGGCTTGGTGATAAAATCAAAGTTCACTAAATTTATCGTACAAACAATGGTCTACGTGACCTAGAAATAAGAAAATCTAAGAGAATTAATGCAATTAGCTCGAAATCCTACGTGTCGAAATCAGCGTGCCAATTTTAATATACATCAAAATACGATAGAATTACCCAAAACCTGGTAAATAAGAATCACGTATAAAAGCGAACTCTGCGCTTGTCAATAGTTAGGCGATTCTTTTAAATACGACCGGATTTGTAAACAAATCAGTTCAACATGAATTAAGGCTTAGTCTACATCGCTTAAAAGAAAATATTTACGTGAAGTGATTTATTGTGAAGTAATAAATAGTACAATGGTGATTGTGAAAAATTAAAAAAGGTTTGTCGATTTAACTCTTTAAAAACGTAAGTAACTAAAAGTTGTTTTAATTTAAATTCTAATATTAACATTAATAAAAAGGACTCTAAATAATTACTGGATCCAATGAGAAATTCAACAAGCATTTAATTTAATTATTAATTACCAGGAAGTTTAACAAAGGACGCTAAAATAATTTAAAGCTATGCTAAAAAAAATGCAGACCATATCTAAAGCAGATCTCGATTCAACGTTGGGAGTATTAAATCACTAAGCTAAATACGGAAGCAGTTGGTACAGGGACTGATTTGAGCCTGAAACAACAGGTTAGCCAATCTGAATGTTTTAATATTTTTTTTGTAAATATTACGTTGTATATTTTTAATTTGAATAACTTAAAAATTACTTTCATGAAAACTTTATGTGAGGGTCAACAAAGATTGTTTTTTTTAATACACGTAAAATCACGTAAATTTTTAAAGAAGTCGAATGAACGTCTATTGGGCTTCATAAAATAATAATAAGTGATGTTTGCTGACTTTTGGTTAATTTTGGGAATGATAATTATTAAGTTTTATTCAATTAATAAAAGGAAGTTCTGTTTAGAGAATTCCTAAACTTTTCACACATTGTAAATATTTTTGAGAATATTATAATAATTGTGCTTAACGGTGTTTTGGTTTAAAGAAACAGGAAGTAAAGGTAGAAAGTAAATTTAAAGGCTTTGTTTGTCGTATTGTTGCAAGCTCCGTGCGTAATTAAAAACTGAGCTAGCCGACGTAATAAAATTATATATTAAAAATCAAAAATTGACAGTGAAATAACTATATTATACATATAAAAATAGAAAATGTTATTCCAGATGTCAGTTAGATATCCTCATATTGTAAGTTGTAATTAATGTTTAATTTATATCCCAGTGCTGTATTATTTATTTTAGAAGCCTTTCAAAAAGAACACAAAAATTTCCGAAAATTTAGGCATTTAATAAAGAGAATATTTTACCATCAGCAGACCTCAAGCTCATTATTTAAGAAAAATAATTATATATATATATATATATATATATATATATATATATTACTCATATTTAGACCAGGGTAAAAAATTAAATAATCACATCAAATAATTTTAATCACCGTGTAGAAGCTTTGGGAAAAGGTACGCGTTGTTAAATAAAAGCGTGAAGCATAAAAATTCATTCGTTTCATTAAACATAAGAGATTTAAATCATCTACAAGACGCTTGCTATAAAAAAGGAAGCAGTATTAAAAAGCTCTACATGTAATTTAATTATTCCTAGTAAAGAAACAAGAGAAATTACGTGCAAAATTTATATTAATTAACTCTATTTTAAGTAACCGGTATTAAACAAAATGTACAGATAATAATTAATATTTGATTAGGAGTCACTAAAAATTAAAGGGTATTAATTTTAATTGAAGTTAATTGAACCATTAGTAACATATAATATCTATAAAAACTTGAAAAAACCCAATAAAATGCAAATCGTAGAAGTGTTATTATGTTTGAACACCTGCGTATTTTTAAAAAGCTCATTCTGCGTAAATTTTGCAGATAATTAATGGTTACAGAGAATGTTGGAGAAACCGTCGCATAATAGTTACGAGAAATGCTAAAGGTGGGTTATTTCACAGTCCACATGGACTGAAATAATCGATAATAAAGAATATCAATTTGCACCAATAAGAACAGGGTAGATAGAGACAGATAATATGCGCAAGACCGAGACACATATAGTAAAAGGCGTGAGTGGAGCAACGTCATTGGGTTGCGATTGGGTGAAAATAAAAGGCAAAATTGAGAGGTAAAAATAACATTTCTGTATAAAATTCAATTAGTTATTTCCAGACTTTGCGAGCCGTGTCGAAATTTCTGAGATTTAACTGATGCGAGTGCAAATTTCGTAAAAATCGCATGCCGGGCTGCGGAATGGGAACCTAGCATGCGAAATTTTTTAGAATTGTCCGTTTTGGGGAACAGACCGACAGACAGGCTAACCGCTATATATACCGAGGTTAATATGAACAAGCTCTCTTAGATCTTCGACTTGATTCAATGCGTTAAACAGTGCTTTTTAGTTTTCCGGTTTTGATTAAATAATTTAAACAGTTTGCTCGTATATTTTGGGGATTTAAAAAACAGTTTGTTCTTTACGTGCCACAATGAATGTACTTAGTGCACTTAGAAAAGAAGATACAAGGTAATAAAGTTAGTATCACTGTATTAATTAGTCAAAATTTGCAACGACGAATGAATACACAAAAGTAGGCAGTTTTGGCGTATATTGGTGAAAGAAGCATGAATTTCTTTGCTATTTTTCGGGGGTGTTAATAATTAAATGGTTCATAAACATGACTGGATCCACAAAACAAGGTTCAGATATACACAGATGAGTTCCGGAAAAGCCCTGAAACAACTTTAGATGAATGGTGGTGGAGAAATTTTAAAAGCGTTGAGAATCAGAAGCCGTAAATATAACCCAGTTGGAATGGTGTGATTAACAAAAGGGACGAGGTACATTGAAGCTACGAGTGCAGTAACCTTCAGGTAAATTATACTATTTTGTTTGAACTTTGATGTTTTCGTGTGTGTTGAATAACTTTATAATTTATTTACTTAAAATGGACAGTAATGAAGTTGTACTAACAAATTTTTAATTTTAAGGTGAAATTTTCTTGTTTAAGTCGAAAGGAGTATTTAGTATTTATGTTCTTGATGAAAATTTGGGTATGTCTTTGAGCTCAAATAGACGAACCTGGTTAATTAACGTAAAGGGGTGGTAGATGCTCCCTTTGTACTCAGACTCAGGTCTGCATATATTGTTACATTAATTAGTAGGCATCCTACAAGGACTTTAATTTTGGATGCACATTAAAATGATAACAAACTTAAATCTTGAAATTTTCTGATACTGAAATTTATGCTGAATTTTTAATTTTGAAATTTTAATGTATTGTGAATATTGATGTAAATAGAGTTAACGTTGATGTTTGTGGTAGGAATGTGTTTGTTTTTTTTTTATGAATGAGGATGAAGGTTTATCTAGGGGAGCAGCCGAGGCGATGAACAGAAGAAAGTCGACGGACCAGTAAATTTAGGAGGTTTCACAGCATTACATGACGCCCAATTTGTGAGGCTCGAATCTAATACAGGGATACACAGCAATATATATATATATATATATATATATACATACATACATACAGGGTGTCCACGTTCTCCGTGAAAGTTCTATAACTTTTATGTTATTCAAGATATCAACTTCCGTTTTTTTTAAACGATAGCCACGGCGAGACTGCACAACTTAAAAATACTTTCACCTATATACAGGGTGCACCAATATGGATTGCAATCCAAAGTTATGTTTTTTAAATGAAATACCCTAGATTTGGTACCATATTCTAAAAGCTCTTTTGATGCTGATCAAAATCATACAGAGGTACTATAGGTCTCAATGGGCGGTTTGCTTTTTACGAGTCACTTTATGTCAAAATCATGTCAACTTTGAAAATTTGCAGAAGTTTTCGTATTGAACTTGGAGAGTTGATTCTTTCACGGGATAATTTTCCACATCTCGTATTATTATCTATAGCGCGATGTGCTTGTTTGTACTTTTTATTGTACAAGGTGAAGCAAAACGTAAAATGAACAAAAAGGTTATTTTTTTAAATGGTACCCGCCATATTGGATTTTGCCTTTGAATAGCGTTTTTGTAGAGCTTTCTATTGAAATATTATTTTTTTATAGGTTACATGAGAAAAAATTCTGAAAAATTGAGAAAACATGTTTTTTTATGCAATTTTAAAACTAGAGAAAACTAAGTAGGATACTAACATCAAATCTGACATATCTTGTCCATATTAATTATCTTAAAAATTTGCCGTTCAATTTGTGTATATATATATATATATATTATAATGTAAGGGAGCTACCAAAGGTTCTAAGGGTTGTTTAGTACGAGGTAGTGTATGCCCAAGTAAAATAATCCATGTATTTGCTCACATAATTTGAAAATGTATGTTTGCCGTATTTTTCATATGCTAAAGTACAATTCAAAATGGTAGTTGAAATATAAGTGCCAAAAGGTAAATTAAAATGACTAAATGACGTAGTAAGATGTACAGTGCTCAAGGGTTTAGACCGAGTTTGAATCTTATAGGCCATTGAAAGTACATTTGCCGTCCAAAAACCGGATGCGTCTATGGATGTTTACTATCAACCATGCATCCAGGTTCAAGTGTGATTTATTTGGCTTTTTAATTTATATAGAATCAACTTTTGGACAAGATTTGTAAGCTCAAAATTATTAGTTATAACAACGTCAAATGTGATTGAAGGACTGAAAATATTTAGGACCAATACTAGAATTTTATGTGAATTATGAAAATGTAAAAAGACATGAATTATGGTATGTGCGACACAAACGTTGTGTTTGGATATTATTGGACGATTTTAGTTATGTATTTTATGATTTAGTAGGCAAGAAATATTGTAATGGTCGCCTTGGAAAGAAAACAAAGGGAGATTATTCCGAAATTAATTTGTATAAAGACGTGTTTTCATAGAACTGTGCTAATTTGTGTAACGATGTTTTAAAAAAGTTAATAAAAGTGTTTGATTTTGAATAGTTTTGGATTGAGTAAAGAAGGGTATAGAGCAGCCGCGAAATATAAATAAGCAACGACGACGAAAATAAAAAGTGTAAAGATTGGTGATAGTGCGACGGTGAAGCGACAAATAATTGAATAGGTTTGGAACGATATTGGGAAAAGCGGAAGGAAAATCGAGTGGCTATACATAGGGACGAAGATCGATTTGGATAGAGATTAATAGGCAGCAGGACATCGAGAGGATATACAAAGGAACGGAGATTGATTTGGATATAGATTTGTAGCGGGGCATCAAGTAATTTGAAATAGGACGGCGATTAGATTTGGATTGAAGACGAAAAGGCGGACGGATTAATTGAAGAACACAAGGAGCGAAATTAGGAAAGCAACAATTGGGAGTGGAGGATTCAAAGCAGAAATTTAGGACAGAAGAATTAGCACAGGGGAAGTTACATAACCGGGTATTCAAAATTCTAAATTAGGGTTAATTATTTCAGATATTGGGAGCAGCTAAAATTAAGAACGACACCTGGAGGCGATACGAAAATTCTATCAGATAGTACAACCGTGTAAAGACGCATACGGCTACTAGGATCTTGAGCCAGCAGTTAGTGAGGCCGAGGACGAAGTATAATCCAGGTGAGTGCTGAAATATCTTAAAACGTCAAAAAAGTCATAAATTTGTGGTAGTAATTTAATTTGGCACAAGGCAACGTTGATCGTAGTAAAATTTTGGCATATACAAAAGTAGATTAAAAATTTAGTACTAAAACAAAAGAGTGTGCAGTTTGGTTGGGCATCGCACATCTACTTATAACAGAACTCACTATAAGTAGGTGAACACCCTGAGATTTAAGAGCTACAATAGTCGAGGCATTGTAATAAACAGTTAAATTAAAGAACCAACTAAACGTTGCAAGTACGGGGCGTGCATTAGGTGTGCACATTGCATAAAAGGCGCGACAAAAAGTGTAAACTAATTAAATTAAAAGAATTAAATTAAAGTAAAGTAAAGAAAGGGAGGGAGGGTAGAGATTATTAGATCAGTAAAATATATATATATATATATATATATATATATATATATATTACTGTGTAGGTTAAAGATCAACGTGTGTAAATAGTCCAAGAAGGTATTTTTATAACGACCCTGTAGATAGAAAAATAATAATTTATTTATTACGCTTCAAATCAATAGTTTGCATACTTTAGTATAAGACAAGACAGACGATTACATACAGAAGTTTTTAGTGTTAAATGACATATTTTTATGTAGCTTCAAAGTAATAATTTGTATACATTAATTTAATGCAAAGACAAGTAGGATCGATGACAAGGTTGACTATTGCATACAATCATGTATAATACTAAAACTTCGTGGTAGGTAAAAATCAATAATTTGTATACATTGACGTAAGACAAGTTTGACTATTTCAGGCAAACATGTGTAATATTAAAGCTTCGTGGTATATAAAAATTAATAATTGATGTAACGGATATTTGTTTAGTATCGTAAACTAAAAAGTACGTTCATTTAATTCGTAAAAGACTACAAAATGACATAACAAAAAGGTCGAGAAGTTCAGGGAGTAAAAGCTTTAAATAAATAAATATTTCTGTAAGAGCTAGAAGACGTTACGATAACATTACGAGGTATTGTACAACGGAAAGGCCAGGTTAACAAACAGTATGTTATTTTTAAAGCAAAAACAATAATTTTAAGGGACAGAGAATCGTTAGAAGGCAACTAAGAGAGATAGAGAATACATCAGTTGTTAAAAGGACAAACAGTTTTCAAGCGCTTGGCAGACAAGTATATTTTAAAAAACAAATAGATGAAACGAAGATGCAAGATGTTTATCGACGGTATCGATTTTCAAGGATCACATTTAACGAGGGAACGGTAAACGTAGACAGCAGGGCAATAGTGGGGCTCTATGAAAGTAGGAAAACAAGAGTGAGACAGAAAATAGTGGTTATGAACGCATAACTGCAAGTAGAATAGAGACGCGGGCACAGTAGACGTGTTTTCAGGTTGTTAGAGTAAATGGAGATGATTGATTTTCTGGGTACTAGTCGACAGTTGCAAATGGTAGATAGTTTTTCGTTGTAAAGACGTGGTGGAATGGGGGGAATTCTGAGTTTTAAAAGTTCGTTGTGTTTTGAGTGCAGGAATTTGGAGAATTGTTTGTGGCGGGTGCGATAGTTCAGCGAAGACAGTAGAAATACGTGACTAGAGAAGGAGTTTGATGATTATAAAAGCTCTTACCAGGAATGGAAGAGATCTCTTAATTTTCTGATTCGTTTCGAGTATACCAAGTAGCATCGAGAAAACATACTAATATAAAATTAAAAGCCGCGACATACTGCAGTCCGTCATATATTTTCACAAGTGTTATAAATGCACGAGTTGGTGCTAACAAGTTAAACGGGCTGAAAATAAATTATCATAACTAATTGTACGAGTAAAATAAGATGCTACTGAGATAAGCGAACCAAGAATTTCTTGAACGAGAGTGCTGGTGGCACGTTAAATTGAGACGGATGCAAAATTTGGATTTAGACGAATGGTAGTATAGAAAACATCCACTAATAACTGGGGGAACTGGATGAACGAGTTGAGATGGAGTTGCTTTCCATTTAAGAGTGAAAAATTGGAGGAAATCCAAGAACGTGTGTTTGGTGGAGGTCATCTAAGGAGGTGGAGCGTCCGAAGAATAAACCAGGTAACGAATTTTGTTTTATTGTTAAACTGTGATGCTGGTATTGTGTTATAAAACTATGTGTGATTAGAATTAAGTGGTGAAAATTTAATGAACTAAAATTTAATTTGATTACCGTATCTAAAAGACAATTTTCTATTATTATTTGAGTGGGTAAAAACAGTTATAATAATTTTTTATGTAAAAAGTAAACGGGTCTTTAGAGTAATTTGACCATGCAATATTTTATGCATATTAGGGAAAAAGATTTATACTTAGCTCACCATAGACCAAGAAAAGGTAAATTTAGGGTTTCACGATAGGCCCATCTACTTTGAAATAAAATTGTTGAAGTGTAATAACTCACAAACAATATATATTGAAGAAAAGGGCGAAATATTTTATTGTAAATATAAAAGTGTAGATATTGAGATTGTCTGAATTATCATTTATGTCATACGAATAAAAAGGTGTATGTTTGTCCAAGAATTTTATTTTATTTTTGTATTTTGTCGTGGGTAATATAAAGGTTTTGAAAGAATGTGTAGTTGGGGTAAGTATATCATAGGAGGTAGTGCACAGAACTAGCCGAGGAAGATTAGCTTGGGAAAGCAGTAAGGAGCAATTTGGTGGAGTTGGTTTGGAGTTCAGACAGGTTAGTAGAAATAGTGGAGCCAGAATTAGTCAGCTTAATCATACAAGAATAATGGCTTCCAACAGTAGGGCACTAAGTAATTGACTAGGTTAGCGAGAAAGCACAGAATTAATGGCGACTCGAACGTGAAGCACGATTTTCCATATAAAATTAAAATTTTATTCCACGAAACTGGCGAGCTGAGAGGAAGTTGAGTGAGTGAAAAATTTGTAGATATTTTTTCGAGTGTGTGGGTATTGTAAATATTTTGACTAGGTGTAAGTGTGAGTTAAACGTATGCAGAGGAAAGAGTGGCTAAGGAGTCAAGGGGTTGAGATAGGAAGTAGTAACGGTGCGTTATTTGAGAAAACACAAGAAATGGAGAAAGCAGGGGGAAGCAGGGATTAGTTGAAGACGGATTCAGGTGAACAAGGTAATCAACTAATCTTGAGGATGCTAGAGAGGATGAGTGAGGAATCGAATCAAAGATTTGAGAAGATGAGTGAGGAATCCAATAAGAAATTTGAAAAAATGAATGATACATTGAATGGAGTAAGGGATGACGCGAACCAAAGGTTTGAACTATTAAGTCAATTGCGAAACAGAATTTAGAGACGAATGACAGAAACATTAAGTAAAAAGATAGATAGATCTACCCAAGAATTTAATGAATTTAAGAACAGTTTAACAATAAAAATGGGGGAAGTTGAAATAAGGGTTGATAAAAACGAACGAAACATAAGTGGTTTGAATCGGGAAATGGGACAGTTAAAAACTGAGGTAAGAATCTTCTGTGAGGAAGAGATAAATGCAAGGATGACCGAGGTTACAAACTCGTGTAAAGATCAGTTAGGAATGGTTGAAAGAGAGGTAAGTAGCATTAGACAGAATGTATCAAGTTTGATGGGGGATGGTCCAAGATTTGTTTCAACTAACGTATTATTAGAACAACACATGAAATTTTACGGGGATAATAGAGTAAATCCTCAAATTTTTATTAACGGCGTTAGAAATTTGGTTGGAAATTGGTATGATGAGCACGGTTAAGTCGTTGTTAAAAGACCATGCTGAGGCCTGGTATAATTTAATTGGACAGGAAATAGATTCATATAGGGAGTTCGAAGACAAGTTTTTAAAGCACTATTGGAGCGATCACAAACAAGATCAGGTACGTGACGATTTAATTACGGGAAAATACTAGGGTGAATATGCTGGAAAGTAGGTATTTAGGGCCGGTCCTAATTCAAAACGCGACAGACGTATTTTCCATGTGTAAAATACGTCTGTCACGTTTTGAATTAGGATCGGCCCTATATAATTTCAATGTAAAATAGTTGTGAAAACATTTCAATGTAAAATAGTTGTGAAAACATGAATTCTTATATACTTTCAATGTAAAATACTTGTGGGCACGTTTTGAATTAGGATCGGCTTTATATTACTTTCAATGGAACATATTTCAAAACACACGTATGTTGAAACATGTAAGTGCAGAGAAAATGTGTGTAGTTGTTTTGAATTTGGTTTTCTAGCAAGACAGTATGACAGATGCAAAATATCGCATTCAAGTCAATTGTGTTTTAATTAAAGTGGATTCTGATTTATGTTTAGGGGCTGCAAATACACATGGGCCGGTTTCAATTCAAAATGAGTTCACTCTTGTGATAGGTCGAAAAGTGGGTTGGCAAAGTACGCAGATGGTGGTAATCTGCTATATAAGGAGATTACTCCTAATATTAATTTAATTAGTCAAAGAAAAGCAATATGGATTTTAATACTCTTAATAAAACCACATATCGCAAACCTTATGTAAATTCAAAAGATCTTGTAGTGAATAAGAGGTTTGAAGTTTTAAAAGTGGAAACAATCAAGACAAAATATGGAGAAAGAGTATTAGTGGAAACAGAAGAGTTCAAGAGTATATTGCCATTGAGATATTTTGAACACCTTCAAGCACATGGAGTGAAACAATTAAATGAAAGTATTGGCTCGAACAAACACGTATACATAACTAGTAAGGGATCGATCGGTCTAACTGTCAACATAGAATTTTCAGAATAATATGTCACTAATTTAAGAAATTAGTTTATTATTATAACACATCTAAGTCGATTGTATAAAGAATTATGTATTAAATTAAAGTGGGTTCTGATTTATGTGCGTTTTACTTTGAGTTTACTACCTTGTTTAGAGAAAGTCTTGTTTCAAAAGAGAAACTTTTATAAAATACTTTTTTATTTTACAAATTGTTGAATATTTTGATCTAACTATTTATAAATGAAAAAGTATTTATTAACTCCTGTTCTTCAAGTATCTGCTGCTCCCTCGCTGTTAGTTCCTCTCTTTTTTGCTTTATTATTTCTAGTTCTAAATCTATACGACGCAGTAGCTTCTCTCCACGCTTTTTAAATGCGTTAAGCAACTCTACTGTGTCATCTTCGTAGGATTTGTCATCTTCACAGCAAACAGCCATATTAGATTCTGTACATAACTTTTCATAGTCGACATGTTTTTGCCTGATCTGTGAGCATAACATAAAAGATTATTGTAGGTTCACCTTTTCTTTTGTATACTACCTGATGTTTCTGAGAGGATCAGAGTGTGTCAACGATTCTACGATAGCCTCAGAATTTCCAGAATGGTTTTTTGATCTAATGTAACTTTTAAATTAGTACTGTTTCAAAACACATGTATAAATGTGAAAAAGCACTTACCGTGATATATCTATTACGTCACTATCAAAAATAGCAGCAGTGTTGAATTGAGGCGAAGAACAACCAAAACTTCTTTAATCACGTCTTCGTTAGAATGTAATATAAATTGCTCTAGAACTTTTACGTTGGTACTATTACAATTTTGATTGATGACAAGTTACTCATTTTTAAAAGTTGCTAGTAATAGTAACTAATAATTATACAAGAGATCTGATTGAATACTGTTGGTAAAATCTGCGTGAAGTATTTATATTAAATAATAAACTGATCTGTTAGAAAAATTAAAATTTGCATCGTTTTCTGAAAAATTCAGCTCTGTAATCTATTCTAATGAACAAAACAGTATGTAAGCGAATATAATTATACCTCAGCAGAAATAATGAATTAGTTTGATTGTCTGAAAAAGAAATTGAAATGAATGCACATAATAAAACCCTAAATTAGATTAATTTCGTTTTAGATTACCGCTGACATAATTTATATGCAAATATAGGTAATTGTGTGTTTATGCGATTTTATGCTGTATAAGAAATTTTTTTAAAGGTACTGCTCTGCAGAAATAATGAATTAGATTCATTGACTTAAACAGAAATTGCAAGAAGGCGCATAATAAAACCTAAATTAGATTAATTTCGTTTTATATTACTGCTAGCATAATTTATATTCCATAAAAAATTAACAAAAATTGACTTTATATGCATATATAGGGATATAGTAATTTGTGCGGGTGTATGTTTACGCTAATCATGCTTGAATAAGAAAAATTCTTTAGTACTATCAACGTACTGGAAAATGTTTTTTCTTAATAACGGGTTTTTAAAAAAACCATGAGTGCGTGTAAATTATGATATTTTTCTTCAGATTAATTTTTCGTTTAAAAATAATGCAATGCAAATAAATCCCTTAAGTAGTAATATTTTATAGAATAAGTTTTAGATTACCGCTGACACAATTTACATGCATATATATAGGTAATTTGTGTGAAAATTCTTTAAAGGTACTGTTATATAATAAAACTGCAGAATGTTTTTTTTAATACTGGGTTTTTTAAAAACCATGAGTGCGTGTAAATTATTAAACAAGACGGTTTAATCTGAGACATTTTTTTTCAACTTTGCTTTGTTTTTATTTAAAAATATTTCAATGTAATCATAAAAAATAGCGCTGTAATGATAATGTATTTTCTGTACACATAATAAATCAAAGGTCGTATAAAAACATTTTTTGTAGTAAACGCATACGGAATAAAAATGATGTTGAATGCTAATTCTTTTTGCAGTTGCATTCAGTATGTAAATATTGGAAATGCTTGCATAGCGAATTGTTTGTCATAGTCACGTACTGAAGGCAACTCTGCAATTTTTTAGATCGCATGCACGATTCAAGCTTGAAAATCGCCTTGAATAAAAACGTAAATAAAGGCGATTTTTTTAACAATTGCATTCAAAGCAATTCGCTATGCAATTATTTTGATTTGTATGCTATTTCTTTTACAGTTGTTTTTGCTTACGCGTTTTCCGTAAACTCAGATGAATGAACCTTTTTGCAGTTGTTTTGCTTACGTCAGATGATATTTTGTATAAATAGTAAATAGAGAAATACGTATATTAAGTAGTGTATTTTGATTTTCTATAGAATCATGAATGCTGAAACCGTATCCGAGATTAGTAGCGCAATTTTGAGATTAACTGTAAAATGCGTTAATCTAATTAAATCAGTGAATGAAATAACGAAACACATTTTAATTATCAAAGCAAATATTAGTATATTGAAGCTTGCTATTAGAAATAAGGTATACGAAGACAATCAACAAGAAAATCCTAGTAGGCTGGAATCTAATTTGACATATCTTAAAAGCTACCTTGTACGATTGAGGCACTTGAAACGCTCTTTGGAATATCGTGGTAAAGGTGTTGATGCAACGCTTTCTAGAGGTCATACTCGAAAAAATTTGATTTGGCATGATGTACAATCATGTTTTGGAAGTCAAATAATTACGGGACTTTTTACCAATTTAAATTATAGAGATCCTCTAGTGTTCTTAGACAAGGCGTTCGCTAGTTTTAAACGCAAGATTGTTGCTTGCTTAAAAAAGTCAATGTTGAAAGTTAATGTAATATTTGCCGCTAACTTTGTTAAGCCTACAACTGGCGAAATAGATTTGAAAACGTTTCCTACTGCAAATCGTCACATCGATATAAATACCAATCTCAAGCTGTGGTATAAGGAGAACGTATTGAACAAGATTTCGAAGCGATTAGAAGAATTTAGCGAGAAAGATTCTGGTTGGGCAATCCAAGAAGTTTTACACTTGAAGGTAAATATAAACAATCATGATTCACTTAAAGGAGGGCGCTCAACGTTTGTACCGGTTCCGGACTTTATAAAAAAAAAAGCTGTGGTAAATGTAATAAATAACGATCAACATTGCATTCTTTGGAGCTTGGTTTCCGCTTTATATCCTGCTAAACAAAATAGTCAGAGAATATCTAGCTATCCACATTTTGATACAGTATTACGCTACAATTCAATTCAGTTTCCAATCGCATTAAAAAACATAAAAAAAATTGAGAAGCTTAACAATCTCGCAATTAACCTATATTGTATAGAAAATACTAAAATACTGCCATTTTGTTTAAGTGAAAATTTTAAAAAAATTGAACCTATTAATCTGTTAGTTTTAAATAATGATTCCTTACAATATTCTCGTCCGACAAATGCTAATGAGAATCACTTTCATTTTACTTGGATTAAGGATATGTCAAAGTTATTTGCAAAACAGTTGTCTTCACATGAACATAGAAAATTTTTTTGTTATAGATGTTTAAATAATTTTAGTACAGCAGCATTACTTAAGCGTCATTCGAATTATTGCGAAAAACAGAATACTTGCTCAATAAGATTACCCGAAGAATCCGAAAAGTATCTAACATTTAAACATTTCCACTATCAAGAAAAAGTATCATTTGTAGTTTATGCAGATCTCGAATGTATATTAGAACCATGCAATGAGTCGGAGGTAATACTAAACACAGTCTCTTACCAAAGGCATATACCCTTTAGTGTAGCGTATTATTTGAAATGCTCGTATGATAATAAATATTCCAAATTTCAATTGTATCGCGGAAAGGATTGTATAGAATGGTTTGTTGCTCAATTGAAACTGATTTCAGAAACGACTAATAAAATTTTCTGTAACCCAAAACCTATGAATCTTTTAAGAGAAGAACAAAAGTTAGCATTTAAATTTGCCCTTCACTGTCACATTTGCAATAAACCCTTTAGTATAGATGATATTAGAGTTCGCGATCACTGCCACTTTACAGATGAATTTCGAGGAGCGGCTCATCAAGATTGCAACATCAATTATCATAATTTTTATATGATACCGGTAGTTTTTCATAACTTATCAGGCTACGATTCGCATTTCATTATTAAAAAAATTGCGTTAGGGTTTTCAGGTTTGGTAAGAATTCTACCAATACATAAGGAAAAATACATATCTTTTACAAAATATGTAAATGGTACGAAAGTTAGTTTTAGATTTATCGATTCATTCAGGTTTATGGCATCTAGTATCGAAAAATTAGCTTCATACTTAGATGATAATAAAAAATCCATCACCAGGGAAAATTGTAACACCGATAATGAGTTTCAGTTACTTACGCGTAAAGGCATATTTCCCTATGATTACATTAACTCTTGGGATAGGCTCAATGAAACCGATTTACCCTGTAAAACAGCATTCTTTAATCGTTTGCGCAATGAAGAAATCTCAGATGAAGACTACAATCATGCTAAACACGTTTGGCAAACATTTAATATAAAAACACTAGGGGACTATTTAGACCTATATTTAAAAACAGATGTACTGCTCTTGACTGATATATTTGAAAACTTTAGAAAAACTTGTATGTTCACGTATAAGTTAGATCCGCTTCACTAATTTACGGCTCCTGGTTTAGCTCTAGATGCAATGTTAAAAACGACGAACGTTAAACTCGAGCTGCTTACTGATATTGAAAAAATAATGTTTTTAGAACGGGGAATTCGTGGCGGTGCTTCTCAATGTTCGAATAGATATGCTAAAGCAAATAACAAATATATGAATGCAGATTATGATCCAAATTTCGATTCTAAATATTTAATGTATTTTGATGTTAATAATTTATATGGGGCTGCAATGTCTGAATATCTTCCATATGGAGAATTTGAATTTTTAGATGGTACCAGTCCAGATATAGTACGTTTAGACATACTTAATATTCCCGAAGATTCTGATGTAGGATATATTTTTGAATGCGATTTACACTATCCAGTATCTTTACATGAAATTCACAGTGACTTACCTTTAGCGCCTGAACATATGATACCACCATTACCTTCTAATAAATCAAACTTAAAGAAATTACTTACAACTTTATATCCAAAACTCAACTATATTATTCACTACAAGAATTTTAAAATGTATTTAAGCTACGGTTTAAAACTGAAAAAGATTCATAAGGTTCTTCGGTTTAAACAAGCTCCTTGGTTAAAAGAATACATTGATTTGAATACGAAATTAAGACAACAGTCAAAAAACAGTTTCGATATATGCTTTTATAAAAATATGATAAATTCGGTTTATGGAAAGATGATGGAAAACGTACGGAAAAGGAAAGACGTGAAATTAGTGACCAAATGGGAAGGACGGTTTGGAGCTCGTAGCGAAGCCTAATTTTCATAGTTGCACTGTGTTAGACAAAGATCTAGTCTTAATAGAAATGAATAAATTAGAGGTTTACTTAAATAAACCCATTTATGTAGGTTTCTCTATTCTAGATATTTCAAAAACCTATTTATATGAATTTCACTATAGTTATATAAAATCGCAATTTGCTAACAAAGCAAAGCTGCTGTACACAGATACGGATAGTTTGATATACGAGTTTAGCGTTGAAGATATTTACTCTTATATCAAACAAGATATTCATAGATTTGATACTTCCGATTACGACCCTCATAACAAATATCATATTCCATTATCAAATAAAAAGTTCCCGGTATTATGAAAGATGAAAACAATGGTGACATCATGCTAGAGTTTGTAAGACTTAGATCTAAAATGTACACTTACAGAGTTCAGGATAGTATAATAAAAAAGTCAAAGGGATCTTCCTTAGCAAGTATTAAGCAAATTTCTTTTGACGATTATAAGAATGCTTTGTTTTATAAACAGACTGTACAGAAACAGCAATGTTTAATTAGATCAGTCAAACATGATGTCTGTACTATTAAACAAAACAAAATTGTTCTTAATCCAAGTGATGATAAAAGAATTCTTAGTACCTTAACCACTGATACTAAACCTTGGGGGTATAACTATACACACAGAAATGACTTGTAAAGCTTCAACCACTGGCTCAAATAAAGAATGCAATTTATTTTATCTAGATTAACATATAATATTTTTTAGTTATAAAACTTCAGTGTTATGTTTATACCTGCACAAGTACGCCGATTTTCGTTTTTGGATGTATCTAAAAATAGGATACCTTTCAATCTGCTCGAGTTTGAACTATATATTAGTATAAATGTATTGTAGAGAAAAATAGTAGTAGTAGTAGTAGTAGTAACCGTTCTGTTTAAAAAAAAATCCAGTTTGTTAATAATATACCAGTTAGTTTATTTGAGAAATGTATAACAAAACTTTTATTTAAAATTGTCAATGTTTATGGCTGTTTACTAAATCACTTAATAATTCAAACATGTAAAAGATATTGTAAAAACATGTAAAAATATTAATAAATAGACTGTGATTGCTAAATGATTTTTTTGTTTTTTTATAATTTGTAAAGGTACAGTAATAATAATAATAAAGTAATTATAATATTCTTATGCTGTTTGAGAGTGGATTGTATTTGACTATCTTATCATGAAGTATAAGGCAATGACAAGATGTATTTGGCAAAACGTTTCTGCTAGTTTCAAATTCTAATCTAATATCGACAGTACCAGATTTTAACGCTTCGTTTTGTCTAGAACAATCTATGACTACTAATGGTGCAATACTTCGTAAATCTTCAGGATTAAAAAGTGGCTCATTTTCCTTTTCGTAGTATGATTGCTGAAACTGAGCATACATCTCATATAACAACGCAGTCTGTTTATTCTCGAACCTCAAATTTAAGTTATCGTACGGGAAAATTTCTGAATTTAAATATAGTTTCATGTTGGTTAAATAGCAATGATCAAAACGACTGTAGTTGCTCATGTATCTATTTTTCGGTTGGTTTGGAAACCAACAATCACAAATCTTGGTTTTTCTAATTGTGTTGTTGTTTTAATGTTCCATGTATGACGTTGCGTTTCTTGTAGAAGTTGATATTCATGCAATTCCCATCCTCTAAACGGAATATGCAAATCCTGATTTTTATGCAACGCATTCTATTAAATTAATTCGTTGAGTATCATCAACGGCTACATGCGGCATTTTCCATAAAACTTTGTTTAAAACAACTTTTATTTCTTCATCGGGTGTAGGATTAATTATAGCATTAGTATCAAAACTAGAACGTAGTAAGACTAACTCATGACGGAGGTTTAAAATAATTTTTTTAAAATCTTCGCATAATCCGAGAACCATTGAAAGGTTTATTGCAACATTAAAATTCCCATTGGCATCAACTATTTGCGAATCATCCATAGGAAACCACCCAGCGTTTTGTAAATGTTTACTTTGATTGCTATTATATGAAACATATCCCTTCATTATAGACGTTAATCCAGGATTCCGAACACGATCTACAATGATACCACCAATCTCATATCTAATTTCATCAAAAAGCAGCAAAATTCCATTATTTACAAACTTTGCTGTCTGAGACGGCGTTCCAACTGTTCTAATTAATTTGCCTTCTATGTACAGCATGCTCTTCGATGGTAAGGTGTATACATCTTGTTGTTGTATAGGGATTCGAATTTCATCGTTATTGTTTAAAGATGTGTTAGCATGAGGTTGATGAGTATGTTTTTCAATATTAACAATTGCATTGTCGAAGTAAACTTTTTCACGCACGTTCAGTATTTCACTATTCATTCTACTTTTTAATTAAATGCAGTCCTAACGATTGTAGAAACTGCCGGTTTTGTGTTGTTAGCGGTCTTGAAACAATCAATCGAGTGTCGATTGCTTTGAAATTTCCAGCATTTATATCAATTCTTGACATGTTGCGTGCATTATACTTAATACCCATGGCTATTGCAGATTTTTTTTAAATGCAACCTTACAGTTAGCAATTCTCCTCTGAAATTAACTAAATTTCCATCTTGATCTAACACTTTAACTATTATTTCATTCATTATACGTGACCTGATTGGTAGATATATAATCGTAGGTGGACACTCCACAATTTTAAAACCTGCAGGTACTTGAGGAAAAAATTCGTGTATTACATGGGCTGGTTTACTATTTAAATAGGATCCACTTGCAATACACTTACAATCGATTAAAACTGCATTCACTTTACAAGTGTTGATCGCGAAGTCTGCTTAATGCGTGACAAATGCTAGAAATTTTCGCGGATTGAAACCAAGTAGAGAACCAATTGAATCCTTTTTGGTAAAATCCACATCTAGACTACATTTAATACTACATTTAAGTGTATTATTGTCAGCTATAATTTCTATATACACTGGCGTCTTTCTAGCGCTTCGTGATTGATCCATACGACCACGCCATCTTTTATCACCTAAAGCTTTTTGAAGATATTTATTAATTTCTCTAATCTCATAAGCACCCTCAGGTATTTCTATGAATTCTCCGTTAGATCCATAATAAAATTTATTATTTATTCCTTTTTCTATGTTTGGAATTGTGTTATAAGACTCAAAATTTGTTAATCCTAATACGTACTCCGAATCATTATCCAAGTTTATAGGCGGATTAAAATTGCTTTGTTAAAACTGAAGTGTTTCCCGTTAGAGTAAAAGTGTACGACATAACAACTTCGTACGCAGTTCTATGCACTACTTAGAAATTGTAAGCATAAGTGACCGCAAAACACAGTACCGTACGATTGTTCTTGGTTAATGTTATAAAGAATTTTACATTTACCCCCGCTATTCAAATAACTTATCAACTCTGTTGGCGGTCGCAGGTTTCCGTAGCTGTCATAGTAAATAGCGCTACTACCGTACTTTTTGTAAGAGGTCCAATGCGTGCCTAAACCTTCTATTCCATCTAAATTAATTATACCACATTCTTTTAAATTAACTTTTTTGGGAAGATTGTTTCTCATGAACACTCCACGGAAATATGGTACTTCTAATTGCTTAACAAACTCTATTAACTCTATATTGCTTAGTGCTCGATTAGGTAAAATCAAGTTGCGTTCCTTTGAGGTTTTGCAGGGGCTAAAAAAAGACCAAAACCTTTTTTATAAGGTTTGATGTACATGCCGTTTCCGACTGCAATGTCCTCCATTGCCTTGTTATGACGTTGTTTTTCCGCTAGTTGTTCCTTAGCTATTTTAGTATCTGAAACTGCTTTTGCAACAGCAGCTGCACCTCCAGTAAGGGTACCAAGAGCGCTTAGGCCTGCAAAAATTGGTATTAGTGGTAGAAAACCTCCTGTTTTAGGAATTGATATAATACGAGCTGATTTAATATGCTTCTTTTGTTTTGCTGTATTGGCGGCCTTAATTGCTATTTTGATCCATAATATTAGATCCTTTAGTCTTTTTTAAAGCTGTACGTGCTTGTTTGATAATACTTTTAATACCTAGCGTACTTCTTATTTTACGTTTCTTTATCAGTTTTCTTATTTTATTGATATTTTTTGTTCTCAGTGATGCACAGGCACCCATACCAAGTTTTACTTTAGCTTTCATTGCGGTAGCTACTCCAAATGCTGCTACTTTTTCACCTAAAGACGAGTCACCAGAATTTAGTCTTTCTGTAGCTAACTGAGCTAACTTCGAATCTGCTTGATGACGTTTAAATAGATCCTCTTCTTTGGTGTATGCAATATCGTGCTCCTTACAAGCCTCGTCTAACTTGTTTATTCCCTTGTCTCCCCGAGCTAACCGTTCGATTAGTTTTGTACCCGGACCGCAAAATTTGTAACCCGGAATATGCGCTTCAAATGGTAAATTGTTAATTACAGTATTTAATAGTCCGTTCCCAGTAGTTTTAGAATTATTATTATATGTAATCATTAGCGGACAACTATCCTCTCAAGCTGTGCAGTAAATAAATAAAATATTATGAATTAATGATTCTTTATATGCTCGCCGTTTCTTATATATATATATATATATATATATATATATATATATAATTCCACTTTTTTTTTACAAATCGAATTTAGTACTTGCAAACATGCGTGTTGTGAAACAATCAACACCTTTAACCATAAACAATAATGACATTGGCGTGCAATTCTTAGCTAAAAAGAAAAAACATAGCGTTCTTCTGCCTTCATCTATTCGATGTCTAGTTGTTGGACCACAAATTGCGGTAAAACCAACGTTATGATTGGGCTGATAGAACATCCTAATGGTTTAAAGTTTGAAAACGTATATGTTTATTCTAAATCACTTTATCAACCAAAGTATCAATACCTTGAAAGTCTACTGCAACCAATAAAAGGGATCAAATATTATACATTTTCCAGTTCTGATAATATTATATCACCATCTGATGCTCGAAATAATTCTATATTTGTTTTTGATGATGTAGCTTGCGATAAACAAGGTATCATTAGGGAATACTTTAGTATGGCTCGTCATAAACAAGTAGACAGTTTTTACCTTTGTCAAAGTTATACTCGTATACCTAAGCACTTACTACGTGATAATGCTAATCTTTTACTTTTATTTAAACAAGATGATTTAAACTTAAAACACATATATGACGATCACGTCAATACTGACATGAAGTATGATAAATTCCGTGAAATATGTGCTGCTTGTTGGCAAGACAAATACGGTTTCTTAGTTGTAGACAAAGATAGTGATCCAGATCAAGGAAGGTACCGAATAGGTTTTGATCACTTCATACATATTTAAACCTTGAGAGACGCAAGTATCGTTAGTATCGAAGAATTTTTTTTACTACAATAAACTTTTACGCAATGAACAAGGAGGCGATAAAACTTAGAAGAATTTTAATTAAGAAAAGAAACATTGTAAAAAACAAATTGCGTCAGTTAAAAGATAATGAAGTCGTCCAAGTGGAATCAATCTTACCCATAACATCACGATTAGAAACTATTGCTAATAAACTGGATGGGGAAAGTGTAGTAAAGAAAGAAAAATTTAAAGAAGAAGAAGCATAGCAGTGTAAAAAAAATTAAACCTAAATTGCTAGAAAGGAACGTTGACTATATTGATTCACCGGTTATTGCTCAGCATATACCAAATATAAAAAATGATGCCATAGAGGTAGATGATGATGTTGAGACTGAATACGAAGCAGAAATTAATCGAAATGCACAAGAAGCCCAGGAATATATTCAAAGCTTTGCCGATTCGCCTGGTATGACACATTATCTCGAACAGCTACATCCGCTACCTCGAGAATATATTTACAATATGTTTAAAGATGTTAAGAACGAAGTTGATCATAAATATGGTATTAGGTTTAACCCTGATTCAAATGGTCTTATGATAGGCAATTCGAATTTCGCGTTGGATGATGAAAATGTTCTAATAAATGATTTGAAACCTTGATTGAGTACAAGTTACATATGCTACATTACACGGTAGTAGCAACGTTTTACTCTAATACATTCCTCGACGGTGACAAGACATTCCTTATTTTCAACATTAAACATAATTATGAATTTCCTTATGAGGAAGCAGTCATTGAGAATATTAAAGGATACCCGCAAGACATTGAAATTCTTATAAACGAAAAAAGTTATGTAATTGCACAGTTACAAGGATTTTTGCTTAAACGTATGGATGTAATCAGCTTTCGTGACAGCGGTGCTATTATAAACAATACCACAATGTTTCTTGATTTTATATTAAAAGTTCCTTTCAAAGCAAGTGGAGCCCACGACATTCAAACATAGAAGTATTTCATTAATTGTATTTAATAAATCCTGATTAGAAAAAAGTATTATGATAGTTGCTCAATCAAAAGTGAAAGAGGATATAGTAAATGAACTTTATAAACCAGCAAGAATAAATATCAAGAGACGCAAAGTGATAGTAAAGGTTTAAATGACCTTCTTCAGACCGATTTGATTGAAATGCTACCATATTCGCAAACAAACAAAGGATTTAAATACATTTTAGTAGTTATTGATTGTTTCTCCAAATACGTATGGGCTGTACCACTTAAAAGTAAAACGGGTATTGATGTTACTGCTGCAATGAAAACAATTTTAAATAAATTTAAAAATCCGCCAAGAAATTTGCAGTCTGATTTTGGTAAAGAATATTATAACAAACACTTTCAATCCTTAATGCAGACATATGGCATAAACCATTATAGTGTTTTTTCTACAAAGAAAGCATGCATTGCGGAACGTGTAATTAGAACTTTAAAGGGAAAAATGTGGCGTTTGTTTAACCTGAACGGTTCTTACAATTCTTAAATCATCATTTACCCACATCAAACTTGCAACCAAAATACCAAAATATTCAATAAAAGACAGTGTGAGGATTAGTAAACACAGGAAGCATTTACGAAAGGTTACACGCCAAACTGGTCAAATGAAATTTTAAGATTAAAAGGTAAACGTAACCAATCCTACAACATATATATTAGAAGATCAAGATGAGAAAGAAATCAAAGGTGCATTTTATGAAACGGAGTTGCAAAAGGTTAAACATCCAGGAATTTACCTGGTAGAAAAAGTCCTAAGAAAGAGTGGAAATAAAGTATTTGTAAAATGGTTAGGCTTCTCTAAGGTACACAATAGCTGGATCAATAAAAATAATGTTTGCTAGAAGTTAATAAGGCTAACATTGTAAAATTATATTAAAATAAATAATACAGACAAAATCTTTCTATTGTTTTTTATTATTATTATAAAGGAATTTTGTAAGGCTAACATTGTAAAATTATATTAAAATAAATAATACAGACAAAATCTTTCTATTTTTTTTTTTTTATTATTAACAAGCCATTCTTTTAATAAAAAGGTATTTTGTTTTGCGCATTCCAAATTATTATTGCCGTGTCTACAACAATGGATGTTATATTTTAAACGATTGTTGATTTTTAACTCCGATAGCTTAGGACAACCTAGTGCAAGCATATCAGTTACAAAGTTTTGCATTATATATGTTTCAATCAATTTCTTCTTTTCTAGACCCTTCACAAATACTTCTTCACCGGGTCGGATAATTTGCTTCAAATAAAGCGCAATATATGATGACACCATTCCAGCCGTTGAAGATTCATCCCAAGAAATACCATGAATATTCCTTGTCACCCAGTCGTTATGTTTTATATGATCTTGACTCAAACAACTGGACTGCATTGGCAGTTTAAAAATTTGATGCCAAACATCACCTTTCAACAAGTCCAAAACCGCAATTTCTTTACACACAAACTCGTTTTTCTTGTAGTTGAATCCCTGAATATCAATTATATACATGTTTGTATGTAAATATATGCAGTAAACTTCTACTAATTAAATTAATATTAGGAGCAATCTCCTTATATAGCAGATTACCACCATCTGCGTACTTTGCCAACCCACTTTTCAACCTATCACAAGAGTGAACTCATTTTGAATTGAAACCGGCCCATGTGTATTTGCAGCCTCTAAACATAAATCAGAATCCACTTTAATTAAAACACAATTGACTTGAATGCGATATTTTGCATCTGTCATACTGTCTCGCTAGAAAACCAAATTCAAAACATCTACACACATTTTCTCTGCACTTACATTTTTCAACATACGTGTGTTTTGAAATATGTTCCATTGAAAGTAATATAAAGCCGATCCTAATTCAAAACGTTCCCACAAGTATTTTACATTTGAAAAGAATTCAGGTTTTCACATTTAACATTAAAAGTATATAACGCCGATCCTAATTCAAAACGGTGCACGTGTAGCTTCTCGCTAGAAAACCGAATTCAAAACAGCTACACACATTCTTCTCTGCACTTACATTTTTCAACATACGTGTGTTTTGAAATATCTTTCATTGAAAGTAATATAAAGCCGATCCTAATTCAAAACGTGCCCACAAGTATTTTACATTTGAAAAGAACTCAGGTTTTCACATTTTACATTAAAAGTATATAACGCCGATCCTAATTCAAAACGGTGCACGTGTAACTTCTCGCTAGAAAACCGAATTCAAAACAGCTACACACATTTTTTCTCTGCACTTACATTTTTCAACATACGTGTGTTTCATTGAAAGTAATATAAAGCCGATCCTAATTCAAAACGTGCCCACAAGTATTTTACATTTGAAAAGAATTCAGGTTTTCACATTTTACATTAAAAGTATATAACGCCGATCCTAATTCAAAACGGTGCACGTGTAACTTCTCGCTAGAAAACCGAATTCAAAACAGCTACACACATTCTTCTCTGCACTTACATTTTTCAACATACGTGTGTTTCATTGAAAGTAATATAAAGCCGATCCTAATTCAAAACGTGCCCACAAGTATTTTACATTTGAAAAGAATTCAGGTTTTCACATTTTACATTAAAAGTATATAACGCCGATCCTAATTCAAAACGGTGCACGTGTAACTTCTCGCTAGAAAACCGAATTCAAAACAGCTACACACATTCTTCTCTGCACTTACATTTTCAACATACGTGTGTTTCATTGAAAGTAATATAAAGCCGATCCTAATTCAAAACGTGCCCACAAGTATTTTACATTGAAAGTATATAAGAATTCATGTTTTCACAACTATTTTACATTGAAATGTTTTCACAACTATTTTACATTGAAATTATATAGGGCCGATCCTAATTCAAAACGTGACAGACGTATTTTACACATGGAAAATACGTCTGTCGCGTTTTGAATTAGGACCGGCCCTAAATACCTACTCTGGAAGTAGGGAACAGTATGCTATTCGCAAGTACAGCATAGCAAAGCAGTCGAGTCCACCTTTGACGAACCGACAAATTATTAAGTATCTTTTGCGACACTTCGAAGTTGAGGTTAGGCAACATGTAGCGTTGCAAAATATTGTAGATAAAGAAATGTTTTTAGAGTACCTGCAGAAGTATGATGATGTGAGCACCGGAATAGCTTCGTGAAAATAGGGAAAGGAACGTTAGATTTGAAAATAGGGGAGATAATTTTCAAAGACGGGAGACGAATTTTAATAGAAATTCAGGTCAGAACTGGGAATCAAGGAGGGCATTTTTTAGGAGTAACAGTACGAGTAGAGGACCGACGCAGCGACCTACAGTTCAAAGACAAAATAGTTCACCGGACATGGGTAGGATGCAGACGGCGACACCAGGTAAGAACAATAAGAGAACTAGTAGGGTAGAAACGACGCCACGGACGTATGCCGAAGTTGTAGGACAACAGGGATCTGGCAGGGAAACTCGACAGAGACAGGATTTTTAGACGGTGACAAATCACTAGACGTAATTGTGTATAAATATGAACATCCAAGAGAATTTTTAAAAATTGATGAGAAAGTTGAACCGGTAAAAAAAGGAAAAATTCTGTTTGCCAATTATAGATCTGAAAATTTCTGATCATAATTTAGAATCGTTGGTTGATTCTGCAGCAGAGGCGAGTTTAATATCGAAGGAATTCGTCAACGAAATTAGAAAAAAGGTGTGTAGGATTATGCCAATAAAAAGAAACCATTTGGTAGCGCCGAATAAAAAGCGTTTGGCTGTGGTAAATAGCGTTGTAGTATTAAGATTGGAGTGAGGTTCAGTTAACTGTGAGCAGGAATTTATAATTGTACCTGGATTGAAATTTAAGGAAATATTAGGTGTTGATTGTATGGTGAAATTAGGAGTAGTAATCGATATGGAGAGGAAGGTTTTTAGAATTAGGGATAGGATATTGCCCTGGAAGGCAAGGTATGAAGTCACAGAGGATGACACGGGTTTGTGCATTAATGTTATGGGATTAGAGGATGAAGAGGTGAAAGAGATCGACACAATTAAATGTCCAGGGGAAAAATTAAAAGAGGTACAGGCGTTATTGAATAAACATTCAGAATTAGTAGGTGTAGAAACAAGCACAGTGTTAGGATATGCGCAGGGTTTAGAAGTAAGCATAACAAAGCTAAGTGGCAAGAATATTTTTAGAAAATTAGAGTACAAAAAGTTTTATGGGTTAATTCCAAAGCACAAAGCGTCTGGAAGATATTAGGAATTCTCCATAGAGGGAGAAATTAAAAATAATAAGTAGTATCGTTTGATTTGTCCACATCAGAGGTAGAAATAATGAAGGAAAAACAGACAAGTATAGGGACAGAGGAAGGAATATGTAAGAATCAGGATAGGGAGGATAGTTTTATTTTCTGCAAAGCAATAGGGACAATGAGTATAGAAATAGAAGAAAGAAAGACAAGGATACAATTTATCAAAATTGTAAGAAGAAGATAGTAGATAAATAGAAATGTGAATAGATAAATGTGAATAAATAAATTAGGTAGATGTAGGTTAAACAGATAAAGATACGTGTAGATAGTTAGAGTTATAGATGGAGATAGAAATAGATAGAGTTAGGTGTTAATAGATAGAAATAAATAGTGATAAATGTAAATAGATAGGTGTAGATAGATAGAAATAAATTAAGTAAATAGAGATAAGGGAAGATTGATATAGATAACTAGAAATAGGTAGAAATAGGTTAAATAAATAGTGATAGGTTGGATAGATAAGTATAGGTAGGGATAGCTAATTAGATAGAGGGATGTAAATATTATGTAGGGATAAAAGTCGGTATAATGCTTCGTATTTGAATCCAAAATAAGCCGAATAGTTGTTTAAATATGTAAACAAATAGGGGGAATATACTGTGTAGGTTGAAGATCAACGTGTGTAAATAAGCCAAAAAGGTATTTTTATAACAACTTTGTAGATAAAAGAATGATAATTTATTTATTACGCTTCAAATCAATAGTTAGCATACTTTAGTACAAGACAAGACAGACGAATACATACAGAAATTTTTAGTGTTAAATGACATATTTTTATGTAGTTTCAAAGTAATAATTTGTATACATTAATTTAATGCAAAAACAAGTGGGATCGATGACAAGGTTGACTATTGCATACAACCATGTATAATACTATAGCTTCGCGGTAGGTACAAATTAATAATTTGTATACATTAACGTAAGACAAGGTTGACTATTGCAGGCAAACATATGTAATATTAAAGCTTCGTGGTATATAAAAATCAATAATTGATGCAACGGATATTTGTTTAGTATCGTAAACTAAAAAGTACGTTCATTTAATTCGTAAAAAACTACTAAATGACATAACAAAGCAGTTGAGGAGTTCAGGGAGTAAAAGCTCCAAGTAAATAAATATTTTTTTGAAAGCTAGAAGACGAAACGATAACATTTTGAGGTATTGTACAACGGAAAGGCCAGGTTAACAAACATTGTTATTTTTGAAGCAAATATCAATAATTTAATGGGACAGATAATCGTTAGACGGCAACTAAGAAAGATAGACAATACATCAGCTAGTAAAAGGGCAAGTAGTTTTCAAATGCGTGACAGACAAGCATATTTTAATAACAACAAATGGGCGAAACAAAGATGCAAGATGTTTATCGACGGTATCGATTTTCAAGGCGCACATTTAGCGAGAGAACAGTAAACGTAGACAGCAGGGAAATAGTGGAGCTTTATGAAAGTAGAAAAACAAGTGTGAGACAGAAAATAGTGGTTATGAACGCATGACTGCAAGGAGAATACAGACGCGGGTACAATGGGCGTGTTTGCAGGTTGTTAGAGTAAATGGAGAGGAATGGTTTTTTGGGTATTCGTCGACGGTTGCAACTGGTAGATAGTTTTTCGTGGTAAAGCCGTGGTGGAACGGGAGAAATTCTGAGATTTAAAAGTTTATTGTGTTTTGAGTACAGAAATTTGGAAAATTGGTTATGGCGGGTGCGATAGTTCAGCGAAGACAGTGGAAATACGTGAATAGAGAAAGGGTTTGATGATTATAAAAGTTCTTGCCAGGGATGGAAGAGATTTCTTAATTTTTTGATTCGCTTCGAGTACACTAAGTAGCATCGAGAAGACATCCTAATTTCAAATAAAAAGTCGCAACATAGTGCAGTACGCCGTATATTTTTACAAGTGTTATAAATGCACGAGTTGGTGCTAAGAAGTTACACAGGCTGAAAATAAATTATTATAAATAATTGTAAGAGTAAAATAGAATGCTACTGAGATAAGCAAACCAAGTATTTCTTGAACGAGAGTGCTGGTGGCACGTTGAATTGAGACGGATGCAAAATTTGGATTTGGACGAATGGTAGTATAGAAAATATCCACTAAAACTAGGAGAACTAGATGAACGAGTTGAGATGGAGTTGCTGTCCATTTAGGAGTGAGAAATTAGAGGAAATCCAAGAACATGAGTTTGGTGGAGGTCATTTAAGGAGGTGGAGCGTCCGAAGAACACGCCAGGTAACGAATTTTGTTTTATTGTTAAACTGTGGTGCTGGTATTGTGTTATAAAACTATGTGTGATTCTAATTAGGTGGTGAAAATTTAACGAACTAAAATTTAATTTGATTACCGTATATAAAAGACAATTTTCTATTATTATTTGAGTGGGTAGAAACAGCAATAATAATTTTTTATGTAAAGAGTAAACGGGTCTTTAGAGTAGTTTGACCATGCAATATTTTATGCATATCAGGGAAAAAGGTTTATACTGAGTTCACCATAGACCAAGAAAAGGTAAATTTAGGGTTTCAAGATAGGCCTATCTACTTTAAAACACCATTGTTGAAGTGTAATAACTCACAAACAATTTAAATTGAAGAAAAATGTGAATTGTTTTATTGTAAATATAAAAGTGTAAATATGGAGATATATAAAACGATTCCAAAAAAAGTTTCTTGTAGTAGTTGCTTTCTATATGCAAGATCTTCGTACTATTAAAATTCACTACGTGTTTAGTGTTGTACAATTGCGATGACAAAGCACTTGTTCAATATACATCAACAACTTGATCCTATTAACAGCAAATTGGATATAAATAACGTAAACGTTGTGCATTCGGGTCTTTATAGGTTAAATATCTATCTCTTTCGCAAATAGGTAAAGCTTTTAGTACATGGGGATGTTGTGTGGACGTCAGTGTACTTTGTCCTTGAGTTAATGTTCAGTCTAATTATATAGAGATACACCTTCCTCAATTTTGTTTTGCCGTGGTCACCATATATATGACTTTCTCTTTGCGAACTTGTATTATTTTAGACATAGTGTTAGTGCTTTTTGTATTAGGTTTAAATTTACCTGTTTTTTAAATTTTATTGCAGTTATTTTATTTATTTTGCAAACTTTTAATTGTGTTAATGTAATAAAAATTTTTTTTATTAATTTTACTGCTTGTTATGGAATCACTTTTAGATTAGTGAATGTGAATCCTGTTACGTCACGGTAAATATATAAGTCGAATAGCTACACTGTTTTAAGTTGGTATGCTAACATTTGTTAAATTCTAGTCTTTGAAGAAGGCATAATTGTTCATGCCGGAACGTCGAATATTATTACAAATTGACGTTATGGTTTTTATTTGTACGAATGAGAGTATCCCAAGATTCTATACAAGTTTATTTTATTACCTACGTCCGTTCGAAAAATTATAAGAATTATATATATATATATATATATATATATATATATATATATATTGTTGTGTTTAACCTGGAAAGAAGCCCCAATGTTGAGCGCCATATTTATTGCTGTAGAATCTCTGAAAGCGGCTCGCTAATTTGTGCTCTTTACTTTGGGCTGTCATAAAAATTGCTGTGGATCCTCTCTGTGTATAGTGTGCCACTTACCTTTGGAAGTGCCCCTCTTATGAATTTCTACTTACTCTAGCTAAACTCAAAAAAAACTCCTCGAATCTTTACCTAAATAAAACAATTTATGCTAATCTTCCACGGCTACTTATTCTCTCCACACCTTTATATTAAAAAAATAAAAAATTCAAAATAAAACCTTTCAACATAAACATACACCCTTTTATTCATATGACATAAATTTTGCTTCACACAATCTCAATATTTACAATTTATTTACAGTAAAACATTTTACACTTTAATTCAATCTAAAACTCTTGTGACTCTTATGTTCCTCTATACTTCAACATTTCATTTAGAAGTAGATGGGCCTATCCTGAAACCCTAAATTTATTTTTCCCAGGTCTATGATGAGCTCAGTATAAACTTTTTATTCTGTATACATAAAACACTGCTTTCTGTCTATAGTGTGCCACTTGCCTTTGGAAATGCCCCTCTTATAAATTTCTACTTACCCTAGCTAAACTGAAAACTAAACTCCTCGAATCTTTACCTAAATAAAACAATTTATGCTTCCCAAGCTAATCTTCCACGGCTATTCATTCTCTCTACACCTTTATATTAAAAAAATAGAAAATTTAAAACAAAATTTTTCGACAAAAACATACACCCTTTTATTCATATGACATAAATTCTGCTTTACAAAATCTCAATATTTACAATTTATTTACAGTAAAACATTTCACACTTTAGTTCAATCTAAAAGTCTTGTGACTTTTATGTTCCTCTATACTTTAACATTTCAAATGTATCTTTAATTATTCATACTAGCGCTATTACCTAATATCTATCTACACCTATCTCTATTTAAATCTGACTCTTTTCTTGATCCTCCATGTCCTTCTTCTTACAATTTTAGTAAACTGTATCCTTGTCTTTTCTCCTTCTATTTCTATACTCATTATCCTTATTGCTTCACAGAAAATAAAACTATCCTCACTGTCCTTATTCTTAAATATTTCCTCCTCTGTCCCTATACTTGTCTGTTCTTCATTCATTGTTACTACCTCTGATGTGGACAAACCAAAAGATACTACCTTATTATTAACTTTTCCCTCTATGGAGAATCTCTCATATTTTGCAAACTCTTTGTGTATTAAAATTGACTTATAAAACTTCCGTAACTCCAATTTCCTAAAAATATCCTTGCCACTTAGCTTTGTTATGCCTCCTTCTAAAACATGCTCATATCCTAACGCTGTCTCGCCTCTACACCTACTACTTCCGAATGTTTTTTCACTAACTCTTGTACCTCTTCCAATTTTCCTCTTGGACTTTTAATTGTGTCGATTTCTTTCACCTCTTCATTCTCTAATCCCATAACATTGATACACAGACCCGTGTCATCCTCTGTGACTTCATAACTTGTCTTCCAGGGCAATATCCTATCCCTAATTCTAACCATCTTCCTCTCTATATCTACTACTACACCTAACTTCACCATACAATCAACACCTAATATCCCCCTAAATTTCAATCCAGGTACAATTATAAATTCCTGCTCACAGCTAACTAATCCTAACTCTAATCTTAATTCCACAACGCTATTCACCACAGCAAATCGCTTTTTATTCGGCGCTACCAAATGACTTATTTTTATTGGCATAATTTAATCACACATCTTTTCCTTAATTTCGCTGACGAATTCCTCCGATATCAAACTCGCCTCTGCGCCAGAATCGAGCAATGATCCTAAATTATAATCACAAATTTTCACATCTATAATTGGCAAACAAAAATTTTTCTTTATTTCTGGTTCAATTTCTTCATCAATTTTTAAAAATTCCCTTAGATGTTTATATTTATACACATTTTTGTCTAGTGATTTTTCATTGTGTAAAAATCCCGTCCTTGTCGATTTTCTCTACTAGGTCCTGGCTGTCCTCCTACTACTTCCGCATACGTTCTCGTCGTCGTCTCCATCCTACTACTCCTCTCATTATCTCTACCTGCTGTCGTCGTCTGCGTCCTTTCTATGTCCGGTAAGCTATTTTGTCTTTGAAATCTAGGTCTTTGTGTCTGTTCTCTGTTCAAACTGTTGCTCCGGAAAAATGTCTTCCTAGGTTCCCAATTACGTCCCGAATTTCTATTAAAATTAGTCCCCCGTGTCTGATAATTATTCCTCCTATTTTCGAATCTAACTACGTTAATATTTTTGTCCCTATTTTCACGAGGTCGTCCGGTGCTCACATCGTCATACCTCTGCAGGTATTGTAAAAAATTTCCCTCTAAACAATATTCTGCATCGCTACATGTTGCTTAACCTTAACTTCGAAATGTTGTGAAAGATATTTAATTATTTGTCTGTCCGTCAAAGGTGGACTCAACTGCTTAGCTATGCTGTATTTGCGTATAGCATACTGTTCCCTACCTCCAGCGTATTTACCTTTGTATTTTCCTGTGATTAAATCGTCACGTACCTGATCATCTTGTTTGTGATCGCTTCAATAATGTTTTAAAAACTTATCCTCAAACTCACTATATGAATCTATTTCCTGTCCAATTAAATTGTACCAGGCCTCAGCATGGTCTTTTAGCAACGCATTAATTGTATTCAATTTTGTCTGTTCATCATACAAATTTCCAACTAAATTTCAGACGCTATTTATAAAAATTTGAGGGTTTACCCTATTATCCCCGTAGAATTTCATTTGTTGATCTAATGATACGTTACTTGGAAAAAATCTGGGACCATTCCCCATCAAACTCGACACATTTTGTATAATGCCACTCACCTTTCTTTCAACCCTACCTAATTGATCTCTACACGAATCAGTTACCTCGGTCATTTTGCATTTATCTCTTCCTCACAGAAGATTCTTAACTCAGTCTTTAACTGTCCCATTTCATGACTCAAACCTCTTATATCCCTTTCATTCTTATCGACCCTTGTTTCAATTTCCTCCATTTTTATTGTCAAACCGTTTTTAAATTTATTAAGCTTTTGGGTCGATCTGTCTATCTTTTTACTTAAGGTTTCTGTCATCTGTTCTAAATTCCGTTTCGCTTCTTGACTCATCTGCTCGAATCTTTGAGTCGAGTTTTGACTCATTTTCACAAATCTTTGTTTTGCGTCTTCCCTTACTCCACTCAGTGTCTCATTCATCCTTTCTAACATCCTCATAATTAGTTCATTTTCTTGTTCACCTGATTCCATCCTCGGCTGATCCCTGCTTCCTCCTGCTTTCTCCATTTCTCGTGTTTTCTGAAATAACGCACTATTACTGCTTCCTATCCCAACCCCTTGACTCCTTAGCCACTCTTTCTTCTGCATACGTTTACTCACACTGAAAATATTTACAAAAATTCACTGCACTCAACTCTTTTTCAGCTCGCCAGTTTCTGGAATAAAATTTTAATTTTATCTGGAAAATTATGCCCATCACGTTCGGCTCGCCATATTAATTGTTATGTTTAGCCTGTAAAGAAGCCCTAAAAATTGAGCTCCAATGATAGGCGTCATATTTATTGCTGTAGAACCTCTGGAATCGGCTCGCTAATTCGTGACCTTTACTTTGGGCTGTCATATAAATTGCTGTGGGTCCTTTCTGTCTATAGTGTGCCACTTGCCTTTGGAAGTGCCCCTCTTATGAATTTCTACTTACTCTAGCTAAACTAAAAACCAAACTCCTCGAATCTTTACCTAAATAAAACAATTTATGCTTCCCCAAGCTAATCTTCCACGGCTATTCATTCTCTCCACATCTTTATATTAAAAAAATAGAAAGTTTAAAACAAAATTTTTCGACAAAAACATACACTCTTTTATTCATATGACATAAATTCTGCTTCACATAATCTCAATATTTACAATTAATTTACAGTAAAACATTTCACACTTTAGTTTAATCTAAAAGTCTTGTGACTTTTATGTTCTTCTATACTTCAACATTTCAGTTAGAAGTAGATGAGCCAATTCTGAAACCTTAAATTTACTTTTTCCGGGTCTATGATGAGCTCAGTATAAATCCTTTTTATTCTGTATGCATAAAACACTGCACTATCAAACTACACAAGAGACCCGTTTACCCCTGACATCAAATAAAAATAATATTCATGTATTTACACCCTTAGATTTAAAATAGAAAAGTGTTCTTCCATATGCAGTTAAATTAATTTTTAGTTCATAAAAATTTTCACTAAGTAAACTTAAATCACTCATAGTTTTTATAATTCAATACCAGCACAACAGTTCAATAAAAAAAATTCGTTGCTTGGAGTGTTCTTCGGAATCACCACCTCTGTAGGTGACGTCCACCAAGCTCACGTTGCTGGACTACCCCAATGTCTGCTTTCTAACTAGGACAACCATTCCATCTCGACTCATTTATCCAATTTTCCCAACGATTTGTGAAAGCCTTCTATACAGCTACTTATCCAGAGTCCAAACTCTACTTAACGTCCAACCAGCACTCTCGTTCAAGATGTAATTCATTCGCTTACCTCAGTAACATTCAGCATTACGCGTTATAATCATTTATACAAATATGTTCAGCTCGTTTACTTCAATTACACCTACTTGTGCATTTATAACACTGAAAAATGCATACGGCAGATTGCACTATCCTGGTTTTTAAGCTAGGATGCCTTCTCAACAGTACTCAATGTAAGCGAAGTAAATCAGAAAATAAGCGAAAAATAAGAGAGCTTTACCACCTCCGGCAAGGTTTATATAAGCTTAAAACCTCTCTCTGTGACGTATTTTCACTTAGCTTTCCTTAAATTGTAGCAACCTCCACACCGTTCCACAAAATTCTCCTATCCAAACAACATAACGAACTTTCAAAACTAGGAATTTCACCACTCCAACTACACTTTCTTCGAAAAACTAATTAAACTGGTCAACCGACCGTGTTTTCCATGTAAACTGTCCCTTTTCTATTTCTTCTAACGAATCCTAAACACACTTCTTATGTCCGCGTCTATGTTCTTATTGCACTCATGCTCTAATAATCATCTTGCCTTGTCTCTGTCTTGTCTTCTTACTTACAAAGTCGACGTTATTTCCACTCTACCGCTATCTTTATCCACCGCATATTTTCCATCTTTCTTATAAGCCCCACTATTGCTCTCTCGTCTACGGTTAATGTTGCCTTCCTACACGTGCGCCTTGAAAACTCAATATCGTTCACAAACAAGTTGCATCTCCGTCCCGCTATTTATTTTTAAACTATTCTCTTTTGTCATGCTCTTGAAACTGTTTGTCATATAGCCACCTGCTATCTTTCATCTTTCTTTGTTATGTATTAGATATAGTCTGTCTCAGGATTATATCGATTTGTTTTGAACTAGACAAGCGCTGTTGTTAGCCTTAAGTCGTCCGTTAGTACAAACTACGAAGAATTGTTTTCAACGTAAACTAGCTTTTTCATAAATGTTTATCTACCCTAATCGTCTGTTCTATGAAATCCTTGACTGTTTTGAACTTGTTTTCGATATTCAAGCTTGTAGCATTCTACGAAAGCTTTTAACATATGCTATATTAAATAAACGTACCTTGCATAAATTATTGATTTTTCTACTGCAAAGCTTTGATATTATCAATTAATGTACACGATTTTTAACCTTGTCGTCAATCTTAATTGTTGTTCTTGTCTTATATGAACGTCTACTAATTAAACACACTATAAATTGTAATTTAACCCCAATCCAATTGTTGAAACTTTTAAATAACTAAATGATTGATTTTTATTTACAGGGTGTCTATGAATAAATAATTGCTTGCCCTATTAATCTTTCTACATATTTAAAGATTTGCCCAAAATAAGAATTACCTACAAAACAGTACTCACTATTAAGAATATATTTTCTAAAATAAAAGATCGCACTCTACAATTCCAGGAATCAGGTTTGGTCTATGAAGTGCCCTGTCTCGATTGTCAAAGCCCTTATGTTGGACAAACGTCTAGATGGCTTTCAGCCAGACTACTTCACATAGAAGTGACTGTAAAAGAGGAATTAAATCTTGCGCTTTTTCTTCTCACGTAATTGAGACAGGACATTCAATGGATTACGCTAATACCAAAATTGTTTTTAGAGAAAAGCATTATCGTAAACGATTATTTTTGGAAATGGTTGCTATAACGTTAAAAACAAATTCTTTAAACAAGAAAACGGATACTCAAAATTTAAGTAACATTTATGCTTATTTATTATCCCTCAGTAGTAAAGCACAGCCTTTAATTTCGATATTCCAGGATTTGGCACGATTCTCTTTATAGTTTTACATAGTGAAATAGAAAGTACTAACTCAGGTAATTTTAAAAAAAAAATTTATTTTTTTACCACTTCTCTCTTTAATTTACAACACTTTAGTCTAGTCAACTTGTATACCTACTATTATAGTTTAGTCAACTTTTACACCTTTAATTATACTACATTAGTTTAAACAACTAAATGAGGTTATGTAGACGTCTGTCACTTTTGACATGTTTATTCTTAATCTTTAATGAAGTAATGCCTAACTTCCATAGTTTTATGTATTTATAAACTTATATAAACGTAAGTAGTATTAAGTAGCAGCACACATTTATTTTCATATGCATTTATTAGATTCCTGAAGAAGATAATAAATTTATCGAAAACTCGAATGATTAAAAGAGTGTTTAATTAATTTGACAAGTTGTAACATTATTTTGTAATGTTAACGAATAAACAAATCAATTAATTAAAAATTCAATAACTTGCATAAACTATAGACAAAAATTCCCACAATAAATTACCTCATTTTAGTTAGGCTCCTTTATAATAAAAGACTAGCTTTACAAATAGCTTCAGGCTACTAAATTCCAGCGGCAGGTCATTATTTAAAGCTCTAGACCCTCGTAAATCAAATACAATAAAGCTCTTAAAGTTAGGTCGGTTACAGACTGACAAATCTGATAAAATTAAAATGTAATAGTACCTTTCAGCGTGAATAAAGAAAACCAATTTCAGTTTGAAAAGCTTAACCTTCTTAATACTTTCGTTGATTGACAGCGGGTTAGACAAAACGAAATATTATAAATAGCAAAAACTATTTCCAATTTAGTTTGTTCAAATATTACAAGTAATTTTAAGTAGTCTGGAGACATCCATTGTATTTAAAATCCATTTTGGCTCAAGTGGGTTAAGCGGTCTTTTGTTAATGGCAGACCGCTGTCGCCAACAGGTGTGGTCCACAATCAAGTAATTACAATTCCGAGAACATACAAACTATTAAAACCCTTGGGAAAGTGATTACATCCGTGACCATCATCTAAAAAAAGGGTGGGTTTGGTTTCTGAAATCTTGTTTTGTGGGAGGTTCTGTTCAGTCATCGGATAACAGAAAATGACGTACGTAATTATTAGGGTAGGAATTAGTCTATATAACTCAAGGTTTAGCAAAAAGACGGGGAGTTTTTCCAATGGGGCCGTCCGTGGTCAAGAAGTAGAGAGAAACGTAGTTTGCGGGTAGCGTTCTCCGGTAGCACAGATAGAATATTTCACTTCGTATCACGATATTAAAAATTGGAAATTAGTGATACTCTTCCAGTTTCGCGAGGGTTATGCCCATATGTTCGCGGATTTATAGTGATGCAAGATAAATATTAAAAAGCTTGTAGGCGTGTGACGCACAAGTAAGTGATATTGTCAAGATTCTGCCGGGTTTGTGTGCCAGTAAATTCTTTAAAACTTATAAACAGAAGCAACAAGCGAGATTCTCTCCCCCAAATTTAAGAACTACTCTACGTTGGAAAACAAACCCTCAAACAATGGACAATTTTTAGTAAGTAAGTTTTTTTATAGTTAAGTAGCATGACCAATTTTTAGTTAGTTTGTTAGTTAGGACGTTTTGGCCATAAACCGTAGGATTAATTTAGTGTACGATTTATAATATAAGTTTTCTTTCATATACAAAGTGTTCGATAACTACTTTTGTACTCAAAATTTTCATAAATTCCATAGTCACCTATTCACTTAAATTTTAACTTAAAACTCAATGAATGTATGAGGTTCACGTTTATTGCTCTGTGAATTAAATAGTTTTGTTTGCCGTTTATTAAGTCAATAGTTTTTCTTATTTTTTTTATAAGTAGTAAAAAAAGTGAGGAATTGATTAAAAGAAACAATTGTCTTCCTTGGGATGACAAGTCTCTCAAGGTTTTGTACGAACGTTTGAACATTCTCGACTTGTCTGGCGCCCTTGGCAATTGTCCTTAAGCCACAATATTTTATGAGAGGTAAGTGCCACATTTTTGTAGTAAATTATAAATTAATTTAACCCTTTTTTTCAAAATTTCAACCCTCTATATGATCCACGACCTTCCGCTAGCTAGTGCCGGTGACCCCCTTTAATTTTTGTTTTACAGGCCGCTCCCATTTTATACTTTGACTGGAAAAGATACACTTAGTAGTTTTTCCGCCTGTAACAAAGTTTGACTGCTTCCCCGATATCTATAGAAAATAATATTTCAAACAGTCGATATATCTTATTTGTATATATATATATATATATATATATATATATATATATATATACATAATTACATACGCATACCATATTATCACCAAAACCATAATAACGACACTTTGATACGACAACTATCTCTTTCATGTAAAAACATTCACTTTTTTTTCATTATTGACCAGCTATGAAAGGTTGATTTGATATCATGTTTATTCAAGGAAGTGTAACAGTAGAAAATCAACTTAGTAATCATTTAAACTTTGTAGCTTGTGAAAACTAGTTCAATTGTATCAATAATTAATTGTAAATCAAAATTTTTTAAAAACTTTTTATTAAATTTTAGAGGCATATTTGGGGCTGCTCAGCAGGATTGTTTAAACAGTACTACAGCAGTAACTGGCGATTTTTAAATCTTTGTTTAACATCTGAACCTTCCTAATTGGTTGCTAGAAGATCTATCTGACAGAAGCACATCTAATTTGTGGAGAAGCCTGGAAGCTGCTGCAAACAGTTTAACTGGACAACCCTTAGGAATAATTCATGTTGTGGATTCCTACCCTTAAAACTCGTACTTATAAATACTCAAAGATATACCTAATCCCTAACACACAATACTAAATCTTTATACTGCTATCATCATATCAATTACAAAGTACTTAATAAGAATTATAGACGGAGTAAAAGTGTCAAGTGTTAGACGAACAAATAGTGTGTTTGAGCTAACCGGAATTACAAAAATATGTATAAAAAATAAGTCTACAGTGCGATTTTGCGAAAATTAGCAAAGATTATAGACTATATACACAAATTGTGAACAATCAAATCCTACTTTCTTGTAAGTTAAACTTGGACATCACAGAAGAATCCTACAGGGAAGTAAATCATGTTACAATTAAGGATAGTGCATTGCAAATTACAGAAAACAACTGTAGAATAATTATTGAGGACAATGTGTTTGAAACAAACTTTATTAATTTGATTTTTAACAATCCTGTAGAAATAAGCAATTATAAAATTAATCATGTTGTTGACTTAGAAATAAAACACTTAGATAATGTTAAGCAACTTAAACAAGGAGTCATCAGGTCTAAAAAGAAGACATGGACCTAAATTCAGCTATATATTTCACACATTTTTCAATCACCATTATATTATTTATTCAATGTATCATTATTATAATCATTTACAAGTTTAGAAAGCGAATTTCAGAATATTGGAAACGCAAAGAAAAGATAGGTCTGAAACTGTACTCAATTACTTCCCAAAATTACGTGTTATCCTAAGGGAGGAGGAAGTATATTCGCAAACTATATGATCATCAAAACAATAATAACAACACTTTGATATGACAACTATCACTTTCATGGAAAAACATTCCCTTTTCCTTTCATTATCGACCAGATATGAAAGGTTGGTTTGATATCATGACTATTTAAGAACGTGTAACAATAGAAAATTAACTTAGTAATCATTTAGGTTATGTAGCTTGTGAAAACCGGTTCAATTGTACCAATAACTGTAAAACAAATTTTTTTAAAAACTCTATTAAGTTTTAGAAACATAATTGGCGCTGCTCAGCAGGATTGTTTAAACAGTACTGCAGCAGTAACTAGTGATTTTTAAATCATTATTAAACATCCGAACTGTTCGAATTGGTTGCTAGAAGATCCGCCTGGCAGAAGCTCACTTAATTTGTGGAGAAGTCTGGTAGCTGCTGTAAAAGTTCAACTGGACAACCCTTGGGATTAAGATAAATAATGTTTTTGATATCACTCTCACTGTGAGTATCTATCCTATTTTTACCTTTTTTATATAACTAACAGGTAATATTTTTATGAATAATGGGTACAGACCTTCAATTCATTTTTTACGGAAATTCTGATAATATAAAAGGTATACCTAATACAACAATGACTTTTAATTTTTCTGAATCAAATTTGGCTAAAGAGATAATACTCAATACGAATGAGGCAGTAAAAATTTATCATACTTCGTACAATAATGCGAAAAATTTATAAATACATGTAGAAATATAGCTCAGGGTTAAGAACAATGCTCTCTTAATAAATTGTTATTTGAACTTTGTTGCTCTAAGTTGACTGGTGCCACTAGGGATACATTAGTAGTTTCTAATTATACTACGTAGACACAAGTGAAAGACGCGTTACTAAACAGATTTGGTGATCAGAGAAATGAGATTGTATTAGAAAATGATTTAATCACGTGTTATCAATTAGTAAACGAACCGCACGATGATTATTACGAGCGCATGAAAACTAAATTCCAGCAACATTTAGAACAAATATATATTAGGAAAAATGGTATAAATATAAGAACTTATAAAATTAGTATGTACAATCAAAGAGCTATATATACATTTCTGGTAGGTTTTTTTGAACCGTATAGATCGTTTATTAGTTATAATACTGTAGGTTTATTGGAAGTTTGTCTTATGCAACTTATAAATTATGATGATCAAAAACAGCAAGTCAACTTTTTAAGTTTTGTAAGACAGACAACTTCATTCAACACCTTAGTCATAAAAATCTCCGAATCAAAATAAATTTGTCGACCTATAAATACTCAATCTAGACCAGTTCATACAAACTTTCCTACGAATTCACAAGTATTAGGTAAAGGAACTGAGTACAAACCGAAACCAATGTGCGTTAGTACCAGGAACACATTTCAAAGAAATAAGAATCAGAATAACTGAAGAAATTCCTCTAATTACCAAAATTTTATTTCAAAAGAACTGCACAACGTGGAACAACTCAAATGTTACAGTGAAAGCGAATTTGAAAATGATGAATACCTCAAATACATTGACCAATCTGATAATTCCGAACACCCCAAATATTATGAGCCACATCCTAATGAAAACAAAAATTTTATGATAACGGCCTCTAAAATACAAGAATCAACCTAAACTTTATTGAAGAAAAACCGAAACTTCCCTTTATAACCATTCCCAGCCTTAACTTAAAAATACTTATAGACTCAGGAGTATAAGATTTCAGTATAAACCCAGAACCAGCTTATAAATTCTTTAAAGATAAAACTTTTCAAAAAACGTTTTTGGTAAAAAGTTTAAATAATATTCTGGCGACAAAAACGTAAAATGCCCCTTATTATAAAGATTAGGCATTGAAAAAGACAAAATTTCACATATAAGATGGCATGGCCTATATGACGCTCTTTTAGACAGCCACGATTTAAAAAAATTATATGCCAAGAAAGACTATAAATATCAATTATTAGAGATAAATAAGATCCAGATCCTATTTTTTTTAGAATCAAACCCCAAAAATTTTAAGCCTTTTAAACAAAATGTAAATAACTATTTTAAGATTCCGGTTCGTAAAGATAATGGAGATATCCTAATTCCTGAAACAAGAATTTATGCTATTAGTATCCCGCAATCAAAAGCATTAGCAAAAAATGGATTTTGCTCAATTCCATTTGAAGAAGACGGTAATGTAAAAATTAATTTCCGACAACAATTGAACATTGAATCAATTTGCAATTTAATAATAGAAGAACTGACAATGCAATTTAACAACTATGATGTTCCAAATATAATTAGAACAGATGATACCAATTATGCTACGCTAGTTTCCCATACCACTACCGAAAGGAATTGCGTGCTAGACCAATCGGAGATTGGGGTGGGTAGTATACGATAAACCGAACAAAACAAATCGCTGTGCTAATATAAAGACAATCATGTAATAATTAGTAAAGAAATGATTAGGACAGAGCGTTAGTCTGTCTAGTAAATTTTAATAACTCCACCCAAGTAATAAAAATAAAACTCAATAATATAGACTTATATATTCGCAGTTTATCAAAACGCTAAACACTTTCCGTAACTTTCAGGTAATCAAGTGAATCGAAACAAATAAGTAATATTGATACATACGTTTTAAATGACTATGCCTGTAGACTATTGCACTAATGAAAACGTTTTCAAGAAGCATTGCTTTACAAACTATACTGCAACATTAAAGTAATAAATAAAATATTTGTACTATCAGAGCGCCGGTATAAAATATTGTTCTTGGAATAAAATTGCTTGCTATTAAACAGTTAAAGATATTTCATTTAGTAAAATGTTATCCACATCATGTTTGCGTGGCGAGGAATGGTTTACTAGCGTGTGTCAGAACTAAACAGATACATCAAATGTTGCGCTCCAGGCTATTGTAAATATGTGTATATATATTAGAATAAATAGGGTAAGAATTTAGTACACATCCAGTTAAATTAAGTAAGTACTCGGACATTTTACTGGTATCATAAGTCACAGTATAGATGTAGTTACCATAACGCCTTATACTAATTTTACCAAAATTAATCCGTGCCAGAGGTGGAACAGCCAAGGTAGTGTGTAATTAAACAGTATGGCAGCAACCCAAACAGTACCTCGGAATCAGCGGATAGCAACCAATAATCAGGGGAGTACACCATTAATATAGACAGCAGAAGGGAACCAAGCAGTTGGTGCTAGAAATAGTAGGCGGTAACCAAAGCTAGAAAATCATTCCAGAATTAGGCGATGTTGAACGGTAAAGTAAATTTATAAATCAAAACGCACTTACCACGGGTACAATCCAATACTTGTATACTCCGTACTGTATTTCAAAAGGAAGAATCAGAAGGATAAGCGTAGAGTAGAATTGGTGCAAATAATTTTTAACTTTGTAAAGTAATATTGAGTAATATGTTCTTACACTTTCAAATTGTTTAATAACGCAATGAGCGCATTATTAAATTAACAACCAAATGTGAAAGAAAACTTCTAGACTATTGTAACAAATACGATTATCTGCTTCATTAATGTACGCTTTTGTTCTAAATATTTATTTAACAAAAATCCATTATTATACAGAAAATATCAAATTCCTATTTTAGCAATATAATATCAATTTGTTACTTAGAACTCCATCTATGTATATTGACTCGAAGTAGAATTTAGGTTTCTTTTTATCTGTGTATGTGTTGATGCAACAATCCAATTCTGCCCGTGCTTGAGTAATAAATTGCCTTGTGGTTAAGGTTCGTCATTTTAACATCCAAATGTGATCAAATAAACAAGTTTGTTGAGGAGTGAGCCAGCAAGTTTTAAAAACAGGCAGTCCCAAAGGCAGGTGGCATGGTGTGGACAAATACCATTACACCAATTTTAAAACGCAAATTTTAAGTAAATACGTAATATATCAAGTTGTAGTCTAATTGTTATGGAGTGTGGAAACGCAAGCTTTAATCTAATTGTTATGGAACACTGAAACACAATTTTTTTATTACGCAGTATTGAAAGTTCAAATGGTCGAGTGTTGCTATGGAGTATCGAAGGATTTTCCGTAAATTTTGTTTTGTATAGAAGTCAAGCTGTAATGTCAAACATGTGTGAACCGCGCGCACTTGTTGTCATAACTGCCTACGATGGTTGACTAAAGCTGATATTTAGAGGATCATTTTGGGGTGAGTCTTCTCCAATTCTAATTCAATTTTTGTTTCACGAAACCATTACTGAAAATATAATAATAATTTTTTGTAAATTTTATATAGTAATTTAAATTGGTACACATAATTTTTGTTCAGAATTTAATAGTTGGATATTGCATAAATGTTCTTATGAACACAAAGAAATTTCTATGAGATAACTTTAGTTGAATTTAAAAGGTTACAGTAAAACGTACTCGTAACTAAGCACATGACACGTTAGTATTTATTTGTCACATTATAAAATCAAAGTTTTTTTTGACAGTACAATTGAAATACAGATTAGTTCAGACCATAAGTATTTTTGACCTTTGATTCAAGAAATTAAATTAATTAAAAATGTAAGTTCTGCAGTTTAAGAAAAGTCAATATATTTAATTAATTATATGTATGCCAAAACAGGATCCTATTTCGGTATCAAACACAAGTTGTAGAAAATTAACAAAAACATTTTAATTCTCCTAAAGAACTATAATAATTTAGCACTTGCAAAATTCATACAAATTATAAGAGACTACTCATAGACATTATTAAAGGTAGATATCTAAAAAGCTTCAATACGTGTAAAATTGTACAAATGATGTATATATATATTTTTCGTAAATCAATAGAGAGTGCACTAAGTTGTTTTAAAGCTTTCTTTCATTGAAGTCAACAATAATTTTTCTATAAAAGCAAGCAACCATATTTACAAAATTTTTGTAATAAAGAAGGATAGATTATTGGTATTGTGTTGGAAAATTTTTTGAGGTATAATCTTAACTAGGTAATTTTTTTGGAGTTTATTTTTTTGTGATAAGTTGACTAGGCTCTAATGTAGCCCTAGCTCTAAAATACTATGAAGTGATTAAAGTTTCAGATAGTACGAGATCGTCGTTCCAATTCCAGTTTGCAGAGTCACAAGTAAGTATTATATTCATATGTTTTGCTCGTTAAGGATTTTTTTCTTTTCGAAGATTTCCGTATCTTATCTTCGGATTGTTTCTCATTATAGCTATTATTAAGATACGGTGGCGTCCATTAAAAAGTCTTTTGTTATCGTATACCATCCTACGACCCTGGCTCATAGCTCTGCCCTAAGTTGAAGAAGCTTAGTTGGCTGGAAGATCTCTTAAGAGGGTCCTTTTATACTTAAAGCCATTTTCCATACTCTTTACCCTAGGCTTAAACCTTAAGCAGTAACCCATCATAATCTATTGAGGCTCTGCCGCCTATAATGTAGAGTAAATACACTATAAAAATAGTGCTACACTATTCACACCGTGTAGCATGTGTTGATAACAATACTAGTATGAATTAGGACGTTACGATAATACACCGATATAAAAGTGTAAGGTTGGTTGATTAACGAACTATTGTAGACTTAAAATAAAATGCACAAAGTGAATTACGAAATTGTAATACTTGATCAGAAGCGTCACTCATAACAGGTAGTTATACAAAATGTCGAGGTGAAAGTGTCGGAGAAATTTGAGAAAGTCAGAAATTGAACGAAAATATTCAGTCGGGTGAAATTGAACGTAATACAGAACACCTAAATGCAGAAGAAAGACTTCAAAATATGAACATTTGTAGAAAATATAAAAAAGCGTATTTTATGAAGAACATTTAAATTTAACTTTTACTAACACTATTAAACATAAAATCCCCACCACAGATGATGACCCTATTTTGTGTAAATCATTCTATTACCCCCTTTTTCACCTGAACGCAGAAATTTAAAATCAAATAAAAAAACTCTTACAAAATAAAATTATACGGCCTAGCATATCCCCTTATAGCTCTCCAGTCTGGATAGTTAAGAAAAAAAAATGATTCAAGTGGAAAAAAATTTAGACTAGTTATAGATTATAAGAAACTAAACAAAATACAGTAGAAGACAAATATCCACTTCCTAGAATCTATGAGATTTTAGATAACTTAGGGAGATGCTCATACTTGTCTGTCCTAGATCTGCCACAAAGTTTCCATCAGATACAACTAGATCAAGAATTCATAAGGAAGACAGCATTTACAATAGATAATGACCATTACGAATACTTTCAATTACTTTTTGGTTTAAAAACGTCCTGAGCACATTCTAACATGCCAAGGACATTGTCCTTAGAGAACACATATAAATTTTATTTTGTTTGAATGGACGACGTAGTCGTATTTTCACAATCACTATAAGAACATCTAATTCATCTAAAAGAAATTTTCCAAAAACTAAAACAATATAATCTTAAAGTATAAATAGACAAATCGAATTTTTACGGAAAGATGTAATGTACTTAGGACATATTATAACCCCACAAGGAATAGAACATAATACAGAAAAATTAAAAGCTGTTCAACAATTTTTGTTACCAAAAAATACCAAAGAAATTAAATCCTTTGTAAGTCTACTAGGTTTTTACAGATGCTTCATAAAAGATTTTGTAAAATTAGTGCAGCCTTTTACAAAATGTCTGAAAAAAGGAACCAAAGTAGACACCAATGACCATAATTATTTATCTTGTTTTAACCTTACATGTGATTTTCCAATGCTCCACCCGAAGGTACTACATTGGCCAGAAAGCGAGTTTTTTTTACCTGGAAAATTTGGAATTTTGCCGAACACTTGCTGTTCCAAGCAAGGTAGGGATCTTTAGCGTGCGTGACAACACTCACACACGGGACCTTCATTTTACCTCTCATCCGAACGAGGGTGTATTTTTGTGAAAAATGCTTACCTAACATTTTTCAAGCGGACCGCGGTCGGGATTCGAACCCGGGACTTTGAGCGTAGTAGTCACACACATACCACTACGCCACCGAGCAGCCTCCTTGTTTTAACCACTGCAAAGAACTAATTACAAACGCCCCTGTACTAAAATTTCCAGAGTTTGATAAAATATTTCACTTAACCGCTGGCGCTTCTGGAGTAGCAATAGGAGGGGTCCTGTTGTAAAATTCAAAACTAATTTCATTTTATTCGAGAACACTTAATAGCGCTGAGAGTAATTACTTTACTATGACACGCAAACTTTTAGCCATAGTAGAAACCACAAAACATTATAGACCCTACCTATTTGGCAGGCAATTCATTATAGACAAAGAGCACAAACACTTGGTTTGGCTATTTTCGATCAACGACCTGAATTTTAGGCTCACAAAATGGAGACTGAGATTAGAAGAATTTGATAATAAAGTTATGTACAAAAAAGGTAAAGAAAACTGTGTAGCCGATGCCCCTTTCTCGACTTGAAATTAACACAAAAGAAACAGTACTCGACTACAACCTAGACTTACTCTCTATTCTTTTATAGGTAGATTTAGAGCAAAATTTTTCATTAGAAGAATATAACAATATTTTAAACAATGATCATTTAGAAGACTCCTAACGAGAAAACGAGACAGAGGACAACACAAGACATAGTACAGAAGAGAACCCAGTCTCTATCATAACAATTTCCGGCAAACCTATGAATCATTTTTCGTTTAGACTAATTTTTAATTCCGGTGATAAATTTAATATTACTCACAAAACCCAATTTTCAAAGAACACCTATATAGTTACCGTTAGAGCAGGACAAGAAGATGAAAATGTTACTCAAGCTTTAAAACAGATCATCAACCAGAAAAATTTGTACGGAATATATTTCAAACACCAACCAATAGTGTCAAACTTCTTGAATATGTATCATAACACATTCAATAACACAGTTAAAATAATAAAATGTAATATTTTGGCCAAAGATATAGAAATCAAGACAAAATAGTAAAACAAATGGACAAATGTGTATCCTTTACTAACCACACTACAGACTGATACAACAAACATTTGGAAATGATTGACTACAATATAAATGTAAATTTAAGATTCCTAAAGAACATCAGTAGCACGCTAGAATACAATGCTCAAATAACATACAATCATTACGTAGATATACAATTATTAAACATCCTCCAGAGTATTGAAAGAACTATATCGCTAGCACGCTTGGAATCAGTCAATTTAGAAATATTTTAGAACAAAGACCTTTTAGAGATTGCAGCTCACCTTAGTGTCATCTACAAAACAAGTGAATTAATTAAGTTAGATACTACACACATTTTTTAAAGTGCTAGAATTTTTAAAATTTAAGCTCATTTCACAACAGGTGATATCGACATCTGATAGAAAAAATATTGTAATTGCAGTATGTTTTTCAACTGTGACTTAAATGACTTCTCCAACGTAAGACCATTTTGTATAAGAATATTAATCCTATCTTAGTTAGTTACAACGGTGTTCAACGAAATAACATCATTGTAACAGCAAATTTTGCTTCACTTTGTAGAATAAACAACGCAACTTAAGTTACAATATTAAAAATTTCTGTCGTCACTTGATATTTGTTGTAAAAACATTGTAAAGTGGTATACAATGTTGTTCTCAAAAAATTTGTTAGTATAAATTTATTGTAGGTTATGATACAATAATGCAATGTAATGATTAGTTTTTGTAATATCGAATGAATAACATTGTAAGTCAATTTACCCTCTTATTATGTATAAGATTTAATGTTTTATTTGCGAAGACGATCGTTGAATACAATCGTATTGTGTTTTTACAATGTTAATATTACGCGTTTTTGAGCGTCAACATGAGAGTTGCAAGTTGACTCACTACTTCAAAGCTCGCGCAGTTACTGAGGTGGCTGGGTATTCACTTGTTGCATTAGTGTTTGTCCAGAAAGTACTTCTTTAAACTTTTGACAAATAATAATTAACACAAATAGTTCCCTTTTGTGATATTTTAAAAAGAACAATGAATCGTGAAAAACTGCTTGTGGATTTAGCGAAATACAGGTTGGGCCAAGCTATTTAGTTTTTTAAAAAGATTTATTATACAGTCGCTAAATCTTATTACCCAATAGCTAAACACTGTATTAAATTTATTTAAAGGTAGCAAAAAGTATTACTTAAAACTATTGTACTCCGGCAGAGAAGCAATGTTAAAGCTTCAGCTGCTGGAACAAGTCTGTTTTTCTAAGTTTAATTTCTAATTCCTTTTTTGGGTTTTCTCCCTTCTCTACAATATTCATATCACTTGACATTTAACCTATTCCATTAATCATTAGATTACTTAGAACTATACATATTTTATTATCAAGATTTAGTGGTCGTTTACAGTATCCGGCCATTTACTTTAATCACTATTGGAAATATTAATTATTCCTAGTCTGGACAGAAAGTCATAAAACGTTCAGTAAGGGTCTTGAGAAATTCCCAGAGTATCTTAGTCACACATAAATTACATGAAATTATTGATATTGGTGTCAAAAGCTAAATACATAAAGTGTACAAAAACATAATCTTAATAGTAATGGTTTCTCTAATAAATCTAGAATTAAAATGACAACTTTACTTCGTTTCAGTTTCAATAGCAACTAGTACTAATTATGCTTCCCTAGAATTTTACAACACTTAATATAATTTAACAGCATCTCTACAAGGTGCTTGCAAAGCAACTTTACAAATATTATTTTATTTGCACTATATATTGCGAATCTGTAACTAACGTTACACGAAAAAGGAGTAAAAAATGGTATGTATCTATTTATAAATCATTATTAATTTTGTATTAAGTTTAATTCCAAAAACTTAACAAGCTATAATTGTGTTCATTTTTTTCTAAAACTTTCAAACGGTGCCATAAAGGATGTTAACGGCAATGGTGTGAATTGTAATAACCAACCCACGTTTATTGAAAATGGTTAGTTATCATAATAGTGTACTATTTTAATTTATGATACAGTTGTGCCATAAAGATAGATTTACACACGTTAATTATAAGTTCTTTAAATTGGTTTTGTGTTAAAAAACAGTTAATGTTTAAATCTTTACCTTTTAAATTTTGTCTTTATTTTTTTTATTGCTTCTTGGTATCCATTCCGGAACGAGTGTTAAAAATCAAAATGAACAGCGGCATGATTCGAACTTAATTGAATCAGTTACACACATTTCTTGAAAATTTTCTATATAATCACTTTATTTAACTACAGAGTTTATGAGAAGTGTCTTTTATGACTAATGTTATACATTTATTAAATAAGGCGAGGATTTACTGCTGTTTAAGAAAAACTTGCGTCTTCAATCTCAACGGTCTTATTATGAGGAATTTGAAATGGACGAACCGTTTTTTCCCGATGTGTCGGAGTATTTACCAAGTGACGGTGAGTATTCCATTCATCTGAGAGCAACGAGCAACTATTTATTAATAATTCAAAATGTTAACTGCTAATTTAAGATAGATAATTTTTTACAAAATAATTTGTACTTTTAATGTACATTGACATTATTTACAAATGTATACCGTCGTTGTAGATGAATTATATTTAATTTTTTCTATTACAGTTGCAGTATCAGACTCCTCTAATCAGGAAGATAGTGACACCTACATGATTTATTATGACTTATTCAGTATGGCTTAAATCTTGCACATAACAACAGTAATCAGTTATTTCAATCAGAAACATTAGTATCTCTTACACCATTTATCATAGAACTACCTGTTGTTAGTGCAGAAAACAAAACAAAATATTTACACGGATTTACACCCTTTAGATACACCTATTACACCATTTACAACCGAATTACCTTCTACTGATGAAAATACACTATCAAATATTCACAATGAATTATACAATACAGATACATTAGCAGCTGAAGCTTCTACATGCACTCAAGATGCAAGCATTTTGTCAAAAACTTTTACTAAGAAAAAAAATATAAAAAAAACAATGTTGGACGGAAGAGATAGAGGGATCCTAGTGTTTGGAAAATGAATGTTTTAAAGAGATTAAGGAACTCTGGTCAAGAATATACTAGCAAAACTGGGAAATTAATCAAAACAAGAAAATTGGGATGCAATGAAAAGTGCAAAAGAAAATGTAAGTCAAAGGTGTCTGAGAATGATAGGCTAAATTTATTTAATAGTTTTTGGCTAATGGTTGATCATGATAAACAGGGAGAATATTTATGTAGATAAGTTATCAGAGAAGAGAGAAAGCTTGTACAGTTAAATAAACAGTCTAGAAATAATTGGACTTTTGGATATTATCTTCAGTTAGAGGAAAACGGAGATCGAGTCTGTAAAAAAACGTTTTTGGACACTTTTAATATCACAGGTATGTGGTTGACCAACTTGTTAAAAAAAAATGGACAGCCACGCGAGTGCGGGGTGTTTACCAAATTCTGTTGATAAAAAAATTTAAATTTCCGTTCGTGAACATATATATTCTATTCCAGCAAAAAAATCTCACTATGTAAGGCAAAGAACTTCTAAGATTTATTTTAATGAATGCTTAACTTTCCCTAAATTGTATTCGCTATATAGTGAATGGATGAAGGACACTCTATCAGGTGACAAGATAAATACTAGACCAATACAAGCATATCTTTAATACTACGTTTAATATCGGTTTTTTGTACCGAAAAAAGATCAGTGCCTTACTTGTGAACTTCAGAAAACAGCAACCAAAGAGGAGAAAAACCAAAATGGAAGGGAATATGCAAACATATTTGTTGTACGTGAAATCAAAAATTATGATAAAGAGGTTTCTCAAAAGACAAAAGAAATTGTAACTACATACTTTGCTTTACAGAAAATATTAACTGCATCGCAATCAGAGGTATCATTATTTTACTATAGAAGGATATTTAAAGTTTACAATTTTACTACATTTGATATTGGATCTGGAGAAGGTTATTGTTATGCATGGGACAAAACTACAGGTAAAAGGGGGTCTAATGAGTTAAGTAGTGTTCTATTTGATTTTATTGAAAGGAGAGTTGCTGATGGGGCACTAGAATTTAGATTTCAGTTTGTTGTGGTTGGCAAAATAGAAATTGAATAATGTTTTTAATGTATTGTAACATACTGTTTTAATACGCTCTAATAGTTCTAGTATTCCTAAAAATAGTTATTTTCTAGTTTAATTTTAGCATTCTAATTATTAGAATGAAGGTCTGCAATTGTAGCGGCTGCGGGATCACCCAAGTAGGTTCCCAGCGAAGTTCCCAGAAAGTTCTAATCCAAGAGTTAATCATTTTTCTAAAGGCACTTTACTTCAAAGGCACTAAACATGTCAGATTAGTTGCTATCTATGATTAGATGTCAATCATGTTCTAGGACCCTATTTATGTCTGGGTGGTCGGAAGGAATTTTTCAATTAGCGGAACACTCAACTAAAAATTAGTTCGGAGAGCTACTTGTGTGGCTATCTTAGGCATTGGCAGTTTAATTAATCTTAAAGATTTACGACCGGCGTATCCCTTGTCGAGTATGAGAGCTAGGCAAGGGGTTATTTTTCAATTAACTTAAATGTATATAAGGATGCCAGCCGGTGGCAATCTGGGTTGTTTATTTCCAGACGCGTTAGGGTCTGAAGCTCGCGTTCTTACAAGATTGAGTAAGTGTTTTATTTCTCTGAATTCAAGTGCGTGCCGTTATGTTCAAAGTTAGTTTATTTTTCTGAGTAAGTAATTATTATATATGGTATCACTATGAACTCAAAGCTGTGTTATGCATCATAACCCATTTATTTGTTTAAATACAATATCTGTCGACTTTCATAACATACAACTTTGGGTTAAATCTCCGTTCCAGTATTTAATCCCTTTAGGTTATTGTTAAAGACCGCATCTTTTGAAGGGTTTCTTATTTTATTGTGTTTCGACGTAGTCCGAGGCTTATAATAACTAAGCCACGAATTCCGTTATTGTACTATTTGACCCGTGTGAAGGTCATGTTTTTCCTGTTATTGATGACCACGTGATTAAAGAAAGGTCGTTTCAGTATGCAAGTTAGTTAGACTACGGTAGCGTTAATTAATTATATGTATTGGGGTGTTTGCACCCAGAACTGTTGTTAATATTCATAAAATAAGGACTTTAGAATTGTTTAGTTAAGTTGTATTGTGCTAGCCGGAAACTTAATAACATTTGTCCCTGTGAAGTGACGTATTTTCTGTCTTGCAATCTTAGTTCATCGCCACGAATAAAGTGCGACGAAAGCTATTACCGCGATCGGTCCATGGGCCGTTTAATTCCCATGGTGGCGCCCTATTGTAAATATTGTTAATCACTGTATAATTTTGTATGCATATGTAATTAGGTTAAGTTAGTTAGTAGGCCGTTTAATAAAACAATTGGAATTTTGTCTTAGTGTGTTGTTGTTTAATAAACCTCCCCTTCTCACCGACTGCAGCAGCTGCGAGGCAATGTCCCGAAACGTGAGAGTACTATAGTGTAAGAGGTCCTTCCCATTTATTATTTATTATTAATTGGATACCCTCACGCGGTAGGTAAATATTTTAATTACAGTATGTTTATGCCTCTAAGTTAATGAATATTAATATTACACATACGTTTATCGAGGTGGGCCACACTCATTCTGAGGGTGATTCGATGCATGCCCTTATCGAACGAAGAAAAAAAATCAAGTCATTTATATTTCACAGCAGTGGTATACACTGATCAGGTGTGCCAAAGTCACAGAAAAACCGTACGATTAAAAGATCTAAGTCAAAATGACATTCTGGACTTTAAATCTTTCTTAAAGCAAATATCAAATTGGGAGTTGGCCACAGACAAACGCAAAGTTTTCTGGTCTAAAATACATTATCTAAAAATATGCAAAAAGCAACGCTATGTTCTCAATTTTCAGTATGATCTTATTTGTGATCAAATGTCGTCTATAGACCTAGAATATAAACCGAAAGTTAGGAAAACAACTACCAAAACTGGTAGTAAACGTATTCAAGGTTTATGGAAACTGCAAGTTCCTTTAGCATATCATGGATTACTTCCTATAACAACTTTAAAATATAAGGATCTAACTAATTTGTGCTCTAGTAAAGCTATTCCAGAGCAATACTGGAACTTCTATTTAAATCTTCCTCACTCCCAACAAATTTCATAATTGCCTGATGATAACGATTAAAAGCATTGGCTGCTTTTTCAAAGTATTTATTGTTTAAGATTGTTTTATAATGCTTTAATTCAATTTGTATTGAAAGAATGTCAGATTTTGTTAATATGTATCTTATTTAGTTTGTTAATCTGCTTGTTTGATATAAAAATGACTTTTCAATAAAAATAATTAACAAGCTTTACAAATTCTATTTAGTTTAATATTGTAACAGGTTACTACTATCGCGTTCCTTTCAATTATAAAACAAGTAATAACAATAGTCTTTATTACTCACTGTTCACAAGTCTAATTAACAGTATATGCCTTATTTATACATGTCTTCAGTCCACTTAACAATGAAGCACTATTACACTAATGAATTTACAAGCACTAATATCTTCTTAAATTAACTTCTTTACCATAGGTCCATTAACAACACTAACACAACTATTATTCAAAGCTCTATCTATTTATGTATACTACAAGCTGCATGCACATTAGACACGTTTAGCTCATATAACATTTATGTATATACACTCCTAGACTTCCAAAAAGCTCAACTACATTCACTAACCACGATATAATTTATATACGACATTCTTCTGTAAACTGATTCTTGCATTTCCTAGCGGTCTTATATATACTCAGATTTAAAGATATGACTCATCTTCTGGTAATTACGCGAAGCTTCCAGGTCTGGCGAGAATGAACAGTGCTGGCGGCGTTTTGTGTGTTTGATTGCTAGAAGCATTCTAGAATCTTGAAAACTATGCAGACCCTACAACGCTTGTGTGTTTGACGGGTTGCCTAATAGTAGCTCGCAACACTACCCCCTCTTTAAAACCGTTACGTCTCGTAACTGTATATACATTTTGGCGCCAATTCGATGAATGATGACGGTATCGGCAGCTATCTCCTCTGGTGCATCCACCGCGTCGTTGGAAATAACAATCAACACTCTTTTCTTGGTCTTGGTAGGCAACCGGCTGATAACAACAAACAAGGACCTGGACGTTGGTTTCCTGGAAAACTACTTCTAGCATATTTCGGACTATCCTCCAATCTAAGCAATCCAGTCCACAACCTAGCTTGGGCACCGCTAGTTTCGTTACTCCATTTCATCTGAGCTTTAAGATTCAGCAAAGCCTCCCATAGATGACCATAACTAGGTCTCTGCCATGAAGAATTTTTGGTGACCAGATAGTAAACATAACGATTTTTATCCTGAAGAACCAAAGCTTTTTATACAGTTGGCTGCTGTTGTACTAATTCATCCACACATCCAAACTTTTTCTTGAAAACAACAGCTATTCCCCTTGACATTTCCAGATCTTGAGCTACGCAATGTGCAAGGGAATACTCTTCTGGTGCTCTAAACAGGTCTTACTGTTTTTCAACAACAACGCCAAATCTCTCCTTAGCGGAACCACCATACGCCGCCATAAAACTCTCGAAATCTACATTTGGCTCACGATTAGTAACTTGTCGAATGCCATTCTCTTTATTCGAGCCTTCCTGGTTGTTGCCAGCGTAGGATGTTAAACGGTCAAAGTGTACCACTTTCGGTTTACCCCGGGAAGATCTTCTGATCCGGTACACTACATCATTAATCCTTTTCATCACTTCGTACGGGCCTTCCCATTGTCTTTGTAATTTTGGCGACAACCCTCGTTTTCTTTGTGAATTATACAACCACACCAAATCTCCAGGTTGATAACCACCTTCTTGTGCTCTCGTGTCATATTGTGATTTTATTCGATCGCTTGCTGCCTGGATATTCTTTCGGACGTTTTCGTGAATGCTATTTGATCTTTCACGAAGCTTACTAACGTAATCTTCACCTGCGATCTCTTCTCCAGGTTTAAATCCAAACTGGAGATCACATGGTAGCCGCAATTCACGTCCTAGCATTACGCAAGCGGGCGAGTATCCTGTGCTGTCATGTACCGAAGATCGGTACGCCAGTAGGAACAAATGTAAATATTGGTCCCAGTCTCGTTAATATTCAGAGACAACTTTGGTCAGGAACTTCCCTAACGTCCTGTTCATTCTTTCAACCATTCCATCCGATTGGGGATGAAGGGGCGTGGTTCTAGTCTTCCTGATTCCAAGATGCTTGCAGACGTTTTGAAACAACGCCGATTCGAAGTTTCGACCTTGATCGGAGTGTAATTCCAACGGAACTCCAAAACGACAAAACAACTCCCTGACTAGTACATCTGCAACCGTCTCGGCTTCTTGGTTAGGTATAGCATATGCCTCCGGCCATTTGGTAAAATAATCCATTGCAACCAAGATGTATTTATTTCCTTTCTCTGATTCAGGAAACGGACCAGCTATATCAATGGCTACCCTCTCAAAAGGATTCCCCACGTTATACTGTCTCATTGGGGCTTTCCGTTTTGAGACCGGGCCATTTGCAGAGGCACACAATTCACATTTTCGGCACCACTCCTTCACATCATCTCTCGAGAGTTCTTTTCACGCCAAAGTGCCCTAAGGAAATACCATCGTGCAAGTGCTGCAACACTTCCGGCACTCTGCTTCTCGGCACTATAACTTGAAGTCTCTCAGTGCCATCTTCAAATTCCATGCGTCGTTTCAAGATTATATTTTCCATCATCAAGGAGTCCCACTGTGCCCAGTATGCCTTCAGGCTCCTACTTAAAATACTAATTTCTTCCCAAGCTGGTCGTTGTCCTCTATTTTTCCACTCGATAATACGTCTCAATTCGGCGTCATTTTGCTGGTCTTCTCGTATTCTTTCGAGTTGCCAAGTATCATCGGTTACCGTCATTCTATGGATGAAACTTATTTTCTCTTCCATCTTGGAGCAATGATTGCAGTTTACTGGACAAGGTCTCCTTGACAAAGCGTCTGCATTCCGATGGCTAGTTCCTACCCGATGTTCTGTGTCAAAGTCATATTCCTGCAGCCGCTCTATCCACCTTGCAACTTGCCCTTCAGGATTTCGAAACTGCAGTAACCATTTCAGTGCAGCATGGTCTGTTCTCAACAGGAATTTACGGCCGTATAAGTACTTATAAAAGTGCTCTACGGATTTGACGGCGGCCAACAGCTCCCTTCTTGTCACACAATAGTTCCTTTCTGGCCGCGACAAGACCTTGCTGAAATACCCAATAACTTTTTCTTGTCTGTCCTGCACTTGAGAAAGAACGCCTCCTATAGCTATGTTACTGGCATCGGTATCCAACACAAATTTCCCCTCCATCCGTGGATAACTCAAAATTGGTGCTGTAACTAGTAGCCGTTTCAGTTGTTAAAATGCTCTGTGGCAGTCGTCATTCCAATCATATTCTTGTCCATCTTCGGTTAATTTTGTTAACGGTTTGGCAATGTTCGCAAACCCAAGTATAAAACGTCGGTAATATGTGCACAATCCTAGAAAACTGCGTAGTTGGTGTATATCTGCTGGTGTAGGCCACTCTTGTACCGTTTTTATTTTGTCAGGGTCAGCTCTTATTCCGGTCTCCGAAACGACATGTCCTAGGTATTTCACTTCTTTTACAAACAGGTGACACTTCTTAGGCTCAATGTAAGGTTTGCCCCCCGTAATCTTTGGAATATCCCCTCCAGGTTCTTAAGGTGTTCTTCAAAAAACCGGCCTAACACTATCTAGGTATCTAGGTACACCAGACAAGTCTTCCAAGACAGTTCACGCAGTATCGACTCCATCAATCGTTCAAAAGTAGCAGGGGCATTGCATAATCCAAATGGCATGACCTTGAATTGCCATAATCCAGTTCCAATTGTAAAGGCAGTCTTTTCTTTATCCCTTGGCTCCAAGCCTACCTGCCAGTATCCGCTTTTGAAGTCCAAGGTCGAAAACCATTTAGATCCGGATAGAGTATCTAAGGTGTCATCAATTCTGGGCAAAGGATAACTGTCTTTCTTTGTCACATTGTTAAGCCGCCGGTAGTCTACACAAAACCTTGTCGACCCGTCTTTTTTCTTGACAAGCACTACCGGGGATGCCCATGGACTATTCGAGGGTTCAATCACTCCCTGTTCTTCCATATCGGTAATAATTTGCTCGGCTTCTTTACGTTTTGCCAAAGGAAGCCGCCTGGGGTGTTGTCTTATCGGTTGCGCATCTCCAGTGTTGATCTTGTGTTGCACAACACTCGTCCTTCCTTTCTCACAATCATCCAGTGCAAACACACCTCGATATCGTCCGACCAGTTCTTTTACCTTGCCCAGTTGGTCGCCGTTTAATCTTTGACACGAAGGTATTAACATATCCAGCAATTTCTGCGAGCAACCGTTGGCTGGTTTATCTTTCGTGTCGTCCACACAACGTTTAATATGGCATACTGGAATGCAACTTCCCACAATCGTGTCTTTCTTCAGGGTCACCGTATGTGGATTAATGTTCAGCACCCTTACTGGTACCATATTTCGAAACTTTACCAGCGTTCTTCCAATCAGTAATCCCTCCTGACCCATTCCCGATTCAGTTGCTTCCATCATGCATACTTGTCCTTCCCGGAGCGTACCATCCGGGCGTCCCATTACTATCATTTCCGACTTTTCGGGTATTTTCATATCGCAAATCATTCGAACTTGCATCGTCTGGTTACTCCTACCTTGAAATGGAATCTCATCATCATCTATCCGAAGCACATTTTCTTTCATGTTTACATGAAACCCATATTCTCCCATGAGATCCATTCCCAAGATCACTTCTTCTGTAATTTCAGCTATCAACACTCGATGATTAATTAATTTGTCTCCAATTGTCAACATAACGGCAGTCTCTCCGTGAGTACAAATTTTCTCACCACTTGCCGTTCGAAGACACACCGATACAGGTAGCATTTTTCCACGACCAACCAAATCTGGTTTCACAATAGTTTTTGTCGCTCCGGTATCCACGAGTAATCGGACACCCCTACCATTAATTCTTCCATCGATATAAATGCTGTCCAGACTCCCCATCGACGATGCAGCACGGATGATAATCTCCGGGGCACTACGTTGTGCTGTCGACGTTCGCCCCCTTACGTCGACTTGCTTTAGTTTTCCTGCTGCTCAACCGGTTGTTTTTTTGGTTGAGTACAGCGTCTCTGTATGTGACCAACTTCACCGCAGTTCCACCATCGCAGACGCAATCGCGGTGGTCGTTGTAGTTCCAGCCTTTCTGCCACACGGTTGACTATTTCATCTATGCTGTTCTGAGCTTGACCAGGTTCCTCTAAGGCAGACCGAACTTTGTGACCCATCCTGTGTGATGTCTGCTTAGCTGCTTCAAATTCAAGCGCATGGACCAGTGCGTCATCCAACATTTTTGACCGTGCTAGTCTTAGCGCTTGCTGTATTTCGCCATCCTTAACGCCATCCACAAATGTTTGGACAGCAAGTTGTTCGAGGAAGCTATCTGGTGCCGTTGGGTATGCCAATCTAACTAACCTGGCAATGTCAGCTTCGAATTCTTGCAGGCTTTCACTTGTCTTTTGCGAGCGGTTCTTAACTTGTGCGTGGTAAACCTGTTGAAGGTGAGCATCTCTATATCTCATCTCAAGCTTTGATGTTAAGAGGCCGTAATAATTCTGCTGGTGATCGGGAATCGTTTGTAAGATGTTAAGAGCCTCCCCCCGTAGGGCCACTATTAAGGAGATAACCTTCTCTTTGTTGCACCAACCGTTGGCTATTGCAGCAGCTTCAAATTGTTTCAAATATGTGGGCCAAGGTGTTTTACCATCGAATGTAGGTGGTTTTACTTTAAATTTAGACGGAATTGACTCGCTTCTTTCCATGGTTCTTATTTCTGGAATGTTCTGATTAACAACTTGGCTTGGTAATTCAAGTGGTCGCGTTGTTAGTGAAATCATTTGTTCTTGAAGCCTCATCACATCTTCTTCCATTTTTACCAATTTATTATCCAATTTTTGCTCAACTGTTTTTTACCTGTTCAGTGAAATCTTCTTTCAATGCAATGGAACTTTCCATTAATCTTTGTTCTAACGTGGCTGTACTTTCACTTAACTTTTCCATTTTCTCAGCGTTTTCAGTAAACCTTTCATCTATTGTCACTTCCAGTTTAGCCGACCTCTCCTCCATACCGGATTTAAAATCCTTGAGGAAATTCATTAAAGTTTCTGCCTCCATTTTATTTTGATTTCTTGTAACTGGCATATACAAACTACTTAAATGTCTTTAGACTTGTTTAATCACCCAACACAGCCTGACACCAGTGTAACAGGTTACTACTACCGCGTTCCTCTCAATTATAAAACAAGTAATAACAATAGTCTTTATTACTCACTGTTCACAAGTCTAATTAACTGTATATGCCTTATTTATAGATGTTTTCAGTCCACTTAACAATGAAGCACTATTACACTACTGAATTTACAAGCACTAATATCTTCTTAAACTAACTTCTTTACCATAGGCCCATTAACAACACTAACACAACTATTATTCAATCCAAGATCTATCTATTTATGTATACTACAAGCTGCATGCACATTAGACACGTTTACCTCATATAACATTTATGTATATACAGTCCTAGGCTTCCAAAAAGCTCAACTACATTCACTAACCACGATATAATTTATATACGACATTCTTCTGTAAACTGACTCTTGCATTTCCTAGCGGTCTTATATATACTCAGATTTAAAGATATGACTCATCTTCTGGTAATTACGCGAAGCTTCCAGGTCTGGCGAGAATGAACAGTGCTGGCGGCGTTTTGTGTGTTTGATTGCTAGAAGCATTCTAGAATCCTGAAAACTATGCAGACCCTACAACGCTTGTGTGTTTGACGGGTTGCCTAATAGTAGCTCGCAACAATATTTTTTCCATTAGTTACCATTTATCTGTATATTAGGAATTAAACATATTTGTTGAAATAACATTGTATTATCCAGCTACAATGATCTTCACATAAACATTTCAAAAAATGTGATATTGTAACTCGATTAAAATGGTGTTTCTAGCAGCTATACAAAAAAATACTACATAATGGTGAAAGGTTGGAAAAAAATTATAAGAAATAGTTTTAATAGATTAGAAATATATAAAATGATAAAAGCGTAACAATAAAAAATATACTGCAAAATTCTTTAAAATGCTATCCTGTAAACTAAGCAAAAGTGGGATACAACGTTTTTCATATCAGGTGTTGATATTATTACATGTATTTTGTACATACCTATCCTTAAAAACTCCTACCTATAAATACTAAAAGAGATACCCAATCGCTAATACACAAAACTAAATCCTTATACTGCCATCAACATATCATTTACAAAGTACTTAATAAGAATTATAGACTGAGTAAAAATATCAAGTGTCAGATGAACAAATAGTGTGTTTAAAGAAACCGGAATTACAAAAATGTGTTTAAAAAATAAGTCTACAGTGCGATTTTGCCAAAATTAGCAACGATTATAGACTAAATACACAAATTGTGAACAATCAAATCCGATTTTCTTGTAAGCTATATATACTTGGACATTATAATTTGAATAAGGACCGCTATACTTGCGGCCACGTCCCCAATGCTCCACCCGGAGGTACTACATTGGGTTTAAACGCGAAAATAATCGTGCTTCTAATTTATTCTAACTTCATAGTTAATCCACCCTAAACAAAAAACTAAATAAAAATCTAACAAACCTAAAAATCTAACAAACCTAACAAACTGTAACAATCTAACAAACCTAAAAATCTGACAAACTGAAACAAAAACTAAAAACAGGGTTTAAATAATAGTATCCCTAGCGCTGACTTTGAAGTGTGCCCGATCAACAAGACACAAAAATGAGAGGGGGAGGGATCCGTAATACCGGATAGCAGACGCCGGCTCTGCTTACCAGTGCGACCTGAAGGGTCGTCTTAAAACTATCCAAATCTAACTAACTAATTTAAATCCATCCCTAGCTTTCCCTATCATTCCTTAACTGATTTATATTATGATTACAATCTTCACAAATTTACTCTTCCTTCCAAAATATATACTGCAACCAAAATGGCGACAGAACGTCAAACAAAACAAATATGCCACAAAATACTACAATACATGCTAATAAATATAAAGTGTAAATATAAAATATATATAAATATAATTATATAAATATATAAATAAATGTCTAATAAGCGTTAAGCATATAGCAGTCCACAAAATAGCAAAAGCATCACCCTATTTATCAGGTGCACTCGCACAAGCATTATGTCGGCTAGCGCCATTACGCACAAAACGTGCTTGTTAAATTATTTCAAAAACTACTGATTAATGTAAATCAATGCTTGTGCGAGTACAGCCGCCACAATTTAAGTCTTACCTCGATAATAAAATTCTCCAGCATCCGAAGATCTGGTCGTCTGCCTACATCTAACTGTAACTTACTTCTAAGGGGAAGATGGGGGTGCACTGTTAAAGTCCTGGTGGGTATGCACTAAATGTTCTAGGGGGGATCACAATCACCATCACTATCACTTCACTTTCAAGTCCTGGGGGGATGCGCGGTTTCACTCTATTTTATTATCTTTGTTTATTTTATTGATTTAATTTAATGAGGATTTCTGATGTATTTGTTATTGTTTATTTGTTATTATTTATTCCCGATTTCTCGATTTTCCGCACATAATTATGAAGATAGGTAGTGATTGTATTAATGGTGTGGGGGTTTCTCGTGCATATTGGACATTTGGTATAATTATCAGGTTGTTTTTTTTTTAATATCAGGTTTTGGTTATGCTCGTATCCTTACTCACGCCAAGTCAATCTAAAATTTTTCAATCCTCCCACCAACCCCACCGAATTTTTACACGCGGTTGTCATTCATTGTCTAATCTCGCGACCCTTGCCGCGAATTCTTTTAAGGCTGTCCAGAACGCCTTCTGGTTAACCACTTTCCCGACTTCCTCTAGGCTCTTTGGCCATGCCAGACCTAGGATAGCTAGTTTGCTATCAGCCAACCCTCGATTTCCCGCCTCAAGCGGGCAGTCGAAGAGCACGTGCTCTGCGCTTTCCGCGCCCTCACCGCATTCGCAGCGGTCGCTGTTGGTTAGTCCAAACCTTTGTAAATACGCCTTTAGGGCGCCGTGCCCTGTTATCAACTGCACCATTTTGTGATCGAGCTTGACCTCGATCCTACCTCTAGCTTCTATGCTCGGTATGAATTTGTGGGTCAACCAGCGTTGTTCCACCTCTCTTCCCATTGTCGAATTGATTTTTCGCGCAGCTTTCTTTTGATTAAAGACCTCGGTATCGACGAATGTGATATTCGAAAGTCGCCCGTCGCGGCCTCTTTAGCTAATTTGTCAGCCCTATCGTTTCCTACGTTACCATTGTGCGACCTGACCCAACAGAAATTTTAAAGGTCGAAACTCGAGCGCCGTACGCACTATCCTCCAGACGTCCGCTTGGAGATCTGTCGAGGTGTTCATGTTTGTTAAAGCCGTTAGCGCCGATTTACTATCACTGATTATATAATACTCGTCTCTGCCCGTATGGTTTATTACGTAATCGATAGCCTCTCGTATGGCTACCAATTCGCACTGGAAGATAGTGTACCAGTTCGCGAGTTTGGTTTGAAACCGAAACACCTACCTTTCCTGCTTATACACGACAAACGCCGCACCTGCTTGCCCATCGTCCATACGTGAACCGTCCGTATAAATTCTGATACCCATCGCGTCCTCATCACCTTCGACAAACTCGATTCCTCTAATATCAGCCGGGTGCCCCAACTCAGATACAACGATCTTTCTTGCAACTTCCCTATTACCAAGATTAAGATCTTCGATAATTTCGCGCCCTTTTCCTATATTTATTAATCGTCTATCTCTAATCTCCCTAACGACATATTCGATAGGGAGAGTCCTACTGATCACCCGGACAGCCTCCGTGGAGGTGGTTCTGTACGCCCTCGCCGCTTTTACCGCGGTTATGCGTTGTACGCTCGTCAATTGACGCATCTACTGGACTTTACAACCTTCTGCCCATACAGAAGCTGCGTACAGTATTGCCGGCTCAATTTCTCCTGCATAAACCGTCCTCAGCGATTCGCCCCTGAAACCCCTTTTTTTTTAGCCGCCGCCATCATTTTATTTGATATTTCGCCGCCCTTACTTTTTACGTATTGTACGTGCGCTTTCCAATTTAATTTATTGTCGATCTTGACGCCGAGGTAGGTAATACAATCTTTAAACGGGATTTTCTCCCCTCCTAGCTCTAACCTAGGAGGTCTCTGTCTTGATTTCGTGCCGAAATAAAGCGCCTCTGACTTCGCCGTGTTAAATTTTAATTTTACCGCCTGCGACCATTCGTGTAATTTATTAAGCGCCTCGTTCGGTTTTGTGCGCATATCCATTAACAATCTCGATCTTACAATTAAAAGTGTGTCATCTGCAAACCCAACGATTGAGCATCCTGCGGGCAACTTGACCCTAAAGATGCTCTCATACAACAACTTCCAAAACGTGGGACCAGAACATGACCCTTGCGGGCATCCCCTTTCCACCTCACGCGACAGAACTTCACCCGGAATTTCAACCTGTGTCAATCGCCCCGAGAAATAGCTCTTGACCAAAGACATCAAGTTTCGCGGACAACCCCTAAGATCTAACTTGCAAACGATTAATGGCCACCAGGCAGCATCAAATGCTCCTGAAATGTCCAAAGCAACAACGACACAGTACTCTTTAGCATCTCTTGCCTGCTTAATTTCCCCGACAACGAACTCTAACGCGTCGATAGTCGACTTGCCCTCCACGAAACCAAACTGTCGGTTATTAAAACCGCAGTTGTCTCGCACTAGGTGCTCAACACGCGTAGTCATAACGCGATCTAAAACTTTCCCCAGCACCGGTAGCAAATTAATCGGACGATAGCTGCCCGGATCTGACGCATCCGCCTTTTTAGGTTTGGGTATAAATTTCACATTCTGGATTTTCCAGCAACGCGGAAAAACGCCCCTTTCTAAACAAAGATTAAACAACCCAACAAAGACACACGGGGCTAACAGGCACGCCTGCAGAGCTGCGTCTGAAGTGATTCCATCATGCCCCGGTGCCTTCTTAGGGTTCATACTCCTAAGAGCCCTGACGACCTCGTGAACTAGGATTGCCTTATCGGCACCTGTTCCTTGCGCCTCTGCAGCTTCCCGACGTACTAAATCGTGCGACCCTTCATCCCCCTCGGGATTATCCGATGGGAAAAATTTCTCTAGTAAATATTCCGCTGTGGTTTTAAAACCTTCCGTGTATTCGCCATTTGTTTTCTTTATATTACTGAGCGCGATTTTTTGTTGTTTTCCTCTAATTACGCGGTATGCGGTTCCCCAGGGTTCTTTCTCTGAGTTTTGCGTGCAGAATTCTTTAAATTTATTCGTTCGCGAGTGTTTCTACTTCGTCTGCCTCTCGGCAGTTAAATAGCTCATTTTCGAGCGCAAGGATACTTTCGCCAAATTTTTCTTTAAACCGCTTTCAATTTGCTTTTTTATTACAGAACCGCGGAAATATAGTTAGCTGCTCGTTTGCGCTTGTTTTGGTTTCAACGTCCCATGTTATTAATTTATGGTCAGAGAGCGTTTCCTCGTCCGACCTTAGTTTCCAATTACAAATCGTTTCTAACATTTCGTGCGAGACTGCAGTAATATCTATAAAACTGCTGCCTCTATGCGTCTCAAACGTAGGTGAATCATTAGTGTTTATCACACTAAGGTCCCATCCCGTAAAAAGATCAGCAACCTGCGAGCCTCTATCGTCTTCGATAGGGCTGCCCCATAATGGCGACTTAGCATTAAAGTCTCCCGCGATAATTAAATTTCTATTTCTACCGATTTTACGAAGGATTCCTTCAATTTGATTTATTAAGTCCTCTGTTTGAGGATTCTCCCGCCGGGAATCGATTGGCGGAAGGTAAGTGCTTATCACGTAAAACGTATGCAATCCCGTTTTTATTTCTGCGGTGGTTATGAACTCATTCGACAGATTGTTTAGGATTATTCCGGCGCACGTCCCATTATTTATTATTATTCCGCTACGCGGTCGTTCGCTGTATACGTTTAAAACGGTAACCCCCTTCCCAAAACCTGTTATTTTGTGGCTATACAGGTGCGGTTCCTGTATAAGCCCGATGTCGATATTATTTTCGGAGAATAACTTTACGAAGTTATTTGTAGCCCTTTACCTTTCGAGATTTAGTTGCGCGAATTTAATCTTTCTTGCTTCTTTTAAATCTTTCTTTTCTTCACGGTCCATAATCGATGTTCCGTGTGATTGCGTTCTTCAATCTCAGCATCGTGGGGCATCTACTCGACTTGGCGTCGTGGCGCGTATCGACCTTCGCGCCACCGCCAGTTCTGTCGTTTGCCCTAGCGCAAACCACACAGCAGGTGATTGCCCTCCGGCAATTCTTAAACTCGTGTCCGACGTCGGCACAGTTACCGCACCACTGTACCTTCTCCCTGCACTCCATCGATCTATGGCCGTACTCGTAGCACCTGTAGCACTGGGTCATCGAGAAGTGGTCCCGGGCCCAGACTCTTTGCCACCTGAGATTTATAGCGTCAGCTAATATGCGTCTCCGAAGTGTGGGAGTCACTTCGAAGACTACGTTGACGAAGGGATCCCTAGGGCCCTTTCCGCCAAACCTAATTTTCTCCCTCAGGTGGTCTTCAATCTTCAAATCGCCGAAGCGGGGATTCTGGCACGCGATCAACCGCACCAGCTCTTCCGCCTTCATCCCCGCTTCGACCCCCGGAAGAACGACCCGTAGGCGCTTCTTCTCGATGGTCTTCGCCACGAGCTCTTTGCAGTCACCGACAACTTTTGACTGCAATTTCTTCGCATCTTCTCGGTTTGCACACTCGACAACTACACCGCCCTTGCGAGTTCTACAAGCTCCGACCACAACAAAACCATCACGAGCGGGATCGACCTTCTTCTTTAGGGTCGACATGACGTCATCTTTCTCCCCTGGTCTGGCGTCGACCCTAACTGCAAAGGTGGGCGTCGCACCTGCAGCAGCTGCAGCATACGACGCCTTCCGCGGCATCGGTACCTTATGGCTCCTGGAACACTGCTGCCCTAAAACAGAAGTAACCACCGCTGGACTTCCCCCGACAACATCAGCTCTCCCAGAATCACTAGCCATAAGCCGCAGCGCCCTAACCATACCTATAAGTTGATTCGCCGTGTCGAGGAAATCATCCACGGCGTAGCAAATCCTCTTTCTGTCTTCCACGACGATAGTGGCGGAGGTCGTCGGCACCCTCCCGGAGATGACCGAGTGCGCCTTCCTCACTCTCAATCTCATGAGGTCCAGCTCATCGAGGTCGCTAGCAGCAACGCTAACGTCGCTGCCAGTCGACATCTTTTGCTGGGCTCCCGAAGTAGAGGGCGATTCAGGCGCCGCAGCCACCCCAAGGGGCCCCGACTCCCCCGACACGACCGCCGCAGACACAGGCTCTTCTACCTCCTCCTGAATCCCTAGCATTATGTCCTCTAATACTACCTTCAGCTGTTTCCCCCAACAGCGCCCTCAGCCTCCGACCTATCAGACTCCGACCTATTTCCCCTCTTCTTCCTGGGCAACGGCTCCTCGTCGCGGTGGACCACCATGCTGACAAAACAAACGACAAAAAATGACACCTAAAACGCAGCTCAAAAACCACTTGACCGTTACGACGCTAAAAGAACGACGCTAGAAGAACGCAAAACGTTGGTCCAATAAAAAAGTTTTGTTTAAAGATGACCCGTAAGCAACCTTGTATTTATTTAAACTTCGAACCGCCCAATTAAATATTAAATTTTTAACAAAAATACAACAAGCACTAAGCGTCAAAATAACAACTAGAATCAAATAAATTCCCTAACGCAATTCGATTCAAAATGTACCGCGAAGAACACTATTTATTTATTTTAAATTTTTAAAACCGCCAAATTAAATAAACTAATTACTTCAAAATATTAAAATATCTAATTTATAAACAACAACACTTTATTTTTAAACGTGTAATTAAGAAAATAAGGTCGAGCGCAATCGGAATGAGGTAACCGGAAATGACCTTTCACTTAATCACTTGGTAACTGTAACTGCTACACCGCTTAATTACACCAAAATCGATCTTAAAGGAACTTATAAGTGCGCGTGTACTTAAATTGCGGAAAATTTATATTAAAATTGTTTTAAAATTTACAGTTTTTGAGATATTTATTTGATTTAAAAAGGCTTAGATTTTTGTTTTTGGTTATTATTTGATTATACGCGCACTATAAAAATTTTACACATTTTTTGGTTGTTTTACCCGGTTTTTTACTCGATTTACGCGGTTTTTATTTTAAATTTATTATTAAAAATGCCTTTTTAAGTTATTTCGAAATTATTTTTGAGTATTAGTTTAGTAGATTTTTGTTTTGGTAACCCGAAATTTATTTAGTTTATTTTAAAACGCGGATTTGGTTTAATTTACAAAGAAAACGCTATTTATTTAGCTTTTATTTAGTTTGAATTCTGTTTTAAAATTTTTATTTTACTGCCCTGTATTTAAAATTTGATGGCACACAATTATAAAAATAAAACACAATAAAAATCAAAGCTTCAAATAAAATAATTCAACCATAAATAATAAAACCCTAGATAAAAACTTACTGTTATTGCTGAAGCGGGAGCTCGGCAAAAACACGTCCGCTCGCTTCAAGCGGCAACTAGAAAGTGACTATATACTTGGACATTACGGAAGAATCCAAGAGGACGTAAATCATGTTACAATTAAAATAGTGCATTGCAAATTTCAGAAAACTATAGAATAATTATTGAGGAGAATGTATTTGGAACAAACTTTATTAATTTGACTTTTAACAGTACTGTAGAAATAAAACACTTAGATATTGTTAAGCGACTTAAACAAGAAGCCATCAGGTTTAAAAATAAGAAATGGATCTAAATTTAGCGATATATTTCACACATTTTTCAATCACCATTATATTATTAATTCTATGTATCATTATTATAATCATTTACAAGCTTAGAAAACGAATTTCAGAATATTAGAAACTCAAAGAAAAGACAGACAGACCTGAAACTCTACTCAATTATGTCCCAACACGAGGGAGGAGGAATTACTTCTGCATACTATATTATCACCATAAATATGCTTTTATATAAAATGCTTTTATATTTTGCGGTTGGGCGAGATATTGCTAAAAGAGGAAGCTATGTTAAATCAATTTGTATGTCAAATAGTGTGAAATATAATAATGATAAAACTTTAGTTGCAGAAATCATTTTTATTTCGTTTTGGTGGACATATCTTAATACTTATTGTAAAACATATTGTATGTCCAGTTTATTCTTTGAAATTGAAGTGAAAAGTAAATTATATAGGACGAGAGGGCAAATTTGCAATGCAACTGTTGCAACAAACAAGCCATTATAAGTAAGAAACTGCAAAGCTAAATATTTACCCTAACAATATAATATTTGTAGAGGTAATGCAAGCGAATACTGGTAAAACAGGTCATCGCAATTGACGAATATATGTATCACCTACAACATGTCTGTAACCGTGTTTGCTCAGTAGAAAAAACAGCAATGGCTGGAATGTGAAGCACCAATTTCACGTTTTATTTATTATAACTTTTACATAATAAAATGTAAATAAACACCATTAAAATAATCATTACACTAGTATGCTTTCATAATTAAATTGTTAAGAAACGATTAATTGGTATAATAAAGTATTCGGTGGTGACGTTGCAATCAATTGGTAAACAACACATTTTACATATAGCTCTTGTATGGTTAATTGCCTTTTCAAAACTACCAACAAAATATGAAAATTAATTCAAGTTAGTGGGTTGAACAATAGGATACTTTGAAGTGAGCAGTTTTCGACCTGAAATTAATATCTCCGAATTTTTATTGAGTGCAAATTAGATTATTCAAAGAATTGACATGTCAAACATTACACAGTTATCACTCTTGTGTGTAGGAATTGTAAAGTTTGACAAAATTGCCATTCTAATATTATTATTCTCATAAACATGTGTAAAAAGTGAATTTTTGATGACTTCCTCTGTGAACAGGCTAGGTGATAAAATTAAATTTTGTGATTTCAAATATGCGTTTACTATACTGTTGCAATGGTCGGGTGAATAAATGCAACATTTTCTTACATACAAAGTTTGTGAGCATTTTGTGTCATGGGCTGCAAAATGTTTCACAATGGAAGTAAGTAACTAAAGTCTGGCAGTAATTATTATATGCAAGATAATACAGATTCGAAGTAAAAATTCTTCATAGAGTGCATACAATAGGGCTTTGATAAAACCTTTCTCAATACAGCAGGTTCAGTTGACAGTAAAAATACTCTGCAATTGAATGCTTTAAGAAACTGCATATGCTGATAGTCTAACAAAGTATGTAACACTAATTATGCAGTTTTAGAGTGGACCATATTTGCAGTTCTGAATTTCCTAACCCACACTTTTATTATCTTTTTAACCACAACATCGCCAACTAAATGCATTTTATCCGTCGAACATTTGATAATATCGATTGATAGTCGTTCCAAGATACTTCATATTTTGTCCATGTGGTAATCGATATCACACCCCCATATGTGGAGATTTTTATGCTATAAACAAGCATCGGTTTGCCTTGGTGCTTCTAATCCAATGTATATATAGCTTTGTGTGTGCTATTGCTTTCTATAAAATTTATTCCTTTAATATAACACGTTGAGCAGCAATGCTAGCCCCTGTGCCTTTTGATAGCTACCACAAATGCTAATGCCTGGGTAAAGTATACATAACTTTAATTATTACTACATACTTTCTGACATTCCATTCAAATCCGTTTGTCACTAAATCCAACATCTCATCAACAAAATGTGTTAAATAATTATTATAGCATTCTGATTTACTAGAACTGTTAAATTTCTGCCACAAATACTTTCTGGTTGATTATTCATTTTGAAATTGCTAATACTTCCCAAAATAGGCCAAAAGTCCGTACCACCACTAGTGCTTATAGGTGTGATGAGCCATTTACATTAAACGAAATATCTATCTTCTTTAGATTTAATTTCAAAATATTCAAACTATCAGATTAAAGAATGTAGTTAGAAAAGTTTTAAAATCAGGTGTGATAGTATACAACCCATTGAATAACATTTACTTTTTGAGGTATTTGTAATAGGGTTCTTGCAGTTATAGGAAACTCAGTGTGCGATATCCATCATTGATCAAAATTTTCAGCAGTTTATAAGTGTATCAGTTGAAACGTGTCTCACTCTAATATTTTTTGTACAAATATAGCTTTTTCATTACGTACTTCGTTTCTATTTTGTGAATTAGTTTCACTGCTGCAAGTCCCATTTATTGATGTATCGTGTGGATCAATAACTAATATATCAATCGTTTTGTCTTTGCAGACTGTTGTGAAAGAATTCCCGCACTGTTATTACTATTTAAGTCACAGTAAGTTGTCAGAATTATTCCTATATTTCTTTAAAGAAGAAAGTTTAAGTACTAACAAGGCTGAAAATAATCGATCTGATGTATATAAAGCAACCTTAATTGTTGTTTATTCTAAACCTTATACCGTTCTTGATGCTGAATGTCCAACTTGGCACAATGGTTATTTTGTGCAAAGTCTTATTTCCAGAGTGGTAAGAATAAAGAACTACTTTTAATAAATAATTGTCTAATATGATAGTTCATTACTTAGGTATACCAAAAATTATATTTACTGTTAAATATCAGCAAGATATTAAAAGTGCAGGTTTACATAATTATATTGTTTAATACAATCCTAGATAAATTCGTCTTTTTTAATTTTCCAATAGAGACAGCCCGCAAAACTAAAGATCAATTTTCTTTTATAAATTATTTTCGTTCTTTAAACGTCTATGACACAAATAAACACATGACACAATGCCTCCTTTTTAATATTTTGATTACTCTCCCATCTGACGGCCAGTAGATAAATCAAATTGGTCGGTAAAATCACACCCGTATTATGGAAGATTATTTTATGTGTAATGAATTTATGCATAATTTTATTTAAGTACCAAATATTTTAGGTACATTTTTATTATGCACATTGCAGGTTCCGTGCAGTCACTATTATGAAAAATGAATTTACGCATCTTAAAAATTATGTGTAGTATTTGCTTTTTTATGTAAAATGCAAGTTATGCAGAATGATATTTATGCACAATGAACGCGAGCCTTCCCTTACACTATTGTCGGAATAGAACAATGAGCAAATATTTGCCGGTCGAATTACGCAATGTTGCATTTTTATACAACATTTTTAAGAAACGCCTAATCCAAAAGGACGTAAAAAGAGATAGTGTCGTTTCCTTACAAGTGTTTTAAAAAAATTTTAAAAATGAATTTAATATCGAGTTCCATCTACCAAAAAAAGATAAATGCAGAATTTGTAAATGTAACAAAGATAAAGATTATAAGCATACAGAACAAACCCTACAAGAATTAATTAGAACATTTAAAAAACAAAAATGATTGTAAGGAATTCTTTTTGGCTGATCAGAAAAATACTCTTGTAGATCCTAGCTTCCTCTGTGTAAGTTTTGATTTACAAAAAGTGTTAAACACCTCGCATGGTGATAATTTAGTTTTATACTGTTCACGAAAATATGCTTTTTACAACTTGACGGTTGATGAAAGCGGTAGTCAAAATGGATTTTGCTATTTATGGGGCGAGTGCGATGATGGCCACGGGTGCAATAAAATTTGCACAATAATATTTAAATATTTGCACGAAGCCGATGAAAAGGGAACCATTAAACACGTATCCCTCAACTGTAATAGTTGCTATGGGTAAAATAAAAATAAGGCAATGTTGGTAATGATTAGTACATTTCTCAAGAATTCCATAAATATAGAGTCCATACGTTTACGTTATTTATTGCCGAGCCACACATATATGCCATGTGATCCAGTACACGCGATACTTGAGCTGTTTATTAGAAAGCGCAAATTTGGGCCCCTTCTGAATGGAACACAATTATAACGAATGCTTGAACTAACCGTAAACCATTTCAGGCGATCAAAATGAATTTTACTGATTTTTTGAAGTGGAAAAAATTAGCCGATCAAGTTTTGAAAGCAAATTTAAGGACAGTGAACAAAAACCTATAAAAGTAAGTGAAATTAGAATTATTATGTTTTTAAAGAATGATCCGAATTTAACGGTAGACTGCTCTTATACTGGAACACGCATAAAGCAGTTTAAGATGGACATAAAAACTCAAACGCCAAAAAGGCTTTATTCTCAAAAGTTAAATATATTAGTTCAGAAAAAAAAATGACTTGAACAAACTCTGTAATGAGAATGTTATTCCTTAAAGATTTCATAATGAATATCGACAAACGAGAGGTTTTAACGTTCCAGATACATTACCCGAAACTGATTATGTATATCTGAGTGATGAATTGGAAAATTAAGTTTTACTAACTCTAATAATCTATAGGATAACTGTGGCACGATTTAAATAAAATTAAATAAAAACTCTTAACCACAAAAAATATTTAAATTATTAGATACGTATTTCGACCACTATGTGGTCATCATCAGTAGGAAACCTCTTAAAATAAAAAAATCAACAATAATAATAATTAGCTGTTGTTCTGGAACACTTCAGAGGATATTCTCCTCACCACTTAGGCTGAAGTGAACCTTCCCAACCTATAATTTACTATATTGTTGCTTTAAACACTATCGAGGATATTCTCCTCACCACTTAGGCTGAAGTGAACCTTCCCAACCTATAATTTACTATATTGTTGCTTTAAACACTATCGAGATTAAATTGGTTCCGCTTCAGTAGATTTAGAATTAGTATAAATTAAGTAGATTTAAGTTATAATGTCACAATTCACTTGTTTGTTGTTGAGAACACCACCCTGCGGGTGAGGAGAATATTCTCGATAGTGTTTAAAGCAACAATATAGTAAATTATAGGTTGGGAAGGTTCACTTCAGCCTAAGTGGTGAGGAGAATATCCTCGATAGTGTTTAAAGCAACAATATAGTAAATTATAGGTTGGGAAGGTTCACTTCAGCCTAAGTGGTGAGGAGAATATCCTCTGAAGTGTTCCAGAACAACAGCTAATTATTATTATTGTTGTTTTTTTGTTTTTTTTTTTTTAAGAGGTTTCCTACTGATGATGACCACATAGTGGTCGAAATACGTATCTAGTAATTTAAATATTTTTTGTGGTTAAGTTAATTCCGTATAATAAAAACAAATATTATGTACAGGTTTTAAAAATTATTAAAATACACTTTTCAATCAATAAATATTTAACATCGTATTTATCTCAAAAATCATATGCTCTTCAATCAATCTAAAGTCACCAAAAAACCTATTGTTTTTATAAAAAGAAGCGTGGAACGTACAAAACCCCTTTATCATATTACGTACTTTCTACGTCTGCAAGTTCGTTGTTGACTCCGTCACACTAATTTATATTAATTGAGCAAATTCAATATTCAATATTTAAATTCAAATAGAAAAAAAATGTCTTAAAACTAAAAAATATAACCTGGTCTGTTTTCTTTGTTATTTCCTTCTCGCAACCAAAATTATCGACGCATCCATTATCAACTAGAATTTTCCATGCATTATACCATCCATTTGGATCAAAATTATACTCCACCAATTCAGAATTATTATATACCCATTAAAAATTTTATCTATCCACACGCAGCCTCAGAATATCATTTGAATTATTATATTACTTGAATTATTATCATCAAACTTAGAATCATTATCGTCTGCCTCCAACTTAGAGTTGGAATTTATTCCCACCGGCCTCAGAATTGGATTTTATTCTCCCCGGCCTCAGAGCCCTATTATTATTATATTTTAGTTTAAATAAATTCCCTAAATCTACTTACGTTTAATCCGCAATAGTAATTTTCATCTTCATCGCACTATCTGTCACTTAAACAATTTTCACTTTTAAATATTACTTTTACGCGTTACTCTTAGGTTCAAATTGACGCATCTTGGCCTTTGTTGAGTTGAAAACTGAGCTTGTTATCATTGTCGCTGTTAATATATGATTGATATCCCACTTCGTCTAAAGTTTTGGCTTACAAGCCCGTCGCTAATTTTAACCAATCAAGTCTCTGCATTTTCTACTCTTAAAGTAGTTTCTGTTGTAACATTCTCGTTCTTTCAAGTAATTGTTGTTTGCTTACAGCTGCTTCGTTATCAGACTTGCGGTGTTTTGAGAAATATTATCGCTTTTCCATATTGTACACAACTATCTGATGCAATTCGACTTTCAATTTTTATATATGCTTATTTATTTACGCATTTTAGTCACCTTTACTTATCAAAATTGTTGCTTGTTTGTACGCACTTGCACTACGCTTCTTTAAGCTTTATTTCTTATCTCCGTATTATCATAACTGATTGAAATTCTTTTAAATGAGTGTTTAATTACCTTTATTATGCTTACTTATAAATACGCGTGCTTCCACTAAAAAATATGGTTATTTGCATTACCTAAATTTACTAAAATTCTATATACCGGGTGTTAAATATTTGTTATCTACCTAATGCATGAATTACTCATTTCTATGCTAACTATGCGTCCTATTGTTACTATTTGCGTCGCTTAAAACTACTTATACTTTATATGCAGGGTGTTGACTGCTTACTATTTACAAACTATCCCAATTACTCAATTTTCTCCTAAATAAATGCAGTTTTCTGCTTCCTATTATGATTTCTAATTCCTGCACGACCTTTGCTATAAAATACACCCTTAAACAACCCCTTATTACAGCATAATTCCCCCAAATTAAAATATAAAATTTTAGAACAATGCCCTAGATTACTAGAACGGGTGGAACGGCTTGCGTGTTCCAATGAGCTAAAGAGCCAAACCGAATATTTTACCAAATTCGTGGGGTCTTTGGTGAGAAACCAGACTAAGACAGGTCTCAGAAAAACAGCAGCAGCCCTTTCGGTACTTACATTGGCAGAAACCATAGGGGTCGGTATAGCATTCTAAGGCACACTACTGCGATGTGGAAGGCAACGGGAAACAACCACATTACCTCCTAAGCACACAGAGTACTTAAATTGAAATAAATATGATGGCATTCTCTGGGGTAAAAGATTCCGAAGTTAAAATAGTCCCCATTCGGATCTCCGTGAGGGAACTACTCCAGAGGATGCGATCGGAAAGTTTAGAATAAGAGTCCGGAACATTCTGCGAGTCGGAGCGTGGAATGTTAGAAGTATGAAGTAAGCATTTAAGCTACAGAAAATTGAAATGGATAGGTTAGCACTAGACATAGTAGGGATCATCTAAGCTCGATGGCAGGAGACGGAGGATTTTTGGAGTGAACACTTCAGGGTAATTCATACAGGATGAGAGGAAGGAAATGCGGGTGTGGGGATAATTATGTAAAAAATGATAGGGCCCTGTGTAGAAAATACTTACAAAAAAACGAAGGAGTAGTCATGGTTAGATTAGAATCTAAATTGTCAAATACAGTAATAATACAAGTATACATGCCCACCTCTAGCTACGGTGAGGAAGTGCTAGGAGCAAACTACAAAGATATAGAGGACATACTAGGATACGTATAAGGACCTGAAAATCTGATAATTCGGAGATTTTAGTGCAGTGGTAGGTAAGGGTAGGGAAGGAGCGGTGGTAGGTTTATTTGGTTTAGGCATGAAGAACGACAAGGGAAATAGGCTGGTAGAATTTTGCGACAAAAAAAATTTATTCATCACAAACACAATATTTTAACATCATGCTAGAAAACGATATACGTGGAAGATGGCAGGAGATATAGATCAAATAGATTACATTCTTATTAGACAACGGCTTAGTAATCAAGTAAAAGGCTGTAGAGGCTACCCAGAAGCAAATATAGAACGTCGTATTTATGAAGGTCGCACTTAAATTAAAAAATTTGAAAAAAAGGAACGGAAACAAGCACATTAAATTTGAGAAACTAAAACATAAAGATATCCACGAAAGATTTGAAAAAAAGTCAAATCAATTGCTAAAAGCTATCGGGAAAATTTCTGCTACTAAGTAGAAACAGAATAGAATAACATTAAATCCAGTTTAAACATGGCGGCCAGAGATATTCTGGGGTATACACAAAAAGAAAATAAAAAACCACGGCGAACAAAAGATATTCTGAATGTAATAGAAGAAAGTCGAAAATACAAAAATAGATCAGCCGCAACAGGAAAACAGAGATACAAAGCCATAAAATGGAGAATTATTTTCAAATACAGGAAAGCTAAAGAACAATGCATTGATGAAAAGTGCAAAGAGGTTCAAACTAAGATAGAAAGGAGAAAGACAGACAAAGCATACAAACCAATAAGAATGAATTTTAAGGATATAAAACTGAATAGCAAAAATATAAGGGACGCGGGAGGAAACTTCATTATAGAAAATATAGAGAAAGTGGTTAAATGGCAAGAATATATAGGGAACTTATATGCAGGAGAGGAACTAACAGCATTAGACAGGAATAAAACATTGAAAATGATGACTCGGGGTATCCTAAACTTAGAGATGAGTTTGAATTAAGATTAAAGTGTCTGAAAAATGCTAAGGCGCCGGGTATAGATAAAGTGCAAGCAGAAACTCTAAAAGCCGCTGGACAAGCAGTAACAGAAAGTCGCTTCCAACTTGTAAGCCATATGTATGAGACAGGCAAGATACCCACAGATTTCAAACGTAACATCATAGTAACTATACCACAAAAGAGAGGCGCCAATAGATGTGAATATTTTCGAGCAATACGTCTGACAGCACACGTGCCAAAAATATTAACTAGAATTGTAACAAGACGAATGGAAAAATAAGCCGAAGAAATACTAAAAGAAGATCAATTTTGGTTTAGACGAAAGCGGGGAACACGGGAGGTTATTTTAGCTCTGAGGGTGATAATGGAGAAACCAATAGAAAAAGGAGAAAGCATGTATATAGGGTTTGTAAATCTGGAAAAAGCATTCGACAATATAAAATGGAAAAGAATGTTCGAAATATTCAAAAAGATTGGAATGAGTTTTAGGCATTAGACGGATAGTACATAGCTTATACAAAGAGCAAACAGCGGAAATAGAATTAGTGCAGGAACGTAGAGAAGTAAATATTAGGAAAGGGGTGAAACAGGAATGTGCCTTATCCCCATTAATTTTTAACTTGTACATAGAAGGGGCAGTGAATACTGTCAAATGCAGGAAGACATTTGGCATTAATGTGCAGGAACGAAAGATTGATATGCTTAGATTTGCAGATGATATTGCGATATTAACATCTAGTAAAGAAGAGTTAGAAGTTGCTCTTAATGAAATGGACCAGATCTTACAGAGAGATACGGTATGAAAGTTAATAAAGATAAAACTAAAGTTCTAGTATGCAAAGGAGGGGAAAATATACCAAAAGCAAGAATACATATAGGTAACGAGAACTTACAAGAGGTTAAGGATTTCTGCTACCTAGGAAGCCAAATAATGCAAGATGGGAAAAACGCAAAAGATATAAAACAAAGATTAACACAAGGTCGTGCTACATTTAACAAGAAAAAGCAACTACGGTGTTCAAAGACACAAACATAGAAACAAGGAAAAGATTATTTAAAACATGTGTGGAGCACAACACTGTACGGCTGTGAAACCTGGGCAGTTGGAGAAGTGGACAAGAAAAAAGTAAAAGTTTTTGAAGTGTGGTACTACAGACGTATGATGAGGATATCACGGACAGACAAAGTTAAGAACAAAGAGGTACTAAAAATGGTAGAGAAGAAAGAAATATGTGGAAAACAGTAAAAAATATGACAGATAGGATAATGGGTCACATACTAAGACATGAGCGAATAGTGCGAAATATATTGGAAGCAGAGATAGGAAAAAGAAAAGTAGAGGTAGACCTAGGTTAAACAATTGCACACAGATAGTGGAAGATGTAGGATGTGGGAATTTCAGGAAAATGTATAGGCTAGTTCAGAATAGAAATCGATGTAGGTACGCATTCAACCAGCTCCAAGATGGAAAAACTAATGACGAAAGAAATAAATGTATTAATGTTGATTGTACAAAATAATATATTGGAAAACTATTAATTTGGCAAATGTTCAACTGCTGGGGAAACTTAGCAGCGAGATGCTGCTTGCCCTCTTTCACATAGAACTGAATATCGGGGAAGTAGGGTATATAACTGTAAAACAATAGAAGATGACCGAACTGCATCTGACCAGAACGAACAGAGGATATGTTCAATGATAAGAAACATAGAGACAAGAAGAAAATTGTTCAAAGCATATGTGTGGAGCACAGCACAGTACGTCTATGAAATAAGGGCAGATGCAAAAACAGGCGAAAAGAGATAAAAGTTTTCTGGAATGTTGTGCTTCAGATGTGTAAGAATGATAACATGGACTGCCAAGGTTAATAACAAATAGGTTATAGAAATAGTAGAGGAAGATAGATATAAGTGGAAAACAAAAAAAAAAGTGGAGAAATGGAACGGTATGATATGCTCTTAGACATTTAGGCATTTTTGGGGAATAGTACGGGATATATTACAAGCAGAGATTAGACCTTTGTACGAGATAGTGATAGATGCAGACTGGGCAAATTTCAGGTAAATGTGTAGGCTAGTTCGGAATAGGAAACAATGAAGGTACGCGTCTAACCAGTTCCAGAACTAAAGACATAATGATGATGAAAAACATACGTACTTTTGCTATTGATTTTCACAACAAGACATGCAAAACTCTTAAACAGCGATTTCATACAGCGGCATTCTATGACCGTCCAAATACTTTGTTCTAATTATCAAAAGTGTATGCCTAATTACAATTGCATGTATGTCTTTGAACTGTTCATTTTTCCTGTAAAAACCTGCATGCGGTAAAATTCACGTATGTGTCAACCATTGTGATTTGATTTGGGAATTTGTTACAGCTTTAGCTTATAAAAAATTGTAGAACTAATCAGGCGTGTTTAAAATGGAGTTTACCGATTTCGATGCTACATCAAATATTAAAGTACCTCAGGTGAACGATAACGAACAGACGGATCAATTTGCTTAGAGTTTAAGTATTTAACTTTAGAATTTGTAATATTAAGAAATGCACGGATCATACTGAAACAGAAAGGACAATAAGGTAAAGAACCGCACGAATCACAATTACGTAGAAAAAGACAAAGGAATTTATAAAACCCGGGCTAACAACAAATGCGGAGAGTGGGGTGACTCACATACGCAAAGAAAAGCACATCGCTATCGATTTTCTATTTACAATAAAAATAAAAAGTTCTATTTTAAGCAAAAAAAATAAATAAACAGTTATTATATTGTACGGACAATTTTAATAATGGAAATACGAAGTGCGCATTTTGTATGTTAACATGTATAGCAACTATTCAATAAAAAAGGAAGAATAATGCGTATAAGCAAGCAAGTTACGTTAAAAGTATTACATTCAGTACCATTTCTAGTAAGCAAATTTATTGTAGCAAGTACCACAAGTGAAGCTAATTTTATACGGGACGGGTTTGTAAACTTGTTTTTAGAAGACCCCAGGAATGTGACTGAGATTTATCTGTGGTTCATTGGTTACTCAACCAACAGTAAAAGTAGATAAAAAGGTGCTTCCGATATATATATATATATATATATATATATATATATATATCACTATATACCTCCATGTGTTGTGATACTTATCTTGCTGCTAAGACATCGGAGGTGAAACAGGAATACATCGCCACGGTAGTCAGTATCATCCACGCGGCTACCATAACTGCAATAGCGGTCTACAGACAAGATCAGTTGGAATACGTCAAAGAACAATCCGGCCTACATAAAAAAGCAATTTGACCTAATGAAAGAGAACCATTGGGCCTACATCTAAGAACTAAAAAAGGAATCTTATTACTATTTATAAGCGGGGAAGAACTTACCAATGCACTCAGGATATCCACTTCTCGTGAAAAAAACGTGCATTGGTCTTGGAATAATAGTATTAATCATGCAGAGAGCACAGGCTATGACGGCAAAAGGCAAAATCAAAGTGAAACTGAAATTAGGAAACTATATGACAAGCGATTCAAATATTTTAGTAACAAATGTAAAAAGCATACTTCTAAAGTCGATGTAATGTATAAATAAATAATGAAAACCGGCAAATATGAACATAATTGTAAAAAGTTTACGTTATTGAAACTTGCATTATAACTTATAAATAAAGCGAACATATTCTTTAGAAAACAAAAACAGTAGATAACCGAGTACATTTGCTGCATTTACCCAACATTAGAGATAATTTGAGATATTTTAACAAAAACTAAATGCGCTAATAACATTCTACAGAGTGTTGGAAAAGCACTCTTTTCAATGGTATTATAATGAGCTTTACAGGAACAAATCGATTAATTTAACTATAAAGCGTAATCAGGGGCATCTCTTTTAACCGGTGGTTACACAAAATATCCAAACGGAAGCGTGGGGATATTTAAAATGAATCTCAAAACGAACGAAATTATTCAGCAGTGCACAATTGAAAACAACAAGTGAATACATTACCTAAAAGTAGAAACTAGAATTGATCTATATGGCTTATGACCAGTACCGCAAATTGCATGTTGCAATAGATACTGTCACAGTCATACTGTCAAATTATGCGTTGAAGATTCAACCAACTTTTGCTATCCTTGAGTGGAACTTGCATTTATTCGATTTGCTGGAGATGTAAAGCAACTTCAATCAAAAGGTATGAAATTAGAAAACCTACATCTACGGCTGGAAGCAAAACAATAAGATGCAAGAACCGCACTGACTGGTAATGGTTTTATAGACGAAAAAGAAACGTTTGCACAGGAAATTACAAAAAATGCCAGTGTCATCACTTTGCCTGAACGCAAACTTTGAAACCTATTTAGCATGCGAAAAAGTGTGTTGGACTGCTTTAGTCGCCTCTTATGGCAGACAAGCCGTACCGGGGGTATTCTAATCTGGACCCACTTAGAAATGAGTACGAGTAGTAAAACGAGGGAAAAGCAAAATACAAACAAAAATATGTGTGTATATGGAAAACGTTTGTGTGTAGACTGTGGGTGTGTGCGCTAGATAGAAGGGGAATAAATTTCTAGAAATAGCATCCAGTTGCACATCTTTAGGTATACTACCGTGACGTCGAAATTTAACCGTCATGCAAGATAGATATTCGATAATACTATCAAAAGGATCTTTAGTTCGTTTTAAAATATCGTTCAAAAACCGACATCTATAATCCGGGGGCCCAAAATGTTGTACAAATAAGCTGGGCAACGACTTTCAATCAGAAAATCTGTGGCGATTACTATCGTACCGCATCAACGATATAAACCCAAATAAATCTATTGCGGAGTCAAGTAACTGAAACTCTGATACCTCTCGGGCTCTTTGAAGTTCTTTGACCCGCTCTAGAAAATAATGCACCGTGACAGTATTCAAAGCTCCAGAAAATTTTAAATTTCATTTTGACACTGGTTGGCCCTAATTGGAGGTAGTAAGGAAACTACGGATTAACCTAGGTTCGGAAGCAAAGACCCCTTTAGGTTCCCCGTCTGATTCCAATTTGGAAGTAAGTAATGTAGGATCACCAGATTCAGCAGTAGAAGTGTGAGCAGGACCAGAAATAGCTTCCGGAGTATTTGATAAAGTAGTATCATGACGGAATTTTTTAAATTTTAGTTTCAAATAAATAGGCGGAGATTGGCCAAAGTAAGAAGTAACAGACAATAGGTTTTGCGTTCCGCTTCTGTTTGAGACATTTTAGTACAGCGACGTTCCGTGTAAAGCCACAGGGAGCTAATGCGTTTAAACCTAAGTGAAGAATTGTCACCACCAAACTCAGCAAGGGATTGTTGTAGCCCTTGCACAGAAGTTATTACTGCTAGATGTTTGGAAGCGAAATCGTATTAGGCGGAAATAGAAAGGAGCCCGTTATTGCATTCTACGTGATAATCACTTTGCACGGACCTACGTAGTTTTTCCACATGGGCCTAGAAATCAAAGCCGCAAGAATCTAATTAATATTAGAGCTCGGTTTCTTGCAACCGCTTTACGTAAATGCGCCAATGTGCCATCCTGAGCAAGAAATACTAGAAAATGAAAAAAAGTAAGTGAATGCCAACCGTAAACCAACAAGAACTCAAATCAACAAAAAATTACTGCGAACTACAGAACAGATTAGGGGGTTTCCGCAACAAAAAGTAAAAGAATTAAATTAGAATAAAAGTACAAGGAATGACGACGGAAGAAGGGAGTAATAGAAGAAAAAAATTTGGGCACCAGAACTATCTCTATTGAGAAACTACAATCGTCAGCGAAAACACAAGTCTGATAATCCGAGGTTTGACACAAAAAGTTATTATACCAGATTACTATAGATAATACCGGGACGACAGGACGAGCAGGTAAAAAATCGGGACCCTACGTTGAGTACGCCAAAATATGTTAGGATATTCTGTTCGGACAAGAAAGAAACTAACGCAAGTAGTTCGCACTGATTACTTCAACAAAAGGAACTGAAAGAATGCTGTGGTAACTAACTAATCTTAGATGAGGTAAGGCGATAAAAGAAAAGACCTCGATACCGATTTGCTTTGGAGGATTTTACATAGTAGTTCAAGTTGTAGTTTGCCATACTTTTCATTTTTGAATATCTACCTTAATGCTCAACCTTCCTTTCTAATTATAGTATTTTGCTATTGATTCGGTTTTCAGTAATCTTCCGTTAAAAATATTTAAACAAAAAAAATTATAATACCTTTATTCGTTTTTATAAAATAAATGGCATGTATATAAACGTAAACAAAAAAATGACTCTCTTTCCATAGTAATAATCCACTATTTTAAATGTTGTTATTCACTTCATATGCTTGGTAACATTGGTCATCATGTCATATTTCACTTGAAGCTGTTTTAATGTTCTTAACACCAAACAATTACTTGTTTATCGAAAGATCTTTAAAATTGTCGGTGTCGCATAAGATAAACAAACGGTTGAGAAAAATACAGCTCGTGTTTTTAAAAGCAAAATGCACGCATTCTATTTTGTCCAACAAACTTATTTTTTTTCTACCAACTGCTTTTAAAATTCAAGATTAGGAGGATGCCATAACACCAATTTCGCACGGCCCAAATTCGTCAAGTATACGTGTCAGATAAGGAACTAACAAGTGTAACATAAACTTGTATAGATACGGGATAAGAAATATAGACAACCGAACTCGTAAATTAATTGAATGACGAGTATAGTTGGTTGCCTATCTACACGGATTAAATTTATAGAAATATTGCAAACGCAAATTAAATGATTGGGACTGAGTGGTGTTTTTAAAGTAATGAGGTATTAATTTTTTAATATGAAATAGAACGTAATATGTAATTAATTGTTTTGGTAAGTATATTTTGAATGTATTATTTGAAGTGGTGTTTTTAAAAATTGAAGAATACTTCTAGTATACGTCACGTACATAAAGGTCACACGCATAACACACATACACAACGCATTACTGCATGCATTTTTATATGATATGTGATTGCATAAATTTTTAGTTGTTGCAGTTTTAAACATGAAATGAATAGAAAAATAGACTTCCCTTACTAGTTTTCTTACAAAGAAATCAAGAGCTGACAGTCCGTTACGTTCAAAACTCTGCAAGCGATTTTTCTGCATAAATATTAATTCATACTACTTTTATTTAAAACGCCTTAAAATTTCTTAACAAATCATAAAAGCTATCGATCAACAAGCTCGATTTCTTCCACCTGAAATTAGTGCTATTTTATAAAATTTTATCAAATATTTACTCTATAAATTTTACTTTATGAAACCAAGCCGCTGCTTAGCAACTTCACGTTACACAGTCACGACAAATAAGTTCTACAGCCTGCAGTGAATACGCTTTAACCACAGCTGCACATAAATTTATGGCTTTCTTTTAAAAGATAACGCCTCTTAACCATCTGCCTAGTAAATAAACACTTAGAATGGGTTTGTTATTTATGCCAAGTTTATACTTCCATAAAGCGGTATGTTTATGAGTTGCGAGATAAAAATGCTTTCTGTGCAAGTATAAGTTAAGTTGGTGGTTCCAGCACCCAGCCGTAAACAAATGCAGCTGCATTTTCTCATCATAAGATGGTACCAGAAATAAGCTGATAGCTCAAGGTACATTGAATTCTTTTGTCTGCTTTATTTATGTTGCTGTTTTGGAAGATAGGCACTTCTTTTTTTGGGTTGATCCCATACGAAATTGCAGATAATACGTTATCAAATTTACGCTCACAACCGAAATAATTATGTATTTTATTCTGAAAGATTGCGTTAGAGCATATTCTACTGTTTACTTTCCTGTGTAAATTAATGTTAACGTCAAGAATTTGCTAGTTACTATTTGATTAAGTTGTTTAAAAGTTAATGTTACGTTATTTCTTATATTTTACGAGGTGCACTTGCCAAAGCAAATGTTACTTCTTTATTTCTTGTACATATTTAAGGCTGAACATGTTGTAAGTGTTCTTGTATTTAGTAAAAAGATTGTATTCATAACGAGCCAGTAATTGAAAGATGGAGAATATAAGGTCCCAGACAGGATTTGAACTTGTATATTTGAACCTGTATATATTTCTGCGTAACATTGCTCGGAAGGAAGCCCTAAAATTCGTGCCCCACACTTTGGGCGTCGAAATGGCATGTAGCTTACCTGGGTGGTCGCTTAAAAAATGTGTGTTGTCACACACTTTTGCACCTACTTGAAAATGAAGCCCTACCACCTAGACTTGCACTTCATATCGCCTATAACAATATCCTCTGAAGATGCTTTCTTTCCAATTCGGACGCCAAAACCTCCAGCTTCTTCAGGGATATTCGCCGCGACTGCTCACTGGTTCACTGAAAATCTTATCCTACTATATCAATAAAAGTTGACTGCCCATAGGTACATCACATCCTCTTAGCGAAAAGACATGTTGTAAAGTCGCGCTTTTACAATGCTTTCTGTACTAGTATGAGTTAAGTTGGTGGTTCCAGCGTTCAGCCCATAGAAAAATGCAGCCGCATTTTCCCATCTTCAGATGATACCAGCACGAAGCTGATAGCCTTAGATACAGTTTTTTCTGTTTTCGTTCTTTTTGGGTTGCTGTTTTAGAATACAGACATTCTTTTGATTAATTTCACAATAAAACCGACGTTAACACACGACCTATTATGTATTTAATTTCATAAATTACTATTTAAAATTTTAATGCGTTTAGAGCGTCTTTTTACTGATTGGTCTTTTTAGTTTTAATGTGAACATCAACAATTAGCTATTTAAAAATGTTGAAGTCCTTAAGGTCCTACAGCAAAATTTTGTACTCACTGCGCTATTATTATGTTATTTTTTGTACATATTTAGGACTGTAAACATAGTACTTGTATTCAGATATGTACGAGCTATTTAGATAATAAGAATTCATCCTCGCTATGTTAACTGTTTATAATTATATTTTTATGTTAAATGTACATCACGTTATACAGAACGATAACGCAAGTTCTGTTTTTTTTAATGTTTTGTAAATATCCCTTTTAGGAATATGTGTATGAAAGATTTAAAATAAAAGACGTGTTGAGGTTCCTAATTTATTATTTTTGTATCACCCACGCCATTCTACGACGTTTTTAAGCTAGCCCGAATAATAATTCGATTTTACCTTTCTGTTCATGATTTGTTGCGGTATTCGGTGTGGACGATTTCTTTACTGACTTTTACTGTATTTTTCGTGTTTGCACGGAATACTGTAACACCTTATTTAATTTGTTTAAATTTATTTTTGTTACTGCTTCTGCAAATAAAAAATGTATTCAAAATTTAATGCTTTAATTTTACTTACGTGTTTTTAAAAGCATAAAGAGAATGTTACCTTTTAATCTTATAATAAAAATTATACTCTTGAAAATATTGTCACAAAATCTAACAAAATTTAGGGTAACTGAACAATAAAGATTAAACGAAGTTGTTATTTGTCTTCTAAACTATAAAGAAGAACTGTAGAAATAATTATAAATTTGTCTAATTTATACCCTAAATTTGTATGGTAAATGGTAATTTGATAATTGCTTGTTAAAGGTTAAACACCTCCTAGTGAAAGTGAACGGATTAATTATTTTAGAAAATGGAACACATAAAAGCTTAGAACTATACGATGGACTGTTTGTGTAAACCTTATTGACAAAAAAAAACAGTGACAATCTTCCATGTTGATATCATGTAATAAATTAAACACGCTTTCGGTTTACCTAGGATGCAAAACGATCATAAAGTTTAAATATTAATCATATTATTGTTAACATAAAGTAAATTTTGCTGACGGTCCCTTTCTATTCTAATAGTTTACAAGTATCGTGTTATTTTGAACGTTCTAGGAAACAATAATCATTAATGCCCTTAGTATATATTTCGAGAGCGGTCCCGATGGATTTTAACATAAGAACAAGTATCTCGTTTATGCAGAAATAGCATTTACAATTGGTGTTGAAATTGCAGTCGGATACTTTCGGAAACGCATGACCCCCGTTTAAGATAATCTTTTAAGATGCTTTTGATACATTATAATGCAACGTATTTGTTTTTTATTTAAGTCAAAATGCAATATACATATCTATATACCCACAAAGGCTACCAGCCTCATGTTTATTTGTAGTAATTTTTTAACTTATTTAATTTAAATAAAAATGAATAAAAACTCTTAACCACAAAAAATATTTAAAATACTAGATACGTATTTCGACCACTATGTAGTCATCATCAGTAAGAATTTTAAATAATAATTAGCTGTTGTTCCGGAACACTTCAGAGGAAATTGTCCTCACCACTTAGGCTGAAGTGAAGCTTTCCAACATACAATTTACTAGAATGTTGCTTTAAACACTATCGAGGATATTCTCCTCACTCGCAGGCCGGTGTTCTCCACAACAAACAAGTGAATTGTGATGTTATAACTAAAATCTACTTAATTTATACTAACTCTAAATCTGCTGAAGCGGAACCAATTTAATCAGCTTTAAGAATATTAAATAAATTTTCTTTTAAACAATCTATTTTAAGATATCATTTGAAACGAGTTTTTATCGCAAAACGAGTCTCGTGCACTTTTGAAATACGAAATAAATTTCATTTAGTGAAAGCATAAGAGCATTTATTGATTATGTAATTAAAATTAGTACTTTTCTAAAAGATAAATAGTATTAAGTATTAATTCTCGTTAAAAATACTATTTTTATAAGTTTGTAATAAAGAATAGCCTTTTTTAGCAAGAAGTTAATTTAAATTAGTTCTAGAATAAATAATGTTTACTTTATTTAATAAAAGAATACAATTTTTTTTGAAAAAATCATATTCGTCATCAGACAATTTACTTTCTTGTATAAATAAACATCGATTCGCGTAACATAATACTATCGAAAAGTTTATAAAATAAAAAAGTAACACGTTTAATATATCTAATATTGCACAATTTGTAAGAGAGAGATATTAACGATCCGTTTTATTCACTAACAAAATGGAATATTTTAAGACTGCGATAACTTTATACCAATAGCTTATTAAAATGCGAAATTAGGGTAATTATTACATCCTCCAGTTATCAATGCTTCAAAATAAAGCTAGAAAAATCAAAATTTATGACGTATTGAGTTAGTTTTAGTACATAAGACAGAAGTAATTAGGAAGGATTCATTCATATTAACGTCAAACATTATGTAAGTTTCGAATAAAGTTTCATTCTTTAATTTATTTTACAACATGCAACATATACGTTTTGAGTCATTTGTAATCTATTTTGTTGGCGTTCCACAAGTAACATAGAAACTGTTCATCGTAATTCCTCAACTTTAAATTTATAACTCCTTTATTTATATACATTTTCTAATCCTGCAATGAATGATCTAGAGTTTTTACGAGTTAGACTTTATAATAAAAATCAGATAATAATCACTCCTATAGCTTATTCGGAAACAATTATTCTATATTTGCAACGCAACAGTCTTCTAAAAATAAAAAGCAAGATAATGCTATTCTAAAACTTATTGTAACATTAGATAAATAACATAAATTAAAAACATTTAACCCGCAAAGCATGGACCCAATAAACTTAATTTTAGTACCAAGTTACGCACAGAAAACCGTCCTTTTTATGCTAGTCCGCGGTAGTTTTAATTTTATCTAGTTTTATCTGTAGTTTAAAATTCAAATCAATTTCCAAGTCTTCTATCTCCATTTCTAACCAATAATTAAATACATAGAGACCGTCGAGATTTTCGAATTGCAAATGTATCGAAGTTTGTTTCTATACATAAAGTCTTTAATTTTATAAACAACCAGATTCATTCGTTCATATAATTCTTACAGGTTGTGGCAATGTTTTACTCGTGGCTCTCCAACTATCTCCTGCATACATATCTTGTTGGCTTGGTCCATATCCTCATGCTGGTATTGGAGACAATCCTGATTCTTGCACACACTGTTGTATAGTTCTATATCTACCACTTTTGGGAATATATTACCGTTATAGGTTGTAAGACCATTGGTTATAAATGATCTGAAACGTTCTTTATTAGGCAAATATATAATGTTTAGAGAAATTCCTTTACGTGTCGTGTATACGCGAAGGATACAAATCCTATCTTCCTTAGTTTGTCTGGACTTCTGGACTTTGGACAACTTAATTTACAAGCTAGTCAACTTTTTTGTATTGCTGTTCCTCTAACATGCGTACTGTTCTAGGTTATTATACACTAAACTGCAGCTATTTTGTAGCTTGTCAGACAACTGACTCCACATTTTGGCAAGCAATACAGTGTACATTGGCAGCTTTAAAAAGTATAACTTACATTTTCGCAATACGGCTGAACAGTCTTTTAAGGGATTATAGACCTGGTCCGCACTGACATAATTTCAATTTGTGCAGTTGTATATTATCGCTTCCAATCGCGTAATACCATGTTCTTTGGCTAAAGTACATCTGGACAACGTAGAATATTTAGTACATACTTCCTAAGTGTTTTGAAACCAGGATTTATTATTCAACACACAAATTTGTTATATATTTTAATTCTTGCATTAGCTGTTAGCCATGCTAAGCAAACAATTCCCACAGTTTTATCGTTGTCAACTATAGTATTGCTGTCTTCTTCGTATTCGTTCTTATGATAAAAGTTATGGTTGTAGTCAAATAATTACACATATCTGTCTTGCCAAATATGCCGGCAAAATTCTGGCTTATATTCACGTCAAAGCGATATTAATCTTTTTAAGTCTGGTAGTTGTTCCAATAAAGTTTCCAATTTAACGACGTAATTTCTACGGAACACATATTGAATTTTTGAATTTTTCATTAATTTTCTCGAGACTTCTTTTCCGATAATTTTCTTTAACCTCTGCTTCATCTATGTTAGTGCTTTTCAGAGATAATAGAAGTCCAGTATTAACACCATGCTTAGCGGAAATAAATACGTCACTTTCTCCGTAGATAGCTGTTAAATGTGCCACAAATTTCTTTTTTTTGGATAAAAATTATTTTATTTACAGGTGTTTGCTCGCCGTCAGAAAGGTCGCAAATTTTAACTAGAATTATATCATCACAAAATGGTTCTGTAATTGGCGTATACAGTTCATTAGTCAAAACCATTCTGTAACCGAAAAGAGAGTTCTCAGTATCGTGTGTCCTAAAGAAATTGGTGTACGTTGCTGCTGAGCCACTGGCCACCTCGGCGCAGGGCGCGGCCCACCCCAGTCCGGCGCGTACCGCTGTATGACCCGGCGACTTAAACTGTAATTTCGAAAGTTATACCGAATACGTACATATATTTGGAGAACCAGTTTATCGTCTTCCAACCAACTAGATCGTTTTTTAATGCACAATGCACAATTGCATACTTATTTGTGTTCTTCTGTCTTCGGGTTCTAAATTTTGCACAGACCCCCAATGCAAAAAGCAAAAACTAACCTTGTCTTGTAAACATGATTCAAAACTTTTTTTAACATTTTATACATTAGGTTAGAAAGAGCATCCAAAAGTGTTCAAAAATATCCCCCATTTTATATGTGTAGCGTAGAATCGATGTGTGTAAATATAGCACCCCGTTTGTTAAAAATTATGATTTTGAAAATTGTTACAGATTGTTCTAACGTTGTGCTGCTTTGTTCATAATCAATATTATTTTATTCCAAACGATTTCTCGAATAAGCGGAAAAACCCATTTTAATACCAGCACCCATTTTTTACAAATCAAAGGTTTGATCGTCGTGAACAGTGTTCTAGTTGTTCCAAAAAGGCAACTCCGCCTGAAAAACGATTCTTGAAAATACAAAAAAACACTTGTTTGTTAGAACCCCTTTTTCGCGAACAAACCGAATATAGTACCTTCAGGTAGAGCATTGGGGACGCGGCCGTCTAGCGGCCCTATATAAATTATAAATTATGAATCTCGCATCACCACCGGATATCCCAAAATCGATTTTTGGACTATATCGAAAAGAGTAAAACATACCCTTCATCTTCCTCTTTTATTCTATTGGCTAACTTTTTGTAAGTCGAATTGGAATAATGTGGTACAAGGGTAGAACAATTTTCAAAAACATAATTTTTAAAAAGGGGTGCTAGCTTTACGCACATGTAGTACCGCTCTCTGGATTATTGATCATCAAATCAAAACACAATGAATATTTCATTATTTTAGCATATTTACCTACTCATATGCAATTCGATAGTTTTTAGTTCAGAATTTATTGCTTTTGTTATTAGAATATTTTTGGTTCTACTTTTATTAGTTGCACGTGTTCTTGGTTTGTAATTGCCTTTACCCATTTCGAAAACAACAATTTTTACTATTTTCACTATTGCAATTATCTGTAAGATTTGAGCTATAGGACCGGTATAGGTATTATTTGGATTTTCAATTAGTTAGTATCAATACTTACAGTGCGTATCAATGGAAATATTTCGAATTTACGTTTGATTGTATTAATACTCTTAAAAATAAATTGGTACTACCTACTAATGGCATAAATCTGTAGTTTTGTTGCCGCAGTTAATTTTCTATTTCATTCAAGTAAAAATCAAATTTGTAGGGAAAAACAATAAATTCTACTTCTTCTACTTCTTCTTCTACTACCACACAACTGAATCAATTTTTTTGTAAGTTCAAGAAAATCTGAGACACGTCGATTTTGGCTTTAGCTCATTTAAATTAGTGTCGACAATCACTGTAGCGCAGTAATGCAAATATGACTGAAATTTGTCATACAAGTAACATACACCAACAAAAATATGCAGTTAGTGATATCTCATGCTATTTGGTTGTTTCTCATTTTTATAAAATAAGAAATGGCTCACATATAGTGCTGCGTTTTAGTGTTAACAGTATCTATCTTTGTTCAATTAGTAGTGGTAAAATAACTAAACCTACTTTTTATTTTTCATAATGGAATAATTCCCAAGAATTTATATTTCAATTAACACTCAGTGTATTTAAAAAAATATAAATACCAATTTATAATGAAACAGTAAACAAAAATTACTAAAGTAAAAATGCAGCTTCTTGTAAATAAAATGTACAATCAAACCAAATAATAAAGCTAAATGCTAGTGACCCTGTTTTATGTATACGCAGTACTCTCGAAGGAAGTTCTAAGTGGCGTGTCTGTGAATTCTATCATGTCTTAAAAGATAATGTTAGCTCGTTTATGACAAAATAATTAAATACTGGTTTATAATAGTGCAACTAAACTTCACTGACTGACTGCAAAATCGTGTTTAATAGTTTTGATGAAAGAGCTGTCCTCTTTCGTAAAATATGCGTCTACACAATGGTATTCCCCAGTCTTAACAAGAAATTTGCCATTTTTGTATTAATTTATCTACGTACTACCCACAATCTCAATAAATTTAAAAATCTGTTTCTCCTAGGTGTTTCATCATCATTAGGTCTTCAGTCCTAGAACTGGTTAGACGCGTACCATCATTGTTCCCTATTCTGAACTAACCTACAGATTTCCCTAAAACATGCACAGTTTGCATCTATAACTGTCTGATCTAGGTCTACATCTACCTCTTTTTTCCTATCTCTGCTTGTAATATAACACATACTATTCCCCAAAAAGCCTTAGAACGTATTCCGCCCTACTATTTCTCTTTTTCCCCAGATATTCTTGTTCCCCTACTATTTCTGTAACTTATTTGTTATTATCTTTGTCTGTCCATGCTATCGTCCTCATACATCTGAAGCACAGCATTTCAAAAGGCTGCTACCGTTTTTCTGTCTGCGTTTCAGACTGCCCGTATTTCATAGGCATACTGTACTCTGCTCCAGACATATGCATTCAACAATTTTCTTCTTATTTTATGTTTGTTGTCTTTTCTCATAGGCGCTGTTTTTTCTTGTTAGATGCAGTTCGATCACTTTCTATTGTTTTACAGTTATATGCCCTATTTCTCCGACCTTCAATGGTTGTGAAGGGAAGTAAGCAGCCTGTGGCTGCCAAGTTCCCCCAACACTTAACCATTTGTCGATTTAATATATTTTCCAATTTATCTTTTCGCACAGTCAACATTAGTTGCAGGTATTTCGCAACCAACAACTAGTTGTTTATACCATCAGATTTATCTGCGCTTATTTTTTCGTCATTAGGTTTTCCGTCTCAAAACTGGTTGGACACGTACCTGCACTTATTTATATTCTGAGCTAGCCTACATAGTTCCCTGAAATTCTCACACAGCATGTGTATTCAGCTCGTTACCTTTCTATTGTTTTCTAATTTTATACCCTATTTTACCGAGATTCAGTGAAGGAGGTTAAGCAACCTGTGACTACCAAGATCCCCCAACACTTAGACATTTGCCGAAATAATGGTTTTCCAGTAAATCCTTTCACACACTTAACATTATTCGCGAATATTGCCCAACCAATTCTTGCAGTTACTTATAATAATCATCATGTTTAAGTACAGTTATCTTTTCGTCATTAGTTTATCCATCTTGGGATTGGTTGGATGCGTACCTCCATTGATTTCTATTCTGGGCTAGCCTACACACCTCCCTGAAACCTCTACAGCCTACATCTTTTACTATCTGTGTGCAGTAGTCTAATCTAGGTCTGCCTCTTCTTCTCTTTTTTCCTATCTCTGCTTCTAATATATTCCGCACTATTCCCTCATGCCGTAGTATGTGGCCTATCATCCTATCTCTCCTATTTTTTACTGTTTTCCACATATTTGTTTCTTCCCCTACCATTTTTAGTACCTCTTCGTTCTTAACTTTGTCTGTCCATGATATCTTCATCATACGTCTGTAGCACCACATTTCAAAGGCTTCTACCTTTTTCTTGTACGCTACTCCCACTGTCCAGGCTTCACAGCCATACAGTGCTGTGCTCCACACATATGTTTTGAGCAATCTTTTCCTTGTTTCTATGTTCGTGGTCTTTGAGCACAGTAGTTGCTTTTTCTTGTTAAATGTAGCACGACCTTGTGCTAATCTTTGTTTTATATCTTTTGTTCTTTTCCCATCTTGCGTTATTTGGCTTCCTAGGTAGCAGAAATCCTTAACTTCTTGTAAGTTTGTGTTACATATTTGTATTCTTGTTTTTGATTTATTTTCCCCACCTTTGCAGACTAGAACTTTAGTTTTAATTTTGTTAATTTTCATACCGTATTTCTCTGTTAGAACCGTTTCCATTTCATTAAGAGCAGCTTCTAACTCTTCCTTGCTAGACGCTAATGCCGCTATATCATCTGCAAATCTAAGCATATCAATTTTTTGTCCCTGCATAGTAATTCCAAATGCCTTCCTGCATTTGACAGTATTCATTACCTCTTCTATGTACAAGTTAAAAATCAATGGGGATAGGGCACATCGCTGTCTCACCCCTTTCCTAATGTTTACTTCTCTACGTTCCTGCTCTAATTCTATTACTGCTGTTTGCTCTTTCTATAACCTATTTACTATTCGTCTATCCCTATAACGCATTCCAATCTTTTTGAGTATTTCAAACATTTTTTTCCAATTTACATTGTCGAATGCTTATTCCAGATCTACAAACCCTATATATATATTACTCATATTTAGACCAGGGTAGAAAATTAAATAATCATATCAAATAATTTTAATCACTGCGTAGAAGCTTTGGGAAAAGGTACGCGTTATTAAAACCGTGAAGCATAAAAATTCAGTCGTTTCATTAAAAAGAAGAGATTTAAATTATTTACAAGACGCCTTCTATAAAAACAAGCAGTATTAAAATGCTCTACGTGTAATTTAATTATTCCGAGTAAAGAAACAAATAGAAATTACGTGCAAAATTTATATTAATTAACTCAATTTTAAGTAACCGGTATTAAACAAAATGTACAGATAATAATTAATATTTGATTAGGAGTCACTAAAAATTAAAGGGTATTATTTTAATTGGAATTAATTGGACCATTAGTAACATATAATATGTATAAAAGCTAGTAAAAACCCAATAATATTCAGATCGTAGAAGTATTATGTTTGAACACCTGCGTATTTTTAAATGTTTTATGTTCTGCGTAAAATTTGCAGATAACAAATGGTTACAGAGAATGTTGGAGAAACCGTTGCTTAATATTTACGGGAAATGCTAATAAGGTGGGTTATTTCACAAGTCCACATGGATTGAAAATAACCGATAATAAAGAATATAGATTTGTACCACTCGGAACAGGGTAGATAGAGACAGATAATATGCGCAAGACAGAGACACATATAGTGGAAGGCGTGAGTTGAGCAACGTCACTGGGTTGCGATTGGTTGAAAATAAGAGGCAAACTTGAGAGGTAAAAATAACATTTCTGTATAAAAATTAATTAGTTATTCCCAGACGTTGCGAGCCGTGTCGAAATTTCTGAGATTTAACTGGTGCGAGTGCAAATTTAATAAGAACCGACGCACAGGCGGTCGAGATGGGAACATAGTATACGAAATTCTAGAAACTGGCCGTTTTGAGGACAAAACCGACAGACAGGCTAACCACTATATATACCCGGGTTAATATGAGTTTCGCTCTCTTAGATTTTTCGATTTGATTCAAAGCGTTAAACAGTGCTTTTAGTTTTCCGATTTTGATAAAATAATTTAAACAGTTTGCTCGTATATTTTGGTGATTTAAAACAGTTTGTTCTTTACGTGCTACAATGAATGTAATTTAGTGCACTTAGAAACGAAGATACAAGGTAATAAAGTCTAGTATCACTGTACCAATTAGTCAAATTTGCAACGACAAATGAATACACAAAAGTAGGCAGTTTTGGCGTATATTTGTGAAAGAAGTATGAATTTCTTTGCTATTTTTCGGGGGTGTTTATAATTAAGTGATTCGTAAACGTGTCTGGATCCACAAAACAAGCTTCAGATATACACAAATGAGTTCCGGAAAAGCACTGAAACAACTTTAGATGAATGGTGGTGTAGAAAATTTTAAAGGCGACCAGCAATACGAGGACCTAAACATAGCCCAGTTGGATTGGTGTGATTAACAGAGGACGATATACATTGGGGCCACGAGTGCATTAACCTTCAGGTAACTTATGCTTTGTTGTTCGATTTTTAATGTTTTGGTGTGTGTTGAATAACTTTATAATTGATTTACTTAAAATGGACAGTAGTGAAATTGTACTAACAACAAAATTTTAATTTTAAGGTGAAATTTTGTTGTTTAAGTAGAAAGGGGTATTTAGTATTTATGTTCTGGATTGTGATGAAAATTTGGGTATGCCTTTGAGCTCAATTAGACAAACCTGGTTAATTAACGTAAAGGGGTGGGATATGCTCCCTTTGTACTCAGACTCAGGTCTGCATATATTGTTATATTAATTAGTAGGCATCTACAAGGACTTTAATTCTGGATGCACAATAAAATGATAATAAATTTAATCTTGAAAATTTCTGATACTGAAATTTATGCTGAATTTTAATTTTGAAATTTTAATGTATTGTGAATATTGATGTAAATAGAGTTAACGTTGGTGATTGTGATAGGAATGTGTTTGTTTTTTTTTATGATTGAGGATGAAAGTTTTAACTAGGTGAGCAGCCGAGGCGGAAAAGAGTAAAGAGGCGATTAACAGAAGAAAGTCAACGGAACAGTTAAGTTAATAGCTTTTTGTAGGTTTCACAGCAGTCTTGACGCCCAATTCGTGAGGCTCGATTCTAATTAAAAAGGTTTCACAGCTTTCTTGGCGACCCAAAAGTGAGGCTCGAGTTCCAAATAAAATTTTTGTGATTTTATTCCAGGAAATTGGCGATCTGAGAGAGAGAGTTTCTGTGTGTGTATAAATTTAAGAGTAGTTTAGAGTGTGTTTGAGTGAGTAGAACGTATGCAGAGAAAAGAGTGGTTAAGGAGTCAAGGAGTGGAAATTGGAAGTGACGATAGTGCATTGTGTGGGAAAAATTCGAAAATGGAAGAAGCTGGAGGCAGTAGAGATCAGTCGAGGACGGAATCAGGGGATCAAGGAAACGAGATGATAATGAGAATGCTAGAGAGGATGAACGAAGAATCCAATAGAAAATTAGAGCAGATAAGCGGGAAAATTGAGCAATCGACTCAAGAATTTACAGAGTTTAAAAATAGTCTTACCGTAAAAATGGGGGAAGTTGAAAATAGGGTTGATAAAAATGAGCGTGATATTACAGGTCTACGACAGGAAATGGCAAATTTAAGATCCGAAGTACGCATTTTCTGTGAAGAAGAGATTAATATAAAAATGACTGAAGTAACGGACTCATGTAGGGATCAGTTAGGCAGGGTAGAACGCGAAGTTAGTAGTATCAAATATAACATGTCAAGTTTAACGGGGGATGGTCCCAGATTTTATACAGGTGGATGATCATTGGACCAACACATGAAGTTTTATGGCGATAACAGGGTAAATCCACAAATTTTTATTAATAGTGTAAGAAATCTAGTGGGAAATTTATTTGACGAACAGACTAAACTGAATACGATAAAGGCTTTATTGAAAGACAACGCGGAAGCCCGGTACAATTTAGTAGGACAGGACATAGACACCTACACGGACTTTGAAGACAGATTTTTAAAGCACTACTGGAGTGACCACAGACAAGACCAGGTACGAGACGATTTAATCACAGGGAAATTTAAGGGAGAATTTTCAGGAAGTAGGGAGCAATATGCTATACGCAAGTATAGCATAGCAAAGCAACTGAACCCACCACTGACGGACCGACAAATTATCAAGTATTTATCACGACACTTCGAGGTAGAAGTAAGACAACACGTAGCACTACAGAACATAGTGGACAGAGAAATGTTTTTAGAATACCTGCAGAGGTACGACGACGTAAGTAGTGGACGACCTCGGGATAATAGGGAAAGACAGATCAACACAGTTAGGTTTGACAATAGACGGGACAACTATGCTAGAAGGGGGAATAGTTACGGATACCAGCGACAGAATTGGGAACAGCGACGACCATACTCTAGAAGTAATAGTTTAGGAAGGGACCTGCACCGAGACCGGAACCTACCAGAAGGAATAGTTCACCGGACATGAGGGGACAGCTAATACAGACACGGAACGAGTGGAAACGCCTAGGACATACGCTGAGGTGACGGCTAGACCAGGACCAAGTAGGGAAAACAGACCTGGACAGGATTTTAGAACGCGACAGACCACTAGATTTCAGTGTAAATGTATATGAACATCCACGTGAATTTTTCAAAATTGAAGAGGAAGTAGAGCCAGAAACTATAGAAAAATTATGTTTGCCAATTATTAATATAGAAATTTTTGAGAATAATGTAGAAGTATTACTGGATACAGGGCAGAGGCGAGTTTAATATCGGAGGAATTCGTCAGCAAAATTAGGGATAAGGTTTGTGATAGAATTATGCCTATAAAGCGTAGCCATTTAGTAGCTCCAAATAAAAAGAAGTTTGCTGTAGTAAATAGTGTTTTGGTGCTTAGGATAGATATAGGAGGTTTAAGCTGTGAACAGGAGTTTGTAATTGTACCTGGACTGAAGTTTCAGAGCATTTTAGGTGTTGACTGTATGATGCAGTTAGGGGTTTTGATAGATATGGAACGGAAGGTAATAAGGATTAAGGATATGGTAGTGCCATGGAAGGGCAGTTATGAAGTCACAGAGGATGACACGGGGTTTAGTATTAATGTAGTAGAGGTAGAGGATGATGAAGGTAAACAGATCAACACAATAAGATGTCCAGAGGATAGGAGAGTAGAGGTTCAAGCTTTAGTACAAAACATGCAGAATTAGTGGGGTAGAAGCAACAGCAGCATATCGGGAGCAGGTGAAGGCAGAATTAATTAAAGATGCACGAAAATTAATCAACGGACCAAACCGCAATTCCATTGTCCACCATCCATGGACACATTTTTGACGAGGTTAAGTGGCAAGTTTGTTTTTAATAAAGTAGATTTAAGGAATTCATTCTGGCTGATTGCATTACACAAGAATTCTAGAAGGTACATAGGATTTTCCGTAGAGAGAAAAATCGATAGTTTTAAAGTAGTATCGTTTGGTTTGTCGGCAGAAAGGAAAAAAATAGTAAATGAGAAACAGACATGTGTAGAGACTGAAGAAGAAGCAATATTAAAGAGTCAGGATAATAGGGATGATAAGTTTATTGTATGTGAGATAATAGGGATGATAAGTATAGATATAGAAGGGGGAGAAATAGGGATGAAGAGTATTAGGATGGTGAGAAGAAAGACTTGGAGGGTCAAGAAGAGAGTTAGATTTAAATAACTTGATGAGCAAATGATAGGGATAGGTGAATTTTAGTATAGATATAGGATAGAGAGTAGATAGGTGTACAATAGAGTAAAATTTAAATATATAGGGATAGCATAGGTGTATATAAAAGAGTAGAAGTAAGTGTTTATAGAAAATAAAGCTATGTATAGGATAAATATGGGGGATAGTTAGAAATAGGTGTTTAGGATGAGAATAAAGATTAAATGTAGGAAAAAATAAGATAGGTTAAGTATAGATATTTCATATAAGATTAGTGGAGAGTTAGGAATAGAGTAAGAGTAGGATAGGTATATAGGATTAGGTAGGGGGAAGTGAAGTATAGTGAAGATTAGTTAAAAGTTAGGAATAGGATAGGTATATAGGATGTATATAGGATTAGATGGATAAGTAGGATGAAGTTAGGGATAATTTCGGTTTATAAAATTAGGTGAGAGTTAAGAATAGGATAGGGATATAGGATAGGTGTAAATATTTTTTTTGGATTGGATATAAGTTAGGTAAGATAGATAGATAAGGGTAGAGAGAGATGGGCAATTTTTTTTGTAAATTTTGTTTGCGGTTTAAATATTTTATATTTGAATTCAAATAAGTGGGATTATTTGTATTCAAATAGGGGGAAAATACTCATATTTCGACCAGGGTAGGAAATTAAATAATCACATCAAATAATTTTAATCACCGCGTAGAAGCTTTGGGAAAAGGTACGCGTTATTAAAACCGTGAAGCATAAAAATTCAGTCGTTTCATTAAAAAGAAGAGATTTAAATTATTTACAAGACGCTTTCTATAAAAAGAAGCAGTATTAAAATGCTCTACGTGTTATTTAATTATTCCGAGTAAAGAAACAAATAGAAATTACGTGCAAAATTTATATTAATTAACTCAATTTTAAGTAACCGGTATTAAACAAAATGTACAGATAATAATTAATATTTGATTAGGAGTCACTAAAAATTAAAGGGTATTATTTTAATTGGAGTTAATTGGACCATTAGTAACATATAATATGTATAAAAGCTAGTAAAAACCCAATAATATTCAGATCGTAGAAGTATTATGTTTGAACACCTGCGTATTTTTAAATGTTTTATGTTCTGCGTAAAATTTGCAGATAACAAATGGTTACAGAGAATGTTGGAGAAACCGTTGCTTAATATTTACGGGAAATGCTAATAAGGTGGGTTATTTCACAAGTCCACATGGATTGAAAATAACCGATACTAAAGAATATAGATTTGTACCACTCGGAACAGGGTAGATAAAGACAGATAATATGCGCAAGACAGAGACACATATAGTGGAAGGCGTGAGTTGAGCAACGTCACTGGGTTGCGATTGGTTGAAAATAAGAGGCAAACTTGAGAGGTAAAATAACATTTCTGTATAAAAATTAATTAGTTATTCCCAGACGTTGCGAGCCGTGTCGAAATTTCTGAGATTTAACTGGTGCGAGTGCAAATTTAATAAGAACCGACGCACAGGCGGTCGAGATGGGAACATAGTATACGAACTTCTAGAAACTGGCCGTTTTGAGGACAAAACCGACAGACAGGCTAACCACTATATATACCCGGGTTAATATGAGTTTCGCTCTCTTAGATTTTTCGATTTGATTCAATGCGTTAAACAGTGCTTTTAGTTTTCCGATTTTGATAGAATAATTTAAACAGTTTGCTCGTATATTTTGGTGATTTAAAACAGTTTGTTCTTTACGTGCTACAATGAATGTAATTAAGTGCACTTAGAAAAGAAGGTACAAGAGTAGGTAAATACGGCCGGTCCTAATTCAAAACGCGACAGACGTATTTTCCATGTGTAAAATACGTCTGTCACGTTTTGAATTAGGATCGGCCCTATATAATTTCAATGTAAAATAGTTGTGAAAACATTTGAATGTAAAATAGTTGTGAAAACATGAATTCTTCTATACTTTCAATGTAAAAATACGTCTGTCACGTTTTGAATTAGGATCGTCTTTATATTACTTTCAATGTAACACACGTATGTTGAAAAATGTAAGTGCAGAGAAAATGTGTGTAGATGTTTTGAATTTGGTTTTCTAGCGAGACAGTATGACAGATGCAAAAAAATATCGCATTCAAGTCAATTGTGTTTTTTAATTAAAGTGGTTTCTGATTTATGTTTAGAGGCTGCAAATACACATGGGCCGGTTTTAATTCAAAAATGAGTTCACTCTTGTGATAGGTTGAAAAGTGGGTTGGCAAAGTACGCAGATGGTGGTAATCTGCTATATAAGGAGATTGCTCTAATATTAATTTAATTAGTCAAAGAAAAGCAATATGGATTTTAATACTCTTAATAAAACCACATATCGCAAACCTTATGTAAATTCAAAAGATCTTGTAGTGAATAAGAAGTTTGAAGTTTTAAAAGTGGAAACAATCAAGACAAAATATGGAGAAAGAGTATTAGTGGAAACAGAAGAGTTCAAGAGTATATTGCCATTGAGATATTTTGAATACCTTCAAGCACATGGAGTGAAACAATTAAATGAAAGTATTGGCTCGAACAAACACGTATACATAACTAGTAAGGGATCGATCGGTCTAACTGTCAACATAGAATTTTCAGAATAATATGTCACTAATTTAAGAAATTAGTTTATTATTATAACACATCTAAGTCGATTGTATAAAGAATGATGTATCAAATTAAAGTGGGTTCTGATTTATGTGCGTCTTACTTTGAGTTTACTACCTTGTTTATAGAAAGTCTTGTTTCAAAGAGAAACTTTTATAAAATACTTTTTTTTACAAATTGTTGAATATATTGATCTAACTATTTATAAATGAAAAGTATTTATTAACTCCGTTCTTGAAGTATCTGCTACTCCCTCGCTGTTAGTTCTCTCTTTTTGCTTTATTATTTCTAGTTCCAAATCTATACGACGCAGTAGCTTCTCTCCACGCTTTTAAATGCGTTAAGCAACTCTACTGTGTTATCTTCGTAGGATTTGTCATCTTCACCGCAAACAGCCATATTAGATTCTGTACATAACTTTTCATAGTCAACATGTTTTGCCTGATCTGTGAGCATAACATAAAAGATTATTGTAGGTTCACCTTTTCTTTTGTATACTACATGATGTTTCTTAGAGGATCATAGTGTGTAAACGATACTAAGTTAGACTAAGAATTTCCAGAATGGTTTTTGATCTAATGTAACTTATAAATTAGTACTGTTTTAAAACACATGTATAAATGTGAAAAAGCACTTACCGTGATATATCTATTACGTCACTATCAAAAATAGCATCAGTGTTGAATTGAGGCGAAGAACAGCAGAAAAACTTCTTTAATCACGTCTTCGTCAGTATGTAATATAAATTGCTCTAGAACTTTTACGTTGGTATTATTACAATTTTTGATTGATGACAAGTTACTCATTTTTTTAAAAGTTGCTAGTAATAGTAACTAATAATTATACAAGAGATCTGATTGAATACTGTTGGTAAAATCTACGTGAAGTATTTATATTAAATAATAAACTGATCTGTTAGAAGAAATTAAAATTTGCATCGTTTTCTGAAAAAATTCAGCTCTGTAATCTATTCTAATGAACAAAACAGTATGTAAGCGAATATAATTATACCTCAGCAGAAATAATGAATTAGTTTCATTGTCTGAAAAGAAATTGAAAAGAATGCACATAATAATAAAACCTTAAAATTAATTAATTTCGTTTTAGATTACCGCTGACATAACTTATGCTGTATAAGAAATTTTTAAAGGTACTGCTCAGCAGAAATAATGAATTAGATTCATTGACTGAAAAGAAATTGCAATGAATGCACATAATAAAAAACCTAAATTAGATTAATTTCGTTTTAGATTACCGCTGACATAACTTATGCTGTATAAGAAATTTTTTTAAAGGTACTGCTCAGCAGAAATAATGAATTACATTCATTGACTGAAAACAGAAAATTGCAAGAAGGCGCATAATAAAAAACCTAAATTAGATTAATTTCGTTTTATATTACTGCTAGCATAATTTATTTTCCATAAAAAAATTAACAAAAATTCACGCACTGGAAAATGTTTTTTCTTCAGATTAATTTTTCGTTTAAAAATAATGCAATGCAAATAAATCCCTTTAAGTAGTAATATTTATAGAATAAGTTTTTTTTAGATTATTGCTGACACAATTTACATGCATATATATATAGGTAAATTGTGTGAAAATTCTTTAAAGGTACTGTTATATAATAAAACTGCAGAATGTTTTTTTAATACTGGGTTTTTTTTAAAAAACCATGAGTGCGTGTACATTATTAAACAAGAAGGTTTAATCTGAGACATTTTTTTTTCAAATTTGCTTTGTTTTTATTTAAAAATATTTCAATGTAATCATAAAAAATAGCTCTGTAATGATAATGTATTTTCTGTACACATAATAAATCAAAGGTCGTATAAAAACATTTTTGTAGTAAACGCATACGGAAATGAAAATGATGTTGAATGCATTCCTCAAAGGTCGTATAAAACATTTTTTGTAGTAAACGCATACGGAAATGAAAATGATGATGAATGCATTCCTTTTGCAGTTGTTTTGCCAGAGTTTGCATTCGGTATGTAAATATTGGAATTGCTTGCATAGCGAATTTATTTATTATAGACACGTGCTGAATGCAACTGTGCAATTTTTTAGACTGCATGCACAACTCAAGCTTGAAAATCGTCTTGAATAAAAAACGTAAATAAAGGCGATTTTTTAACAATTGCATTCAAGCAATTCGTTATGCAATTATTTCGATTTGTATGCTATTTTCTTTTACAGTTGTTTTGCTTACGCGTTTTCCGTAAACTCAGATGAATGAACCTTTTGCAGTTGTTTTGCTTACGTCAGATGATATTTTATATAAATAATAAATAGAGAAAATACTTGTATTATTAAGTAGTGTATTTTGATTTTATATAGAATCATGAATGCTGAAACCGTATCCGAGATTAGTAGCTCAATTTTGAGATTAACTGTAAAATGCGTGAATCTAATTAAATCAGTGAATGAAATAACGAAACACTTTTAATTATCAAAGCAAATATTAGTATATTGAAGCTTGCTATTAAAAATAAGGTATACGAAGACAATCAACAAGAAAATCCTAGTAGGCTGGAATCTAATTTAGCAAATCTTAAAAGCTATCTTGTACGATTGAGGCACTTGAAACGTACTTTGGAATATCATGGTAAAGGTGTTGATGCAACGCTTACTAGAGGTCATACTCGAAAAATTTGATTTGGCATGATGTACAATCATGTTTTGGAAGTCGAATAATTACGGGACTTATTACCAATTTAAATTATAGAGATCCTCTAGTGTTCTTAGACAAGGCGTTCGCTAGTTTTAAACGCAAGATTGTTGCTTGCTTAAAAAAGTCAATGTTGAAAGTTAATGTAATATTTGCCGCTAACTTTGTTAAGCCTACAACTGGTGAAATAGATTTGAAAACGTTTCCTACTGCAAATCGTCACATCGATATAAATACCAATCTCAAGCTGTGGTATAAGGAGAACGTTTTGAACAAGATTTCAAAGCGATTAGAAGAATTTTGCGAGAAAGATTCTGGTTGGGCAATCCAAGAAGTTTTACACTTGAAGGTAAATATAAACAATCATGATCCACTTAAAGGAGGGTATTCAACGTTTGTACCGGTTCCGGACTTTATAAAAAAAAAAAAGCTGTGGTAAATGTAATAAATAACGATCAACATTGCATTCTTTGGAGCTTGGTTTCCGCTTTATATCCTGCTAAACAAAATAGTCAGAGAATATCTAGTTATCCACATTTTGATACAGTATTACGCTACAATTCAATTCAGTTTCCAATCGCATTAAAAGACATAAAAAAAATTGAGAAGCTTAACAATCTCGCAATTAACCTATATTGTATAGAAAATACTAAAATACTACCATTTTGTTTAAGTGAAAATTTTAAAAAAATTGAACCTATTAATCTGTTAGTTTTAAATAATGATTCCTTACAATATTCTCGTCCGACAAATGCTGATGAGAATCACTTTCATTTAACTTGGATTAAGGATATGTCAAAATTATTTGCAAAACAGTTGTCTTCACATGAACATAGAAAATTTTTTTGTTATAGATGTTTAAATAATTTTAGTACAGCAGCATTACTTAAGCGTCATTCGAGTTATTGCGAAAAACAGAATACTTGCTCAATAAGATTACCCGAAGAATCTGAAAAGTATCTAACGTTTAAACATTTCCACTATCAAGAAAAAGTATCATTTGTAGTTTATGCAGATCTCGAATGTATATTAGAACCATGCAATGAGTCGGAGGTAATACTAAACACAGTCTCTTACCAAAGGCATATACCCTTTAGTGTAGCGTATTATTTGAAATGCTCGTATGATAATAAATATTCCAAATTTCAATTGTATCGCGGAAAGGATTGTATAGAATGGTTTGTTGCTCAATTGAAACTGATTTCAGAAACGACTAATAAAATTTTCTGTAACCCAAAACCTATGAATCCTTTAACGGAAGAACAAAAGTTAGCATTTAAATTTGCCCTTCACTGTCACATTTGCAATAAACCTTTAGTATAGATGATATTAGAGTTCGCGATCACTGCCACTTTACAGGTGAATTTCGAGGAGCGGCTCATCAAGATTGCAACATCAATTATCATAATTTTTATATGATACCGGTAGTTTTCATAACTTATCAGGCTACGATTCGCATTTCATTATTAAAAAATTGCGTTAGGGTTTTCAGGTTTGGTAAGAATTCTACCAATAAATAAGGAAAATACATATCTTTTACAAAATATGTAAATGGTACGAAAGTTAGTTTTAGATTTATCGATTCATTCAGGTTTATGGCATCTAGCATCGAAAAATTAGCTTCATACTTAGATGATAATAAAAAATCCATCACCAGGGAAAATTGTAACACCGATAATGAGTTTCAGTTACTTACGCGTAAAGGTATATTTCCTATGATTACATTAACTTTTGGGATAGGCTCAATGAAACCGATTTACCCTGTAAAACAGCATTCTTTAATCGTTTGCGCAATGAAGAAATCTCAGATGAAGACTACAATCATGCTAAACACGTTTGGCAAACATTTAATATAAAAACAATAGGGGACTATTCAGACCTATATTTAAAAACAGATGTACTGCTCTTGACTGATATATTTGAAAACTTTAGAAAAACTTGTATGTTCACGTATAAGTTAGATCCGCTTCACTACTTTACGGCTCCTGGTTTAGCTCTAGATGCGATGTTAAAAACGACGAACGTTAAACTCGAGCTGCTTACTGATATTGAAAAAATAATGTTTTTAGAACAGGGAATTCGTGGCGGTGTTTCTCAATGTTCGAATAGATATGCTAAAGCAAATATCAAATATATGAATGCAGATTATGATCCAAATTTCGATTCTAAATATTTAATGTATTTTGATGTTAATAATTTATATGGGGCTGCAATGTCTGAATATCTTCCATATGGAGAATTTGAATTTTAGATGGTACCAGTCCAGATATAGTACGTTTAGACATACTTAATATTCCCGAAGATTCTGATGTAGGATATATTTTTGAATGCGATTTACACTATCCAGTATCTTTACATGAAATTCACAGTGACTTACCTTTAGCGCCTGAACATATGATACCACCAGTACCTTCTAATAAATCAAACTTAAAGAAATTACTTACAACTTTATATCCAAAACTCAACTATATTATTCACTACAAGAATTTAAAATGTATTTAAGCTACGGTTTAGAACTGAAAAGATTCATAAGGTTCTTCGGTTTAAACAAGCTCCTTGGTTAAAAGAATACATTGATTTGAATACGAAATTAAGACAACAGTCAAAAACAGTTTCGATATATGCTTTTATAAAATATGATAAATTCGGTTTATGGAAAGATGATGGAAAACGTACGGAAAAGGAAAGATGTGAAATTAGTGACCAAATGGGAAGGACGGTTTGGAGCTCGTAGTTACATAGCGAAGCCTAATTTTCATAGTTGCACTGTGTTAGACAAAGATCTAGTCTTAATAGAAATGAATAAATTAGAGGTTTACTTAAACAAACCCATTTATGTAGGTTTCTCTATTCTAGATATTTCAAAACCTATTTATATGAATTTCACTATAGTTATATAAAATCGCAATTTGCTAACAAAGCAAAGCTGCTGTACACAGATACGGATAGTTTGATATACGAGTTTAGCGTTGAAGATATTTACTCTTATATCAAACAAGATATTCATAGATTTGATACTTCCGATTACGACCCTCATAACAAATATCATATTCCATTATCAAATAAAAAAGTTCCTGGTATTATGAAAGATGAAAACAATGGTGACATCATGCTAGAGTTTGTAGGACTTAGATCTAAAATGTACACGTATAGAGTTCAGGATAGGATAATAAAAAAGTCGAAGGGATCTTCCTTAGCAAGTATTAAGCAAATTTCTTTTGATGATTATAAGAATGCTTTGTTTTATAAACAGACTGTACAGAAACAGCAATGTTTAATTAGATCAGTCAAACATGATGTCTGTACTATTAAACAAAACAAAATTGTTCTTAATCCAAGTGATGATAAAAGAATTCTTAGTACCTTAACCACTGATACTAAACCTTGGGGTATAACTATACATATAGAGATGACTTGTAAAGCTTCAACCACTGGCTCAAATAAAGAATGCAATTTATTTATCTAGATTAACATATAATATTTTTTAGTTATAAAACTTCAGTGTTATGTTTATACCTGCACAAGTACACCGATTTTCGTTTTTTTTTTTTGGATGTATCTAAAAATAGGATACCTTTCAATCTGCCCGAGTTTTGAACTATATATATAGTAGTAGTAGTAGTAGTAACCGTTCTGTTTAAAAAAAATCCAGTTTGTTACTAACATACCAGTTAGTTTATTTGAGAAATGTATAACAAAAACTTTTATTTAAAATTGTCAATGTTTATGGCTGTTTACTAAATCACTTAATAATTCAAACATGTAAAAGATATTGTAAAAACATGTAAAAAATATTAATAAATAGACTGTGATTGCTAAATGATTTATTGTTTTTTTCATAATTTGTAAAGGTACAGTAATAATAATAATAAAGTAATTATAATATTCTTATACTTTTTGAGAGTGGATTGTATTTGACTATCTTATCATAAAGTATAAGGCAATGACAAGATGTATTTGGCAAAACGTTTCTGCTAGTTTGAAATTCTAATCTAATATCGACAGTACCAGATTTTAACGCTTCGTTTTGTCTAGAACAATCTATAACTACTAATGGTGCAATACTTCGTAAATCTTCAGGATTAAAAAGTGGCTCATTTTCCTTTTCGTAGTATGATTGCTGAAACTGAGCATACATCTCATATAACAACGCAGTTTGTTTATTCTCGAACCTCAAATTTAAGTTATCGTACGGGAAAATTTCTGAATTTAAATATAGTTTCATGTTGGTTAAATAGCAATGATCAAAACGACTGTAGTTGCTCATGTATCTATTTTTTCGGTTGGTTTGGAAACCAACAATCACAAATCTTGGTTTTTCTAATTGTGTTGTTGTTTTAATATTCCATGTATGACGTTTCGTTTCTTGTAGAAGTTGATATTCATGCAACTCCCATCCTCTAAACGGAATATGCAAATCCTGATTTTGTGCACCGCATTCTATTAAATTAATTCGTTGAGTATCATCAACGGCTACATGCGGCATTTTCCATAAAACTTTGTTTAAAACAACTTTTATTTCTTCATCGGGTGTAGGATTAATTATAGCATTAGTATCAAAACTAGAACGTAGTAAGACTAACTCATGACGGAGGTTTAAAATAATTTTTTTAAAATCTTCGCATAATCCGAGAACCATTGAAAGGTTTATTGCAACATTAAAATTCCCATTAGCTTCAACTATTTGTGAATCATCCATAGGAAACCACCCAGCGTTTTGTAAATGTTTACTTTGATTGCTATTATATGAAACATATCCTTCATTATAGACGTTAATCCAGGATTCCGAACACGATCTACAATGATACCACCAATCTCATATCTAATTTCATCAAAAGCAGCAAAATTCCATTATTTACAAACTTTGCTGTCTGAGACGGCGTTCCATCTGTTTTAATTAATTTGCCTTCTATGTACAGCATGCTCTTTGATGGTAAGGTGTATACATCTTGTTGTTGTATAGGATTCGAATTTCATCATTATTGTTTAAAGATGTGTTAGCATAAGGTTGATGAGTATGTTTTTCAATATTAACAATTGCATTGTCGAAGTAAACTTTTCACGCACGTTCAGTATTTCACTATTCATTCTACTTTTTAATTAAATGCAGTCCTAACGATTGTAGAAACTGCCGGTTTTGTGTTTTAGCGGTCTTGAAACAATCAATCGAGTGTCGATTGCTTTGAAATTTCTAGCATTTATATCAATTCTTGACATGTTGCGTGCATTATACTTAATACCCATGGCTATTGCAGATTTTTTAATGCAACCTTACAGTTAGCAGTTCTCCTCTGAAATTAACTAAATTTCCATCTTGATCTAACACTTTAACTATTATTTCATTTATTATACATGACCTGATTGGTAGATATATAATCGTAGGTGGACACTCGACAATTTTAAAACCTGCAGGTATTTGAGGAAAAAATTCGTGTATTACATGGGCTGGTTTACTATTTAAATAGGATCCACTTGCAATATTACAATCGATTAAAACTGCATTCACTTTACAAATGTTGATCGCGTAGTCTGCTTGATGCGTGACAAATGCTAGCAATTTTCGCGGATTGAAACCAAGTAGAGAACCAATTGAATCCTTTTTGGTAAAATCCACATCTAGACTACATTTAATACTACATTTAAGTGTATTATTGTCAGCTGTAATTTCTATATACACTGGCGTCTTTCTAGCGCTTCGTGATTGATCCATACGACCACGCCATCTGTTATCACCTAAAGCTTTTTGAAGATATTTATTAATTTCTCTAATCTCATAAGCACCTTCAGGTATTTCTATGAATTCTCCGTTAGATCCATAATAAAATTTATTATTTATTCCTTTTCTATGTTTGGAATTGTGTTATAAGACTCAAAATTTGTTAATCCTAATACGTACTCGAATCATTATCCAAGTTTATAGGTGGATTAAAATTGCTTGTTAAAACTGAAGTGTTTCCCGTTAGAGTAAAAGTGTACGACATAACAACTTCGTACGCAGTTCTATGCACTACTTAGAAATTGTAAGCATAAATGACCGCAAAACACAGTACCGTACGATTGTTCTTGGTTAATGTTATAAAGAATTTTACATTTACCCCGCTATTCAAATAACTTATCAACTCTGTTGGCGGTCGCAGGTTTCCGTAGCTGTCATAGTAAATAGCGCTACTACCGTACTTTTGTAAGAGGTCCAATGCGTGCCTAAACCTTCTATTCCATCTAAATTAATTATACCACATTCTTTTAAATTAACTTTCTTGGGAAGATTGTTTCTCATGAACACTCCACGGAAATATGGTACTTCTAATTGCTTAACAAACTTTATTAATTCTACATTGCTTAGTGCTCGATTAGGTAAAATCAAGTTGCGTTCCTTTGAGGTTTTGCAGGGGCTAAAAAAAGACCAAAACCTTTTTTATAAGGTTTGATGTACATGCCGTTTCCGACTGCAATGTCCTCCATTGCCTTGTTATGGCGTTGTTTTTCCGCTAGTTGTTCCTTAGCTATTTTAGTATCTGACACTGCTTTTGCAACAGCAGCTGCACCTCCAGTAAGAGTACCAAGAGCGCTTAGGCCTGCAAAAATTGGTATTAGTGGTAGAAAACCTCCTGTTTTAGGAATTGATATAATACGAGCTGATTTAATATGCTTCTTTTGTTTTGCTGTATTGGCGGCCTTAATTGCTATGTTGATTGCATCCATAATATTAGATCCTATAGTCTTTTTTAAAGCTGTACGTGCTTGTTTGATAATACTTTTAATACCTAGCGTACTTCTTATTTTACGTTTCTTTATCAGTTTTCTTATTTTATTGATATTTTTGTTCTCAGTGATGCACAGGCACCCATACCAAGTTTTACTTTAGCTTTCATTGCGGTAGCTACTCCAAATGCTGCTACTTTTTCACCTAAAGACGAGTCACCAGAATTTAGTCTTTCTGTAGCTAACTGAGCTAACTTCGAATCTGCTTGATGACGTTTAGATAGATCCTTTTCTTTGGTGTATGCAATATCGTGCTCCTTACAAGCCTCGTCTAACTTGTTTATTCCCTTGTCTCCCGAGCTAACCGTTCGATTAGTTTTGTGCCCGGACCGCAAAATTTGTAACCCGGAATATGCGCTTCAAATGGTAAATTGTTAATTACAGTATTTAATAGTCCGTTCCCAGTAGTTTTAGAATTATTATATGTAATCTTTAGCGGACAACTATCCTCTCAAGCTGTGCAGTAAATAAATAAAATATTATGAATTAATGATTCTTTATATACCGCCGTTTCTTTATATATATATATATATATATATATATATATAATTCCACTTTTTACAAATCGAATTTAGTACTTGCAAACATGCGTGTTGTGAAACAATCAACACCTTTAACCATAAACAATAATGACATTGGCGTGCAATCTTTAGCTAAAAGAAAAACATAGCGTTCTTCTGCCTTCATCTATTCGATGTCTAGTTGTTGGTCCATCAAATTGCGGTAAAACCAACGTTATGATTGGGCTGATAGAACATCCTAATGGTTTAAAGTTTGAAAACGTATATGTTTATTCTAAATCACTTTATCAACCAAAGTATCAATACCTTGAAAGTCTACTGCAACCAATAAAGGGATCAAATATTATACATTTTCCAGTTCTGATAATATTATATCACCATCTGATGCTCGAAATAATTCTATATTTGTTTTGATGATGTAGCTTGCGATAAACAAGGTATCATTAGGAATACTTTAGTATGGGGCGTCATAAACAAGTAGACAGTTTTACCTTTGTCAAAGTTATACTCGTATACCTAAGCACTTACTACGTGATAATGCTAATCTTTTAGTTTTATTTAAACAAGATGATTTAAACTTAAAACACATATATGACGATCACGTCAATACTGACATGAAGTATGATAAATTCCGTGAAATATGTGCTGCTTGTTGGCAAGACAAATACGGTTTCTTAGTTGTAGACAAAGATAGTGATCCAGATCAAGGAAGGTACCGAATAGGTTTTGATCACTTCATACATATTTAAACCTTGAGAGACGCAAGTATCGTTAGTATCGAAGAATTTTTTACTACAATAAACTTTTACGCAATGAACAAGGAGGCGATAAAACTTAAAAGAATTTTAATTAAGAAAAGAAACATTGTAAAAACAAATTGCGTCAGTTAAAAGATAATGAAGTCGTCCAAGTGGAATCAATCTTACCCATAACATCACGATTAGAAACTATTGCTAATAAACTGGATGGGGAAAGTGCGGTAAAGAAAGAAAAATTTAAAGAAGAAGAAGAACTGCCTCATAGCAGTGTAAAAAATTAAACCTAAATTGCTAGAAAGGAACGTTGACTATATTGATTCCCCGGTTATTGCTCAGCATATACCAAATATAAAAATGATGCCATAGAGGTAGATGATGATGATGATGACGATGTTGAGAATGAATATGAAGCAGAAATTAATCGAAATGCACAAGAAGCCCATGAATATATTCAAAGCTTTGCCGATTCACCTGGTATGACACATTATCTCGAACAGCTACATCCGCTATCTCGAGAATATATTTACAATATGTTTAAAGATGTTAAGAACGAATTTGATCATAAATATGGTATTAGGTTTAACCCTGATTCAGATGGTCTTATGATAGGCAATTCGAATTTCGCGTTGGATGATGAAAATGTTCTAATAAATGATTTGAAATATAAAGGTACTCCTGGATTATACAAACTACTGTTTAAAAATATCCTGTCGGGTACAGTCATCAAGATCTAAAGTCGTACCTTGATATTGTAAAAGAACAAATGCTAATAGAAGATATTATTCTGAAACAGAACAAATTCAGGGTAATACTTCATATAAGTACAAAATATAATATCTACATTAAACATACTTCCCAAACACCCCGTAGACCTAGAACATTACCCTATAGAAAGCGTCTTGGAGACGGTATGACAATGGAAGTATCAAATAACGCTATAGATTATTTATATTGGAATGATCCCAATGAACTTGTTGATAGATTACGACTTTTAGTTTCATCTCAGACTGCTGAACACACAGGTCACGGCAACGAAATAAATTCGATCATTGAAGAATTGCGTGAGGCTAAAGTAATTAGATGATATGACAATTGACAAATTTGGAAGGCACTTACATAACCGTAAAATAGATATAACTGAACAGGAATATGAAAATAAAAGTGAAGGTTTTGAAACCTTGATTGAGTACAAGTTACATATGCTACATTACACGGTAGTAGCAACGTTTTACTCTAATACATTTCTCGACAGTGACAAGACATTCCTTATTTTCAACATTAAACATAATTATGAATTTCCTTATGAGGAAGCAGTCATTGAGAATATTAAAGGATACCCGCAAGACATTGAAATTCTTATAAACGAAAAAGTTGTGTAATTGCACAGTTACAAGGATTTTGCTTAAACGTATGGATGTAATCAGCTTTCGTGACAGCGGTGCTATCATAAACAATACCACAATGTTTCTTGATTTTATATTAAAAGTTCCTTTCAAAGCAAGTGGAGCCCACGACATTCAAACATAGAAGTATTTCATTAATTGTATTTAATAAATCCTGATTATAAAAAAGTATTATGATAGTTGCTCAATCAAAAGTGAAAGAGGATATAGTAAATGAACTTCATAAACCAGCAAGAATAAATTTCAAGAGACGCAAAGTGATAGTAAAAAGTTTAAATGACCTTCTTCAGACCGATTTGATTGAAATGCTACCATATTCGCAAACAAACAAAGGATTTAAATACATTTTAGTAGTTATTGATTGTTTCTCCAAATACGTATGGGCTGTACCACTTAAAAGTAAAACGGGTATTGATGTTACTGCTGCAATGAAAACAATTTTAAATAAATTTAAAAATCCGCCAAGAAATTTGCAGTCTGATTTTGGTAAAGAATATTATAACAAACACTTTCAATCCTTAATGCAGACATATGGCATAAACCATTATAGTGTTTTTCTACAAAGAAAGCATGCATTGTAGAACGTGTAATTAGAACTTTAAAGGAAAAATGTGGCGCTTGTTTAACCTGAACGGTTCTTACAATTGGATAAAAATTTAAGCGATATTGTGAAACAATACAACAATACAGTTCACAATACTATCGGAGTCAAACCTGTAAAAGTTGATAAATCAAATGAAAAACTATTCTTAAATCATCATTTACCCACATCAAACTTGCAACCAAAATACCAAAATATTCAATAAAAGACAGTGTGAGGATTAGTAAACACAGGGAAGCATTTACGAAAGGTTACACGCCAAACTGGTCAAATGAAATTTTTAAGATTAAAAGGTAAACGTAACCAATCCTACAACATATATATTAGAAGATCAAGATGAGAAAGAAATCAAAGGTGCATTTTATGAAACGGAGTTGCAAAGGTTAAACATCCAGGAATTTACCTGGTAGAAAAGTACTAAGAAAGAGTGGAAATAAAGTATTTGTAAAATGGTTAGGCTTCTCTAACGTACATAATAGCTGGATCGATAAAAATAATGTTTGCTAGAAGTTGTTATAATAATAGTTAATAAGGCTAACATTGTAAAATTATATTAAAATAAATAATACAGACAAAATCTTTCTATTGTTTTTTATTATTATTATAAAGGAATTTTGTAAGGCTAACATTGTAAAATTATATTAAAATAAATAATACAGACAAAATCTTTCTATTGTTTTTTATTATTATCAAGCCATTCTTTTAATAAAAAAAAGGTGTTTTGTTTTGCGCATTGCAGATGATTATTGCTGTGTCTATAACAATGGATGTTATATTTTAAACGATTGTTGATTTTTAACTCCGATAGCTTAGGACAACCTAGTGCAAGCATATCAGTTACAAAGTTTTGCATTATATATGTTTCAATCAATTTCTTCTTTTCTAGACCCTTCACAAATACTTCTTCACCGGGTCGGATAATTTGCTTCAAATAAAGCGCTATATATGATGACACCATTCCAGCCGTTGAAGATTCATCCCAAGAAATACCATGAATATTCCTTGTCACCCAGTCGTTATGTTTTATATGATCTTGACTCAAACAACTGGACTGCATTGGCAGTTTAAAATTTGATGCCAAACATCACCTTTCAACAAGTCCAAAACCGCAATTTCTTTACACACAAACTCGTTTTTCTTGTATTTAAATCCCTGAATATCAATTATATACATGTTTGTATGTAAATATATGCAGTAAACTTCGACTAATTAAATTAATATTAGAGCAATCTCCTTATATAGCAGATTACCACCATCTGCGTACTTTGCCAACCCACTTTTCAACCTATCACAGGAGTGAACTCATTTTGAATTAAAACCGGCCCATGTGTATTTGCAGCCTCTAAACATAAATCAGAAACCACTTTAATTAAAAACACAATTGACTTGAATGCGATATTTTTGCATCTGTCATACTGTCTCGCTAGAAAACCAAATTCAAAACATCTACACACATTTTCTCTGCACTTACATTTTTCAACATACGTGTGTTACATTGAAAGTAATATAAAGACGATCCTAATTCAAAACGTGCCCACAAGTATTTTACATTTGAAAAGAATTCAGGTTTTCACATTTTACATTAAAAGTATATAACGCCGATCCTAATTCAAAACGGTGCACGTGTAACTTCTCGCTAGAAAACCGAATTCAAAACAGCTACACACATTCTTCTCTGCACTTACATTTTTTTCAACATACGTGTGTGTTTCATTGAAAGTAATATAAAGCCGGTCCTAATTCAAAACGTGACAGACGTATTTTTACCTTGAAAGTATAGAAGAATTCATGTTTTCACAACTATTTTACATTCAAATGTTTTCACAACTATTTTACATTGAATTAGGACCGGCCCTATTTACCTACTTACAAGGTAATAAAGTCTAGTATCACTGTACCAATTAGTCAAATTTGCAACGACAAATGAATACACAAATGTAGGCAGATTTGGCGTATATTTGTGAAAGAAGTATGAATTTCTTTGCTATTTTTCGGGGGTGTTAATAATTAAATGATTCGTAAACGTGTCTGGATCCACAAAACAAGCTTCAGATATACACAAATGAGTTCCGGAAAAGCACTGAAACAACTTTAGATGAATGGTGGTGTAGAAAATTTTAAAGGCGACCAGCAATACGAGGACCTAAACATAGCCCAGTTGGATTGGTGTGATTAACAGAGGACGATATACATTGGGGCCACGAGTGCATTAACCTTCAGGTAACTTATGCTTTGTTGTTCGATTTTTGATGTTTTGGTGTTTGTTGAATAACTTTATAATTGATTTACTTAAACTGGACAGTAGTGAAATTGTACTAACAACAAAATTTTAATTTTAAGGTGAAATTTTCTTGTTTAAGTAGAAAGGGGTATTTAGTATTTATGTTCTGGATTATGATGAAAATTTGGGTATGTCTTTGAGCTCAATTAGACGAACCTGGTTAATTAACGTAAAGGGGTGGGAGATGCTCCTTTTGTACTCAGACTCAGGTCTGCATATATTGTTATATTAATTAGTAGGCATCTACAAGGACTTTAATTCTGGATGCACATTAAAATGATAATAAATTTAATCTTGAAAATTTCTGATACTGAAATTTATGCTGAATTTTAATTTTGAAATTTTAATGTATAGTGAATATTGATGTAAATAGAGTTAACGTTGGTGGTTGTGATAGGAATGTGTTTGTTTTTTTTTATGATTGAGGATGAAAGTTTTAACTAGGTGAGCAGCCGAGGCGGAAAAGAGTAAAGAGGCGATTAACAGAAGAAAGTCAACGGAACAGTCAAGTTAATAGCTTTTTGTAGGTTTCACAGCAGTCTTGACGCCCAATTCGTGAGGCTCGATTATAATTAAAAGGTTTCACAGCAATATATATATATATATATATATATATATATATTATTAATAGAAGAATAATCCACATTTGGAATGCAAATGAATGCATTCATTTGCATTCCAAATGTGGATTATTCTTCTATTAATAATAATATAATTACATGTTTGTATTATTCCGAACGTTGCAAAAATGGGATGATCAAGTTATTAGTACATGAATTATGTATATAACTAGATTCAATTTCCTTAAATGCAAGACGTAATTGAAAATCGTTAACAAGTGCCAAGCTTCAGTAGTATTAAGTATAACATCATCTAAACAATTAGGCTAGATAGCTCAATTGGTTAGAGCACTGATCCGGAGAATCAGAGGTTGCAGGTTCAAATCCTGCTGTAGCCGTTCTTTTAGTGGTTTTCAATTACTAGTTCGATTTGAAATAGTAATTCAACTTTAAATACAAAGTTGGGTTTGCATTTCATCTTAATAACTATTTATATATATATATATATATATATATATATATATATATATATATTATGCTTTCCCCTTTTTCTATTGTTTTCTCCATTATCAGTCTCAGAGCTAAAATAGCCTCTCGTGTTCCCCTGTTTCGTCTAAACCCAAATTGGTCTTCTCCTAGTATTTCTTCCGCTCGTTTTTCCATTCGTCTTTGCACAATTCTAGTTAATATTTTTAACACGTGTGCTGTCAAACTTATTGTTCGAAAATTTTCACATCTATCCGCGCCTTTCTTTTTTGATATAGTTACTATGATGCTACGTTTGAAATCTTTGGGTATCTCGCCTGTCTCATACATATAGCTTACAAGTTGAAAGAGACGTTCTGTTACTGCTTGTCCAGCGGTTTTTAGAGTTTCTGCTTGCACCTTATCTGTACCCGGCGCCTTACCATTTTTCAGACTCTTTAATGCTAATTCAAACTCGTCTCGAAGTATAGGATATCCCAAGTCATCATTTTCAATGTTTGATTCCTGTTCTAATGCAGTTAGTTCCTCTCCTGCATATAAATTCCCTATATATTCTTGCCATCTACTCACTTTCTGTACGTTTTCTATAATGACGTTTCCTTGTGCATTTTTGCTATACGGTTTTATATCCATAAAATTCATTCTAATTAATTTGTATGCTTCTTCTGTCTTTCCTATTTCGATCTTAGTTTGTACCTCTTTGCACTTTTCATCAATCCATTGTTCTTTAGCTTTCCTGCATTTTCGAATGATTTCATTTTATGGCTTTGTATCTCTGTTTTCCTGTTTCGTCTGATTTATTTTTGTATTTTCGTCTTTCTTCTATTATATTCACGATATCCTTTGTTATCCATGGTTTCTTATTTTCTTTTTGTGTATACACCAGAATTTCTCTGGCCGCCATGTCTAGGCTGAATTTAATGTTATTCCATTCTGTTTCTACTTCCTTAGTTTCAGATATTTTCCCGATATCATTCAGCAATTTATTTGACTTTTTTTCGAATCTTACTTGAATATCTTTATGTTTTAGTTTCTCCAAGTCCAAGTGCCTTTTTCCGTTTCTTTTTTTTTCAGATTTTTAAATTTAAGTGCGGCCTTCATAATTACGATGTTGTGGTCAGTATCTATATCTGCTTCTGGGTAGCTTCTACAGTTTTTTACTTGATTCCTAAACCGTTGTCTAACAAGAATGTAATCTATTTGATATCTTTTTATATCTCCTGGCATCTTCCACGTATATCGTCTTCTAGCATGATGTTGAAATAATGTGTTTGTGATGATTAAATTGTTCTTGTCGCAAAATTCTACCAGCCTATTTCCCATGTCGTTTCTTGTGCCTAAACCAAATAAACCTACTACCGCTCCTTCCGTCCCCTCACCTACCACGGCATTAAAATCCCCCGTAATTATTAAATTTTCATGTCCTTTTACGTATCTTAATACGTCTTCGATATCTTTGTAGATGGCTTCTACCTCTTTGTCACTGTAGCTAGAGGTGGGCATGTATACTTGTATTATTACTGTGTTTACCGGTTTAGATTCTAATCTAACCATGAGTACTCTTTCGTTCTTTTGTAAGTAATTTTCTACACAGTATCCTATCTTTTTCCGCATAACTATTCCCACACCCAAATTTCCTTCCTCTGCTCTTGTATGAATTACCCTGAAGTCTCCACTCCAAAAATCCCCCGCCTCTGGCCACCGAACTTTGCTGATCCCTACTATGTCTGGTGATAACCTATTCATTTCGATTTTTAGGTTCTCTAGCTTACCTATTTGCTTCATACTTCTAACATTCCACGCTCCGACTCGCAAAATGTTGCCGACTCTTATTTTTAACTTTCCAATCGCATCCTCCGAAGTAGTCCCCTCCCGGAGATCCGAATGGGGGACTATTTTAACTCCGGAATCGTTTACCCCAGATAATGCCATCATGTTTGTAACAATTTAAGTACGCTGTGTACTTGGGAGATAATGTGGTGGTTTCCCGTTGGCTTCCACATTGCGGTAGTGTGTCTTAGACTGCCATACCGACCCCTATGGTCTCTGCCAATCTAAGTACTGAAAGAGCCGCTGCCCTCTTTCGGGGGCCTGTCTTAGTCTGGTTCCTCACTAACGACCCTACTACTTTGGTTGGACCTGTAGTTTGGCTCTTTAGCTCATTAGAGCACGCAAGCCATTTCACCTGTTCTAGTAATTTAGAACTTCGGCAAGGTGCAGGTCCATTCGAAATGGCCTAGGTGTTTATCATATTTAAATGGAGTTATATTTAATGTAATTATATTTATTTTTAAAACTGTGTTTATTTTCTTCATAACAATCTTCTTATTACAGAGGGATTAGAACTATATAATAAAATCAATCAGGTTATAATACTTTAACGGCTTAACTTCTACCGTTTCTAAAGGAAACTTATTACACTTTTGAGAAAAATCCATACTAAATACAATAAGAAGGTATGTAAAAAGCTGCACTTGCATTCTAAGTCAATTATCTCGATTTATTAGCGCAGGTGCTACAATAGCAGGAATCAGCTACGTCCTCGCGGCGTCTCCGAATACATAAACGCATTTCGGAAGTACAATTTCCATACCAGAGTTGGCTTCGTCACATGTTAAGGTTGGTTTCGACATATGTCGGGTTGGGTTTTGTAACATGGCGGGTTGGTTTCGTCGTATGGCGGGTTGATTTCGTCACATGTAGGTATAAAACAGCTATGAAATTGCAGGTTATTGATAAAACTCACTGATTATGTACATGGAGGGTTCCCTAGTGTTTAAAATTAATAACTGGACAACAACCTGTCAAATTTATGAATTTGCTGCAGCAATTTGCTAATGTTTATTCACTTGCGGCCATCGTATTGCAAAAGGTCAATTTGTGTAAATTTTGTTATTATATAAAAAAATTGTTTTCCGACATCTGGTTTGAAGGTATCTTAGACGGAAAGAATACCTGATTGATTTTATTAACAGATTGGGTGTTTTGTAAACAAAATATTAACTTCTGATTAGAAAAAGGAAATTTTGCAGCATAGATACATTTTCGGTAGCTCCTCTAACAAATTTTCTAATTAACGTCTGTTAATCTGGTTGTTGCAGCCCAACTACTTTATTTCTTATTTATAAATTAGGTTTATGAGTTCGTCTTCTACATCCTTTTCTAGCCAGTAATAGGATATGTTCCAAATGATTTTTCTAGTAAAGAAACCTAAGTTTGACAACCTACCAACCCCCTACCACCTCCCACCGCCTAACCTCCTACTCTTCACCCCCACCTAAAGTTAGCCACGACTTCTCCAGATTAGATTAAGTTAGCCCAAACTCTCTCGGTTAGGTTAGGTTAACCCTTACCTTTATCGGTTAGATTCGGTTAACCCTAACCGCTTACGGTTAGGTTGACTGCATATTGCTTGAAGTTAAATTCTTATGTTAGGTCGACACTGACGTGGGCGGTGTGGGGAGTGTGGCGGGAGGTTGTGCGCGCGGTTGGAAATGAGAGGACGTCGTTGAGATTTCTAACTAAGGCTTGTTGACTAGAAAAAGTCATCTAACCACATATAAGTACAATTACTGGCTAGAAGGGAAAGTAGTATACGAACCCCTAAACGTTAATTTAAGAATAAAAATTAAGATCCAATATACTTGCAGACCAGGTATTGGAAAGCAATTTTTTTATATAATAAAAAAATTCATAAGAATTATGTCTTCAAAATAAAAGTGTATAAAGGATTCGGTTAGCGGCCGAGCATAGAACCAGGGTTTGGGAAGTAGGCCCTAGATTTAGAGGTCATTTTGGGTAATTTACGATGCAGTTTGTATAAGAATACTCATTAAAAATAGTTTATTGAAATTTGTAGGTTCTTTACTGGTAATCTACGCGAGAAGTTTTCGAAAATGAATACCTGCTAGACATGGAGTAAAATCTAAAACACGTGGATATAAACAGATTATAAGATAGAGAGGTGTTTGAGAATATTAAAGGGAGGTATACAGGGTGATTCAATTTCGAGGACAACTATGGTGATCTCATTTAATAAGGTGATGGCGGGTAGGTTTAAATTTGGCCATTCTGCAGAATTTTGTGCTAAACAATATGCCATAAAAAAATTTCACCTAACTTCATTTGTTTTCGTGTTATGGTAAAAAATCAAAAAAGTTGATATTCGTCTTTTTTTATAACTTTGTTATTTAAAAACATATTAGAAAACTGTAACGCCATCGTTAAAATAATTTCTTATTTTCTAGCAGCAGAAGTTATTAAAGTTTTTATAAAATGTTTCGTTTCTTCTGAATTATCATCAACGTTCTTATTTCTTGTCGAAGCCGTATTAGATTTTTATGCCGTTGTGTAGAGAATTTTTTCAGATTTCAAAAATGTTGAATATCACTATAATATTATTACTAAGAAATTCAGTATTTTCAATAATACGTTTTGTGCACAATCAAAATGCCGTCATAAAGAAACAATGTTAAAACAGTTGCCAGTAATATTTTCATTTAATTTAAAAATTGTGTTAGGTAACAATTAAAATGTGCTTTTCTAATAAAGAACAGCTTGATATGCTACAAGTTTATTACGCGTGCAACAAGAATAGCAGAAATGCGTATGTGGCCTATAGTACGGGACAAAGAATACTACCATAGTAAGCCTGCTTATCGTAAAAGGCGATTAAAAGGCGCAGCAAGGGGAAGCAGCCGTGCTGGCTAAAAGATATTTGGAGGAGAGTCGGTTGCTCTCGGGCGATCCTCAATAATTTACAAGGTTATTGGGAGTTCGCCGTGACAGATTAGCTGCATTATATATAACGGAAAGGAAGTAAAAAAGCATTCCAGTACGTTTTACTCAATAGTGTTGTGTTCGTATTACAGGAGGTCTTTCATATTTAAACGTAAGTATTTATATCTATTTTTTATTAAACTACTATTGATTTGATCATAGTTGAATTCGCGCTGAGAAATACATATAAATAAATCTTTAAGCATTCAATAAAATCATTTATATTTTGTTAATTAAAGCATTTAAAGCAAAGTATGTATGTGTTATTTGTAATTTCAAAAGGCTTTTAAATAATTATTACTTATCTAATTACATTATAATTAATTTCATTCAAAATTGCAGGAAATAATATACAATGAGCACTACAAGCGGCGCTGCAAAAAACGAAAAGGAAACTATTGGAAGAATCAAAGAGCAAGATTCCAAAAATAAGTTCCTTTTTACTTCTAAAGAGTCCGAAAACAAGAACAATCTATGAAAGAAATTGGGCTTTCGACAGTAGCATCTACTAGTTCCGCTACAGACGAACAGCAGTCGTCAACAATTTTAAAAACTCTCACCCAGGGCGCAAGTACATCACATAAGGACGGCCGCGATAGAAATTTGGAACTAGATACCACTATAATTACAGAGGTAAATGTGAGTAGTACTTTTTCACTTAATGAACTATCTATGGATCTGACGAAAGAATATCCAACCGATTTTGCACATTTTTAAAAATCAATGTTTTACAACATGACAATTTAAGAAAAGAAATAATTAATTACGGATTGTGTAGACCAGATGGTGCGTTTCCTAAAGATAATAAAAATAGAAGTTTTTCAGTTCACTATTATTACTTAATAACTGCAAGCGAAAATAAAAGCAATACGTTAAACTTACCACACAATTCAAATGGGTGGTTGTGTTATTCTAAATTAAAAATTGTGTTTATTGTCAACCATGTTGGCTGTTTGCTTCAGTAAGGTCAAGTTGGACGACCGGAATTAATGATTGGCAGGGTTTATCAAAAAATTAAAGAGCATTTGCTTGCTCAATCTCATTTAACTTGTTGTTTTATTTACGATATGTGGAAAAAAATTATACCATAGATAAGAAAGATACTCTACTATTAAAACAAGAAACTGAATTTTGGAAAAATGTTTTACACAGACTTTTCAATGTTACTTTAACACTATCCCAGCGCATGCTGTCATTTCGAGGACATAGAGAAAGTTTTTCTGATTCAAAAGACAGTTACAACGGTAATTTCTTAAGTTTAGTTCATTTAATTAGTAACTATGATCCTATATTACAAAAGTGCTTGAACGACCCAAAGGTTCAATTAAATATCTTTCCCAAAAATTCAAAACGATATTATTAATACTTTAAGCGCACACTTAAAAATATTTTATTAAATAAAATTAGATCCGCTCCTTTTTCTCAATCATAATAGACACTACACAGGATATAACTAAGATTGATCAATTAAGTAAAATTGTAAGATATATTGATTTTAAAAAGACAGCTTGGGAGAGGTAACCAAAATAGATATTTGTGAAACTTTTGTGGGTTTTACAAAGTAGAGTCCCAATCTGCTGAAGGACTATGTAATACTATATTAAGCAATTTAACCAACATGCAATTAGATATAAATAAATGTAGAGGGCAGGGCTACGATGGAGCTAACGTTATGAGCGGTACGTATTCTGGCGTGCAAAGAGAATTTTAAACATAGAGCCTGCAGCCTTATATATGCACTGTAGTGCCCATAACTTAAATCTAGTCATAAATGATGCCGTTAAAGGTATAAAAGAAATAGAATCGTTTTTCTACTTTTAGAAAACATATATACATTTTTGCTAATAGTATAGTAAGATGGAATTGGCTTTCTGTTTTTAAAGAAAATTTCACACAATTGAAACGCTTAAATCCGACACGTTGGGCGGATCGAGTAAAATCTTTAGCTGCCATAAGAATTCGGTATAAAGATATAGTAATGTCTCTTAATAAAATTATTATGATATCAAAAAACAGATGAACGAAATGACGCAAAGCAAATATTAACTAGCATGGATAATTTTAATTTTATTTTTTAAGTGTTTTTAAGTCAAATTCTAGAAGAGCTTAACAAGCTCTCACAAACTGCTCAGAGTGAAAAGGCGAATATTAATCAGATAACTCTCTTATTTCAAAAACTTTAAAATTTTTCAAGGAAACAAGAAATAACTATTCCAACATCAAGGAGGAAGCAGCGAAAGTTGCAGGGCAATGGAATATTAAACCGGAATTTATAAAAAAAAGACAACCAAAAATAAAAAAGCATTACGATGAATTATCCAATGATTATCGATTTAATGATGAAGAATTTAAATTTAAAATAAATGTATTTTATCGCGTAATGGATATTATAATTTCACAGCTGTCGAATCGTTTTAAATCGCTTTTTCATGTAAACGAAAAGTTTAATTTCTTAGAACCTAATGTATTTTTGAATTTAACTGCAGACGATATTTTATCTAAGGCAAAACAATTGCAAAAATTTTACTACAAAGATTTAAATGATGCTATAGGTATAGAACTTACTACACTCAAAAATAATAGACTTATTTGTGATGAATTAAAAATGTTAACGGTATCTTACAATTTTAGAATATTTAGTACTTTCCAAATCTACAGGTTCTAGCAGTTTTCCAAACACCATAACAGCCTTAATGTTATACCTAACTTTACCCGTTAGCGTTGCAAGTGCGGAGAGATCTTTCTCAAAATTAAAAATTATTAAAAATTATCTTAGGAACCGCACTTCACAAGATAGATTAGACGATTTATCCCTCTTAGCAGTAGAACATGACACTGCCAAAAATATGAATATAGAGGATACAATAAACGCGTTTGCAGCAAAACATGCAAGAAAAACAAAATTTTGAATTTGATTTGGAATGTCTGCTAGCTCATAGGTTTTTACTGTATCAAATTTTTAGGTGTAAATAATTTTGTGCGGCGTATAAATATGTAGATTTAATATTAATTAACTTATAAGTTTGAATTTATGTAATTTGGTTTTATAATTAATAAAGCACTTGATTAATATAGTATATGTATTTAATTCTATACTGCTTCCTTCTCTACATGTACTATAATTTAAAAATATGGCTAAATATAAGCCAGTAAAAGTAATACATTTTAAAGAGAGCCCACTTTAAAATTTTTGCGGGGGGGCCCAAAAATCGTAGTTACGCCACTGAAAGAAATAGAAAAGGCTGTAAATGATATAGCAACACAGACTATAGGTAAGAAAAAAATAGATGCGAGAAAATTCTGGGTAACAAAAGAAATATTAGATTTAATAGAGAATAGAAGAAAGCTTAAACCTTTCAGAGAATTGGATAGTGAAAGTAAGCAAAAATATAATAGAGTTAGAAATAAGATAGTACATGAGTGTAGAAAAGCTAGAAATAAATAGATGGGGGAGAATTGTAAGGGAATACAAAATGATTTGAGAGTAGGTAAGACAAACAGGGCTTACAGGGTAGTTAAGAAGTTTTTCTGGGAAGATAGGAAAAAATATAATGGTATTAAAGATGAGAATAATGAGCTTCTAATAAATAAAGTTGAAGTATCAGATAGATAGAAAAGATATTTAGAAGATTCATATAAAGCAGGCGATATGATTGAGTTAGAGAATAACCAAGAAGAAGATGTAGAAATAGGGTTCTCAATATTAAGAGAAGAATTTGATAGAACTGTTAGGGATCTTAAACTAAGTAAAGCGCCGGGGATAGACGATATACCCGCAGAATTAATAAAATATGTAAGTCAGAAAACTTTAGACAGACTATATGAACTAGTAAAAGTAATATATGACACAGGTGAGGTCTCAATAGATTTCGAAAAAAATATTATCCCAATCCCAAAAAAGTCAGGAGCTGATAGGTGTGAGAAGTTTAGAACAATTAGTTTAATTTCCCACGCTTCTAAAATACTAACAATAATAATTAAAAATAAAGTAGAAGCTTTGACTGAGGATTATTTAGGCGAAGACCAATATGGTTTTCGGAAAGACAGAGCGACTAGAGAACCGATACTAATGATTAGAGTAATTATTAATAAAAGCTACAAAAAATAAAAAGATTCATTTCGCGTTTGTAGATTTAGAAAAGGCATTTGATAGGGTCAATTGGATTGTTATGTTCAGGGTTTTGTGAAAAATAAGAATCTCTCTAGGGATAGAAAAATTATTTAGTCTATATAAAAACCAAAGCGTAGTAATTAGATTTGATGAAATAGAAAAGGAAGCTAAGATTAGAAATGGTGTTAGACAGGGCAGTATACTATCTCCCTTGATTTTTAATGTTTATATTGAGAAAGCTTTAAACTTAGCTAGAGAGAGAAAAGAGATAGGTATTAGTGTACAGGGACAGCAAATAGACATGATACGTTTTGCAGATGATATAGCCATTATAGCAGAGTCTAGAAAAGAGTTAGGAGAGTTTTTAAATATTTTAGATGAGATACTACAGAGTAACGATAGTATGAGAATTAACTCAGGAAAAACAAAGATAATGACAAGTGAGTTACACCCTAGTTCTAAACCAAAATTAAAAATAGGTAATACCGAGTTAGAGGAGGTAGATGAATTTTGCTATTTAGGTAGTGTAATTACAAAAGACGGACGTAGCAGAAGGGATATAGTAGCTAGAATAGCTCAAGCTAAAAAAATGTTTTTAAAAAAGAAAGACTTACTAATAGCTAATAATATTAGTGTAGATAATAGAAAAAGTTTCTTAAATTGGATAGTAATATGTGAAATATCATTTTTTAGGTTCATAATAATAATCCATTGATGTCCACTCGAGAGATAGGTGATAACTTGCGTTTGCTTTATACTACAGTTTGGAGAGTATTAAAAAGCAACAATTGCAAACCGTATAAAATACACCTTAGCTAAACATTACATGCTAATGATAAGCACAGGCGTTTAAATTTTTTAAATTGATTGCAAACCAGAATTACTGAAAACGGGAATTTTTGAATAACATTATGTGGCAGATAAATGTCACTTTTCGAATACCGGAATGTTCAATCGCAATAATGAACATTATAGGTATATTGTAAATCCCAGACGGAATAGGGAGATACGAATTCAACAACGATTTGGCGTTAATGTTTGGACTGGGGTTTGGAATGATTAAATAATAGAGCCATACTTTACGAAGGAACCTTAAATGCAGTTAATGGAGTATCTAGACACCATTGCACTCAATCATTTGCAAGATTTATGATAGCAACAGGATGGAGCCCCACTACGCAATGCAGTGAGGGTAACTGAAATTCTTATTGAAATTGTCTTAAATAAATGGATTGGAAACCTCGATATAGCCCCATGGCCTGCTAGATCTCCTGATTTAAGTATATTAGATTATTTGGTTTGAGGAGCAATTAAAAATGTAGTGTATATAGAGCAATATTAAAACATTGATAAATTGACTAACGTTATATGGGTTGCGTCACTAAATATTCTTTGGAAAACGATTCAGAGAGCGATAGATAATATGAAAAAGAGGATTCGTCTATGTACCTAACAGAATGGGTTTTTGTTTGAACATTTATTGTAAATTTAATTTTTCTATTTTATTTTTGGTATACTTCGTTCCCCACTTTGTAAAATATTAAAATAAATAAATCTTTGACTGTCACTTTACTGTTTTTTTCCAGGGTATCTTAATCGTGTACAAAATATTTGATTAAGAATAACGGATTTTTAAGTATTAATAATGTAGAAATATTATATATTTTTGAAATCAAGAATAAATTCTATATACAGCGGTATAAAAATCTAATACGGCGTCCGTAAGAAATAAGAAAGTTGATGATGGTTGAGAAGAAACGAAACGTTTTATAAAAAATTTAATAGTTTCAGGTACTAGAAAATAAAAAATTGTCTTATGAATGCCGTTACAGTTTTCTAATATGTTTTCAAATAACAAAGTTATAAATAAAAAACGAAAATAATTTTTTTAATATTTTTACCATAACACGAAAACAAATGAAGTTAGGTGAAATTTCTTTATGGCATATTGTTCGGCACAAAATTCTTCAAAAGTGCCGAATTTAAACCTACCCGCTATCACTTATATTAAGTGAGATCCCCATGGTTGCCCTCGAAATTCCAAATATGTTTCGTGCAGAGCAAATTTTACTTCAAAAACAAAGTTCCATATATTTTACAGTTTGAAAATCAACACTCGCTGTGCATATCCAACTATTGGCTACAAAAGAAATAGAAGAAGATGCAGATTAAAACTTTGAAATAAGAATTACATTAGATAAGTTAAAAATTACTACAAATAAACATAAGGATGAAAAAAACACGTTGTATTGCAATGTAAAAAAGGTATTTTTAAAAGGCGTTAATAATAATTATTTTCTTATACACTAATACAAAAGAAAGAGATAATCAACAAAATTTTTTTCATATTAGCAATAATATAATTAATATTTAACTTTGATCATGATTTCATAAATTTCAATGCATGCTACGTACACTAAAAGCGGGTTCAATTTGTTTAAATAATGTCAACGTTGAAGATTTTCTTTGTTTTCTTTTTGCTAATGGGGTTTACACGAACTGACCCTCGCACAGCTCTGAGCCTTTATGTATTTTTCCCATGATAATTAATTTGTGCCCTTCACCTGAAAGTGTTTAACCTTTAACAAACAACTATCAAATTATCCTTTTCCCTACAAATTTAGGGTATAAAGTATACATTCTTTTTGTTATTTCTACAGTTTTTCCTCATGGTTTAGCGTACAAGTAACAACTGCGTGAAATTTTAATTGCTGAGTGTCTTAATTTTTGTTAACTTTTGTGACAAAGTTTTCAGGCATATTAATTTTATTATAAGTTTAAATGGTCACAACCTTTTTAAGCCTTTAAAAACACATATAAAATTCCGAGGATGTATGCATTAAACACAAGATACGACGAATACGTGCAAGTGGAAACAATTGATTTTAAATAAATTTAACCGCAGAGTTATTTTGAATATCTGAATGAAAACTTTAAAATGTCGAATAAAAAGTTTATGGTCTACCACAAAAACTATTTACTTTGTTATTATTGGAACGGTTGGTACAAGTGTTAATGCAGAATTTGTAGAGGTATAAATATACGAATTTTTAAAATGTATTTTATCGCAGAATAGGTTTTATTAGTCCAGTAAGTATGAAGTCTAACTGTAGGATTTGTAAAGGGATAAATATATACAGTAGATCATTTTTAATTATGTTAAAGGTATACTCTTGAAACTGAAGGTAAAGTAGTCTTTTAAAGATGTTTTCAAATGCTGTTCTAGACACGTACCTAATTGAAGAATCATAAAGAAAAGAAAACAAAGTATTTTATTTTGGATCTTCAAGACTTCCGGTACAAGTCAAGCAACTTATTTGTTAAAGAAATAGCCGTTCTTAGCAGGCACACGGAAAAATTAGGGCATGATATTTTAAATATGCCATAGTCAAATGTGAGCTTGGGTGGAGATTCCAAGATATACAATAGTTTTTGCAAAAATCAACTACATTGGTTAAAATGAGACCTTTTTTTATTAGTGAACTATGTACAATATATTTGTGCCTAATTATGAAAAAGGTTGTGCCTGCGAATGCCACAGTTTTTGTAAAAGAGATACAGAAGAACCACATTATCTTCGACAACTTATAGGAAAATATTGTTGGGAAAATGGAAAAACGTGAAGTTTTAAATTTGAAGATTTTAAGAAAAAACAGCAACCGATCAAACCCCTCTCTGTAATTGTGTAATGGAAATTGTTGTTCCGTTAAAAAAACCTTTAAATAATGTTTTTTCCTTACTGATGATGCATTGTTTTAATTAAAATGGTCTTTATTAAAGTATAATATTTCTTTTTAAGATAGAGTGATGTATACCATCTTTAATATTAATCTGCGCGGGACGTTTTCAAAAATTTGAACCGGCCACACATAGTGTAAAAGCTAAAGCATGGGGTATAAATAAGCAGGTAATTGGACACAAGTGATGGAAATATTAAGGAGAATTATACACATGCCATATATGTTATGTTTAGGTCGCAACTAACAAACGTTGAAGAGAGAATTTGTTAGAGGAACTACCGAAACTGTACCAGCTCAAACATAGGACTCGAATGAAGTGTATGAAGTACGATAGTTTATTGTTCTTGCGTGGTTGCATGCAAAATGTGTCTATCGCTTTCATTTTTCCTCACTCAAACGACGTATGCGATAGTGAGTGCTTGTTAACAAAAATACACAGGGCGAGTCTACCAATTATACCAAGATGGCGTGGAAAAAGTGATAGTTGGATCGAAATGGTTGTGGGAGGTGTGAGGAACAATTAGGAGGTAGGTGCTGAGGTGGAAAGTGTGGTGAAGGTGTTGGAAGGTAAAAGATCGGTGTTGGGTGGCAAGTGAAGTTGGGAGATGGGACGTGAGTAGTAGGAAGTGAGAAGTGGACGATGGAAAGAAATGGAAGGTGGTAAGTGGGAGGTAGAGGTGGAAAGTGTGAGGTGGGTAAAAAAAGGTGTGAGATATGAACCGACGGAGGGTGTAGGTGGAAGTGGGTAGTGGGAGCCAGGAAGCGGAAAGTAGGAGGTGGGATTTGGAAGACGGACTGTTAAGGTGGAATGCGTTTGGTGGGAAGGTGGTGGTTGTCGGTGGGAGGTGTAAGGTGGAGTGAAGGGTTGACGGAGGTGTGAGGTGTGAGATACACTGACGGAACTGCAAAGTGTAAGATGGTAGATGTGAGATGGTGTGGGAGGTAGTTGTCAGAGGTAAGAGGTCGGAGGTAGCGAGGTGGATGATGTTGATGTTTGTAAGGATGTTACCAGAAAGTTTTATGGTTAGAGTTCGAAACATTTTAACTTGTAAAAAAACTATCTGTCAAGGATTTTTGGCTAAACCTTTACAAGCGTGGGAGTAAATGACAGGTAAATTATCCACAAGACAAGAGATTTGAGTTCTGTAAATTTTAACAAAGATTATGCAAGGAACATTTTAATAATTAAGTAAACAGGTACTTGTTAAGAATAATTTTGTTTGAAAATTATACTGTAAACTGTTCTGTATTCTTTTGTATGAAAGAAAATTGCTTTTGAATGCATAGATACTTTTTAGGATTACTCTGTTTGATTTCATTTTGTAAATTTCATTACTTCTGTTGAAATAATCAGGCGAAGAAAAGTTAGAAAAGAAGGTAAGTTAGTTTCAAATTTACAATTTGTTGTACCGTGTCACAGCACTCTTTTGGCGCCTACTTCGAAGAAAGGGTATTGCAGCAAATTTAGCGACGCACGAACGCGAGGTGATCGCAATAAATTGAGTGGCGTCCAACGCGTGCCCGCATCACAGCAAATTTAGCGACACTTCCAACGTGAAATTTAGTGTGATAAAATGTTTCAGCATCATCTGATTGTAAATAGTTCTCAAATCGTATGTCGGATACAAATTTCATCATACAAGTCGATGATTATAGTCTAGAGAAATCAATGTCGCAACGATTGGTCTGTAAATACTTTATAAAGTGCAATTATTGTACTAATTTAAGTTAAATAAATTTATGTGGCAATGTTGGATTTCTGTCATCCCTCATAATCATTATATTGTAAATATTACATAAGTCAAATTTTATTAACCCTTATAGAGCAGAACAGTTTGACTGAATTTTTGACTTTAATTTTCAATAAAGCATCGTTTTTATCTGCCAGTAAAGTCGTTGGCTAAAATAGATCGGTATTGCAGGTGGGTCAGAGCTTTCACTTTAGTGAATTTTTGACTTTGGTGGTTTTATATAATATACAATAGTTCAGGATCGAGGTATCAATTAAAAAATACACTAGTTTCATGTAATACCGTCTTGATTTCCACTAAATGTCATAACATGAAAAGAGTTGATTGAAATGGTCAACTGCATCTATGTAGCTATTGTAATCTTTCACAGCTTCGGGACATGAGACTATTTCCTGTTCTTTTTTTGTTCCGTCTTTGAACAGTTGTCGTTTGGCTTGAATTATGCTATGTGCTGCCACACTTTTTGCCACGATCTCTCCATTTTATTACAGACATGTCCTCACTCATAACAAAATTGTTATTCTGCATTTCCATTTGCCCATCTTTACGAAATGTAGGAGGAAAACGTGTATGGTTACATCGAAAAGTGATGCAAGCAAATAAATTATAGGTTGGAAAGCAAAAGGTTATAGGTGGTTGGTGAGGGTTGGAAGGTGGAATAAGTTGTGAGTTGGAAAGTGGTTGTTTGGACTTGACAGGTGAAAGATAATAGGAAGTGGTGTTACCGTTCGAGTGGGCAGCGCCCGACTTCTTAGACAGTGGATGTAGACGTGGTTTTATTGTTTTTAATATGTATAAGTAAAAACAATTATAAAGTTTATAGATAAATAAATATGAAAGTTAAATGGTTAAAAGTGAACAGTTGTACAGTTTGAAGCAGTTCGAAAGTCTTCAGTAATCTTCGGAATTCTTCGTAGTTGCTTGTGGAGCCAAGTAAGAACTTAAATACTTATTAAATGAATATAATTTACAGTTTAAAGAGGTTCAGAAGTCTTCGGTAGTCTTCGGAACCCTTCGGAAGGCTTCGTGATTTACTTGTGAGCCCAATAAGAATTTAAATAACTTAAATTAAACATATATATAGTTTTAAAGAGGTTCAGAAGTTTTCGGCGGCCTTCGGAACTCTTCGGCGGTCTTCGGAACTTTTCGGAAAGCTTCGAGATTTACTTCTAGGACTAAGTAAGAACTTAAATAATTATGATATGAATATATATACAGTTTAAAGAAGTTCAGAAGTCTTCGGTAGTCTTCTGAACTCTTTGGAAGGCTTCGTGATTTAGTTGTGAGGCCAAGTAAGAACTTAAATAACTATACATTGAACATATATACAGTTTTAAGAGGTTTAGAAGTCTTCGACAGTCTTCGGAACTCAGGACAAAGTAAGAACTTAAAGAATTATTATATGGTCATATGTACAGTTTGAAGTAGTTCAGAAGTTTTCGGTGATCTTCGGAAGGCGTCGCGGTAGTGGTGCCTTAAGCCTCGCCGAGTGCGTTACCGACAAACTCTACGGGGGGGTGCTGTCCCGGAGGTAGAGTTTGCAGACAAACTCGGTGTCGCCGCAGTAGATGACCTCTCGGAGCGTCGTCGTTGTGGGGGCGGCTTGAATAGAGTCGCGCCGCAGCCTTTGCGGATGCCGAAGACGGTTTGGTGATAATGGCATAGGCGACAGGAGCTTCGGGTGTGACAAGGTTGAACGAAAGGCCCGCCGGAAGGTGTTCTGTTCCTGCTTCCAGCTGGCCTGGTGGACTGAATGGGCTTTCCAGCCCATACTTGATTACTAGGGGGGGGGGGTCACAAATACAGAGGTGGACAGTATTATTAGGGAAGAATAAGCAGGCTATGGAGAGCACTGCTTGCTGAAGTATTGGCAGACTATGGCGAGCACTGCTAGTTAATTCATTAAGCTATGGGGAGCACTAACAAATGTCTTTTGTGGGATTTGAAATTATACTTATACACTTCCATGTCCTATGCTGGCTGTGTTGAAAAACGTTAATGATGTGTTTAACCAATAAAATCGTGGGGTTCAGTTTTTGTATGTAAAAGAATGTCCCAATGCTGTTGGCTAATTAGCGTGCAGGGGTTTGGGTAGCACAAAACATGAGTTGAAAATTTTTGTGTTCTTGTTAGTTTGTTCTGTGTTCAACCCGAGCATTTTGATATAGGTAACAGTTGAAGGTGAAGAGTGCGAAGTGGGAGCTGGGAGATGGGGGGGGCGGGAGTTTGAAGTGGTGGTGTGAGGCGATAGGTGAGTGGTAAGAGGTGGGAGGTGGGAAGTGGAAGGTGGAAAGTAGAAACATGATGAGTAAGAAAATGGGGTGCCAAATTACTCCCAAGTACCCTACTAAACAAATCCTTGGTCTATGTACTTATTGTGGGAGTCGAATTGTTAAATAAGTTAGATTCCTGTAATGAGACTTTCGTTCATCAAAGTTTAAATTATTCACGTTCGACTGAAAATTCAAGCATGGAACAAACAGTAAACTTTAATTTCACCATCATTGCCTATCAGTTCTGGGTGTGGTAAATTTTCCGGTGAACCAAAACAAAGTTTGACGGCTAAATTATTTACTGAAGAAGCACTCGTTTGGTTTAAAAGCGTTAAAAACTCGTTTACGGATTGTAACTCTCTACTCAACCATGTAAAAAAATTTCCCTTCCAGATCACCTTGAAGATTAGGTTTGGGATGTAATAAAAACCCTATATCCAAATGCAACGAACCGGTGTTGTTGTGTATAACTTATTTAAAAAAGATGTTTAGGACACTACCTCAGGCTCCTGCTGCGTGCATTGCGGTTCGTACGATACAAAAAGCTTTGTTGCACAAATTAATTTTATTATTGTCGTTTATAATATCGAGGATACAGCTATGTTTCTCAAAATTTTTAGGAACGTACTTTACATGTGGGTTGTGCTTCTATTACAAATAGACCAAATCTTATAGCGCTTATAGATGTTTAAAAATAAAATACCCGTTGCACACAATCACAATTCTGATCCTGTATAAGGTGCTGTTAATAATAAAAATATCACTCCTAGATGCAATTCTTGATAACCACACACCATCGGAGGATGTCACTTCTTAAAGAAATTTACGAAACATACATTTTCGTTTTTACAAAGCTCCTAAAAACAGATTTTATTATGGTTGTGGTATGAAAGGAGTTATGTCTGTCACTTGTTAGTTTTGTGTCAAGTGAAAACTAGATAGGGAACAGGTGTCGGAAGACCATCACTCTGCTTTACTTTAAGGTTTTGTTATTTGTAAAGAAGACTGGGAAAAGTGGCTCGGGGTTATGAAAAGTTTTTATAGGGGTCTTGTGGAAAAAAATGTATGTCAAAGTATACGAAAAAGATTAGTGATAATCGTCCTTGTACATTCATTGGATTGGCTCCATCGCAATTCCTTTGCTTGATGAGTTAAAAATGAAAACCTACGGTTCGGTTCAGAAGGGGGTAACCACCGCTGATGGTACTCAGGTGGATGTTGTTGATTATGCGTACTTACCTATTTATTTGGTGAGGAATGTCGCATTATAAGAACCCTGATTTGCTAAAAGTTTTGACTTAGTTAAACCGACCTACATATTGTAAACTTTTTTGTTTCTACCGTATGGTGAGCGTTTTTAATGGGATTCTTCTCACTGATTAAGAATTGTTAACAAAATTCTTTTATCGCCAACAAGTCAAAAGTTATCCATATTAGTAGTGGGGTAGGGCCGGTCCTAATTCAAAACGTGTTCAGACGTATTTTTTATATGTAAAATACACGTGCACCGTTTTGAATTAGGATCGGCCTTATATAATTTCAATGTAAAATAGTTGTGAAAACATTTCAATGTAAAATAGTTGTGAAAACATGAATTCTTATATACTTTCAATGTAAAATACTTGTGGGCACGTTTTGAATTAGGATCGGCTTTATATTACTTTCAATGAAACATAATTCAAAACACACGTATGTTGAAAAATGTAAGTGCAGAGAAAAAATGTGTGTAGCTGTTTTGAATTCGGTTTTCTAGCGAGAAGTTACACGTGCACCGTTTTGAATTAGGATCGGCGTTATATACTTTTAATGTAAAATGTGAAAACATGAATTCTTATATACTTTCAAATGTAAAATACTTGTGGGCACGTTTTGAATTAGGATCGGCTTTATATTACCTGCAATGGAACATACATACTTCAAAACACACGTATGTTGAAAAATGTAAGTGCAGAGAAAATGTGAGTAGCTGTTTTGAATTCGATTTTCTAGCGAGAAGTTACACGTGCACCGTTTTGAATTAGGATCGGCGTTATATACTTTTAATGTAAAATGTGAAAACATGAATTTTTATAAACTTTCAAATGTGAAATACTTGTGGGCACGTTTTGAAATTAGGATCGGCTTTATATTACCTTTCAATGGAACATACATACTTCAAAACACACGTATGTTGAAAAATGTAAGTGCAGAGAAAATGTGGTAGCTGTTTTGAATTCGGTTTTCTAGCGAGAAGTTACACGTGCACCGTTTTGAATTAGGATCGGCGTTATATACTTTTAATGTAAAATGTGAAAACATGAATTTTTATAAACTTTCAAATGTGAAATACTTGTGGGCACGTTTTAAATTAAGATCGGCTTTATATTACTTTCAATGGGACATACATACTTCAAAACACACGTATGTTGAAAAATGTAAGTGCAGAGAAAATGTGTGTAGCTGTTTTGAATTCGGTTTTCTAGCGAGAAGTTATAAAGTATGACAGATGCAAATTATCGCATTCTAGTCAATTGTGTTTAATTAAAGTGGATTCTGATTTATGTTTTTTATTTATGTTTAGAGGCTGCAAATACACATGGGCCGGTTTCAATTCAAAATGTGTTCACTCTTGTGATAGGTTGAAAAGTGGGTTGGCAAAGTACGCAGATGGTGGTAATCTGCTATATAAGGAGATTGCTCCTAATATTAATTTAATTAGTCGAAGTTTACTGCATATATTTACATACAAACATGTATATAATTGATATTCAGGGATTTAAATACAAGAAAAAAGAGTTTGTGTGTAAAGAAATTGCGGTTTCGGACTTGTTGAAAGGTGTTGTTTGGCATCAAATTTTTAAACTGCCAATGCAGTCCAGTTGTTTGAGCCAAGATCATATAAAACATAACGACTGGGTGACAAAGAATATTCATGGTCTTTCTTGGGATAAATCTTCAACGGTTGGAATGGTGTTGTCATATATTGCTTTATTTGAAGCAAATTATCTTACCCGGTGAAGAAGTATTTGTGAAGGGTCTAGAAAAGAAGAAATTGATTGAAACATATCTAATGCAAAACGTTGTAACTGATATGCTTGCACTAGGTTGTCCTAAGCTATCGGAGTTAAAATCAACAACCGTTTAAAATATAACATCCATTGTTGTAGACACAGCAATAATAATCTGCAATGTGCAAAACAAAATACCTTGTTATTAAAAGAATGGCTTGATAGTAATAAAAAAACAATAGAAAGATTGTGTCTGTATTATTTATTTTAATATAATTTTACAATGTTAGCCGAAGCAAATTATCCGACCCGGTGAAGAAGTATGTGTGAAGGGTCTAGAAAAGAATAAGAAATAGATGGAAACCTATCTATTGCAAAACAAAATACTTTGTTATTAAAAGAATGGTTTGATAATAATAAAAAACAATAGAAAAGATTGTGTCTGTATTATTATTGTAGTCAGTAAGAAATCTTTAATGCTGATGTCTGCAGAAAAAACAATTAAACTCAGACAGCACGAATGGGACTCTCAACCCTGAAAGCAATTATAATTGATCAACGCAATAGCTCTTTACTGGTTTTACAACATTTAACAAATTGTACAGAACACAACTACAACTTGACAATAAAGATTGAGCGATTATTACACACACATATCTTGAGTATATAAAGATATTAAACAACAAGAACAGCAGAAAATTCAACCCATGTCAGACAGCTTTTTTTCTTGTCAACGATAGTCTAGTCTAATGCTTCTTCAGCATTTGCATTTCCATAGTTACGTACTGAAGGCAACTCTGCAATTTTAGATCACATGCATTTCTAATTTCAATTGCAAAAAATATGAAAGCATCTATTTGAAATGTATTTATAACTTTAATCGCAAAAAAAATGAGAGCATCTATTCGTAATATGCACTCAGATTAAAAGCCAAAAATTGTTTTACACCGTTCTGTAAACTGAGATTACGTAGTTATTAAATCGGGAGTAATGTGAAATGAAACACACAATGTATCTTTCTTTATTGTAATCTATAAAATACATATATATATATATATATATATATATATATATATATATAATGTTTTGTACTCTAGAATAAACATACTATAATTCACTTAAGTTCCCATATATAAAGAACAGTTCTAACTCACTCCAACTCTGAACGGTTAAAAATATTGCATTATCAGTTCTATGAGGGCTGTCTTCTTCATCTTTGACGCGCGGTCGTTTCTGGTTGTTCTTCTTCTTCGTGTTAACTAAAAAAAGATCTAAATGAATATTATATCAAGTAAATGCATTAAGAAAATTAAATCTATATATTAAGCTAACGAATACATACTCTGTATTGGTGTCATCAGGTCGTACGTTGCAATTGGTGGATCTGCTCACGGCGTCAACGATTTTTTTCTCCAGTACTTAATTTGGATTGACTATAAACTACTCAATAATTTTAACCCAATCACTATCATTATTCTTTCCTGACAAGGACAATTTAAAAAAAAAAGTTTTCATTTTGATTTGTTCTATAGAACACACAACTACAACTTGGCAATAAAGATTGAACGATTATCACACACACATATCTTGAGTATATAAGGATATTAAACAACAAGAACAGCAGAAAATTCAACTCATGTAAGCAAGAATTTAATGCTAAGGTATTGTCTAGATAGCAATTGTAGAAATATGAAATCTATAGAAAATTTAATAAAGCCAGTCATGTATAAATTTTTTTAATGCTGACATCCACAGAAAAAATAAAAAGCGAGAAATTTAATGCTAACATCAGCAGAATAATAAAGAAATCCACTTAGTCAGCATTAATGGAAGACCGGTCTGGCTTCGAAACGGTGCACGCGTATATACCATATTTTAAAATTAAAGTTGTCAATTGCAAAACAAAAAAAATTAAATTTTACCTAGAAATCATTTGAAATATTTACTTTTTTTCAGTACAACTGAAAGAACTTGACTTTTATACATTTTTTTAATCGATATTATAGACTTTTTTCTATACTGTTGGTAAAATCTACGTGAAGTTTTTATATTAAATAATAAACTGACATGTTAGAAAAAATTAGAAATTTGCATCGTTTTCTGAAAAAGATTGCATACTTTTTTCAGTACAACTGAAAGAACTTGACTTCTATACATTTTTTTAATCGATATCAGACTGTACAGAAACAGCAATGTTTAATTAGATCAGTCAAACATGATGTGTTTACTATTAAACAAAACAAAATTGTTCTTAATCCAAGTGATGATAAAAGAATTCTAGTACCTCAACCACTGATACTAACTATTGCCTATTTTTGTAGTATTGATTACAAAAATTACATATGACAGCAAGTACTGTGTTAAAAATTGTTTTCGTTGCAGAAAGTAACATCAATACTCGTCAATATTACTGTATTAGTCGATTAAGGCATGAGTTAATTTTTTACTACGTTTCTTTTTATTCGCTTAGGGCAATGCAGAGAAAAAGTTTGAATTGGCAACATTTTTTTATAATAAAATAAACCTTGATACAAAATCACATTCAGTTTTACTGAAAAGTAAATCGGAGGAGATTGCTAACTATACGGTGTCATAATATTTTTATATATCTGTGTGAATAAACCACAAAGCGCCAATTGAGCGGTTTGTATAACTGATTTTTTCACTTAAAGCGATTGACATTCATTTTAAACAAGTATTTATTAAGGTCATATAAAAGACCAAAATTTTTATCATATAAATAACGTTGTGTAATTTAAATTTCGTTACGTAGCATTCGTTGAATTTTAAAAAATTATTTTATACCTCCATCATGAGTTAGTTTTACTACGTGCTATAATTAATCCTTTAACTGATGAAGAAATGAATTGCTTTAACAAAGTTTTATGGAAAATGTTATGCGTTGCACATTGCATATTCTATAGCGCGTGTAAATTAATAAACAACATTGCCGGTTTAATCTGAGACATTTTTTCAAAACTTGCTTTAATTTTTATTAAATTTTTTTATATGTAACCATAAAAAATAGCGCTGTAATGATAGTGTATTTTCTGTACACACAGCGTAAATCAAAGGTCGTATAAAAAAACATTTGATTACTATACTGCAAGCAAGCAAATTTTTTCAGTAAACGCAGCTAAATGAAGAAATGATGTTGTATGCTAATTTATTTACAGTTGTTTTGCTTTTGTCAGATGATTTTTTTGTATAAATAGTAAATAAAGCTGTACATATATTAAGTAGTGTATTGATTTGTATAGAATCATGAATTCTAAAACCATGGCCGAAATTAGTAGCGCTATTTTGAAATTAACTGTAAAATGCGCGAATCTAATCAGATCAGTCGATTCAATAACGAAACACATTATAATTATCAAAGCAAATATTAGTATATTGAAGCTTGCTATTAGAAATAAGGTATACGAAAAAATCCTAGTAGGCTGGAATCTAATTTGGCACATCTTAAAGGTTACCTTGTACGATTGAGGCACTTGAAACGCTCTTTGGAATATCAAGGTAAACGTATTGATGCAACGCTTTCTAGAGGTCATATTCGAAAAAATCTGATTTGGCATGATGTACAATCATGTTTTGGAAGTCGAATAATTACGGGACTTATTACCAATTTAAGTTATAGAGATCCTCTAGTGTTCTTAGACAAAGCGTTCGCTAGTTTTAAACGCAAGATTGTTGCTTGCTTAAAAAAGTCAATGTTGAAAGTTAATGTAATATTGACCGCTAACTTTGTTAAGCATACAACTGGAGAAATAGATTTGAAGACGTTTCCTACTGCAAATCGTCACATCGATATAAATACCAATCTCAAGCGGTGATATAAGGAGAACGTATTAGACAAGATTTCGAAGCGATTAGAGGAATTTAGCGAAAAGGATTCAGGTTGGGCAATCCAAGAAGTTTTACACTTGAAGGTAAATATCAACAATCATGATCCACTTAAAGGAGGGTGTTCAACGTTTGTTCCGGTTCCGGACTTATAAACAATACCACAATGTTTCTTGATTTTATATTAAAAGTTCCGTTCAAAGCAAGTGGAGCCCACGACATTCAAACATGGAAGTATTTATTAATTGTATTTAATAAATCCTAATTAGAAAAAAGTATTATGATAGTTGCTCAATCAAAAGTGAAAGAGGATATAGTAAATGAACTTCATAAACCAGCAAGAATAAATTTCAAGAGACGCAAAGTGATAGTAAAAAGTTTAAATGACCTTCTTCAGACCGATTTGATTGAAATGCTACCATATTCGCAAACAAACAAAGGATTTAAATACATTTTAGTAGTTATTGAATTGTTTCTCCAAATACGTATGGGCTGTACCACTTAAAAGTAAAACGGGTATTGATGTTACTGCTGCAATGAAAACAATTTTAAAAAAATTTAAAAATCCACCAAGAAATTTGCAGTCTGATTTTGGTAAAGAATGTTATAACAAACACTTTCAATTCTTAATGCAGACATATGGCATAAACCTTTATAGTGTTTTTTCTACAAAGAAAGCATGCATTGTGGAACGTGTAATTAGAATTTTATAGGGAAAAATGTGGCGTTTGTTTAACCTGAACGGTTCTTACAATTGGATAAAAAATTTAAGCGATATTGTGAAACAATACAACAATACAGTTCACAATACTATCGGAGTCAAACCTGTAAAGTTGATAAATCAAATGAAAAACTATTCTTAAATCATCATTTACCCACATCAAACTTGCAACAAGAATACCAAAATATTCAATAAGACAGTGTGAGGATTAGTAAACACAGGAAGCATTTACGAAAGGTTACACGAAACGGTCAAATAAATTTTAAGATTAAAAGGTAAACGTAACCAATCCGACAACATATATATTAGAAGATCAAGACGAAAAAAATCAAAGGTTGCAATTTTACAAAATGGAGTTGCAAGGTTAAACATCCAGGAATTTACCTGGTAGAAAAGTCCTAAGAAAGAGTGCAAATAAAGTCTTTGTAAAATGGTTAGCTTCTCTAACGTACACAATAGCTGGATCGATAAAAATAATGTTTGCTAGAAGTTGTTATAATAATAAGATTTAGTAGGGCTAATATTGCAAAATTATATTAAAATAAATAATACAGACAAAATCTTTCTATTGTTTTTTATTATTATCAAGCCATTCTTTTAATAAAAAAAAGGTGTTTTGTTTTGCGCATTGCAGATGATTATTGCTGTGTCTATAACAATGGATGTTATATTTTAAACGATTGTTGATTTTTAACTCCGATAGCTTAGGACAACCTAGTGCAAGCATATCAGTTACAATGTTTTGCATGAGGAAGGTTTTTAATCAATTTCTTCTTTTTCTAAACCCTTCACAAATACTTCTTCACCGGGTCGGATAATTTGCTTCAAATAAAGCGCTATATATGATAACACCATTCCAGCCGTTGTTTCTACAATCGTTAGGACTGCATTTATTTAATTCAAATGTAAAATGAATAGTGAAATACTAAACGTGCCTGAAAAAGTTTACTTCGACAATGAAATTGTTAATATTGAAAAAAAACATACTCATTAACCTTATGCTAACACATCTTTCAGCAATAACAAACTAGATTTTTTTAAACAGAACGGTTACTACTACTATTTTTTCTCTACAATACATTTATGCTAATATAGTTCAACTCGGGTAGATTAAAAGGTATACTATTTTTAGTAAAAGTTGATAAATCAAATGAAAAAACTATTCTTAAATCATCATTTACCCACATCAAACTTGCAACCAAAATACCAAAATATTCAATTAAAGACAGTGTGAGGATTAGTAAACACAGGGAAGCATTTACGAAAGGTTACACGCCAAACTGGTCAAATGAAATTTTTAAGATTAAAAAGGTAAACGTAACCAATCCGACAACATATATATTAGAAGATCAAGACGAAAAAGAAATCAAAGGTGCATTTTATGAAATAGAGTTGCAAAAGGTTAAACATCCAGGAATTTACCTGGTAGAAAAAGTCCTAAGAAAGAGTGAAAATAAAGTCTTTGTAAAATGCTTAGGCTTCTCTAACGTACACAATAGCTGGATCGATAAAAAATAATGTTTGCTAGAAGTTGTTATAATAATAGTTAATAAGGCTAACATTGCAAAATTATATTAAAATAAATAATACAGACAAAATCTTTCTATTGTTTTTTATTATTATCAAGCCATTCTTTTAATAAAAAAAAGGTATTTGTTTTGCGTATTGCAGATTATTATTGCTGTGTCTATAACAATAGATGTTATATTTTAAACGATTGTTGATTTTTAACTCGGATAGCTTAGGACAACCTAGTGCAAGCATATCAGTTACAAAGTTTTGCATTATATATCTTTCAATCAATTTCTTCTTTTCTAGACCCTTCACAAATACTTCTTCACCGGGTCGGATAATTTGCTTCAAATAAAGCGCTATATATGATAACACCATTCCAGCCGATGTTTCTACAATCGTTAGGACTGCATTTATTTAATTAAAAAGTAGAATGAATAGTGAAATACTGAACGTGCGTGAAAAAGTTTACTTCGGCAATGCAATTGTTAATATTAAAAAACATCCTCATTAACCTTATGCTAACACAACTTTAAACAATAACAAACTGTTTTTTTTTAACAGTACGGTTACTACTACTATTTTCTCTCTACAATACATTTATGCTAATATAGTTAAACTCGGGTAGATTGAAAGGTATCCTATTTTTAGATAAATCTAAAACGAAAAACTGCGTACTTGTGCAGGTATAAACATAACACTGAAGTTTTTATAACTAAAAAATATTATTTGTTAATCGAGATAAAATAAATTGCATTCTTTGTTTGAGCCAGTGGTTGAAGCTTTACAAGTCATTTCTGAGTGTATAGTTATACCCCCCAAGGTTTTAGTATCAGTGGTTGAGGTACTACGAATTCTTTTATCATCACTTTGATTAAGAACAATTTTGTTTTTGTTTAATAGTAAAGACATCATGTTTTGACTAATCTAATTAAACATTGCTGTTTCTGTATAGTCTGTTTATAAAACAAAGCATTCTTATAATATCAAAAGAAATTTGCTTAATACTTGCTAAGGAAGATCCCTTTGACTTTTTTTATTATTTTATCCTGAACTCTGTAAGTGTACATTTAAGATCTAAACCCTACAAACTCTAGCATGGTGTCATCTAAAAATTCTAATTCTCCATATGGAAGATATTCAGACATTGCAGCCCCATATAAATTATTAACATCAAAATACATTACATATTTAGAATTAATATTCTGTCTTTTAATGCAATAGGAATTGTATCGTAATACTGAATCAAAATGTGAATAGCTATAAAGTCCGAAACGGGAACAAACGTTGAACACACTCTTTAAGCAGATCTTGATTGTTTATATTTATCTTCGAGCGTAACACTTCACTGTTAAATTTAAAATACCACTACTAACTTCAGCCACTAGCTAAATTACTTTATACATAAATATGTTCTGATGTAAGCAAAATAGCTATAAAATTAGACATTTGCAATTTTTCAGAAAAATATAGCAAATTCGAAACCTTGCCTTAACAAAGCACGTTCATCAGCAGAAAAATTAATACTGAATTTTAATTTCCAATAACAACAATCTCAAATCATTTTTCATTCAGCTGCGTTAACGAAAGAATTTGCTTGCTCGCGCCAAAGCAATTCGCATGCAAGCATTTTTCCATATTTACATACTAAAGGCAACTCGGAAAACATTCTGCAGTTTTATCATAATATAATTACATCGTGCAATTTTTAATTTATTGGAAGAGATGGATTTAATCTCAGTAAATTTTAATAATGTTACAATTTTCCCAAAATGTTGCTTCAATTAAAAAATTCCTAAAGATTTGAGTATCCCAGAATAAATCTTCATCAAACTCATGCGTTTTGTTTGTTTAACTAAAAATTTAGGGAAAAAATAACTTTAATTTATACAAAAATATCAATGTGAAATATTTCCTTTTCAGTAAAACTGAATGTGATTTTGTATTAAGGTTTATTTTATTATAAAAAAATATTGCCAAGCGTTTTTCTTGTTTCATGTCGTCATATAAATAGAATATGCAATGTGCAACGCATGACATTTTTCTATAAAACTTTGCTAAAGCAATTCATTTCTTCATCAGTTAAAGGATTAATTATAGCACGTAGAAAAACTAACTTATGATGGAGTATAAAATAATTTTTTAAAATTCAACGAATGCTACGTAATGAAATTTAAATTACACAACGTTATTTATATGATAAAACTTTTGGTCTTTTATATGACCTTAATAAATACTTGTTTGAAATGAATGTCAATCGCTTTAAGTGAAAAAATCAGTTAGACAAACCGCTCATTTGACGCTTTGTGAGTTTATTCACACAGATATATAAAAATATTATAACACCGTATAGTTAGCAATCTCCTCCGATTTACTTTTCAGTAAAACTGAATGTGATTTTGTATCAAGGTTTATTTTATTATAAAAAAATGTTGCCAATTCAAACTTTTTCTCTGCATTGCCCTAAGCGAATAAAAAAAAACGTAGTAAAAAATTAACTCATGCCTTAATCGACTAATACAGTAATATTGACGAGTATTGATGCTACTTTCTGCAACGAAAACAATTTTTAACACAGTACTCGCTGTCGTATGTAATTTTTGTAATCAATACTACAAAAATAGGCAATAGTTAGTATCAGTGGTTGAGGTACTAAGAATTCTTTTATCATCACTTGGATTAAAAACAATTTTGTTTTGTTTAATAGTAAACACATCATGTTTGACTGATCTAATTAAACATTGCTGTTTCTGTACAGTCTGATATCGATTAAAAAAATGTATAAAAGTCAAGTTTTTTCAGTTGTACTGAAAAAAGTATGCAATTTTTTTACAGAAAACGATGTTTTTAATTTTTTCTAACAGGTCAGTTTATTATTTAATATAAATACTTTACGTAGATTTTACCAACAGTATAGAAAAAAAGTCTATGATATCGATTAAAAAATGTATAAAAGTCAAGTTCTTTCAGTTGTACTGAAAAAAGTAAATATTTCAAATGATTTCTAGGTAAAATTTAATTTTTTTTGTTTTGCAATTGACAACTTTAATTTTAACATATGGTATATACGCGTGCACCGTTTCGAAGACAGACCGGTTTTCCATTAATGCTGACTAAGTGGATTTATTTATTATTCTGCGGATGTTAGCATTAAATTTTTCGCTTTTTATTTTTTCTGTGGATGTCAGCATTAAAAAAATTATACATGACTGGCTTTATTAAATTTTCTATAGATTTCATATTTCTACAATTGCTATCTAGACAATACCTTAGCATTAAATTCTTGCTTATATGAGTTGAATTTTCTGCTGTTCTTGTTGTTTAATATCCTTATATACTCAAGATATGTGTGTGTGTGATAATCGTTCAATCTTTATTGCCAAGTTGTAGTTGTGTGTTCTATAGAACAAATCAAAAATGAAAACCTTTTTTTTTTTAAAATTGTCCTTGCCAGGAAAGAATAATGATAGTGATTGGGTTAAAATTATTGAGTAGTTTATAGTCAATCCAAATTAAGTACTGGAGAAAAAAATCGTTGACGCCGTGAGCAGATCCACCAATTGCAACGTACGACCTGATGACACCAATACAGAGTATGTATTCGTTAGCTTAATATATAGATTTAATTTTCTTAATGCATTTACTTGATATAATATTCATTTGGATCTTTTTTTAGTTAACACGAAGAAGAAGAACAACCAGAAACGACTGCGCGTCAAAGATGAAGAAGACAGCCCTCATAGAACTGATAATGCAATATTTTTAACCGTTTAGAGTTGGAGTGAGTTAGAACTGTTCTTTATATATGGGAACTTAAGTGAATTATAGTATGTTTATTACATAATATACATATATATATTATATATAATATATATATATATATATATATATATATATATACTACGTAATCTCAGTTTACAGAACGGTGTAAAACAATGTTTGACTTTTATTCTGTGTGCATATTTTGAATAGATGCTCTCATTTTTTTGCGATTAAAGTTAGAAATGCATTTCAAATATATGCTTTCATATTTTTTGTAATTGAAATTAGAAATGCATGTGATCTAAAATTGCAGAGTTGCCTTCAGTACGTAACTATGGAAATGCAAATGCTGAAGAAGCATTAGACTAGACTATCGTTGACAAGAAAAAAAGCTGTCTGACATGGGTTTAATTTTCTGCTGTTCTTGTTGTTTAATATCTTTATATATACTCAAGATATGTGTGTTTGATAATCGCTCAATCTTTATTGTCAAGTGGTAGTTGTGTTCTATAGAACAAATTAAAACTGAAAACTTTTGTTAAAATTACCCTTGTCAGGAAAGAATAATGATAGTGGTTAGGTTAAAATTATTGAGTAGTTTATAGTCAATCCAAATGAAGTGCTGGAAAAAAATTGTTTACTCCGTGAGCAGATCCACCAATTGCAACGTTAGCATATATTTCAATAGATTTATTTCTAGTTTTTTTTAAATTGGAGCATTTCATAAATTTCCTCGTTTATATATTTCTTGTAGATAAACTGAGTTCGCGATTTAATAACTACGACTTGTTATTCTTTAAAAGCGAGAATGAGAAAATTGGTGCAGTCAGTCTGACTATCTGTTTCAGTCTTTGGCAAATCTTTCGAGATATCTGTACAATTTGTTAAATGTTGTAAAACCAGTAAAGAGCTATTGCGTTGATCAATTATAATTGCTTTCAGGGTTGAGAGTCCCATTCGTGCTGTCTGAGTTTAATTGTTTTTTCTGCAGACATCAGCATTAAAGATTTCTTACTGACTACAATAATAATACAGACACAATCTTTTCCATTGTTTTTTATTATTATCAAACCATTCTTTTACTAACAAAATATTTTGTTTTGCAATAGATAGGTTTCCATCTATTTCTTATTCTTTTCTAGACCCTTCACACATACTTCTTCACCGGGTCGGATAATTTGCTTCGGCTAACATTGTAAAATTATATTAAAATAAATAATACAGACACAATCTTTCTATTGTTTTTTATTATTATCAAGCCATTCTTTTAATAACAAGGTATTTTGTTTTGCACATTGCAGATTATTATTGCTGTGTCTACAACAATGGGTGTTATACTTTAAACGGTTGTTGATTTTTAACTCCGATAGCTTAGGACAACCTAGTGCAAGCATATCAGTTACAACGTTTTGCATTAGATAGGTTTCAATCAATTTCTTCTTTTCTAGACCCTTCACAAATACTTCTTTACCGGGTCGGATAATTTGCTTCAAATAAAGCGCTATATATGATAACACCATTCCAGCCGTTGAAGATTCATCCCAAGAAAGACCATGAATATTCTTTGTCACCCAGTCGTTATGTTTTATATGATCTTGGCTCAAACAACTGGACTGCATTGGCAGTTTAAAAATTTGATGCCAAACAACACCTTTCAACAAGTCCGAAACCGCAATTTCTTTACACACAAACTCGTTTTTCTTGTACTTAAATCCCTGAATATCAATTATATACATGTTTGTATGTAAATATATGCAGTAAACTTCGACTAATTAAATTAATATTAGGAGCAATCTCCTTATATAGCAGATTACCACCATCTGCGTACTTTGCCAACCCACTTTTCAACCTATCACAAGAGTGAACACATTTTGAATTGAAACCGGCCCATGTGTATTTGCAGCCTCTAAACATAAATAAAAAACATAAATCAGAATCCACTTTAATTAAACACAATTGACTTGAATGCGATATTTTGCATCTGGCATACTTTATAACTTCTCGCTAGAAAACCAAATTCAAAACATCTACACACATTTTCTCTGCACTTACATTTTTCAACATACGTGTGTTTTGAAATATGTATGTTCCACTGAAAGTAATATAAAGCAGATCCTAATTCAAAACGTGCCCACAAGTATTTTACATTGAAAGTACATAAGATTTCATGTTTTCACAACTATTTTACATTGAAATGTTTTCACAACTATTTTACATTGAAATTATATAAGGCCGATCCTAATTCAAAACGGTGCACGTGTATTTTACATATGGAAAATACGTCTGAACACGTTTTGAATTAGGACCGGCCCTACCCCACTACTCATATTGTATAGTGGAGCATGAGTTATGTTTCGGCCTTGGAAGCGGTCTTTTTAAAAATTTCTTCCAAGATTTGTAACAAATTTTATTAGTTTAAACAGACATTAATTATGGAATGTGGACAAACTGTAGTAAATGTTCTAAGTCGAAAAATAAATTAATAATTGAACTAATATTAGGGCGAGTAGCTTAGGTAAACAACAATGTTAAAGCTGAAATACTCAGAATGACTAATGGTCTTGGGGCTTCCGGGGTATTTATGTTGGCCCTGCCCCTCACATGTCTGTGGGAACTTGCAGAGCTCATATCTGCTTATTTCTTAATTCTATTTATTATACAATGTAGCAATCTTAACTTCTATGTAATTGCGGTTTCTTTCCGTCTGTGATTTGCCACCTGCAGTGTCACTATCGTCTGAATTACAATGTATTGCATCCGTTCTCACAACTTGCTTGTGAACTTTCATTAACCTACATTTAATTATCTTTGAGATACAATGTTGCATCTAACTTAGTAATTCTTTATAATTCTTAATAATTTCTAATACTTTCTATTAATGGTACATACATATTGGGGGATACATAACTCATATTATTATGTAATGTTTACATTTGTTATAATACAGATTGTGTACATAACTGCACTACCGAATCTCACAATTCTTTTACATGTGATATTTGTTTGTGGGGTAGTAGTAGGAATTGGAGGTTCCTGGGGTAGCGTCACCGCCACATCGTCACACAAAACGCCATAAGGAAGGGTGGAGCTCCATCCGGAAAATCCTCTTAGTGGACTTCGCTGCCGCAGCACGACCGAGCTAATATAGGTTACCTCTACTGTTTTCTAAATCACTTTTACCCCCACCACCCCTACCCCAAATATCGGTAATCCAACCTGTAAAATTTTTCAGATACTCCTCGTTGTCTGTCGGCTCCGCGCGACTTTTATTCCCACCTTTTAATTTTCTATCTTAAGATCAACCTGTATCGAGTTACAACCCCTAAATCCCAATTTTATAACTTTTTAATTTATAAACATTTCCTTAACGTGTAAAGTATTCGATATGCCCAAATTTTTTAGGAAGTCCGAACCCGACATTCCTTTTAGTCTGGAACCAATCCTTTCCATCCCCAAATACCAATTTTAAAACATTTTGTTTATAAACAATTCCTTAACGCGTAAAGTATTGGATATGCTCAAATTTTCTTGAAAATTCAAATTCACATTAATTTTATTTTAGGACCAACTCCTAGTGAAGTTACAAGCACCGAAACCAATTTTATTAGACAAAAAAAATTTTACAATTCCACCAAGCATTGTCACATTCCTCATATAAGTAATAAAATGTAAACTAATTAAATTTTCAACTACTTTCCAAGGTCACTGTTTAAGTATGCCTCTGTTTAACTATACTTGGGAACTCTGTATTAATAAGTAACATTGTAACTATTTTTGCTAGGCCTTACGTTGGATGGGTGCCACTGAAACGACTTCTGTTTTACGAAAGACTGAAACGTCTTTTTTTTCTACATTAAGGCGCTAGAGAACAAAAGTCTTCCGACATAGCTAGGGGTCTATTCCTGGGTAGAGCAATGAGAAGTGTGGGGGGAAGTCGAATTCTGTTTGCAAACCAAAGTTAAGCTAAATCAAATAGGCGCCACCATGTCCTGAGATAATTACGATAATTGCAAAGCACAGTTCTCAGGGCGGACGTGGAAACCCAAAGATAAAATGATCGAATTCGTTAACAAAAACCTGTCTTATTAAGATAAGACGCAGCTCCTGTAAGAAATTGCAAACATTAAATAAATAAAAACGTAGAACACCATTTGTGTCCTAAAAAAAAATATAAAGAAATAATAAAAAAAATATTTCCAATATAATGTTGGCATCAAATTATTACTCAAAAAAATTTTAGCTTTATGTAATTAGATTTGATCGCATTTGACCAAAATACAAGTCTTAGATTTTGAACTAAATGTTTACTAGAAAACTTGTAGCAAAAAATTGTCATAATCAACTACATCAAAGTTAAAGTTTTAACTTTCCTTTTTTCTTTCATTAATCAACCAACTTTACTTTAAACATGAACTTGTTATACAAATTAAAGTGATAATGATTTGTAAGCATAACACTGTTAATTAAATTCTAACCTGAGCAGATCTTTTCAGGTATATAACAAATTACTAGAACCTAACATAATGAGAATTTGAACTTTCATATTTACGTTTAATAATCTATGTATAGATAAAGCTGATCACAAAAATAGGCATGTTTGTTTAAATTGCATTACAGTTGCTCAAAGCATTTGCTTTCAAGACAACATCTGTTAACTGTGCAAAACAGAAAAATATGACGTCGAAAACACACGTTGAACTTATCGAAGGTTCATATGGAACAAAGCATGTTATTTAGAAAGCTAATTCGACAAAATTTCGTTTTACAGCTTGTAAAACCAGCTCAACAATTAATTAAAATTTACACAATTTACGTGTACTAAACATAAAAGCAAGTTAACGTGTTCTAAGCTTTAAAACACATGCAAAAAAATCTTACAGCTAATAACGAACCAAAAACTGCATTAGCCGCTTCACAACAAATTGAGACGGGATTTCCGTTCTTCAAGCAAAGTTACCAGCCATTCTAATTTGAAACAACTGCATCCAAATTAACTTCCATAATTTCTTATCAGACAAATTTCTTATTAGGCAAATTTCAAATCGACTGTTCCTAAATAACGGTAATTCTTTGGATCCTAGATGACGAATTATATTTGTTCCATTCTTTATTGTCGAATTATATTTGTTGCATTCTACATTGTCGAATTATATTTTGTCGCGCTAAATAAATTACCTCAAATTACATTAATTCGTATAATATATACTTTACCAACCGTTATTAGAAGATATCCCAACAATTAATAGTTGATGCGAAGGTTGCCAGCCTCCAGCCAAAAATACATCTTAACACAGCTGTTGCAGGCGGCTGACTGTTTGTCGAAACCTGAGCCGAGCGGTCGCGCTGTCAGAGGGGGGAACACGAAACAATCAAACAGAGATGTACTTGAAAATAGCTTTATGCGACACAAATATATTAATATAATTAGATCCCTAAGGAACAATGCACGCTTAGCGCATTATTCTTGTAATTCAATGCAATTAAATTACGACTTGAAAAATAAAAATGTTACACAACCCCTTTCCTAAAAGAAAAAATTTTTTTACAACAAAAAAAATTTTTAGCAAAAAAAAACACAAAAGATCTTTTTTTTGTTTTATAAGAGCTTTTATTAAACTCTCAACTGACATCACAAATATCTACTGAACATCATACTTTGCGAATCAGAATTACTAATTTATTCAACATCCAGTATAACTACGAAACTATGAAAACGAGGGGGACAAATATATACAAATTTGAGTGTGTCGGTAACTACGTGTAGCAAACGTCCATAGGGAGACAAAATCGGGGAGTCACAACCTGTATAAGTCAAAATCGAGAGAAGTCAAATTAAAAAGTCAAACACTCCACAGGACAAAAAAATCAATCTAAGCTTAAATTTAAAGGTACTCTTTTACTAGAGCAAGAACTTTCTTACTCCTACCGAAGCCAGTAACTATCAACTATAACTAAACACAACACAAATTATCTAAATTTTCCAAAAATAACAACTTTACTTCCTGGAGCTCAAGCAACTTTATCAACCAAAAAGGACGCTACTATATCAAAACAGCATTACAATTCAAAATATTATCATCTCAAAATGATAATCAAACTAAAGTAAGCTAACCAACAGGTTACTTACAAAAATCGAATACAAAATATTATCAGCTCAAGGTGATAATCAAAACCACAGTAAGCTAACCAACAGGTCACTTAAAAAATACGGAAGTGAGTGCACATCACCCCCATAACTCAAGGTGCTAGAAGTTTTGTTTTTACTAAACTTAAACTCCTACACAAATATCTCTCAACCCAAAGCTTTGAATATAAAACCAAACCAGTCAGGGCTGGAATCTCCTTCACCCTACTAATTATCCTATCACTAATTTTCTAACATCAACACCTATTAGTGATGGATCAAATGGTGAGGTTCACCGTGCAAACCTCTGACCTTATCAAACAAAAATTAAAGAAAGGTCGAAAACAAGGGAAAGAATATGCCAATATTCTCTCTACCTAATTATGTAGAAATCAAGACTAACAATATATATAGTCGACTTATTTCTACTTTCTAATAATATCTTCTATTAACGCGCGACAAACTTAACTAGTATGTACATCAATGTACACTACAAAACTACTATACAAAATTTTCGAACAAAATAAGTTGCAAAAGGTCAGTCTTCATTTAGTATTAGTTAAGACCATGATTTGGTATAAATACTGGAAAAATAAATTGAGGCTTGAACTGGTGATCTGCCATTCTTTATACGACAGGTACCACAATGTAGAAGTGTATCGGCATTGAATGATTTTTAACCCTGCCTACAAACCAGGTTGTCATCCGCTAATGTCATATATATATACAGTATAGAGAGAATGCTGCCTGGTGGCTATAAAGAACTACCGGATCCCCTAGACTTCATATTGTTAGATGCTCTATTATGAGTAAGCATGTTTTAACCAATAATAGCAATAAAATGGGTGTATTATACTTCTTTTTTTGCAACTGTGTAGGTTTAATGACTTGATGATGAATCGACCTAGTTGGGTTACTTTCTAGGTGAAATTGCTTCATAGTGTGAAATTGCTTTATAGAGCGAAATTGCTTTATAGATTGAAATTCCCTTATAGAGTGAAATTGCCTTATAGAGTGAAATTGCCTCCTAGGGTAAAAGTGCCTTATAGAGCGAAGTTTGATTATTCTCTGATCTTTCTTGGTAAACATTCTAGAAGATTTCACGCCTAAACCGATACGAACAGGGGTATAAAGTCTAAGTTTAAAATTAATCTGGGGTCCCCTCAGCCCATACCAAATGTGGCTCGTACCATGCGTTATATAAACCGCAGCTATCGAGCAGTGTCAGTTCTCATTCATCTTTGCGATAGGCACCGATCTGATCTTTAGATAACATACAACAGTCTATTATTAAGTGTAAAAGTTTGATCGTTGCTTAACTTGTTGCAGAACGTTGAATAGTAGAGTATTTCATGTGAACGTTCTGGAACCTCATTTCCCCCAGCATCCTCATTTCCCCACACATCTGGACCAAATAGTTTTCTTCGACTAACCATTTTTTATCTTTCGAGATAAATATATCTCAAATTTTTCATTTTTCGAGATAAATGAGCATCCTCAATTCCTCCACATCTGGATCAAATAGTTTTCTTCGACTAGCCATTTTATCTTTCATCTGAACCAAATAGTTTTCTCCGTCTAACCAATGCATCTTTTGAGATAAACCTATCTTGTTTGGTATCAATTAATATTAGAATTTTCTCAGCTACCCAAATCTCTTTAAATTTTTAGATAGCGCCATCCCCAGGAGCTACCCCAATTTTAAGATTTCTTACCTGTAGCGACTTTTGAGCGTTCTTATAAATTTTTATACATGCAATACATCTTGTTAGTCTAGAATTTTATGAGAATCCGAATCTGTAAACAGATTTAAAATAGGACCACCCTTACCATTTTACACACACCTCTAAATTATAAATTTCCTGCGCTCATACCTAAAAGAAAATCTAAAAGCTATTCTTAAAACTTTTATTACAGACAATTTTACTAATACAGTTTAAATTTTGTAAACCACATTTCTAAATACATATTTACAATTTTTTATTCTTAACCTAGAACTTCTCATATCGACTTGTACTTATTAATATTTATTTCTAAATAGAACACCTTTTCCAAAGACCAATCGGACCCGCATGTTTCAAATTCCTCTGATTTTGTTCTTATGGTTTCGCTTAAGACCTCGTACATATTTTCCAGATTACTAGAAGACGTTATAACCACATTTTTTGTGTTAAAGGATTTCACATCGGTAGTCTCTTCCCCCATTTTGGTGTAAACGCCGTAGAGTTCGCAATAGACTTTTATTGCTGTATGTTGTATTCTTTTTTCATTTATTAATCGAATAAATCGCTCTTTCTGCTTCCAAAGAAACTCGGACACTCCATCGTCGACACTGGCGTTCTTTATGCGATAGCTAGCCATACGGTTGTTAAACGCTGTGCTAACCATTTCTACACCATCGTCGTTAGTAGCGGTAACTGATGCATTTTTATGTTTGTTGCTCCTTAAGTGTGCGGCATACGTAGTTTTTTCCATTTCGAAATCGCATACTTTACACATAATTCGTGGTTGTTTCGTACAAGGCCCTTTAACAGCTGGCGGAGTTGAACGTTTACGGCTTAATGACATGCCGTGCTGTTTTTCCTTGTGTCGCTGTAAGCTGTCCATTCTCGTAAAAGCGATACTGCAAGTCCCACAGTTTAAGTACTTTGCTACCGACGGATGTATAAGCTTAACCGTGGACGATGTTACACCACGACATTTGTTCTGGTGCAGTTTGAGAGCATCCCTCCTGGTAAAGTAGACGTGACAGGGATCACACTTAAAAAACGTTTGCAGATACCATTTTAGTACAAAACAAAATCCGCACTATAGCACTTTGGTTAAACTTGTAAGCGAACTAACTTATAACTAAAGAGTTTACTCTTGCGCACCTGCTTTATGTACCCTATAGAATGCAAACCGAAGGTTTCCGAAGACACCGGAACGAAGTTGAGGATTCAGCGGGGAACTAAATGACGTCATAATCCTTGCTGCTCGTCCAATACATTTAGCGCCAATGCATGCACCCGGTTCGCATCGTCGATGGTGCGAATGCCGTTAGTTGAAACATCGGAAACGTCTTCCATGTTATACGGATCGCGTGCATATTAAAAATCCAAAAGGGTGATAGCATACGCATACAAATTGTGTGCAAGTCGTGCTGTAGAAGATGCAGTGCTACTATAACCAAAAACTTAATAAAAACACTTTAAACCATTACTAAGGAAATACCAACTTGTTGTCTACAGGATACTTATTAATAAAGCAATTTAATTTTAAATAACTTCTACGTCATACTTTAGGAAATGGTGGGCTTGAATATTTTCTAAATGAATCACCGAGCGAAAGTATATGCTTAGCAGTATTAAAATTAACCATTAATTTCCCATTTTTACGATCATGGTTAATTATAGATTAAAATTTAATTTGTGCACGTTTGAGCTTCTCGTAAACTAACATATTTTATAGCAACAATGCGCTGTATAATACATGCATACCCCTTCACCGCGCTACTGCTATTCTTGTAATTGCTAGAAAAGTCACTCTCCTTTTACTGTTAGGACCGATGCAAAGCACCATTTTTATACTTTCTATAGCACATCGCGCACTTTTTCGTCTGATGATTAAATTTTGCTTCTGTAGGCTTTTACACTTTCGCATAGAAGTCGACCGCACGTAATGATTTCTAGAACCGGTAAGTACTTGATATCGTCCAAATAGAGAATTAGATGCTCGATGTCTGTCAACTTCCAATTCCCTCGTAAAAGGTAGAAAAAACTCAGTCAATCATCCATCTAACATAAACTTCGACCCGCTCCTGTTCTGATAATTTACAAACATTTTTCAAACGACAATGGGCCGAGAATTTTTAATCCTCCGGGGGATCTTTAAGTCGTGATCAATTACACGTTCGAGCTACCCGTAAACTAACAATGCACTGTATAATACATGCATACCCCTTCTCTGCGATACTGCTATTCTTGTAGTTGCTTGAAAAAGTCAGTCGCCCTTTTTACGGGTAGGGCCGCTAAAAAGCACCATTCCATACTTTCTTTATAAGTGTAGCACATCGCACACTTTTTGTCGGATAATTAAATTTTTGTTTATTTAGGCCTTTACACTTTCGCTTATTTAAACATCTAATGCAATTGATTAACCACTTTCGATTATTCTAACGGAGACCACCATACATCCCGCCGCACCGTTCTTTTTGATTCCAACGATCCTATGGGCTTCCACGCACTAACACCTGACGTATCTTTCCTACTATTTGTTAAACAAAAACTACCGGCATCGCTATTGTGGACGTAAGCAGATGTTTGTGGATGTGTACGAGAGTATGTAACCATATACATTAACCAGTCTAAGCTATTTTATTTAGTCCACGAAAATTACTATTTTTCTAAACCATAATTAATAATCGTCTTTATAGGTTCCACATTTCTACCGTTACCCAATGACTGGTGCTACGTACATGGAAACTTTAATTTCTTATTGGAGAATTCTTATTCTCCCGCGCACTGCTGCGTAGTTGCATGCCTACCCCTTTTGGAGGTATATGCTCGTTATAGGTTGTAAGACCCTCGGTTTTACTTAACTACAATTCGTGAGACCCCTTTAATCTTTTTAATCGTATCTTTCTCGCCTACAATACAGTAGGACTTAACATTACTACCAACAAATTCTAATACTGGAACCCCATTAAATACGTCTTTAATTTTCCTACAACTTTTTGTTGACAAGTGTTATATTGTATTTATTATACGCAGGGTAGTCACTCTTTTAAGATAAATATATTTTGCTAGGTATCAACTAATATTAAATTTTCTAGGGACCCCAAATCTGTAAATAGATTTTAAATAGGACCACCCATACAAAGTTATGCGTTTTAAAGACCCAAATCACTAATTTTGCTCATCTTTATTTAACACCATTTTTAAAACCTTTTTCGCTACCCAAGACATATGCCTTAGCCAACCATCTCCCGAGAAATCTAAAATCGCCGTGTCCCGCGTATACCACGTGGAGATAACACGTATACTCTGTCAACCAGGAAGCCGGAAGGATTTGGAAGGTGGTAGAAGAACTTAAAATTATGGAATCTTAAAACTAATATATACAATAGATTTACAAAATCCATACAAATATAAACAACTATCTTATATCTTTACACCCCATGCGTAGATTGTTGTACTATTAGGAATGATGTACCTTTTGTCATCTTCCTCGATAAACTAATTTTATTAATAAACTGCGTATGCAAATCGTATTCTTTTACTCCGGGTACATACGCAGGCAAGTACTCGATACCATCCAAATAAAGAATTGGATACTTGGTGACTGTTAACATCCGCTTCCCTCGTGTACGCCCAGACACATCCCAGCCCATGAGCACCTCTGCGCATGCACACCCCTGCCCATGCGCACCCCTGCGCGTACGCACCCCTGCCCATGTTCGCTGCCCATGCGCACCCCTCTCTGTGCGAGTGCTATTTCGGGGTAACGTCACAGCCTTTTATAAATAAAGAACAATGTTATATACTATTATAAAATGTTTATTCTGACATTATACACAACAAATTTAAAAATATTTAATGCCAAGCACGGAGTCATTTAAACTTAATTTTAATACAAAGTTATACACAGAAAACAGTCCTTTCTTTATGTTTGTTTGCAGTGGTTTTAATTTTATCTAATTTTATTCGCAGCTTAAAATTTAAATCGACACCCAAGTCTTCTATCTCCTTTTCTAACCAATAGTTTGATACATAAAGACCGCCTAGGTTTTCGAATTGTAAAATGTACCGAAGTTTGCCTCTATATTTAAAGTCTTTGATTCCGCCGACAACCAGATCCATTCCTTCGTGTAATTCTTGCAGCATGTGACAATCTTTTAATCGCAGCTTTCCCACTATATCCTGCATACGTATCTTGTTAGCTTGATCGACTTCTTCTTGTCGGTATTGGAGGAAATCCTTTTTCTCCGACACACCGTTGTGTAGTTGCATATCCACCACCTTTGGGAATATATGGTTGTTATAGGTTGTAAGACCCTCGGTTTTAAATGATCCGAAAGGTTCTTTACTAGGCAAATATACAATGTTTAGCGGAACCCCTTTGCGTGTGGTGTACGCCAAGGTTACGAAACCCGCATTCCTTAGTTCGTCTTTGTTATCTGCCATTTTGATAAATACGTTTTTAGAATAACCTTTTAAAAAGTATACGGATTTAGTACCATCCTTTTCTGCAAGACCACCTACATAACTAAAAGAGTCTTTCTTACTAACCGCAAATGCATACAGCTTGTACAAGCCGGATGTATCTAAGTCAGTCCATCGACACATAAAATAATCTTTTAATTCTTCCTCATTTTCTCTAATAAGATTTTCTTTGTCTAACACATCTTTGTATTGTTTGCGTATTGTCGCAGTGTTTTCCATGTAGTCCAATTTACGCCTTTTTGCATCCATTTCCTCTAATTCCAGTTGTCTTTTCTTTCCACTTACAGCGTATGGCATGCATAATGGGACAATTTGCTTTAGCGTAAACGGATAGAGTTTACTACCAATATTTGCGAGTTGTCGTACAACCTCTGGGCGAATGTTAGGTGTATTTATCAATCCCAATTCCGAAATGACTATTTCTTTTGGAATTGTAGAATATGGTGTTGCTGATTGTGTAAAATATGTACTATCTGCTTTAATGTAGCACTTGTGTAAGATTTTTATTTTATCTTGGCTGTCTTCCTCCTCAACTATCTCCAAATAATTTACGGGTAAATAGTTAAAACTAAAAGCCGAAAGCACATACTTTATCAATGTTTCCCTTTCTTTTGGTTTTTCGGACAACTAAATTTGCAAGCCCGTCAATTTCTTTGTATTACCATTACCCCAATACACGTACTGTAGCAGGTTATTATACACTAAACAGCAGCTATTTTGTAGCTTGTCCGATAGCTTACTCCACATTTTGGCAAGTGATACCGAGTACATTGGCGCCTTTAGGAAGTATAACTTACTATCTTCCAATAACGTTAAACAGTCTTTTAAGGGATTATACACCCGTTCCGCACTGACATAGCTTCCAATTGCACAATTGTATATTGTCGCTTCAATCGCGTAATACCATGTTCTTTAGCCAAAGTAGACGCAAATGTTTCCTTAAACGTACATCTGGACAACGTAAAAATCTAGTATATGATTGCCAAGTTGTTTATTAACACCAGGACTTGTTATCTGACACACAAATTTGTTGTATATCTTAATTCTTGCATTGGTTGTTAGCCATGTTAAACAATCAATTCCTACAGTTTTATCGTTGTCAACTATAATATTACACTTTTCTTCGTATTCGCCCTTATAGCAAAAGTTATGGTTTGTAGTTAAATAATTACACATCTCCATCTTGCTAAATATACCCGCAAAATCTTGGGTTACATCCATGTCAAAAAGATAGAAATAATCTTTTTCGAGTTCGTCTAATATATCTGGTAGTTCCTCCAATAAAGTTTCCAACTTAACATCTGCTAGTGCCACTTTGTATGGAACACATATAGGATTGTGGAATTTTTTTATTAATGCATTCGAGGTCTTCTTTTCCGATAATTTCTTTTACTCTTTGACCCATCTTCTTAGTGCTTTCCAGAGAAAACGGGAGCTTAGCTTTAACACCATGCCTAGCGGAAACAAATCGGTCAAACTTTCTTCTTAGATAGCTGTTAAATGCACCAGAAATTTCTCTTTTTAGGATAAACATCCTTTTGCTTGCAGATGTTTGCTCGGCGTCAGAAAAGTCGCAAATTTTAACCAACATTATATTGTCACAAAATGGTTCTGTAATTGGTGTGTGTAGTCCACCAGTCAGCATCTGTTCGCCTTCGACATAACAAATATTACCAATATATGTTACCAGATTATTGTTGCACATATTTTCTGTCAACAGCCATAATCCAAATCGCTCATTTGTCGGTTTCACTTTATTCCCAAGAAGTTGAGAAACGTTAATCACCTTGGAGACGCTCATGTTTACCGTTCTAGCTACTATCGAATACTAAATTGAATACGAAAAAATTGTTCTCTTACGTATTCTACAGAGTGTGGAGTAAGCTATCGGACAAGCTACAAAATAGCTGCTGTTTAGTGTGTAATAACCTGCTACAGTACGTGTATTTGGGGAATGGTAATACAAAGAAATTGACGGGCTTGCAAATTAAGTTGTCCGAAAAACCAAAAGAAAGGGAAACATTGATAAAGTATGTGCTTTCGGCTTTTAGTTTTAACTATTTACCCGTAAATTATTTGGAGATAGTAGAGGAGGAAGACAGCCAAGATAAAATAAAAATCTTACACAAGTGGGTAAAAGGTTATTCTAAAAACGTATTTATCAAAATGGCAGATAACAAAGACGAACTAAGGAATGCGGGTTTCGTAACCTTGTCGTACACCACACGCAAAGGGGTTCCGCTAAACATTGTATATTTGCCTAGTAAAGAACCTTTCGGATCATTTAAAACCGAGGGTCTTACAACCTATAACAACCGTATATTCCCAAAATTGGTGGATATGCAACTACACAACGGTGTGTGGGAGAAAAAGGATTTCCTCCAATACCGACAAGAAGAAGTCGATCAAGCTAACAAGATACGTATGCAGGATATAGTGGGAAAGCTGCGATTAAAAGATTGTCACAAGCTGCAAGAATTACACGAAGGAATGGATCTGGTTGTCGGCGGAATCAAAGACTTTAAATATAGAGGCAAACTTCGGTACATTTTACAATTCGAAAACCTAGACGGTCTTTATGTATCAAACTATTGGTTAGAAAAGGAGTTAGAAGACTTGGGTGTCGATTTAAATTTTAAGCTGCGAATAAAATTAGATAAAATTAAAACCACTGCAAACAAACATAAAGAAAGGACTGTTTTCTGTGTATAACTTTGTATTAAAATTAAGTTTAAATGACTCCATGCTTGGCATTAAATATTTTTAAATTTGTTATGTATAATGTCAGAATAAACATTTTATAATAGTATATAACATTGTTCTTTATTTATAAAAGGCTGTGACGTTACCCCGAAATAGCACTCGCACAGAGAGGGGTGCGCATGGGCAGCGAGCATGGGCAGTGGTGCGTACGCGCAGGGGTGCGCATGGGCAGGGGTTTGCATGCGCAGGGGTGCTCATGGGCTGGGATGTGTCTGGGCGTACACGAGGGAAGCGGATGTTAACAGTCACCAGGCATCCAATTCTTTATTTGGATGGTATCGAGTACTTGCCTGCGTATGTACCCGGAGTAAAAGAATACGATTTGCATACACAGTTTATTAATAAAATTAGTTTATCGAGGGAAGATGACAAAAGATACATCATTTCTAATAGTACAACAATCTACGCATGGGGGTGTAAAGATATAAGATAGTTGTTTATATTTGTATGGATTTTGTAAATCTATTGTATATATTAGTTTCAAGATTCCATAATTTTTAAGTTCTTCTACTACCTTCCAAATCCTTCCGGCTTCCTGGTTGACAGAGTATACGTGTTATCTCCACGTGGTATTCGCGGGACTCGGCGGTTTTAGATTTCTCGGGAGATGGTTGGCTAAGGCATATGTCTTGGGTAGCGAGAAAGGTTTTAAAAATGGTGTTAAATAAAGATGAGCAAAAATTAGTGATTTGGGTCTTTAAAACGCATAACTTTGTATGGGGTGGTCCTATTTAAAATCTATTTACAGATTTGGGGTCCCTAGAAAAATTTAATATTAGTTGATACCTAGCAAAATATATTTATCTTAAAAGAGTGACTACCCTGCGTATAATAAATACAATATAACACTTGTAAACAAAAAAAGTTGTAGGGAAAATTAAAGACGTATTTAATGGGGATCCAGTATTAGAATTTGTTGGTAGTAATGTTAAGTCCTATTGTATTGTAGGCGAGAAAGATACGATTAAAAAGATTATAAAGGGGTCTCACGAATTGTAGTTAAGTAAAACCGAGGGTCTTACAACCTATAACGAGCATATACCTCCAAAAGGGGTAGGCATGCAACTACGCAGCAGTGCGCGGGAGAATAAGAATTCTCCAATAAGAAATTAAAGTTTCCATGTACGTAGCACCAGTCATTGGGTAACGGTAGAAATGTGGAACCTATAAAGACGATTATTAATTATGGTTTAGAAAATAGTAATTTTCGTGGACTAAATAAAATAGCTTAGACTGGTTAATGTATATGGTTACATACTCGTACACATCCACAAACATCTGCTTACGTCCACAATAGCGATGCCGGTAGTTTTTGTTTAACAAATAGTAGGAAAGATACGTCAGGTGTTAGTGCGTGGAAGCCCATAGGATCGTTGGAATCAAAAAGAACGGTGCGGCGGGATGTATGGTGGTCTCCGTTAGAATAATCGAAAGTGGTTAATCAATTGTATTAGATGTTTAAATAAGCGAAAGTGTAAAGGCCTACATAAACAAAAATTTAATTATCCGACAAAAAGTGTGCGATGTGCTACACTTATAAAGAAAGTATGGAATGGTGCTTTTTAGCGGCCCTACCCGTAAAAAGGGCGACTGACTTTTTCAAGCAACTACAAAAATAGCAGTAGCGCAGAGAAGGGGTATGCATGTATTATACAGTGCATTGTTAGTTTACGGGTAGCTCGAACGTGTAATTGATCACGACTTAAAGATCCCCCGGAGGTTTAAAAATTCTCGGCCCATTGTCGTTTGAAAAATGTTTGTAAATTATCAGAACAGGAGCGGGTCGAAGTTTAAGTTAGATGGATGATTGACTGAGTTTTTTCTACCTTTTACGAAGGAATTGGAAGTTGACAGACATCAAGCATCTAATTCTCTATTTGGACGATATCAAGTACTTACCGGTTCTAGAAATCATTACGTGCGGTCGACTGCTATGCGAAAGTGTAAAAGCCTACAGAAGCAAAATTTAATCATCAGACGAAAAAGTGCGCGATGTGCTATAGAAAGTATAAAAAAAAATGGTGCTTTGCATCGGTCCTAACAGTAAAAAGGAGAGTGACTTTTTCTAGCAATTACAAGAATAGCAGTAGCGCAGCGAAGGGGTATGCATGTATTATACAGCGCATTGTTGCTATAAAATATGTTAGTTTACGAGAAGCTCGAACGTGCACAAATTAAATTTTAATCTATAATTAACCATGGTCGTAAAAATGGGAAATTAATGGTTAATTTTAATACTGCTAAGCATATACTTTCGCTCGGTGATTCATTTAGAAAATATTCAAGCCCACCATTTCCTAAAGTATGACGTAGAAGTTATTTAAAATTAAATTGCTTTATTAGTAAGTATCCTGTAGACAACAAGTTGGTATTTCCTTAGTAATGGTTTAAAGTGTTTTTATTAAGTTTTTGGTTATAGTAGCACTGCATCTTCTACAGCACGACTTGCACACAATTTGTATGCGTATGCTATCACCCTTTTGGATTTTTAATATGCACGCGATCCGTATAACATGGAAGACGTTTTCGATGTTTCAACTAACGGCATTCGCACCATCGACGATGCGAACCGGGTGCATGCATTGGCGCTAAATGTATTGGACGAGCAGCAAGGATTATGACGTCATTTAGTTCCCCGCTGAATCCTCAACTTCGTACGGGTGTCTTCGAAACCTTCGGTTTGCATTCTATAGGATACATAAAGCAGGTGCGCAAGAGTAAACTCTTTAGTGCGGATTTTGTTTTGTACTAAAATGGTATCTGCAAACGTTTTTTAAGTGTGATCCCTGTCTCGTCTACTTTACCAGGAGGGATGCTCTCAAGCGGCACCAGAACAAATGTCGTGGTGTAACATCGTCCACGGTTAAGCTTATACATCCGTCGGTAGCAAAGTACTTAAACTGTGGGTCTTGCGGTATCGCTTTTACGAGAATGGACAGCTTACAGCGACACAAGGAAAAACAGCACGGCATGTCATTAAGCCGTAAACGTTCAGCTCCGCCAGCTGTTAAAGGGCCTTGTACGAAACAACCACGAATTATGTGTAAAGTATGCGATTTTGAAATGGAAAAAACTACGTATGCCGCACACTTGAGGAGCAACAAACATAAAAATGCATCAGTTACCGCTACTAACGACGATGGTGTAGAAATGGTTAGCACAGCGTTTAACAACCGTATGGCTAGCTATCGCATAAAGAACGCCAGTGTCGACGATGGAGTGTCCGAGTTTCTTTGGAAGCAGAAAGAACGATTTATTCGATTAACAAATGAAAAAAGAATACAACATACAGCAATAAAAGTCTATTGCGAACTCTACGGCGTTTACACTAAAATGGGGGAAGAAACTACCGATGTGAAATCCTTTAACACAAAAAATGTGGTTATAACGTCTTCTAGTAATCTGGAAAATATGTACGAGGTCTTAAGCGAAACCATAAGAACAAAATCAGAGGAATTTGAAACATGCGGGTCCGATTGGTCTTTGGAAAAGGTGTTCTATTTAGAAATAAATATTAATAAGTACAAGTCGATATGAGAAGTTCTAGGTTAAGAATAAAAAATTGTAAATATGTATTTAGAAATGTGGTTTACAAAATTTAAACTGTATTAGTAAAAATTGTCTGTAATAAAAAGTTTTAAGAATAGTTTTTAGATTTTCTTTTAGGTATAAGCCGCAGGAAATTTATAATTTAGAGGTGTGTGTAAAATGGTAAGGGTGGTCTATTTTAAATCTGTTTACAGATTCGGATTCTACATAAAATTCTAGACTAACAAGATGTATTGCATGTACAAAAAATTTATAAGAACGCTCAAAAGTCGCTACAGGTAAGAAATCTTAAAATTGGGGTAGCTCCCTGGGAAATGGCGCTATCTAAAAAATTTAAAGAGATTTGGGTAGCTGAGAAAATTCTAATATTAATTGATACCAAACAAGATAGGTTTATCTCGAAAGATGCATTGGTTAGACGAAGAAAACTATTTGGTTCAGATGAAAGATAAAAATGGCTAGTCGAAGAAAACTATTTGATCCAGATGTGGGAGGAAATGAAGATGCTCATTTATCTCGAAAGATGAAAAATTTGAGATATATTTATCTCGAAAGATAAAAAATGGTTAGTCGAAGAAAACTATTTGGTCCAGATGTGTGGGGAAATGAGGATGCTGGGGGAAATGAGGTTCCAGAACGTCACTAAATACTCTACTTTCAACATTCTGCAACAAGTAACACACGATCAACTTTTTACACTTAATAAAGACTGTTGTATGTTTTAAAGATAGATCTGCCTATCGCAAAGATGAATGAGAACTGACACTCCGCTGGATAGCTGCGGTTTATATACCCGCGGACGAGCCCATTTGGTATGGGCTGAGGGGACCCCAGATTAATTTTAAACTTAGACTTTATACCCCTGTTCGTATCGGTTCAGGCATGAAATCTTCTAGAATGTTTACCAAGAAAGATCAGAGAATAATCAAACTTCGCTCTATAAGGCACTTTTACCCTAGGAGGCAATTTCACTCTATAAGGCAATTTCACTCTATAAGGCAATTTCAATCTATAAAGCAATTTCGCTCTATAAAGCAATTTCACACTATGAGGCAATTTCACCCTATGAGGCAATTTCACCTTATGGGGCAATTACACCCTATAAGACACTTTCACCCAATTCTGATGGAGATAAATTTAAGGAACTTTGCCATTAAAGCACCCACAACTAGACCTAGATCTGATTATGCAAATAAAGGAATAGTTTAATATTATTGTAATATCAGAAAAGCTATACGCAACAACTAACTTTAAATAAACTGTCTTTGAAGCTAAAATGGATGTTATGACTAAGTTTTATCATTACAGTGGTACTATATCTGGTTGAACCGAGAAACAGTGCAATTAAAGTGATGGCGAGGACAAAATCGAATGAATTGGTATAGCTCTGACTCCCAGCAGGTGGGGTTGGGTCTGTTTGACCGCAGAGTCATCACAGTCAGCCACCAACTCAAAGGTACGATTTCCTAGAAAGTAACCCAACTAGGTCGATTCAGCATCAAGTCATTAAACCTACACAGTTGCAAAAAAAGAAGTATAATACACCCATTTTATTGCTATTATTGGTTAAAACATGCTTACTCATAATAGAGCATCTAACAATATGAAGTCTAGGGGATCCGGTAGTTCTTTATAGCTACCAGGCAGCATTCTCTCTATACTGTATATATCTGACATTAGCGGATGACAACCTGGTTTGTAGGCAGGGTTAAAAATCATTCAATGCCGATACACTTCTACATTGTGGTACCTGTCGTATAAAGAATGGCCGATCACCAGTTCAAGCCTCAATTTATTTTTCCAGTATTTATACCAAATCATGGTCTTAACTAATACTAAATGAAGACTGACCTTTTGCAACTTATTTTGTTCGAAAATTTTGTATAGTAGTTTTGTAGTGTACATTGATGTACATACTAGTTAAGTTTGTCGCGCGTTAATAGAAGATATTATTAGAAAGTAGAAATAAGTCGACTGTATATATATTGTTAGTCCTGATTTCTACATAATTAGGTAGAGAGAATATTGGCATATTCTTTCCCTTGTTTTCGACCTTTCTTTAATTTTTGTTTAATAAGGTCAGAGGTTTGCACGGTGAACCTCACCATTTGATCCATCACTAATAGGTGTTGATGTTAGAAAATTAGTGATAGGATAATCAGTAGGGTGAAGGAGATTCCAGCCCTGACTGGTTTGGTTTTATATTCAAAGTTTTGGGTTGAGAGATATTTGTGTAGGAGTTTAAGTTTAGTAAAAACAAAACTTCTAGCACCTTGAGTTATGGGGGTGATGTGCACTCACTTCCGTATTTTTTAAGTGACCTGTTGGTTAGCTTACTTTGGTTTTGATTATCACCTTGAGCTGATAATATTTTGTATTCGATTTTTGTAAGTAACCTGTTGGTTAGCTTACTTTAGTTTGATTATCATTTTGAGATGATAATATTTTGAATTGTGATGCTGTTTTGATATAGTAGCGTCCTTTTTGGTTGATAAAGTTGCTTGAGCTCCAGGAAGTAAAATTGTTATTTTTGGAAAATTTAGATAATTTGTGTTGTGTTTAGTTATAGTTGATAGTTACTGGCTTCGGTAGGAGTAAGAAAGTTCTTGCTCTAGTAAAAGAGTACCTTTAAATTTAAGCTTAGATTGATTTTTTTGTCCTGTGGAGTGTTTGACTTTTTAATTTGACTTCTCTCGATTTTGACTTATACAGGTTGTGACTCCCCGATTTTGTCTCCCTATGGACGTTTGCTACACGTAGTTACCGACACACTCAAATTTGTATATATTTGTCCCCCTCGTTTTCATAGTTTCGTAGTTATGCTGGATGTTGAATAAATTAGTAATTCTGATTCGCAAAGTATGATGTTTAGTAGATATTTGTGATGTCAGTTGAGAGTTTAATAAAAACTCTTATAAAATAAAAAAAAATCTTTTGTGTTTTTTTTTGCTAAAAATTTTTTTTGTTGTAAAAAAATTTTTTCTTTTAGGAAAGGGGTAGTGTAACATTTTTATTTTTCAAGTCGTATTTTAAATGCATTGAATTACAAGAATAATGCGCTAAGCGTGCATTGTTCCTTAGGGATCTAATTATATTAATATATCTGTGTCGCATAAAGCTATTTTCAAGTACATCTCTGTTTGATTGTTTCGTGTTCCCCCCTCTGACGGCGCGACCGCTCGGCTCTGGTTTCGACAAACAATCAGCCGCCTGCGTTTCCGATGTTTCTACTAACGGCATTCGCACCATCGACGATGCGAACCGGGTGCATGCATTAGCGCTAAATAAATTGGACGAGCAGCAAGGATTATGACCTCATTTAGTTCCCCGCTGAATCCTCAACTTCGTTCGGGTGTCTTCGGAAACCTTCGGTTTGCATTCTATAGGGTACATAAAGCAGGTGCGCAAGAGTAAACTCTTTAGTTATAAGTTAGTTCGCTTACAAGTTTAATCAAAGTGCTATAGTGCGGATTTTGTTTTGTACTAAAATGGTATCTGCAAACGTTTTTTAAGTGTGATCCCTGTCACGTCTACTTTACCAGGAGGGATGCTCTCAAACGGCACCAGAACAAATGTCGTGGTGTAACATCGGCCACGGTTAAGCTTATACATCCGTTGGTAGCAAAGTACTTAAACTGCGGGACTTGCGGTATCGCAGCTTACAGCGACACAAGAAAAAACAGCACGGCATGTCATTAAGCCGTAAACGTTCAACTCCGCCAGCTGTTAAAGGGCATTGTATGAAACAACCACGAATTATGTGTAAAGTATGCGATTTCGAAATGGAAAAAACTACGTATGCCGCACACTTAAGGAGCAACAAACATAAAAATGCATCAGTTACCGCTACTAACGACGATGGTGTAGAAATGGTTAGCACAGCGTTTAACAACCGTATGGCTAGCTATCGCATAAAGAACGCCAGTGTCGACGATGGAGTGTCCGAGTTTCTTTGGAAGCAGAAAGAGCGATTTATTCGATTAATAAATGAAAAAAGAATACAACATACAGCAATAAAAGTCTATTGCGAACTCTACGGCGTTTACACCAAAATGGGGGAAGAGATTACCGATGTGAAAACCTTTAACACAAAAAATGTGGTTATAACGTCTTCTAGTAATCTGGAAAATATGTACGAGGTCTTAAGCGAAACCATAAGAACAAAATCAGAGGAATTTGAAACATGCGAGTCCGGTTGGTCTTTGGAAATGAGGATGCTCATTTATCTCGAAAGATGAAAAATTTGAGATATATTTATCTCGAAAGATGTAAAATGGTTAGTCGAGGAAAACTATTTGGTCCAGATGTGTGGGGAAATGAGGATGCTGGGGGAAATGAGGTTCCAGAACGTCACTAAATACTCTACTGTTGAACTACCAAAATGAATCGTTTTATCAAATTGGTTAAAAATATTGCTGCTCTGCTTGGGATAGTGCAACATAATAATGATGAACGGATTGAAGAAGGGTTACGATTATGTAGGGTTGGAGTTAACAGAATAAAAAGTCCTATAAAGAATGCAAAGTCTGTTGGGGAAAAACAGCAGTTATTGGCGTCATTTGCAAATATTAAAACCCTAAGTAGTCAATCGAAGGTGACGCAAAAAATCGGAGCTCGAATTGATGTAAAGAAAAGAAACCGCTAACCATCGAGTGCGTTTGAAGAATTCGATTTCTGCCTTTAAAGGACGTATTCATATTGGTGTAATTAGTAATCTGAAACATAGAGATGTGAGTACCTTTTTAACAGACTGCAAGAGTGTTTTCAAAAGAGAATTAATATACACTAAAGAACAATGAAGCTGTTAAGGTTAATACCGTCTTTTGTGGTGAATTTGAGATTACGACTGGCTTCAAAATTATGCGAGAATATAAATACTTCACGACGTCAAACGTCCTAATATTCAAGAACACCGATCTAAACAACTGGTTTGATATGAAAGTCATGAAACTAATAACATCTGAATTAGAAGATTTTCAAGAACACGACAGCGGCTGGACATTGATTAATATTTATAATTTAGGTAATAATATAAATAAGTTTAACCTCATGCGGGGTTTATCATATATCGAGCTGCCACCTCAAATACAACGTAAACAGGCATGTATTAACATATGGAATATCGCCAAGTATGTTTTGCATGGTCTATAGTATCTCCTTTGTATCCTTTACACCATAATACTAATCGTACCTCATCCTACCCTCATTATTCATCTGTGTTAAATCTAAAAGGAATCCAGTTTCCGATGACTATAAACCAAGTTGCACATTTTGAATCTCGGAATGATATATCTGTAAATGCATATACCCTTAAACTAAACAATAATAAATTATAACCGTTCCCTTGTTTATATCAGATAAGAAAAAATATATAGACATGTCTATTTCTCGATGATTCATAACCAGTACTATGGTGATGATTTGGAAATCCATGAACCCATAATTGAACCGTTTAATTCTCATTATGTATGGATCAAGGATTTAAGTGGATTAGTGTCTTCTCAACTTAATTATGATCATGCCAAGAAACATTGTAACCGTTGTCTCCACTACTTCACTACAGGGGAAAAATTAATAAAGCATATCGATGATTGTAAAATGAAACAATTGGGTGTACTTCGGTTGCCTACAGAAGAAAATAAAATCCTCCGTTTTAGAAATTTTCGAAACAAAGTTAAAGTTCCATTTGTAGTATATGCCGATTTAGAATGTCTTTTGAAGCCACTAGGGATGCTCAAAAATATCAAGAACATATACCGTGTAGTGTAGGATATTATGTCAAGTGTGAGTATGATAACTCGTTATCGTTTTATCGGTCATACCGCGGTGAAGATTGCATAAATTGGTTTTCAAAAGAGCTACGACAGTTTGCAGAGGATGTTAAAACAGTTTTATGTGTCCGTATGATATAACCCCATTAACATTGCAACAGAAAGCTGATTTCATAGCTGCAACGCATTGTTATGTCTGTGATAAACCATTTAATGATGGAGATATAAAGGTTCGTGATCATAATCATTTTATACCAACTAATAACTATAGAGGCCTAGCACATTCGAATTGTAATATAAATCATCATGACTCTCGAACAATTTTCATCGTTTTTCACAACCTAAGTGGTTATGATTGTCATTTTATAATTAAAGACATTACGGTTAATTTAGATGGTCGTATAGAGTTCTCTGTAACTAAAGAAAAGTATATTTCTTTCACTAAATATATTCCTGAGAACTTGGTTAACTTTCGATTTATTGACAGTTTTCGCTTTATGAGTTCATCTTTAGACACACTTGCTTTATTTTTGACTGATTGTCCGCTGTTAAAAAGTCAATTCTTACATTTAAACGATGAACAGTTTCAATTATTGACTCGAAAAGGTGTCTATCCATATGATTTCATTGATTCTTTTACAAAGTTTAACAATACCTGCTTACCTAGCCTGCAGCAATTTTATAATACACTGGGAGCTAAGACAATCTCTGTGAAACAGCATGCGCATGCCCAGAAAGTGTGGGTGGCATTTAATATTTAGAACTTGGGTCAATCTTCTGATTTATATCTGGAAACTGACGTATTGTTGTTGGCAGACGTTTTTAAACAATTCTTATCTAGTTGTCACTCCACATACGGACTTGCCCCCGCCCACTACTATACACTGCCTGGGGGCAATAATAAAGCATACAAGCTAGGAACTTGAGTTATTAACGGAAATTGATCAACTCTTGTTCATTGAAAAAGGTATACGTGGAGGTATTAGTCAAGTATATTCAGAACGATGTGCTTCTGCTAACAATAAATATTTGCCCATTTATGATCCTTCCAAACCTGCTGAGTATCTAATGCATTTCGATATAGACAACCAGTATGGATGGGCCATGAGTCAACCTCTTCCGTTTGAAGACTTTCAATGGGGTGACACCAGCATTGATGTAACTTTAATTTCTGACGATTCTCATGAAGGTTATATCTTGGAAGTCGATTTGGAGTATTCCGAGCACATGCATAACGTACATACTATTATCTCACTTTTACTCGAATCATAACATCTTCCAGCCTTTATTTCATACCCCATCTAACTTTTCTATGTCATTTCTACTTGTCTGATATCATTGTCTAGACCACGTTTTCTATCTCTTTTGCCTTGTCCCTCTATAACCACCTTGTTCATAGTTGTTCTCCCTACTTTTCTGTGCACGTAGAAAATCAATATTTTCTGCAAACACGCTGCATCCTTATCCCACTTATTGCCTTTAAAAATATCCTCATCTTACAGGCGTTTGAAAGTCACTACAACTGACCACATGAGATCCATCCCTCTGTTTCTAACACATGCCAAATATTGTCTCTCGCTTGATTTTATCAATATGCTTATGTTTTCAGTTAACAATTTTTACATAGAAATATATTATCAACGTTCAAAAGCTTTACTGAAATCGTTTTATTTGTTGCACGTCCCTTCTTTGAAATTTACAACCGTTGTAGCTTGCTTTCAAATACTATACCTTGACAACTTACATAAACGTTTAAGCTTTACATTACCCTTAAGAAATTCACCTTTCTCGTGTAAATTATCGACTTACACTACACCCAATATAAAAAGCTTTTATAATAACACATTTATACATCTATTTCTAACCTTGCCATAGATCCGATTAATAATTAATTATTATTCTAGTTCTAAATTGAAGCACAAAAATTACACCTACATTAGTTTACATTGTCTTAATATGGGGAGGACATCGTAATTCCATTGATCGATGCAATTATAAATAAAAATTAAAATTAGATGTTACTTATTAATACAGATTTCCCAAGTATAGCTAAACAGAGGCATAATTAATCTGGGACCTTGGCAAGTAGTTGAAATTTCAATTAGTTTGCGATTTTATTACTTAAATGATGAACGTAACGATGCCTGGTGGATCTATAAAATTTTCTTTGTCTAATAAAATTGGTTTTGGGAGTTGTAACTTGGCTAGGGATTGGTCTTAAAATAAAATTAATGTTGGATTTGGACTTCCAAGAAAATTTGAGCATATCCAATACTTTACGCGTTAAGGAAATGTTTATAAGTTAAAAAGTTATAAAATTGAGGTTTAGGGGATGTATCTCAATAAGGGTTGATCTCAAGATGTAAAATTAAAAAAGTGGGAATATAAAAGTCGTACGGAGCCGATAAGCACCTTACATTTGATTTTTTCCGATGCTCCACCCGAAGGTACTACATTGGCTAGGAAGCGAGTTTTTTTTATCTGAAAAATTTGGAATTTTGCCGAACCCTTGCTGTTCCAAGCAAGGTAGGGATCTTTAACGTGCGTGACATCACTCACACACGGGACCTCCATCTTACCTCTCATCCGAACGAGGGTGTATTTTTGTGAAAAATGCTCGGCCTAACAATTTTCAAGCGGACCGTGTCGGGTTATGAACCCGGGACCTTGGGCATAGTAGTTACACACATACCAACTACGCCACGGAGTCGCCAGCCAACAAGCACCGAGAAGTATCTCAAAAATTTTAGGGGGTGGATTACCGATTTCTGGGGTAAGGGTTGTGGGGGTAAAAATGATTTAAAAAACAGTAGAGCTAACCTAGGTTAGCTCGGTGGCGCTGAGACGGCGACAAAGTTTTTATCAGTTTCAGTTTTATGTTCAGAGGCGGTAGCAAAGTTTTCTTTGTATCAATGGGTGAATAATTTGTAACGTATTTTTCTCGGGCAACAAAACTTTCTCACATTTTCCAGTCTTTTACAAAGTACTGTTTATCCTTTAGCCTGCAGTCCTATTCACATAGAAAACACGAATACTCAGTGTGACCCAATTGCATTCTTAACAAAAGTGCTTTGCCTAGAAATCACCATATATCTTTCACCTATTGGCTTGGTGGGATTAAGGAGATGATATAGATATGCTAATTACAGGGAAGGACCAATTGCTTTTTTTGTAGCAATACCGATTGGCGGTGGAGCGGTTATGTAATAACTAAAAACAACTACACTAAACTACTGAATAAAGGGTATAAATACCTTAAAGCCTGTGCCGCTGTGGGCAATAAACGTTCACACACAAAAGCTTTTTACGGACAACCAGTAACACGCACGATTTGGTGTCGGCGTCGCTTTCAAAAGCTCTCACACAACCGTCTTCTGCAAGGGTTCGAATGCGACTGTGTTCTTCAACGCACTTCCACTGTCGGTATATAAAATGTTTCACTGAAAACTGTAGGATGCACGCACAAAGTATTTATTGTCACCAATTCCAATAAACGTTCGATGATGACGTAACATACCGCCCACCAAATTCATAGAATTTTGAAAAGGAGGGAAGTAGGTTGGGTGAAGGAAATCACATGGGATTTGACCTTGCTAGGAAAAAAGGTAACGAAAGATAGGGTGGTACACTACAGCGAGCGATATTACCAACTATGCAAAAATAAAAATATATATGTAAATAAGCAAATGTTTAAAAATAATATACTACTATACATGTAAGAAATGTGTATATACATCTAAACATAAAATAAAATTAAAATACCGGTAGCGGTGCTAGTTTGATCTGGGTAATACGTGCTGCCGGTAGGTCTCCCATAGGAGGAGTTACCAGGACCGGTTTGGTGCGAAAACATCTATGACAGGATGATAAATAATTTCTGATTGAATTTTTAATAGAAAGGATCCAGAAATTCTGTTGGATAAAATACGCTGTGGTATTAACACCGGGATGGTAATACCTTTCATGAGTTGACCGAATGATAAGTTCGGTTAATCGGTGCCGCTGAGGCAATAACGCAGGAAACTTTTCGAAATTGGAAAGCGAAGTATGTGTCAAGCGCCCACCTACTCTTAAGATGTTTTGTGGATCAACAAATGGAGAAAGTTTTCGCAAGCTTTTAGGTAATTTACGGTTTGCCTTGATCGAAGCTATTTCCTTTGAAAATGTAACATTTTGTAAATGCCGGACGATAATCATGAGAGCATTGTGTAATTCAATGTCTGTTAAGGGACCCGTATGACGTTGAGCCATGGGTTTAGAAAATCTATAAATGTAAGCCACGATGCCTTGGATTTTATATAACGATGAAAAGCGGCTTAGTAAAATGTCAATGACGTTTGGATCTGTTTGAGCGACAAATGTTAGGATCTTCTTTTCCGTAGTTACCTCAGCAATTGAGGTTGACAATGTTGGTTGAGGCGGCCACGAGTCACTAGGGTAGTGAAGCCATTCAGGCCCCGCCCACCATAGCGAACATGAAATAACCGCGCTTGGCATTAATCCCCGAGATGCAGGATCAGCCGGATTATGCGAAGATTTAATATAAAACCATCGGCTAGGTGCAATGATTTCTTGAATGTGGCTAACACGGTTTGCCACAAAAGTTTTCCAACGAAAAGGTGGAGAACGTATCCAAGTGAGAGCGACCGTAGAATCACTCCACGCTGAAACATCGGAGATTTCAATCAAGCTTTGATAAGACCGAATGGTAAAAGAAAGTAAATCGGTTAATAAAACGGCGGCACATAATTCCAAACGTGGAATTGAAATGCGCTTAATTGGAGCTACTTTTGTTTTAGCGGTTACAAATTGTACAGTTATTTCTCCAGTAGTTTGATTTATGAACAGAAAATATATTACCGCTGCATATCCTACCTCGCTAGCATCGCAAAACCCATGCAAATGACAAGTAAAAGGATCCGAAGGGGGTAAACAACGTGGTAACTTTAATGACGATAATAACGGCAATTCTTCTTGATACTGCTGCCATTGAGACGAAATGTCTGCTGGTGGGATGTCATCCCAATTCAAACCTAACATCCACAGATGCTGGATTAGGCGTTTTGCAAAAAGTGTTAGTGGGGCTAAAAACCCTAATGGATCATATATTCTGGCAACTTGTGAAAGTATGTTGCGCTTTGTACATATTGGGTTTAATGGTTTAACCCGAAATGAGAAAATATCTTCTGTAGGTGACCATTGAAGACCTAATATTTTTATTGATTCGTCAGAATCGAAATCGAGAGAAGTATATTGGCAAAAATCTGACGGAATGCCTTCCAAAATAGAAACTGAATTAGAACTCCATTTTCGAAGTTCAAAACCAGCCAAATGTAAAAGTCGGATAAGTTGATCTTTAATTTCGCGGGCCGATTGTATAGAATCTCCACCAGCGACGAAATCATCAATATATAGATTTGACCGTATAGCCTCAGCGGCTAACGGAAACCTTTGCCTTCGTCAATGGCTAATTGCTGAAGAGTCTTTAATGCTAGATAAGGCGATGACTTAATACCATAGGTCACTGTATTAAGCCGATAAGTCTGAATGGGTTCTTCTGCGGAGAACCGCCAAACAATTAATTGAAACCTTCGATGTTCTTCGGTAACCAAAATTTGTCGATACATTTGGCGAACATCACAAGTAAAAACGAAACGATGAGAGCGAAATTTAAGTAAGATTGACGAAATGTCATTTTGGAGACTAGGTCCAGCCAATTGAGTGTCATTAAGTGACACGTTGTTTTTAGCCTTAGCAGAGGCGTCAAAAACCACACGAATTTTAGAAGTATGACCTTCCTCTTTAAACACAGGGTGATGGGGTAAAAATAATTATCGTTCCCAACGGGCGGAGAATCGAGTAATGCCATATGACCCGCATCAAGATAGTCCTGCATGAAATTGTTGTATTGGGCGCGTAGCTCCGGTTGAGCATGCAATTTGCGCTCCAACGAAAATAGTCTTTTTTTAGCCATCTCAAAGCAATTATCAAAAACGGGCAAAGTATCGTTGAACGGTAACGCAACAATAAAACGACCGCTAGGGTCACGAGAAAACGTGTTTTCAAAATCAAATCTGCCTTTTCTTCTTCTGGAGAAGTATAAGGCTTGATGGCAACTTTCTATCTCCCAAAACCGCCTTAGGGTCTGGTCGATAGGATCTTCTACAGAAGTAAAAAATGCTTGGACAGTATCAGACTGCAAGCCTTTTGTGGGACCAATAATAGTCCAACCAAAAATTGTATTTATGGCGGCAGGCTGAAGAAATTTGCCATGTATAACACCGCCATTGATGATGAACGGATAAACATCTGCTCCAAGGAGCATGTCAATAGTTCCTGGTGAGTTCCAGGTCGGGTCTGCAAAGTGCAGGCCGCATAAGTGTTCCCAATTATTAGGAACTTCAACGCTAGGTAATTTGCCAGATATTGACGAAAGCACAAAAGTTGTGACTTCTAGAGATTTTTCAGAGTCTAACATAGAGCGAATGGTGCAGCTGACGGCACCCTATTGACTGCTGAAGTTGTCTGCCCAAGTCCATAAATCGGAACTTGAGAACGTATGCGTGGAAGCCAAAGTTTGCTCACGCAATCGTCTCGAATAAAGCTAGCTTGAGAGCCAGGGTCTAAGAGTACCCTGATCGGTTTGTATCTACCAGAACGATCTTGAACTTCCACAACAGCAGTGGAGAGTAAGACAGTAACCCCAAGATTTGAATTCGTCTGTGAAGACAAAACATTTGCCGGAATAGGAGAGGCTGACTGCGTCCTATTGGCATTTTTATGCATGTGTGTAGCGATCGGTTCAGCTGAACGGCTAGAAGCAGGTTGCGGTTCAAAATGTAGCAAGGTATGATGCGGCTTGGCGCAAGTTCGACAGGAATTATAAGATTTGCATTGCATGGACGCATGGTCTGTTCGTAAGCAATTTAAACAAAGGCGTAAGCGTTTGACAATGTCGTAACGTTCTGTCGGAGTTTTCTTTAGAAACGATTGACATCTGTAAATTAAGTGATTGCCTCTGCAAGAAGGACAATGGTGCGAAAATGAATTATTTGAGTCACTGGAGCTACTTGGTGTATCCAGTGAAACTACGTTAGAAGAAACCTTTGGTTTAAATTGAAACGCTGAGGATTTCTTAGGCACTGATGTGTGAGATGTATGGACAGTCGTCGAATAAGAAACAGGTGCGGTTGAAGAAAAAGTTTCCAACGCTGCACATTGTTGAGTTAAAAAATATCTCAAATCCTCGAAATTGGGTATTTGCTTCGGATCCGATTGAAGTTCGAAGCGTTTTCTAGTGAACGGATCGAGTTTTTCTAAAAGACAATCGACCAGAATAAAGTTCCAATGTTCCGTGGGAAACTTTAAGTTAGTTAGAACAGCAAGGTTCTCTGAAAAACAATCAATAAGTGCCCTAAGTTTCTTAGGGTTTTCTGATTTTAAAGGTGGAAAGTCTTTCATAGCTTTCCAATGCAAAGTTGCCAATAAACGCGGGTTGCTAAATCGCTCACGCAAAGCGTTATAGGAAATAATAAAGTTATCTCCCGAAATGGGTACCGATTTAATGATTCTCAAAGACTCTCCGGTACAGCAACTGATAAGGTAATTTAATTTTTCGATATTGGACAGCGACGCGTTATTATAGACCAGACTGTTAAATAAATCGATGAAAGTTGATAAATTCAGTTACCTCATTATTGAAAAGTGGGAGCTTTAACGGTAACAATTTTGATCCCGAGCTGCTTGGAGCATTTTCAATGATTTGTGGTGCTTTCATTTCTTGCATCGTTTCGAGATGCAGCAGTATGCAATAATAAGCGGAATCTACTTGCTTCCGTAAAGCGTTGTAATTTAATAATTCTGCCTCGTCGCAGGAGGCTAAGACAGCAACTAAAATTGTATTGAAATCTCTGTAAAGGTTATTTACTCCCCTTGTTTGAATAAGGAACAACGTTTTTAAAGTTGGGTCACTTTGTATAGCATTACTAAGCTCAAACATTTCTATAATACGTGTTTTCAGTAATTCTAGTTCTACTACATGTGCCTTCTTCGGAGCCATAGTGACTGTTATTTTGAAAGATCTACAATAAAATGTTGTAAAACGGTACCGCTCAAGATGTGCACTGAGAAATATTAAAATATTATGAGTTGTTCAAGGCACGAAAAATGTCAAATAGCGTATAAACCAATAAATCACGTTTTATGACTATTAGCCTGCAATGTGGTCTTAAACGAGACGTCGAAACCAAGGGTTTGTCAAACAAAGCGTGAAGATAAGATTTAGAGCTTACAACCCGGGCGGCTTTTACCCTCAAAAAATCATAGGAACATGCAGCTTAACGTGTTTGCAAGAAGCGTTCAGCTTTACAACTTTATTCCCTTTGCAGATGTATTAAATATTTTAGGTTTACAAACCGAGCAGGTTTGTGTGTAATACAAAAACGTGCAATGGCTTTTAAATGCAAATTAACAAATTTTATATTAAGGATTTGTTTGTAATTAAAACGCTTGCTGGTTTTAATTACGGCGAAATCACTTAATTTAGTCTAACGAAAGTATGTAGCTAATATTGTACATATTTTAACCCGCTAAATATGGAGCTTGAACACAAATTTAAAGCTAAAATAATTACTTAAAAGCTCGCTGAAATGCAAAATGATATTTAATTTAGGACATGCGTATACCATAGGACTGGTGAATCCGGCTCGAAGGACCAATGGCTTGGTGGGATTAAGGAGATGATATAGATATGCTAATTACAGAGAAGGACCAATTGCTTTTTTTGTAGCAATACCGATTGGCGGTGGAGCGGTTATGTAATAACTAAAAACAACTACACTAAACTACTGAATAAAGGGTATAAATACCTTAAAGCCTGTGCCGCTGTGGGCAATAAACGTTCACACACAAAAGCTTTTTACGGACAACCAGTAACACGCACGATTTGGTGTCGGCGTCGCTTTCAAAAGCTCTCACACAACCGTCTTCTGCAAGGGTTCGAATGCGACTGTGTTCTTCAACGCACTTCCACTGTCGGTATATAAAATGTTTCACTGAAAACTGTAGGATGCACGCACAAAGTATTTATTGTCACCAATTCCAATAAATGTTCGATGATGACGTAACACCTATGTTTTTAGGCTTAATTTTTTCAAGTAAAGTTTACATATTGTTATAGCTTTATTTCATATGCACTGCGTGGGCTGTAGAGATAGAGGGGTACGAATTTTTATTGTAGAAGAGAATTCCATTCGGAGTTAGAGTAGATGAATCGAGAAATAGTCTCCACTCATTAGTTTTGAATTTATATCCTAATGTATCAACTAATCCAGGAACATCTACACAGTACAACAACTGACCGATCACAAGATGTAAAAAATGAAGAAAATCTTATTCACGTCTCCCATTTGTGGAAATATGCGTATCATTCTATAATAGATTCCAACCTTGCAACCTGGATCCAGTTCAACTTGAGCTTTAGACAAATTTAAATCCCGTACAAATATGTTAAGCTCATTTTGTGAAAGTGAATGTGGAGTACCTACATTATATAGTTGGAAATCAAGATCTATATCTTCTTCCACAGGTTCAACATTATTATCTTCAGCAGCTCATATCATAGTCAAGTGTATATGATTCTGGACGTTTAGGAAGACGTAAATTCTGGTTCTGATGAACTGGTGTGAAGGCTGATTGCAGGATTGGGGACTGCAAAGTATGCTTTGACTTCAGTGAAATTCCAGACAGATACATCAAACAAAAATAGCAATCTGTAGCTTGATCTTTCGGTTTTCTCTACATCATAGTCCAATCAAAGGGCATTGACTTACGGGTAACCTTGAACACGGCCTCTAAAATTCACAGCACACATTGCGTAAATGACATGTGACGCCTAAAGTTTATCCTGATCTTTTAGTTTGCATCCAAAATAAAGCTAATAAGCTTTTTTGATTAACACAGTTATTGTCTTTGTATGAGATTTAACCGTAAACTTGCCACATACGTAAAAAAACGCATCCATTTGGTTTACATACTTTCGCGTTATTCTATAAAATCTATCAGCAACACATACTGTACAAAAAAATATTATTCCTTTATTTAAATTTCATATTTATTTATAGTCGCTTTTAGGATATCAACTGCTGCTTATCCTCTTCGCGGCACTTATACATCTTAAACTGGTCTTTTAGTGATTTCGGGAAATTTTGCTAGACACTATGACACTGTTTACAAATCAATGATGTCAGCCGCCGTTCGTTACAATATGTATACAATATAAGCTGTCACTAACGAATATGTTAATACCTGAAAGTGGTACAAAAATTCAGAGTACAAATTCGGTTTCAGTGACTAAAAATACATAAAAGGAACCCAACGTATTTTAACTGAAGACGCTATAAATTCGCTTAACGTAAATAGTAGTGTTAAATGGCTTGGATTCGCGGATAAGATACTGTAGACATAGATTCTGACGACAATAAGTTATTTCGTAGGAAACCTTGTGTCATGTCGTTGCATGTGTGCAACATATTGAGCGCTGAGTTGGTTAAAATGCTGCATCAAAAAGTTATTAAATCCTAACAAAGTCACTTTCTGCGGTGCTTTTAAAAAAAAATCCAACGATGAGTATGGGTTATGCTTTAATAGGAGGTCTCTGAATGATATTACCGCCTATGATGCTTATCGTCTTCCGAGTGTCGACAGTCTTTTAAATATGCTAGTAGAAGACTAGTGTGACTCAGTTAAAAGCAAGACACAATCATAAATTTTTTTTTGTGGTCTGATTTTGACAAGCTTCTTTTGCATTGCAGATTGACAAAACCTGTACTTTAAGATAAACAGCTACATTTTTTGTTACGGAAACCAAGACCTCCTAGGTAATTTATTAAGGTAAAGTAAAGAATAGGTATTACCAATTTATTTTTACAAAAAGTTTAAATACACCACTGGATTAAGCGCTCTCTGAAATGGATATGCACCAAATTTCAGTAAAAGATACTGCACAATAACAATTCTGTGGCACACGCAAAATTACATTTTTGTTATAAATTTATTTCTTTTGATAGAGCAAGTCATGGAATAAAACGTCAACAATAACTGACAATATCAGAAAGCTGCTTTTATCATTGGTTCTATCAGATTAAAGACTGAAAATATTCAAAATAGTATACAACTTGGTAGTGTCATAATGGAACAACTAAGTGTACGAGACAGAATTGAACTTGCGTGCTTTGTTGGCGCTAATATTCTGTCGGCAAGAGTTGTAGCCAGGGATTTTAATAACAGACGGCAAGTGTAGATTTAAAATGTCCCTTGAGAAAATATTGGAAGGTGCTTTATAAAAAATAAAATAAAGCCGTTTAGGCCTAAACTTGTGCCCATTCTTAAACTGGGAGATGAGGAAAGAAGAATGGATTTCTATTTGCGGGCCCAGGGAGAATAACGTTTACAACAAATAAGATGTTTCCTCCCAAAATTCACAGTATAGGTTTACTGAAAATTCTAAGCGTGTTATAAGCTCAAAACGACAGTATTCACAAAAAATAAACATATGATACGGAATACTTAATGATAGACTTATTGTTCATTTTTTCTTTGAGGGTAATTTGAATGGACATTTGTTTTTGAACTCTCTAAGGAATGAATTTTGGGACGCAGTGAACCACTTACCACTTCTGGTTTTCCTGAATGTGAAATTTTAATTCAATGGGTCTCCTGTGCAGGACGTAGTAGTGATGAAGGAATGGTTTAAAGAAATGTTTGCAAATCGGTTGATAGGACGAAACAGTCTCCTTATTGAATTTCTGTCTAGGTCACCAAATTTGACGCCTCTCGATTTCTTTTTTTAGGGCATCCTTAAACAAAAAGTATAATAAGTGCATTGAAATATACTGCGAGTTGGTAAAAAACAAAAAATGGATTAGCTTCTTGAGGTTCAATAATTTTGTTGAATATTGTTACGAATAAAAATTGGTTATTGACGTTTTATTCCATAGCTAGCTTCAACAGACGAAATAAATTCTCAACAGTAATGTGATTGTTGATTTGCCAAGTAATTGTAGAAGTGCAATATTTTTTAATGAAATTTGGTACGTGTCTATTTCAGAGGGCGCTTAACCCAATAGCGTATTTAGCGTCTTTGTAAAACAATTGCTAATACTTTTTCTTTAATCTTCTTCCCTAATATTTTATCCGGTGGGCATTGATTTCTCTAACAAAAATATAACAATTTGTTCTAAGATGCTCTACTATTCAAAAAGAGGCTTGTCAAAATCAGACCAAACAAAAAGTTTGAGGCTGTCCCGCTTTTAAGCGTGTCGCATATTGTATTTCTTCCATTAAGCTCCATAAATTCCTTCAAATTTCACTATTTGAGGCTTCCAGGAAAATAATAGTGTTTATTGGCATTTAACGAAGGCAGTTTTACTTTTGTCACCATGCTTTACGGCCTCTGGATTGCTGCTCACGCTCAACAGCCATTGATGTATGTTATATTCAGTCCCCAATTTGAGACGTATGCTTTTTGCTACCTGAATGATTTCATGTCAACGTCGCGAACTTTTTGGAGCACACTAAATTTTTAGGTTTAGTAAGAGATCGTCTTCAAGAAACCATTCTGACAATAAATCTAGATAAATGTAGGTTTCTATAACTTTGGAGATTCCTTGAGAATATCGTTGGGTCGAATACTTTTCGTACTGACTCTCATAAAATCACGGCTATAGTGAAGTTTCCTCGTTTACAAAGCACCACGAAAGTAAGGCGATTTGCGAGGGTATGTAGTTGGTATAGAAAATTTTTTAGAGATTTTTCTTGCTTGCTATCACCGATAGATGACTTGATGAGAAAGAAGGATCAGCCAGTTTGTTGGAACTTAAATGAGAAGTTTTTTTTTCTAGAAATTAAGTAGGATTTGGTGACTGTACCTGTGCGATTATTTAGACCTATTTGCGGTGGTGTGTGATGCGAGCAGTATTGGTTTAGGAGCTGTCCTAATTTAGTTTATAAAAAGAGATGACAGTGTCATCTTTTACGCAAGCTGAATCTTCAGTCGTTCTTAACGAAAGTATTTCACCAGCGATATTTTTGCCATTAAAAAACCTCGGCCAGACGCAACCTAAACCTGACTTCCTTCAACACCTACACAAAATAATAAAATCTGAAAGCAGAGAGTGGCGATAGCACTTACTCTTTTTGCGAGGATAAACAAGATAGAATTACCAGTGGGAAATCAATGACATTCAACAAAAAATGAAAACGCAGACAGCGAAACCTTCGGCAGCTCACTCTCCAGGATAATTTCTACGTTCATATTAATAATAAATGTACACGATGTTGTTCTAAAAACAAACAAATGCGCTATAAACTGTATAGCACGTCTTACATTATTTATGGTTTTATTTGGGCGAATACCTATGCGTACTCCAACTTAACGTTAGAAAACACCTCCTACTTCACTCTATGATACTATGAACACTAAAACTAGCTAGTAAACCCATAATACAAGATTAGTAAGTGCTGCCAGAAGTGTGTTGATTTAAATATTTTTATTTTCGCATCGTCATGTCAGTGCTATAGGAATCTATACTTTTTATTCAATTGTATCAGTAAGTGCAGCGTACACTTAGTTCATTGGGAGAAATTGCCTGTGGATTGCACAAAAGACGCAATAAGTATTGTATCGTTTCGTTGTCTTGTTTAACCTATTTATAAATTAATCGAGGTATATAACAAAAGTATATTTTCCTTATACAAAATTACTTGCGCTTCATATAAATCTGAAAACTATCCTTGAGTATATTTCTAGAAATTTGTCAAACGTTATCTTTTTTTTTTAATTTTTCCCAGGATTCAACTGTGCCTGTACTCAAATATCGTTATTTTCTTGATCTTCATATTCGCTAATGAATATAGAATAAATTTTAAAAATTATAAGCGCAACCAAAGGGGTATCGTATTGGAGCACATAAGTCTGTTTTAAATAATTAATGTCTGTTCTAATATTTAAATATATGATGGTAGTAGCACTGCAAAAGCCATTTCCCAGTTAGGAACATCCTCTGAGGGCGACGGGAAAGGATGTGCCAATAGCAGGATACATGTCACATGACCGGATATCTGTGTGAATTATGCTACGCTATAGTTACACTGTATAAAAGCAAACCAAAATTTTACTTTCGTTTGTTACAAGAAAGTTCTAATTTACACTACCTTATGTCTCCCGTATCAATAAATGCTGGAAAAGTAAAGCGTTGTTAAATTAACAAAATCTTAATTTCACTTAAATAATTTTAATGAAGGTAGAGTACATTGGGTATCACATAATGTTATTGAACGTGCATTTGCAACGACCAGTGAAATCAATTATACAATCATTGTTACTTAAGCGGTTCTGAAAGGCAAATAAGCCTGTAATAAAATAATGCCTCTTGATACTATTATTTAATCAGTCAATTTAAAATAATTCGTTGTTTAATGCATTGGTTACACCCACAAACAAAAGTGTTAATGCAAACAAAAATTTTCTAATTAATCTATTGAAAGCCGTTTATAACTTTATATATAATATATAACAGTATAAAATTTATGTCAGGCAACGTGGAAGTTCTTTGGTTACCTATCAAAGTGTTTATTTACTCTTTGATAAGTTCATTGCCTTACGTCTTGTAATTCGCCCGAAAAGACTCGAAAGCCTTGTTCAATTAGTAGGTTTCTAAGCAACGTTATAGCTTTGATAAGGAAATGTCAGGACCTTAAAAGGTTTTCCGTAACTACCCAGAGACTCAATATTTCCAAAATAAATACACAAAGCTGTCACTGTAACATTTCTAGAAGCATACAAGTTGCTGTGTTATCGCGTAACGAAAACGGATGCTCCTTGTACGTGTCAGTTTCATTTCCTTAGGTTGACGTGGACATTTAGACTTTGCTATTATGTAAACTTATTGTACGTAACTTTCAGCATAACACAAAATTGAGGCAGATTACCGGCTGTAAATAAGGAAAATTAGATTTAATGGAAAACTTATGTTCTGAAATGCCTCTAGAGCTTTTTGCAGGTGGATAGTCGTGAACTTTCGTGATATATCATTGTATTACGAAAAAGTTTATCGATCGGAATAGCAATATGATCAGCCACCCGAGTAAGCTTTAGCACGAAACAGCATATAAAAGGTTGCTCGTGTTGCTGTTGGCTTGTAAAACAGACATCAAATACAACTTATTGCAAAATGTGTTAAACGAAGTGGCAATTTAAACACGCATGTTCCAAAAAGAGCAAATTTTCCCCTCTGTATCTGCAACAAAAGTGTACGATTGGAGAACTACTATTAAATGAGACAATGATAGCAGCATCCAACATCCAAATTGTAGCATATACTTGTAGAAGTTAGTGGTTTATTGCTCTTTGAGTTAGCCACTCTCCGCGTCTGTGCGCCCGGCTTTTTGGATTAGTGTGTTGTGAAGTGACCTATTTTGACAATTGGACTTGCATAGGTGAGTACGATAGCTTTTTTTGTATTGCAATAAAAATTCCCACAGATATTAATTTAACTTGTAATATTTAATACCTGTGTTCCGAATACAATATGGAACAGTTAGTTTTTTTTATTTGCTCAACGATGTTTCAAATAAAATTATCTTAAGAAAGGAATATATCGAGTTATTTTTTAAAACCAACTATAAAAACTTGTTTCTAATAGCGAAGCCAGAATACTAAAGTTTTTTAAAACCTGAGAAAAGTTATTACAGTGAGAATTCTATTTAATGAAACCGCATTTCGGTCGCATTATCAATCCTGGGTCATTAATAGTTCCTCCTATCATATTAAATTTTCTGGGTGTAATACAAGGGTACTGGCTGTAGTTGCACATCTAGTCAATTTTACCGGATATATCCATTTATATAATATTTATACCCTCGTTCATTACTAATATGTATATTATTCATTCTGTCTAAACATAGAAGCCCATTATGAATCCGAGTTTAACAATCTGACATGCTATGAAAAAGAACATCCTCTGTTATTAAAAATTAATTTTATCTCATCAACAAGTTGCAAGTACCTTCTGTGTCATTCCGTCGATTTGAGTGTCTATAAAAGAGTATCGATGTGTAAATTACGTACAATGTAAAAAAGTCTCAGTTCGGATATAATTATGTGGGACCGAGCTGTTTCTCCGACGCTTTCCGCAAGCTCCTTGAAGCTTTAAACGTTTCCGCTATCAGAATTAAAATGAAAGAGCGGTCGATCAGTAGTGCGCTTTCTCTTGAGTGTAAAGGTATTACTTTGTATTGTAATAAGATTGTTGAATTTATAGGTCAAAGTTTGATTTGGGATGAGCTGACAAGCCTAAATATTTACGGATACTTTAATTTATACGACTTTTTAAAATGGGTGAAAGAAATAACGAAGCTTTTGACTATATGGATAATACACACTTGAATAAACACGAGGAAGAATTAGAAATGCCTTCTTTAAAAAGTTTGCCTAACTCGGCTGCTTTAGCACAAGCTGTTAAAAAAACAAACATCCTACCAGAACGGGGGACCTGGGCAACAAAACTGGATTTTATACTATCAGTAGTTGGTTTAGCAATTGGACTTGGAAATGTATGGAGATTTCCCTATTTATGTTATAAAAATGGAGGTGGCGCTTTCCTTGTCCCGTACTTTATTACTCTCTTTCTGGCTGGAATTCCAATGTTTTTTATGGAATTAGCACTGGGGCAAATGTTGACCATTGGTGGTCTTGGAGTCTTTAAAATAGCTCCGTTATTCAAAGGTACGCATCTGTTGCTAAATTACGCTTCCTAATTTCTAATTTTATATATAGGGATTGGGTATGCTGCTGCTGTAATGTCCTGTTGGATGAATATTTATTATATTGTAATATTAGCTTGGGCAATTTTTTACTTTTTTATGTCGTTGCGGTCAGGTACGTTTAGACTTTCTAAGATGAAAAAAATTAATTCTAAATTATTTTAGATGTCCCATGGCGAACGTGTAGTAATTATTGGAACACACAGTATTGTGTCAACCCCTATGACCGCAGTTCATTGTTTTGTTGGGATGTTGAACTTACGAACAACTCGATAAGTAAAATGTGTTCAATTAACTCGTACAACGTTACCGTGAACGACCTTACCGATCCAGTAAAAGAATTTTGGGAGTAAGTATGTTGCAATGATTTAAACTTTGGTTATAAACTTGTTTGTTCAAAGGCGAAGAGCTTTAATGATATCTGGAGGTATCGAACAGGTAGGAAGTATAAGATGGGAACTTGCTGGAACTTTACTTTTGGTTTGGATTTTGTGCTACTTCTGCATATGGAAAGGTGTAAAGTGGACTGGAAAAGTAGTGTACTTTACTGCGCTATTTCCATATGTACTACTTACAATTTTACTTATTCGAGGAGTAACTTTACCAGGAGCAATGGAAGGAATTAAGTTTTACGTCATGCCAAATTTGTCAAAGTTAAAAGAATCTGAGGTATGGATAGATGCGGTTACTCAAATTTTTTTCTCATATGGCTTAGGATTAGGAACCCTAGTAGCTCTTGGAAGTTATAATAAATTCACCAATAACGTTTATAAGTAAAAGTGGCATACTAGTAAGATACACTAAAGCTATTACTAAATTTTCAGAGACGCGTTAATTGTGTGTACGGTTAACTCAAGTACAAGCATGTTTGCGGGTTTTGTTATTTTTTCAGTTGTGGGATTTATGGCTCACGAGCAACAAAAACCAGTTGCGGAAGTAGCAGCTTCAGGTAACATGCCTTTTAAAGTAATACAAAAATTATATGGTACATTCTTATTAGGCCCAGGGCTTGCATTCTTGGCTTATCCGTCGGCAGTGTTGCAACTTCCAGGTTCACCTATTTGGGCTTGCTTGTTCTTTTTCATGATTCTATTAATTGGTTTAGATTCTCAGTTTTGTACAATGGAAGGCTTTATAACGGCGGTCATTGATGAATGGCCAAAACTGCTACGGCCTAGAAAAGAACTGTTCATAGCAATTGTATGCGCACTGTCCTATTTAGTAGGATTGTCGTGTATTTCTCAGGTAAGTGTGCGTTTTTATACGCATGATGCTTAATCTTTGTATGCTTATAGGGTGGAATGTATGTTTTTCAAATACTCGATTCATACGCTGTGAGTGGTTTCTGTCTACTGTTCTTAATATTTTTTGAGTGCATTTCAATCGCATGGGCATATGGTGTAGATAGGTTTTATGATGGAATCAAAGAGATGATTGGCTACTACCCTATGAAATGGTGGAAATTTTGTTGGACCGTAACTACTCCCATGATTTGCTTGGTAAGCCTAGAACACTGTTTAATTTAATTATTGAACACTTCTTATAGGGGGTCTTCTTTTTTAATTTGGTTCAATGGGCTCCGATCAAATACTTGAATTATGATTTCCCACTCTGGGCACATTTATTTGGATGGTTTACAGCTTTATCGTCAATGTTGTGCATTCCTGGATACTTTGTTTATAAATGGTATACAACACCTGGCGATCGCGAAACGGTAAACTTAACATTCAGCAATTGTTTAACTTAACCTATATTTATTTACAGAAAATCCGTTTACTAGTTAGGATTGATGACGACGTATCCACACTCCGAGCAAAAATGCAAGGAATTCCCCATATGTCAACATCAGAAGTTTAAAATTGAGTTACAATTTTTAATTTGAAAGCACTCGATCTTAAGCTTTCATGTAGCAATTAACAAATACTGTATTAGAGTCTTCCACAAGATTGATAGTGTTCAGATTTTTTATTTAATGTAAACTTTTTAAATTTATAGTCACCTAGCTTAAAATCTGTATGTTGTAGGTAGTCAATGTTTCGGAATAATACGGGTATTTCTGTATATATAAGCAGAATTTAAGGCACTAATGATCACAATGTGTGATTGTTTTTTAGTAATATATCATATTCCACAGTTTCATTTAATATATAGCTATTATAAATCAATGGCAAATCATAATAATCGCTAAGTTTAAGTTCTAGTTTATTAACTTTTTTAAATGATCCTATTTAAAACGCCAAGTAACTGACAATTGATTAGGTTTTACACATATAATCATTATTGTTATATTTCTATTTATTATTTATATTTTATATATTACTTATGTTTATACAAATAGATTAATAACAATAACAATAATAATTTAGATTTATTAAGGCTATTACACATTCTAAAAGTAAACGAGTTAAACCCTGGCTTAACGCTCAAAAATTTCGAGGAATTATAGAAAGTAATGCTAAGCTAGCATTTTAAGCAGCTCAAAATATAAAGACTATCAAAAATGTTAGTTCTAGTTTGAAAAATTTTACGTACTTTCCAAAGTTTAGTCAAAATTTGCTTTTAAGTCTGACCTTCCTGAAAATAATTGTAGACTATATTTACCATGTATTAAGGGTTTTGCCACTACTCTTTTTTATATTATTTACTAAAGTTTAATTTTTGTGAGCAATTATATCAACTTACAAGTTTAAATTTTAGTTTTCGCAATTGTCAAAAATAAATTTAAAAAATTCGTTTTTTGGATTCATACGAAACATGAACTACAACTGTCGGTTATTAACATTCACTATTCTTTGCTTGAAATGACGCAGTTCTGTACTTGCTCACGCATTTTTCTAAGCAATTGCTGCTAAAAACTATTTGTTAAAATATACAAATGTATTCAAATTAAAATTAATAGTTTTGATAGTATATTTCCTAAACCCATATAATTTTACATTTGATTCATGTATTTAATCAAGTTCATGTAATCGAAATGTTAATTAAAAATAAATCATAAAATTGGATATTCGTTTATTTAAAACAATTTCTACATATACCAAACCATAAGAGGTGCTATTTAGAGTATCAAAATACAGCGTACTATAATTATAGACATTTTAATACAAAAAAAATGTAATGCAGTACTGATTTAAAACACCAAAAGTTATGAATTATTTAAAGCTATTATTATTTTTAAGTTGTTACTAGCAGTAACTATAAAAATGATACAGTTTTTACTTTAAATTTTAAAGATAAGTTACCCAAGAAGATCTTCAAACTAACTTTTATATTACAGCAATTTATTTCGGCGGCGATAACGTCACTTACTGGTAACTTTTATAAAGTAAAGATCAGAAAATAAAAATCTTTATCATTTCTAAAAGCTTAAAATAAAAAAAAAAGTTGACAACTACCATACGTGAACACGCGCGCACTTGCCACACGCATACACACACATATACGCATACACATACAACACGCACGCACATACATACATCCACACACACACATACACATATATATATATATATATATATATATATATATATATATATATATATATTGATGTAGTAAAAAGGTTACGGGAGGTCATGGAAACCCAAATTCTATAAATAAAACCCACCCAAAGAGAAGAAAATGGAAAAAAAGGAAATTTTCAAATATTTAATTGCTTAACCCTGTATAAATTAATCGATGAAAGACTATAAAAAGCATATTTCCTTGCACTCAACATAAAAGTAGCTTCTTATTTAATTATGCACAATCTTTAAGACCTTGTGTAAATAATGTTTTTTATACTTAATAAGACAAGTTTTCATTCTAAACACAAAACCTTTTAATGCATCCGTATAAAACTATATCAATCTTATTACATTTGCAAAGGCCAAGAAAGCAATTGCAAGTAATTTCTCTGTGTATTACTTAGTAAAACAAGTTTTATTTTAAAACAGGTGCGTTAGTTTAATTATTTATGTAATATGTTTGTGTGTATAATATACGTAAAATAAAGTGCACATTCTGTGTATAAAAACAATATCAATCTAATTGCATTTGCAAAGCGTAGGGATGCATTTGTGAACCTTTGTTATGTAATTAAATTTATTTTAAGAGTTTTGAACAAAACCACATTCTAGAATTTACGGGCACTTTATTAATTGACAAATTCGTTATCAAATACCAAAAAATGTTTTAAAAGCCAATTATTTTCGATCAATGAATAAAACTCTTCAGTTCAAGAAACCCACGTACATTAAAATGCGATAAAAGGTTAGATAAGCAAGGTTTATAGTTTTAATTGCTCTGTGTAGTACAATAAAAAAGAGATAAACAGTAAATTAACTTTATGCGTTAGATAAAGAACGACAGCGCCTAGCGATGTTTGTAAATCATACCGCCGCGATGACCTGACACTTATTAGATCATTAAAACCGTGGAAGTTGAGGATAAACTGCATCACCGGAAAGTGTTATGTTCAAAATGAATCAGGAAAGATCTCAAACAATGACGTACACATATGATTTTGTATATAAAGCCGAAACTTGATTTGAAGATTCATTCGCTATTTGTCTTTCTTTCCTGAACAAAGCAATATGTAACTTTGAGTAAAGATTCATTCAAGATTTGCGATTCGTCATTCGTCAAGTAAAATTTAAAGCTAAATTGTATGCTGTAAATTAATATACGACATGAAACTTATAAATTTGAGTAGTTTCAACATGGAAGTTATCAAATGCAATTATTTGATGAAGCATCATTTGCTTTGTAAAATACAACGAAGATTGAACGTTCTTCGATTCAAAAACTATTCTGAAGTTAATTATTTAAAAATAGAAGATTTACTTTTGCAAACTAATAAACGATGGAGATTTAAGATGAAAATCGCAAAATTTTAATACCGCTAAAGGACCACAAGAGTTGCAGGTATAAATTTTAAACTTCTTTGTTTGTAACTGGTAGAATATTATAATATAGGTGGTTTCGATTTAGAATAAGTAACCATCAAAATTAAATCAACGGAAAACCTATATGAATTGGATTGATAAATATTTAACAAGTGCGTTGAATATATCATTGTATACGCAGGCCAAAATTATGCATTATATTACACCTAATCGTGGGGCTGAAGGAATATCACAGCATTTTATGGCGCCCAACGTTGGGCGAGAACAACACTAAAAGAAAATTAAAAAAATTTAATATCGTAGGAGCGAGAAATTTAAAATTTAAATTTTGTAGAAGCACGAATAAAAATTTAATTTAAAAAGGGTTAGGAATTTAAAAATCTGAAGGAATTTGAAATATTAATAATAATGGAAATTTAAAAATGGATAAACGAATAAAGGAGACCAGAGGGGCATTAAAGAACAAAAGGGTGGAAATAGGGTCACAAGAGAGCGTAATTTTACAAGATGTATCTATGGAAATGCAAGGGCAAAAATTGACGCGAAGTCAAAGTGAAGAACAACAGACATCGCAACAATCGGAAATGATGTCAATTTTATTAGCGTCAACGAGGAAAATGGATGAAAGTGAAGAGGCCATCAAGATGCAAATTAATGAAATTGGAGATAAGCTAGGTGCCGAAATAAAAATTATACGCGACTGATAAAAAGAAAGTAATCAAACGATCGCGGAAATGCAGGTACACTTTGAAAATAAATTTATTACAATGATGGACGATGTAGATAAAGTTTGAGACGAGGTTTGGAAAGTGAAATTAGATCAGGAAACTTGTGAAAAAGAAACAAATGACCGGATTACAGATTTAGGTAAAAAAATGCGGGAAATTCAGGGAATCTGTGAAATAAGACTTAATGATGTAAATAGAGAGTTAGGTAATTTAAAATTAGAATTTGAAAATGCGGGTAGGAATCAGGGGCAACACACTAGGATAAATAGACCAGAAATTTCAGTAGAACAGTATTCCAAATTTTATGGTGATAACAAGATAAATCCAAAAGTATTTTTAAATAATATAAGAAAATTAATATAGGGATCAACGGATGAAAGGTACAATTTAAATTTCGTTAGATCAATGTTGAAAGGAAGCGCGGAGATATGGTTTGATTTAATAGAAAATGAGATAGGGACATTTCAGGAGTTTGAAAGTAGATTTTTGAGAAAATTTTGGGGGAATAATCAACAGTACAAGACGCGAAATGATTTAATTACAGGAAAATACAATCAGAACTTAGGGATGACACGAGAAATATACGCCATACAAAAATTCAGTATAGCAAAGCAGTTAGATCCGCCGAAGGAAAAGCAATAGATGTAAAGGGGGAATATATAAAATGGGATAATGAGGAGAGCATTGAAGTCGAAGGAGACTGCTTGAATATTAATAAATTTGAAGGTGAAGTTGATATAAAGGGGGATATTGAGGATAAAATAAAATGTCCAGGAAAAGTGAAGGATAGGGTGAAGACACTATTAAAGAAAAATTCAAAATTAATGGGATCTGAATCCAGAATAATAGCAACGGGATATGTGAAGAAATCGGAAGTCGTAGACATACATATAAAGAAATTCCACCTACAAGAAAATATATCGGGTTTTATAGAAAAGGGCAAAAGTGTAAGTGTGAAATGGTTTCTTTTGGTTTGTTAGAAGATGAGAATATGATATGGGACCGAATGAAGGATTTGGGAATGATGGGTTAAAATTTAGAAAAGTTTTGGGATATGAAGGAGGATACATTAAAGAGAAAAACTATATTGATAACTTAACTTCAGAAAATAAGTTTGGAAAAAAAGCGTATAAAGGAGACAAGAAAGACAAGCTCATTGCAAAGAGAAAACTCTTGATAATGGAGAAAAGTGTACATACTATAAAATAAACTAGTGGAAATAGGGATGTAATCATGAATTAGGATATGTATACTCAAATAGGAGAATTAGATAGAGATATTAATAAATTAGGATATCAACATAAATTAGGATAGATTTAGGAATAGAAATTGTACAAATTAGAAATTGGAAGTATAAGTAAATAAAAACTTATTAGAGAAAAATAAAGCATAGCATAGGTTAATAATAATTAGGATAGGTTTAGGATAAGTAGGAGTAGCATAGGTTGATGTAAATAGGAGTGATTCATTGGATATAGGAAAAGATGATGATGTTTATGAGAAATAAGTAAAGGTATAGATAAGTTGGGATAGATAAATAGGAGGGGTTTATTAGAAACATGAAGAGATGAAGATACGTTGTATAAATTGATGATAAACAAGAAAGGTAGGTGAACAGGGATATAGAGACAGGAGAAATATGAAGAGATGATGAAGAATTATAAATAAATAGAAAAAGTATATGATAAATAGGCAAAGTATATGTAAATAGGAAGATATGAATAAATAGGGAGTGAAATATTAATAGATTATAATAACATAATAGTAATAAAATTTAGAATAAATAGGTGTATAGGTGTAATATAGCTCAAAATAAAAATAGGAATGTAAAAATAATGTAGGAGTTGTGTAAATAGTAAAAGAAAATAAAAATAAAATAATTTTGGACCAATGTAAATTTTGTCTTACGATGGGCGCCAAAAATTAACATTTTCCAAAAAATTTTATTATAATTTGGGGGATTAATGCTATAATTATAGGGTAGTTAAGAAATAGGTTAAGTCACAGGGGTCGTAGAATAAATAAAAGAAATTTCCAGTTAACAAAAGCACATAATTACAGATATTATAAGGGTAAATAGGTCACTATACATATTGTTGGTTGAGAGCACACTGTATATAAAAGTACTTAAGGCTAAACGCATAAAAAATAGAAATATTCAAGAGTAGTTACAAGTTAAGATAAGATTTGAAAACGTAGCGAAAAGCATCAAAATTAAATCAACGGAAAACCTATATGAATTGGCTTGATAAATATTTAACAAGTGCGCTAAATATATCATCGTATACGCAGGCCAAAATTATGCATTATATTACACCCAATCGTGGGGCTGAAGAAATATCACAGCAATATATATATATATATATATATATATATATATATATATTGCTGTGATTCTCTTCCCGTTTTTGAATAGCCCACGTTCTGTGCCAAGAATTGCTGTGATTCTCTCGTCCGTTGAATCTCTTCTGATAATCGCCTCTTGACTCTTTCCTTCCGCCTCGGCTGCTCACCTAGTTAAAACTTTCATCCTCATTCGTAAAAAAAACACATTCCTACCACGAACATCAACGTTAACTCTATTTACACCAATATTCACAATACATTAAAATTTCAAAATTAAATTTCAGCATCATAAAATTTCAAGTTCATATTTGTCATCATTTTAATTTGCATCCGGAATTAGAGTCCTTGTAGGATGCATACTAATTCAGTTAACAATATTTGCAGACCTGAGTCTGAATAAAAGGGAGCATCTCCCACCCATTTACGTTAATTTAACAGGTTAGTTTAATTGAGCTCAAAGACAGACTCAAATTTTCATCATAATCAAAAACATAAACCTGATAAATACTCCTTTCTACTTATACAAGAAAATTTTACCTTAAAATTCAAAGTTTGTTTATACAAATTTACTACTGTCCATCTTTATCAAACAAATTATAAAGATATACAACACACACCAAAACATCAAAGATCGAACAACAATGCATAAGTTACCTGAAGGTTACTGCATTCGTGGCTCCAATGTACATCGTCCTTGCTAATCCCACCATTCCAGCTGGTTTATGTTTACGTCTTCGGATTTCTGACCGCTTTTAAAATTTTTCTACACCACCATTCGTCTAAAAAGGTTTCAGGGCTTCTCAGGAATTCATCAATGTATATCTAAATCTTCTTTTGTGGATCCAATCACGTTTACGAATAACATTTGATTACTAACACTCCCGAAAAATAGCACTTTATTTATCTTCTCTAAGTGCACTAATGCATAATAACTGTTATAGTAGCACGTAATCACCATCTATTCTGCTGGACGTATCGAGTAAAATCAAAAAATAAAAAGCAAAACTGTTTGAAGTATCGCATAAAATCAAAAATAAAAGAGAGCTAAACTCCTATCAGCAGGGATTTATATAATGGCTCGCTTGCAAGTCGAATTTGTCCCGCGACGGACGATTTTAAGAAATTCGCATTCTATTTTTCCTTCCGATGGCTCGGCACAATGATTTGCACTTGTCTCGCAACACGTCCGAGAACAACTAATTAATTTTATATAGAAATTGTTATGTTTCCACCTCTCCTGTTTGCATTTTATTTCAACCTTAACCACCAATCTAGTCTGTTCGTTCTATCTACAACCTGTTCTCTTGTTTAACATATTTCTCCTCATTTAACTACCAATGCATTCCCTCTCGCTTGTCTTTATACCATAAACTCGCTTTCTTACTTGCACCCATATAGCTTGAAGCTTATTGACTATCATATACATCGTTATCTTTGCAGGTGTTCTTCGTTCTAATACGCTGAAGGCTCTTGCGTGACTTCCCCACGTCTTTTATAATTTCTCGATAGTTTTAGTACTTGGCAAGATTAAATTAGATACAAGTTGAACAATTTTAACTCGGCTTCTTTTTATAGAAAGCGTCCAGTGAATAATCTAAACTCCTTATTTTTAACGAAACGAATAAATTTTTATACTGCATGGTTTTAATAATGCTTATTATCTAATGAAATTCTATATTACTTCGTTCTACACGTTGATTATGATTATATACAAAACCTACATTCTAATTGAATAATTTAAATCTACACAGTAGGCCTTTAATAAAGCGTTCTATTTTCCACTGCTTTAATATACACGGTGTTTAACATTATCTAAACAATATAAACCCTATGTTTGGAAGTAAATGACAAATTTATCCAATATACCTTTAAATGAAGTGTATTATTACCCAAAGCGTCCTTATACACGGTGATTAAAATTATTTGATGTCGTTAATTAATTTTCTACCCTGGTCTAAATTTGAGTAATATATATATATATATATATATATATATATATATATATTGCTGTGAATCCTCTCATATCTGCAGGAACTGGCCCTTTCAAAAAAAAAACATTCGAGCCCCACAGATTGGGCGTCAAGAATGCTGTGAAACCTTTTAAATTAACTGGTCTGTTGACTTTCTTCTGTTAATCGCCTCTTTATACTTTTCCGCCTCGGCTGCTCACCTAGTTAAAACTTTCATCCTCATTCAAAAAAAAAACGAATACATTCCTACCACAAACATCAACGTTAACTCTATTTACATCAATATTCATAATACATTAAAATTTCAAAATTAAATTTCAGCATAAATTTCAGTATCAGAAAACTTCAAGATTAAATTTATTATCATTTTAATGTGCATCCAGAATTAAAGTCCTTGTAGATGCCTACTAATTAATATAACAATATATGCAGACCTGAGTCTGAGTACAAAAGGAGCATCTCCCACCTCTTTACGTTAATTAACCAGGTTCGTCTAATTGAGCTCAAAGACATACCCAAATTTTCATCATAATCCAGAACATAAATACTAAATACCCCTTTCTACTTAAACAAGAAAATTTCACCTTAAAATTAAAAATTTGTTGTTAGTACAAATTCACTACTGTCCATTTTAAGTAAATAAATTATAAAGTTATTCAACACACACCAAAACATCAAAAATCGAACAACAAAGCATAAGTTACCTGAAGGTTAATGCACTCGTGGCTCCAATGTACATCGTCCTCTGTTAATCACACCATTCCAACTGGGTTATGTTTAGGTCCTCGGATTACTGGTCGCCTTTAAAAATTTTCTACACCACCATTCATCTAAAGTTGTTTCAGGGCTTTTCCGGAACTCATCTGTGTATATCTGTATCTTGTTTTGTGGATCCAGTCACGTTTACGAATCATTTAATTATTAACACCCCCGAAAATAGCAAAGAAATTCATACTTCTTTCACGCTATACGCCAAAACTGCCTACTTTTGTGTATTCATTTGTCGTTGCAAATTTGACTAATTGGTACAGTACTCGCAATTATAACTAGACTTTATTACCTTGCATCTTCTTTTCTAAGTGCACTAAATTACTTTCATTGTAGCACGTAAAGAACAAACTGTTTTAAAGTATTAAATAATCAGCAAAATATACGAGCAAACTGTTTAAATTATTGAATCAAAATCGAAAATCTAAGAGCACTTTTTAAAGCATCGAATCATCAAAAATCTAAGAGAGCTAAACTCATATTAGCACGGGTATATATAATCGCTAGCCTATACGTCGCTTTTGTCCCCAAAACGGACAGTTTCTAGAATTTTGCATCCTATGTTCCCATCTCGACCGCCCGGCACGCGGTTCTTATTAAATTTGCCCTTGCACCAGTTAAATCTCAGAAATTTTACACACGGCACGCAACGTCTGAGAATAACTAATTAATTTTTATACAGAAATGTTATTTTTACCTCTCATATTTGCCTCTTATTGTCAACCAATCGCAACCCAGTGACGTTGCTCAAATCACGCCTTTTACTATATGTGTCTCTGCCTTGCGCATATTATCTGTCTCTATCTACCCTGTTCTGAGTGGTACTAATCGATATTCTTTAGTATCGGTTATTTTCAATCCACGTGGACTGTGAAATAACCCACCTTATTAGCATTTCTCGTGAATATTAAGCGACGGTTTCTCCAACATTCTCTGTAACCATTTGTTATCTGCAAAATTTACGCAGAACGAGACTTTTAAAAATACGCAGGTGTTCAATCGTCCTACTTCTAAATAACACTTCTACGATTTGAATATTATTGGGTTTTTACAAGCTTTTATACATATTATATGTTACTAATGGTTCAATTAACTCCAATTAAAATAATACCCTTTAATTTTTAGTGAATCCTAATCAAATATTCAATTATTATCTGTACATTTTGTTTAATACCGGTTACTTAAACTTGAATTAATTAATATAAATTTTTCACCTACTTTCCATTTGTTTCTTTACTCGGAATAATTAAATTACACGTTGAGCATTTTAATACTGCTTCTTTTTATAGAAAGCGTCTTGTAAATAATTTAAATCTCTTATTTTTAATGAAACGAATGAATTTTTATTCTCCACGGTTTTTTAATAAAGCGTATTATCTAATAAAATTCCTTATACACGGTGATTAAAATTATTTGATGTAATTAATTAATTTTCTACCCTGGTCTAAATATGAGTAATATATATATATATATATATATATATATATATATATAAATATATATGTATATATTTTAAAGATAATGACCTTCTAGTAATATTAAATGTTTTTAATGAGTTTTAGGTCAGCTGGTAAAAAGAAAACTCTTTTATAATGCCTAAATTTTCGGATTTATTTAATCCTTGTTCACAGGCTTCTAAAAATGTTACAAACAACTAGGCTAAATTATACAAATATTAATTGCAACTTACAAGATGAGTTGTTTTAAAAAATTAACATCGAAATTAATTATTAAACATAACTATTTTAGTTTTTACTTTCAAATGTAGGAAGGATATATAATTTGTATAAGAAGAAATGTAAAAATAAAAATTATGTCAGATTTTGAAATATTTCAAATTCTCTTTTTTAAGAGGATACCTGATACCTTTATTTAATGTATATGTTATGTTGTATGTGATAGTTGTTTGTTTGTATGTGTGTGTGTGTGTGTATGCCCATGCGTTAGGTTGTGTGGTTTGTATGTGTGTATGTATTTATAACGTTGAACATATTAACAAATATTACATTAGGTATGTAGCTATGTTTTAAAATTAAATAAATATGTGTAAATCGAGCTCAAACCACTAATATCAGTTTTTTTATTTATACTATCTTTTGTATTAAAAATGTGATACATTTTAAGAAATAGTCTTTTTTGTTTATCTTTCTCTAATTCTAAAATTTTTGGATTTTTGAAATCTATTCTATGATCTAAATTAGCTGAATGACCCGATAAAGCACATGAATTTGGTTTAACTTTTATGTCACTTCTGTGTTGAATTATACGCTGATTTAAGGATTGACATGTTTGTCCAATATACAGGCCATTACAATCTAAACAATTAATTTGGTACACAATATTTTTTTGAAATAGTTCGGGTGTTTTATCTTTTAATTTTGAAAAGAGATTGTTGACTGTTAAAATATTTTTCTTTGCATACTTAAAATTATAATTTTTAAATACTTTAATTAGTTTATGGGTTAATTCATTGTCTATATTTGATATTGTTTTATATATTTCTAAATTTTTGCTGTTGTTACTACTTGTGTTATTTTGTTTATATTACTGTTACTGTTGTTTGTGTTTTTATATTCTTCAGAGGTATATAGTAATTTTGTTATTAGAGGTGTGGGATAGTTGTTGTTTTTTAAAATGTTTGAAAGTTTCTTTATATTTTTTTTGTAGAATGTTGGATGACATATTCTTTTGATTCGATTTTTTAATCTTAAAATAAAATTTATTTTTGTTTTGAAAGGGTGATATGAATGGTAATTTAAATATCTGTTAGAATGGCTTTGTTTTTGATATCAATCTAAAATTATTTTATTTTCATCGTTTCGAATTAATAAAGTGTCCATGAAAGGTACCGATTTATTGGATTCTGTTTCTATTGTGAATTGGATATGACTAGTATAGCTATTAAAAATATTAAGGGTTTCAACTATTTTATTTTCTGGGATAGCTGTTATTAAATCATCAACAAATTTCTTTAAAAATGGAAGGTTAAACGGAAGTTGTGGAATAACACTATTTAATAATTCATCCATAACTATTTGTGCTATAATGGGACTAAGATTTGATCCCATTGGACATCCAAAAATTTGTAAATAAAATTTATTATTAAAGGAAAAATAACTGTTATCAAAAGAAATTCAATGATTTGTAAAAAATAGTTTTGAAAATTTACAATTTGGTTCTATTGTATTCCAAAATTTACTGATATTGTTAATAACGAAGTCTTTAGGGATATTTGTAAAGAGTGATACAACGTCTAAACTTACTAATACATAACTTTTAGGTAATTAAAAATTGTTCAATTGTTCCAAAAATTCAAAAGAATCTGTTATATTATGATTGTTTTTAGGGATAGATTTTGTTAGAATTTCAGAAATAAATTTTGAAAGCTTTTCAGTTGCTGCTTTGTTTGTAGCAACAATGGGACGGATTGGATAATTGTCTTTATGTATCTTTGGTAGACCATAAAGTTTTGGGATTGTGCTGTTATAATTATTAAAAGATTTTGCCTCTAAATCACTAATCATTTTTTTATTTCTTAATAGTTTTATAAAATCTAATGTTTGTTTTTGTAATTTTGCCGTTGGATCATTTTTTATTTCATTGTATATATTATTATCCATTAGTAAATCAGACATTTTTTGTATATAACTTGTTTTAGATATAGCAACGGTGACATTGCTTTTATCAGCTTTAACTATTAACAAATCTTCATTTTCATTTAAAAATTTTTTACATTGGTTTCTATCTTCTTCCTTCGTTTCTAAAATTAAATTTTCTAAATCCGCTAATAATTTTATAATTACATTGCTATTGATTGGAGGTTGTAAAGTAAATTTTGGACCTAATGCAAGAATTGTTTGTATGTTATTAGGTATTTCTACTGTGCTAATATTTTTAAACCAATTTGAAGTTTCAAAGATTTCAATCTTATTTAATTTTGAAAGCTTGTCAAATTTTTTAAGGTTGACAAGTTTGACTTTTTGAAATTTTTGATTATATAAAATTCTTTGTCTGCGTTCATATTCGTTAAATATATAATTTGGAATAATATTAGCAACAGTATGTTTGACGTTATCTAGTTCTTTATAAAAAGAGCTAATGGATTGATGGGTGTATTCAATTTCTAGATTCAAAACCTTTTTGGATAACCTATTCATAAAATTTTTAATTTTTGGAGAATTTTGATAATTGTAATACTTAAACAAATTATATAAACTTCTTGAAGCATTAAATATATGATTTGGCAGAATATCCATTTTCCTACATTGCAGTAAAAATACTTTTCGATTTTCAAAAGATGTCAATTTGGTGTTTATAATTGCCCAGCGTTTCAGAAGGTAAGTGCATTCAGCTCCATATTTGATTGCGATGGTCTGATAAAATCCCATATCTTCTATAATATATTTTAAAGATAATGACCTTCTAGTAATATTAAATGTTTTTAATGGGTTTGAGGTCAGCTGGTAAAAAGAATACTCTTTTATAATGCCTAAATTTTCGGATTTATTTAATCCTTGTTCACAGGCTTCTAAAAATGTTATAAACAACTAGGCTAAATTTTACAAATATTAATTGCAACTTACATGATGAGTTGTTTTAAAAAATTAACATCGAAATTAATTATTAAACATAACTATTTTTAGTTTTCACTTTCAAATGTAGGAAGGATATATAATTTGTGTAAGAAGAAGAAAAAAAACTCGAAAAGTAAATCAAAATTCTTGTACGACTATATTCAATGCAAAAAAATTTTAAAAGAAGATGTAGATTTGTTAATAGTTAAAGCTGATAAAGGCAACCGTTGCTATATCTAAAACAAGTTATATACAAAAAATGTCTGATTTACTAATGGATAATAATATATACAATGAAATAAAAAATGATCCAACGGCAAAATTACAAAAACAAACATTAGATTTTATAAAACTATTAAGAAATAAAAAATTGATTAGTGATTTAGAGGCAAAATCTTTTAATAATTATAACAGCACAATCCCAAAACTTTATAGTCTCCCAAAGATACATAAAGACAATTATCCACTCCGTCCCATTGTTGCTACAAACAATGCAGCAACTGAAAAGCTTTCAAAATTTATTTCTGAAATTCTAACAAAATCTATCCCTAAAAACAATCATAATATAACAGATTCTTTTGAATTTTCGGAACAATTAAACAATTTTCAATTACCTAAAAGTTATGTATTAGTAAGTTTAGACGTTGTATCACTCTTTACAAATATCCCTAAAGACTTAGTTATTAACAATATCAGTAAATTTTGGAATACAATAGAACCGAATTGTAAATTTTCAAAACTATTTTTTACAAATCATTGAATTTCTTTTTGATAACAGTTATTTTTCCTTTAATAATAAATTTTATTTACAAATTTTTGGATGTCCAATGGGATCAAATCTTAGTCCCATTATAGCACAAATAGTTATGGATGAATTATTAAATAGTGTTATTCCACAACTTCCGTTTAACCTTCCATTTTTAAAGAAATTTGTTGATAATTTAATAACAGCTATCCCAGTAAATAAAATAGTTGAAACCCTTAATATTTTTACTAGCTATAATAGTCATATCCAATTCACAATAGAAACAGAATCCAATAAATCGGTACCTTTCATGGACACTTTATTAATTCGAAACGATGAAAATAAAATAATTTTAGATTAGTATCAAAAACAAAGCCATTCGAACAGATATTTAAATTACCATTCATGTCACCCTTTCAAAACAAAAATAAATTTTATTTTAGGATTAAAAAATCGAATCAAAAGAATATGTCATCCAACATTCTACAATAAAAATATAAAGAAACTTTCAAACATTTTAAAAAACAACAACTATCCCACACCTCTAATAACAAAATTACTATATACCTCTGAAGAATATAAAAACACAAACAACAGTAACAGTAATATAAACAAAAATAACACAAGTAGTAACAACAGCAAAAATTTAGAAATATATAAAACAATATCAAATATAGACAATGAATTAACCCATAAACTAATTAAAGTATTTAAAAATTATAATTTTAAGTATGCAAAGAAAAATATTTTAACAGTCAACAATCTCTTTTCAAAATTAAAAGATAAAACACCCGAACTATTTCAAAAAAATATTGTGTACCAAATTAATTGTTTAGATTGTAATGGTCTGTATATTGGACAAACATGTCAATCCTTAAATCAGCGTATAATTCAACACAGAAGTGACATAAAAGTTAAACCAAATTCATGTGCTTTATCGGGTCATTCAGCTAATTTAGATCATAGAATAGATTTCAAAATCCAAAATTTTAGAATTAGAGAAAGATAAACAAAAAGACTATTTCTTGAAATGTATCACATTTTAATACAAAAGATAGTATAAATAAAAACTGATATTAGTGGTTTGAGCTCGATTTACACATATTTACTTAATTTTAAAACATAGCTACATACCTAATGTAATATTTGTTAATATGTTCAACGTTATAAATACATACACACATACAAACCACACAACCTAACGCATGGGCATACACACACACACACACACACACACACACACACACACACATACAAACAAACAACTATCACATACAACATAACATATACATTAAATAAAGGTATCAGGTATCCTCTTAAAAAAGAGAATTTGAAATATTTCAAAATCTGACATAATTTTTATTTTTACATTTCTTCTTATACAAATTATATATCCTTCCTACATTTGAAAGTAAAAAACTAAAAATAGTTATGTTTAATAATTAATTTCGATGTTAATTTTTTAAAACAACTCATCTTGTAAGTTGCAATTAATATTTGTATAATTTAGCCTAGTTGTTTATAACATTTTTAGAAGCCTGTGAACAAGGATTAAATAAATCCGAAAATTTAGGCATTATAAAAGAGTATTCTTTTTACCAGCTGACCTCAAACCCAATAAAAACATTTAATATATGTATATATATATATATATATATATATATATATATATATATATATATATGTATAGATATACATATATATATTTATTTATTGAAATTGAAATATACAGGGCAAGCCCTAGTTACATATTTCACTAAATTTAATGTGATATACATACTAAAATAATGTAGTACAAAACAATATGAATGATGCATATTAAATTATTGTTATGTATGCATGTGTAGTGTGTGCGTGCATACGTATGTATGTGTATGTATGTGTGTGTATGTGTATTTGTGGTTGTGAATATTAATGGCTAATTAATTTTTGCAATATCTTTTTAAACTCATATTCATTACTTGAGAATAATGATAATGATTTGTTGTTATTGTTAAAGTTATATGCTGCTAGTACTTTTAGTATTGGTGAATTGCGCCTTAATTCTGTTCTAAATGTGGGAATATAAAATAGGTTTTTAAGACGACCACAATGTACAGGGACAGAAAAACCTATTTTACTTAATATATAAGGACAATCAATTTTATTATTTAGAATTTTATGTAGAAAGGAAAACCTTATTATTGTTCGACGTTCGGAAATTTTATTAATCGCGAATATTTTCCGAGCATTACTGTACGAGTTGAAACCTATATGTGTATTAAATTTTTTGTAGTAAATGTATGATATAAACTTATTTTGAATAGTTTCAAGTAGTTGTGATTGAATTGCAGTTCCAGAATCCCAAACAATAATAGAAAATTCTAATTTGGAGCAAACCAAAGAGTTATACAGCAACTTGATGCAATCTACATTAGTAAATGACTGTGAATTTCTGATAATGAAACCTAACATTTTATACGCATCTGCCGCTATCGATTTTGTGTGACCATCAAAATTTAAGTTTGTTTTAAATTGTACTCCCAGGTCCGTTTTGTCATTCACCTCTATTAGTCTATTTTTTGTTATTGAATAATTAAATTCTATTTTATGTTTAGTAATTAAGTATGACATTTTCTCACATTTATTAATATTGAAATATAATTTATTGTCATCACACCAAATATATATATATATATATATATATATATATATATATATATATATATATATATATTGTCCAGATCTGCTTGTAGTAAATCACAATCAGAGTTACTCTTTATTTCCTTGTATATTTTCAAGTCGTCGGCAAATAAAAGATATTTACTATTACAAATGGACTGTGGTAGATCATTAACAAAGATAAGAAATAAAAGAGGAACAAGATTGTTTCCTTGTGGTACACCTGAGGTTGGAGTGAAGTATTGAGAGTCTGTTCTTTGGTATGTCACAAACGATTTTCTATTAGATAGATAAGATGCAAGTAATTCAATTACTGGTAGTGAAAATCCGTAAAAAGCCAATTTTGCTAACAGTATGTCATGATTCACATTATCAAATGCCTTAGCAAAATCGGTATATATTACATCAACCTGCCCTTTCCTGTCTAAAACTTCTCTGACAAAATCTGTAAAAATTAACAGATTTGTGGTGGTTGATCTTTTTGGCATAAAATCATGCTGTTGTAGGTCAATTGAAGAATTAACATGACTAAATATTCGTTTGTAAATAATTTGTTCAAAAATTTTTGCCGCACATGATAAAACAGAAATAGGCCTATAGTTGCCAATTAGGTTTGTTGCACCTGATTTATGAATTGGAGTAACTTTGGCAAGTTTCCATTGTTCGGGAAAAGTTTTCGTTTTTAATGATAAATTAAACAATGTACAAAGCGGATATTTTAGTATATCGGCACATCCCTTGAACACATATGGAGGTATTCCGTCAGGTCCTGCAGCTCGTTTCGGTTTTAACTGGTGCAATGCTTGCTCCACATCTTCAATTGTAGTGCTGTGTAAAGTAAATATGTCATGTGGGCTTTCATTTAAGATCGCATTTATATTGCTAGTGCTATAATTTGAATGATTACTGTACACCGATAAAAATATTCCGCAAAAGCATTAACTATTGTATATATAGAATTCAATTCACGATTTTTATAGGAGTATGTTGTTGATACTGCGCAGTTTTTTTATTGTTTGAAATATAATTCCAGAAAGCTGCTGGATTTCTTTGAATATTTTCCTCAACACCTTTTATGTAGTCTTTATATGCTTCTCTAATTTTACTTTAGTATGAGCACGCAAAGTTTTAAACTTTGTTAGGTGATACTCTGATGTACTCTTTAGACCATGATAATAATTTTTTCTTTGACCAGACTAATCAATTTTTATTAAACCATGGAGGATATTTGCTAGTCTTTTATTTTATAATTAATATTTCTTATTGGAACTGAGTTTTTAAGAGCAAGGTGTATAGCTTGATAAAGGCTTTACGGCTTCATTGACATTGCTATATGTTGATAGATAAGTAAAATCGGTTTGCTTGAGAAGGTAGTACAGTAATAAGAAATTTGCTCGCATGAAATCGTATTGACCCGAATGTGTTTGGTTAGTATTTCTAATATTCCTTTTCCTCGTTACAAAGCTAAATTCAAGGGGAGGGTGGTAACTATCGATAGGAATTAACGGATTCTCAGAAGCACGAACGTTTAAAATAATGTTTGAAAAAACTAAATCTAAAGTTTTGCCATTAATGTTTAAATTATTATTGAATGAAATTAGATTACATAAATTTAAGACATCGTTAATTAGGTCGTATACTGGAGTGGCAGTACTGAAGTTGAAATTAATGCCGTTTACTAATGGTAAGTTAAAATCTCCTAAAATAATTATATTAGGACCATACGTGAGATAGAGATTGTTTATAAGGTTATTAAACTCTTGATATAGTTCACGTTTGCTATTAGGTTTAAAATAAGTAGTTGCAATGTAATATATCACACCTTGAATACAAACTTTTACTATTACAAGCTCTAATTTTGAATTAAGCTCTACTCGAGTGGAGATATATTTTGTTTTAATTGCAATAAGTACTCCCCCTCCTCGTTCACTGTTAGATATATTGCGATCTTCTCTGAAGACAGTGTATCTATCATCTACTAGTTCTGCATCGTAGATCCCCGAATGTAGCCAACTTTCTGTTATGCATATTACATCGTAGTTGTTATTCAATACATTTAATTGAAAGACCTTGGTTTTTGTTCTAAGTCCCCGCACATTCTGATAATATATATCTATGGTCTTCATTTGCGAATTAAATCTAATTGCTACTTAACAATTTCCAATGTAATTAATAGCATAATTATCACCGTACAAGCAGCATATGTAAAACAATTTATAAATATGTTTTATATAAAATGAATAGTAGTATAAGTGTAAGTGTTGCTATATTCTCAAATAAAACCCTACAAAATAGAATAGCAATTAAAGTATATATACTCTCTAAAGTTATTTGATTTATGTTTGTGTTATTTATATATTTATGTGTGTATGTGTATGTGTATGAGGGTGCGTATGAATGTAAACAATACCTACGTTTAAAACAACATTTTTGCAAGGTTAACTAATTAGAGTTTAACGTGAAGTGAATCCAAAGAAGCTGTAATGAATGACTGTCGACAAGTCTAGCAACAAGGGTATTTGAATTTTTAGCTGCTTTAACGTAAATTTATACAAAATACAAAGTACTAATACAGTTTATTTCTGACTATATTGGGTGTGCTGCCTAGTATTATATACCTTCTTAATGGTTTCAGCTGGACCTGGATCTTCTAATGCCAATTTTTTTAAATCTAATCGATTATCAATACGGAACGGCTTTCCATCCTTCAGGGATATAAAAACCTTTCCATCTCTTGTCCAAGCGTGTACACTAGTTGTTTGTTTAACATACCGTAGTAGTTCCAAAGCTTTTTTAGTAAGCGATTCTGTAATGAAAAAGTGCGTACCCTTTAATTGTTTCTTAGCAGTATATATTTTATTTCTATAAAAGGCCTTTTTCTCGATTTGTCCGGTGCACCAATTCTGTGACATCTGTCTATATTTTGAATGTCTATTTGAAATTGGGGGATATTCAGTTTATTATTTACAAAATTGATCACCATTTGAGATGCATCTTCGTTGTCTTCTTCAGGTATGCCATGTATTACTAGACTATTTCTTCTAATGTAGGCTTCTTGGTCATCAATTTTGTCTTCCAATTTAACTATGGAATTCTTTATGGCAACAACGCAATTCAAAATGTGTTCTTTAAACATTGAGTATTCATTTTTAAGCATTTCTATGATAAATTCGCTGGTCAGAAGTTTTTTAGCTGACGTAGCCAGTTTTAATTTGTCTTCAAAGTCAGACATAGCAGTTTGAAACTGGGTTTTTAATTTACTCAACGCCTCTATAGACATAATGTACGTATTGCAATTAATAACGTGACAAGCAAGTTATTGTTATCGATTGATTGCACCGCGCCGGTCAACTAACCTGTTTTAGTTCTTATCACTTACAATAATGCTAAACGAATAAAACTTATTTGTTATTTTAATGAAATACTACCGTGTTTCTGGAGATACATCTTTAATATTTACACTATTCACTAACATTATACTAGTACGTTTGTTGTATAAATTTCACTAATTATAATTGCCATTTTCTAGTGTAATTAACGATATGAACGATATGTTGCAGGACTCGTCAAACGAACGTGTTATAGTAACATATCACTTCACTCGTATATATATATATATATATATATATATATATATATATACATATAGGTTTGTTTATTTTCGAACGAAATAATCCCAAAATTAAAGATTAAGAAATTTATATATATACATATGCTGAGTAATAAAGCAACCACTTATTGTAGACGTCAAAATAAGTCAATTGGACCCAATTTACCTATTTACCAAAATGTACCATGTGTCCATGAGAAGAGTTCAAGGTTTACCTAAGAAATCACAATTTTGTACAATGTTCAGAAATGAATAAAACAAATTTATTGAAATTTGGCAAAAGTGCATTTTAGAGGATTACTCTACTTTCAATAATCAAAAAATCCAAAGAAAATTGTAGAAGGATTAAAACCACCTGCACCCCTCGCAATTTTTGCATTACTTTTCTTATGAGTGGTAATAACGTTCTAAGACTTTTATAACAGAAAGATTTACCCATCTTCTTCATTTTTTGATTCTTATAAAAACTTCGTATTTAGCTTAGTTTCTAGGGAAAAAATGTTCTCTTAAACACTGTTAAACGATATTCATAAACATAAATGTCTTAAAACACAATTGTATCACTTTAGTTTTTGTCTCTTTTGACAGTAAATTTTACAATAAGTTGTTCACTTCAGTTTGTTTGTACTTTTTTTTTAATGCAATCAACATTATTGCTCTAATTGCTATTACTGTTGCGTAATTTTGGCAGCTAGCAGGTTATGAAGTTCCCTTTTCATGGCCAGGTGGAGATGCTATTAGTTCTTGGTTTCTGTCAGGGTAGCTGCCTCTAAAGTGTCCGCGTGTATCAACGGAGAATTCCAAATCACAAACCCTTTGCCTGAATCGAAACACGTCTTCGAGAAACAGGAACGTTGAAGCCAGTCAACGCTGACGCTGGAAGACCTCGACAAGCCCTAACACCAATTTCGGAAGATGCTGTTCCCAAATGATTGATGACAATCCTGAGCCGAGTACCAGAATGTTGCAACGAGAGACTGGGATTCCAAAAAGCACCGTAAGTCGAATAATTATAGATCAATTACTTCGTCCATTCCACATTCAGGCAGTGCAGGAATTACTGCCACTTGACCACTGATTACGTTTAAATTTTTCACAAATTATTCGGGAACGCAGGGTAGTTGACAACGGACTCCACACTAATATCTTGTTTACTGGCGAGTCTTGTTTTACACGTCGTGGCATGACAAACCTGCACGATGAGCATGTGTATGCAGATGAAAATCCACCTGCTATTAAAAGTAGACATTATCAACGAGAATTTAAAATTAATGTTTGGATCGGGGTTATTGGCAATTTTATGGTTGGGCCATTCCGATTGCTTGATCGTTTGGAAGACGCTAGTTACCTTCGATTTCTTCAAGAAAGTTTGCCAGAATTAGAAGAAGATTTGCTTTTTAATGTTCGTCGAAACATGTTTAGTAGTATAGCAAGGTTATCATTAGACCAAAAAACCGGTTTTCTTATGGGATTTAACATGGGAAATTCTAAGGTCCGTTCTGGTCATTTTTGTCAGATATAAAGGTCACTCACCCCGGGCGATTCTACATTCAAGGTATATGTGACTTTGGCTTAACCGTTTTACATAGGAATTCTGGTGCAGTCCGATCCACAATCCACCCCTCCATGCTCCGCCCCCCCTACCCTCAAATGAAAATAGAGGTTAATAAAAATGTTGCATTACACATAGCACTTACATACATTTATCTAAGATACATATTTTTAATATTACATATATTGTATCGGTATATCCAAATTAACATACATTAAATATATATTGACTGCTTATGCCTAAGTTAACATTCGTTAGGCTAACACATTTAAATACTACATTAACAAATTACCGTACATTTACAATAGAATTGAAAGTACCAATTTAAATAATATATAATACATAACGTTACACTTATTAGATATAAGCTAACATTTTATTTATATATTTACACTTATTTACTAGATGAACATATTTACACTTACATTCTACATGCATATTAGAATAATTGATTATAATTTAAACTGCTTCCTCAATTTTCATGCTGTGTATGGAATAATGGCCTATAGATAATGTCTTGTATGACCATGGAATCAAATGTCTTTTATCGTCGTGTGAACTTAATGCTATTTAATCTTGAATGATTGTTTGAACATGATGTTTAGATGACTGGATCAAATTTTGGGAAATAAACTTTTGTTTATGCTCATCTACATAACGAGAAAAGTTCTCAAATGTATATGATTTTTAATGACTGATTTTTTAATTCCCTTGACTTTTCTAGTTACACCAAAATTAGAGAGAGCTGTTGGCGGCATAGAAGTATCTTCTTCTACACGCAAGCGTTCAGCTTCCTCCTCTTCCGGCGTTTTGAAAACTTTTGTCGCATACATTTTAGATCTCAAACCAATAAAGTTGGTCATAATCCGTCCATTGTCCTCGTCTTTAATCAATCCCAGTACTTTTTATTCACTAAAGGAATTTTGTAGACGTTGTACTGCTGATAGCCCGAAGTTTCAAAATATTGGTGTCAGTCCCGCCTCATAGCCTCATCAAGATCATGATTTATTATTTTATAGATAAGGCTATCCGTGAGAGTATATAAATCACTACAATCGTTTCCAAATCTGACACTCGCATATTTATAATAGAAGTCATAGATCGTAAGTTTGGATAAATCCAAGACAAATATGCCCACATATATCCGTTTATTAAAATAGATTTCTGATTTGTGTAATTCAACCAGTACAAGGTTTTTTTATCAAATATCGTTAGATTTTCGAACAGGGGTGATACTGGATAGACCCCAATTACAATTCGCTATAAAAGTCATAGCTGAAAATAATACCCAATTCTCGTTCTGAGCTGAACAATTATCGGCCCAGAATATGAAGTGCATGACATGTGGAAGTGCATTTTTGATAATATTATAGTACGCACTTGTCACGTCAGGAGCATTACGGCTTTGAATTGCATCATTCCAAAAAACTCTTCATTATTAGGTCTTCAGTCCCAGAACTGGTTGGATGTGTATCCCCATTATTTTCTAGTCTGAACCAACCTACACATTTCCCTAAAATTTGCAGTCTGCATTTATCACTATATGTGTGCGAAAGTCTGATCTCGGTCTACCTCTACCTCTTTTCTTATCTCTACTTGTAATATATCCCGTACTATTACCCAAAAATGCTTCAGAGCGTATCCTGTCTTTTTATTTCTCCTATTTTTTCGTTTTCCACAGATATCTTTATTCCTCTACTATTTCTAAAACGTATTTGTTATTAACTTTGTCTGTCCATGCTACTACCATCCTCATACATCTGAAGCACAACATTCCAGAAGGCTTCTATCTTTTTCTATCTGCTTCTCCTACTGCCCCTATTTCATATATGTACTGTGCTGTGCTCCACACTATGCTTTGAACAGTTTTCGTCTTGCATCTATGTTCGTTGTCTTTGAACATAAGTGCTGTTCTTTCATGTTTGATGCATTTCGGTCACCTTCTATTATTATACACTTATATACCATATTTCCCCGGTATTCAGTGGTATCTGAAAAGGGGTAAGCAGCCTGTGGCTGCCAAGTTTCCCCAGCACTTGAACCTTTGTCGAATTAATAGTTTTTCCAATTTATCCTTTCGCACAATCAACATTAGTTGAAAATATTTCACAACCAACACTTGTAGTTGTTTATAATAATCATCAGATTTAAGAGCACTTATTTTTTCATCATTAGGTTTTTCGTCTTGACACTGGTTGGACTTGTACCTCAGCTTATTATGTTCTGAGCTAGCCTACACAGTTCCTTGCAATTCTCACAACAGCCTATATACAGCTCGGCCCCCCTGCTATTGTTTTCTTATTGTATGCCTTGTTTCACCGAGATTCAGTGGTATGTGAAGGGGTTAAGCAGCTTGTGGCCGCCAAGGATCCCCTAACACTTAGATATTTGCCGAATTAATGTTTTTCAGTAAATCCTTTTGCACAATTAACATTAGTTGATATTGCAAGAGCAATACCTGTAGTTATTTATAATAATCATCATGTTTAAGTACAGTTATTTTTTTTCATCATTAGTTTTCCATCTTTGGATTGGTTGGATGCGTACCTCCATTGATTTCTATTTTGAACTAGCTTACACATTTCTCTGTAATTCTCAAATTCCAAAAAACACAAATATTTTTTTCGTCATGCAAAGCGGCAAAGGTTTCGTTAAAAATTACCAGTCGAGATACAAAGTATGAATTTTTAATTGTCATTTTAGGAAGTACCAATACGTTTTGCATGTGAATAATGAACCCGTTATATTCATGTGACCACTTAAAGCTTTTGTCTTTTGAATACGCTTTTCTGACAGCGGTATATCTTTCTTTATGCAATACGTACAAGGAGGAAAAACTTTTTGTGTATTTAAATTATACTCAATTTTTGATTTTTTCGCTCGTCGTTTCAGATTTTTTTTGACACAAATTTGAGTAAATTTTCGACAATATTTTGAACCATGTCCTACATAAATCTTGTATTGATACTATCTCATAAATCTTGTATTGAAACTATCTCATAAATCTTGTATTGAAACTATCTCATCAACCTGTATTTTTGTAGGTTTAAAAATTTTTTGATCTGCATTCGCAAAGAAACCAATTGATGAAATTATATAAATTTTGTTGTTGTCATCATGTCAGTAAGAAAACACGCTGCCTAAAATTTATGCAAATAAGACCTAATTATATCACTTGTCGTTTTATTAAAGTTTTGGGAGACAATTTTGTCGCCGGTAACACAAGTCTCAACTAAATTTTGTTTTATTGCTGGACAGATTTCAGAACCATTTCTATGGTTGCTTCATCATCATCATTAAGTCCTCAGTGGTAGAACTGGTTGGACGCGTACCCTCATTGTTTCCTAGTCTGAACCAACCTACACATTTCCCTGAAAATTGCACAGTCTGCATCTATCACTATTTGTGTGCGAAAGTCTAATCTCGGTCTACCTCTACCTATCTTTTCCTATCTCTGCTTGTAATATATCCCGTACTATTCCCCAGAAATGCTTTAAAACGTATCCTGTCTTTCTATTCCTTCTATTCGTTTTTCGTTTTCCACAGATATCTTTATTCCTCTACTATTTTAACAACCTATTTGTTATTAACTTTGTCTGTCCATGCTACCATCTTCAGACATCTAAAGCACAACATTCCAGAAGACTTCTATCTCTTTCAGGCTGCTTTTCCTACTGCTCCTATTTCATAGATGTACTGTTCTGTGCTCCACACTATGTTTTGAACCGTTTTCTTCTTGTATCTATGTTCGTTGTCTTTGTACATAGCTGCTGTTCTTTCTTGTTTGATGCAGTTCGGTCACCTTCTATTGTTTAACAGTTATATACCCAACTTCCCTAATATTCAGTTGTATGTGAAGGGAGGTAAGCAGCCTTTGGCTGCCAAGTTCCCCCAGCACTTGAACCTTTGTCGAATTAATAGTTTTATTAATTTATCCTTTTGCACAATCAACATTGGTTAAAAATATTTTACAACTAACACCTGTAGTTGTTTATAATATTCATCAGATTTAAGAGCACTTATTTTTTTGTCATTGGGTTTTACGTCTTGAAACTGGTTGGACTTGTACCTCAGCTTATTTATGCCCTGAGCTAGCCTACACAGTTCCCTGCAATTCTGCCAACAGCCTATATACAACTCGATTCCCTTCTATTGTTTTCTAATTATATGCCCTATTTCATCGAGATTCAGTGGTATGTGAAGGTGGTTAAGCAGCCTGTGGCTGCCAAGGATCCCCCAACACCGACATTTGCCGTATAGATAGTTTCCCAGTAAATCCTTTCGCACAATTTACATTAGTTGAGAGTATTGCAAAACCAATATCTGTAGTTGTTGATACTAATCACCATGTTTAAGTACACTAATAATTATTGTCATTAGTTGAAAGAGTACCTCCATTGATTTCTATTCTGAGCTAGCCTACACATTTCCCTGAAATTCTTACGCCTACATCTTTCACTATCTGTGTGCAGTAGTCTAACCTAGGTCTACATCAACTTCTCTTTTTTCCTATCTCTGCTTCTATTATACTCCGCACTTTTCCCTCATATCTTAGTATGTGGTCTATCATCCTATCTCTCCTATTTTTTACAATTTTCCACGTATTTCTTTCTTCCCCTACCATTCCTAGTACCTCTTTGTTCTTAACTTTGTCTGTCCACGATATCTTCATCATACGTCTGTAGCACCACATTTCAAAGACTTCTACCTTTCTCTTGTCTGCTTTTCCTACTGTCCAGACTTCACAGCCATATAGTGCTGTGCTCGACACATATGTTTTAAGCAATCTTTTCCTTGTTTCTATATTTGTGGTCTTTGAGCACAGTAGTTGCTTTTTCTTGTTAAATGTAGCACGACCTTCTTTGTTTTATATCTTTTGTGCTTTTCCCATCTTGCGTTATTTCACTTCATAGGTAGAAGAAATCCTTAACCTCTTGTAAGTTTTCGTTACCTATGTGTATTCTTGTTTTTGATTTATTTTCTCCTTTTTTGCATACTAGAACGTTAGTTTTATTTTTGTTAATTTTCATACCATATCTTTCCGTTAGAACTGTTTCCATTTCATTAAGAGCAGATTCTAACTCTTCTTTTCTAGATGCTAATACTGCTATAGCATCTGCAAATCTAAGCATATTAATCTTTTGTCCTTGCATATTAATTCCAAATGTCTTCCTGCATTTGACAGTTTTTATTGACTCTTCTATGTACAAGTTAAAAATTAATGGGGATAAGGCACATCCCTGTCTCACCCCTTTCCTAATATTTACTTCTCTGCTTTCTTGCTCTAATTCTATTACCGCTGTTTGCTCTTTGTATAAGCAATGCTCGATCCGTCTATCCCTAGAACTCATTCCAATCTTTTTGAGTATGTCGAGCATTTTTTTCCACTTCACATTGTTGAATGCTTTTTCCAAATCTACAAACCCTATATATACATTTTCTTCCTTCTCTATTGTTTTCCCCATTATCACCCTCAGAGCTAATATAGCCTCCCATGCTCCCCTGTTTCGCCTAAACCCAAGTTGATCTTCTCCAAGAATTTCTTCAGCTCGTTTTTCCATTCGTCTTTGTACAATTCTAATTAATATTTTTGAAATGTGTGCGGTCTAACTTATTGTTCGAAAACTTTCACATCTATCCGCGCCTCTTTTTTTAGGTATAGTTACTATGATGTTACGTTTGAAATCTTTGGGTATCTCGCTTGTCTCATACATATAACTTACAAGTTGGAAGAGACGTTCCGTTACTGTTTGTCCATCGGTTTTTAAAGTTTCTGCTTGCACCTTATCTGTACACGGCGCCTTACCATTTTTCAGGCTCTTTAATGCTAATTCAAACTCATCCCTAATTATAGGATATCCCAGGTTATCATTTTCAATGTCTGATTCTTCTTCTAATGCTGTTAGTTCCTCTCCTGAATATAAATTTTTTATATATTCCTGCCATCCAGCTACTTTCTCTACATTTTCTATAATGACGTTTTCTCCCGCGTCCCATACATTTTTGCTATATGGTTTTATATCCCTAAAATTCATTCTAATTAATTTGTATGCTTCGTCTGTCTTTCTTATTTCCACCTTAGTTTGTACCTCTTTGCACTTTTCATCAATCCATTGTTCTTTAGCTTTCCTGCATTTGCGAATAATTTCCCATTTTATGGCTTTGTATCTCTGTTTTCCTGTTTCATCTGATCTATTTTGTATTTTCGTCTGTCGTCAATTAAATTCAGGATATCCTTTGTTATCCATGGTTTGTTTCTTGTTTGCTTTTTGTGATACCCCAGAATATCTCTGGTCGCCGTGTCTAGGCTGGATTCAATGTTATTCCATTCTGTTTCTACTTCCTTAGTATCGGATATTTTTCCGATATCTTTCATCAATTTATTTGACCTTTTTTCGACTCTTTCTTGAATATCTTTATCTTTTAGTTTCTCTAAGTCAAAGTTTCAAAGTTTCCGTTTCTTCTTTTCAAATTTTTAAATTTCAGTGCGGCCTTCATAATCACGATGTTGTGTTTAGTGTCTATGTTTGCTTCTGGGTAGCTTCTTTCAGGTTCTCTAGCTTACCTACTTGTTTCATACTTCTGACATTCCACGCTCGGACTCGCAGAATGTTGACGGATCTTTTTTTATACTTTCGGATCACATCCCCCGAAGTAGTCCCCTCCCGGAGATCCGAATGGGGGACTATTTTACCTCCGGAATTTTTTACCCCAAAGGATGCCATCATCTTTAATAACAATTTGAGTACGCTATGTACTTGGGAGATAATGTGGTGCTTTACCGTTGCCTTCCACATCGCAGTAGTGTGTCTTAGAATGTCATACCGACCCCTATAGTTTCTGCCACTCTAAGTACCGAAAAAGCTGCTGCCCTCTTTCGGGAACCTGTTTTAGTCTGGTTTCTCACTAAAGGCTCTACTAATTTGGTTAAACCTATAGTTCGGCTCTTTAGCTCATTGAAACGCTCAAGCCATTCTACCTGTTTTAGTATTTTAGAACGTCCTCAAGGTGCAGGTCCGTTCAGAATGGTATGGTTGCTTATTTTGCTTAATAAATCCTTTTCATTGAAATATTTATATCTTTTGAGTTTTTTCTTGAGAATATAGTTTGGGTCAAGGTCCGAATCATCATTGGGATCTGATAAATAATTGCAAGCCTCAGTGTCGGAGTCAGATTCATAATCCAGCCTAAAAATAAAAAACTTAATGTACTTCTTAGTTAGTTTTTTAAATTATTTCTTGCAAACTAGAAATAGCTGTATATTTCAAAAAAATAAATTTCAATCCAACTAAAATTATCTAATGAAACCTTGTGAAAATCATGATATTAGCTATTAAAATAAAGTAAAATATAATGGAACACCCGGTATTTCAAATTCTATGTATTACGCGCCTTTTAATTTTTATACAACATTATAAATTTTATTTCAGATATTAATTAAATTTTGTTATACTCACTGCAACAATTTCTAAGTGGTTACTATTCATTTATCGGTTTATCACAAGTACAACTTTTAGTATTAATACTATAAGGAAAAATTGTGTTGAATATGGTGTTGTTAGGACTTACCCATGTAAAGCCAGAGATACTATTAGCTTGCCTCTGCGTGATATACTTTATTTTAAATTGTTCACCACACTTTTTAGGTAAAAACTGATGAAAACACTTAGGCAATTAAAAACAGAACTTGGATCTATTACACGTTCCATTTTTTAACAATTGAGGTTATGCTGCATGTTAGCTGGTAAAATCTCAGTACTAAAACCTAGTAAGTTAACCTAATAAATGTTAAATACATATAACAACTAATATATTAGTATATACTGCCCATAACTAAACATAGTAATTCAAGATACTGTAATATGTCTTAGTGAAATCAGTGACTTATCATATTTTTCATTTACAATCACATAGTACCTTTAGTTACCAGGTTTTATTTTAGTTACTTCTTAAAAAATGGCAATGCTACTAAAATAACGGGCATTATATCAGAGTGAAGGGAAAGAGGTAGATACAAACTGAATATACTATGTTGTAGCTTAGCTCAAGAGCAATTCGATATATAATAAAATTAAGAAGCTAGCAACTCGAGTTGCTAGGTTTAGCCATTGTAGGGAAGAGATTCAGCAAGACATGTATTTTTGTTGGTTGTACAATAATTCCATTACAAAAAGGGGAATTCTTTACTAAAACTGTAGCTATACTCAATATAGAACCCCAAGAAGAAATTTTGAATAAGTTTTTGAGCTAATAGAACTTAAGCGAGGACTTTAAAAAGCATAATACATGGCTCCAGAAACATGTTTATGGTTTTAATTGGGAATTACCGTCAACAGTTGTTACGGTACGTCTGCAACCCCTGTCGCATTGCATTTAATTAAAAACGGTATCACATTTAGTACTGATAGCGACCTCTCCTAGCATAAGCGAGAAGAGTGCTTGTTACCTGATAAAACTAGCTGTGTTACCTACGAGAAGAAGCAAGGAAATATTAGTATAAAAATAGTTTCTGTGGTAAAGGAGTATTGATTATTTTATTTGTATGGTGCCACAGTGTGTGTGTATGTGTGTGCGCGCTGCGTGCGTGCGCGCGTGCGTGCGTGCGCGCGTGCGTGCGTGCGCTCGCGCGCGTGTGTTTTATTTTTCTATTCTAGTATATATTATTGCAGACAGCATTCTATTGATAATACTTGCCCGTTCTCCTAAGTTCAGACCGTATGCACTACGCAAAGCTCTTCTGTCATTTAAGAAACGTGAGTTAAATATATCAAAAAATTTATTTATTAAATAAAAAATTCACTTCGTTCAGCATATTCAGGATATTGATACTCTAATAGAGCAGCTGTATAATGAAAAAATAATTGAACCGCTAAGCTAACTTTGCGTCTCGCATTCCCAGAGGCTACCAGTTTAGGTGCGAGTTTTGATTCTGTATGTTCTGTTACCCTTGTTACGTCTTCCTTCGTTATGGTGTTTCTATTTGAAAACACTATTCCATTATCTAGAACGTGGTTTCTCAATATCTTTACACGATGTGGAACATCCGCAAATACAAATACTTTATCATTACTTTTAGGATGCTTAATTGATGACGTTTTCTTCCATTATCTTTTCAATCAACTTCTTAATTCTCATATTAATTTACAATCTCCTTATTCATCAGTCTTAACCTTGATTAAATTCTTTCGGTAGACACCAAGTTTACAAAATACTGCAGAATATTTTCATTTAATATAAAAATAATAAAAATAATAAAAACGAATTCTTCAAATTAGTCTTCCAAATAATTTTCTTATTACCTAATCTAACAAAAATACTATCTATTAACGTTGGACGATTATATTGTTTATTATTACGCTTCTCATTTTCAAATTAAATTTCATATTAACACCGCTTCTTTTTACTATAGTTAACTGATTCACAGAATACGTATTTGACTTCGGACTGATATTCTCATTTAAATCCTTCTCACCCTCATTCAATTCTTCCTAAATCTCATTTGCTTTATCTTCATAACATGAGGGAGTTATCAAACCTCCATTTTCCAACTCTCTAATCTCTCATCTTCTCATTCGAAATATTTATTTAACGATGACCCTACTTCATCCTTTGCTTCACCCGGATCATCAATAATCTTTACTCTGCATCATCTACGTACTTCCTTACTTCCTCTAACTTAAACTGATTTAAACTAATACAGTCTTTCTCGATTTCAACATTTATTTCACCATCCCACTTAATATGCTTCTCATCCCATATAATCATCTTATTCCCTGCGTCTATTTGCAACTTCAACTTATCTATTAAATCCATGCCAAAAATAGCATCATAATCCAGGTGCAATCATAAATACATGCTCAAACTTCATATTCCCCAACGTGCATTTCAAGATTACCATACTATTTATCTTTGTGTACTTTCTGTTGTACGGCGCTATCAAGTAACGTTTCCTTACGGGTATCAATTAACTAATTATTTAATCGTTGAATATTATCTTTAATATGGTGTTCCAAAATCAGTGATGCTTCAGCTTCTGTATCTATAAGTATTTTAATTATTTTATCATCTACATTTGAATTTAAAATAGGTAATAAGATTTTATTTTATTAATTATTACTTTATAATGGAACGGAGGGTGTAATGTTGTTATTACATTAATACATGTTGTTGTACACTTAAACATCGATATTTATCTCATTGGTTTTAACGCAAATCAAAAGTATACAGCAGACTAGGTATACTAAGGACTGCTCTATCAAAACAATATATAGGGAGTACTGGAATAAATGATCACTTGAGTACAACGTACACTCTTTCGTGGCATAATTCGTACTATCCTCTAAGGGGCTAGGAGTATAATCAGACAAAACTAATCATTGGCGTGCGGTAAAAGAGATCACGCTACACTCTCCGTCCTCTGAACAGAAGTTATTGAAGTGCATTTAGAAATCACTTTTTTACCGTACGGGGGCGTCACCGTGTTATGTTTGGCACGGGTATAACCGACAAAGCACTAGGTGCACCGACACTAAACTGAACAGAACCTTTCAAATCAACCGAATGAAATTTCTCAATTTTTTCGGAAGGTTTCTTAGTTGTAGTAAGTTCAAAAGTAATTGGAGTAACCGCCTTGGATATAATATACGGTCCATCATGTTCAGGTGCAGATTTAGAAGTAATAACTTCACCGGTATTGCTAAGTATGTGAGCTTTCAACATAACTTGATCACCGACTTGAAAATGTTCAACACGTCTTGTCTTATCGACTTGTGTTTTACGAACGTCTTGTTTTTTTTTGTATTATTTCTTGCGACATTTAAAGAAACTGAGATAATCGCTTTAAATGCAGAGTAATCAATCCATGGAACAAAACTCTCATCATTCATCACGGTTCTTAGATCAAACAACGTATCGTGTGGAGAACGTAGCTCACGACCAATAGTAAGAAAAGCAAGAGTATGGTCAGTAGAGTCGCATACGGTCAAATTAGTAGCAAAACGTATTGCTGGAAGATAAATATTCCATTTCGAGTGACTAAAATCGAAAGTTGAGTATTCAGGTCTCGATTCTTCCTTTCAATCGGGTTACTTTTTGGATGGTACATTCGAATAAAAGTGTTGTCTATATCAAAGCAATATGTCTACTTTTGCACACAATCTGAAATAAACTGAACACCGTTGTCAGATATCATATTTCTCGGAATGCCAAAACGGAGAAATATTTCTTCGATAAATGCTTTTGCACATACATCTGCATTAGCAGATTCTAAGGTGTAAAGTTCAACCCATTTTGAACCTGTGTTCTTCACATACCAAAATCCATCGATTTTTATTTTCAGTTTAAAACCGTTGCGCAGGAGCTAGAGTTTGCAGCAAACCAGAAAGTTTAGTAATGCTAGCCTTATATAGGTAACATTTGATACAACTTTTTACATAATCTGCAATAAAACGTTCCATGCCTATAAAATAATATTTATCAGACATTATAAGTTTTATGAACTTCATAATGACCACCAGTAGCGGAATCATGATAATGAGATAGTAATTCTTGCCTCAAACTCGCGGAAACTACTACTTGCGGGTTCTCAATATACTCATGAGAATTACTCCGATAGAATACCCCGTTGTTTATCATATAACCATGATCTAATCATCGTATCATAACAAGGGTATCTTCGCCTTCCAATGCTTTAACGATCAGCGATAAGTTCTAATCTTCTAATTGTGTAACCCTAAGATAAATCGCATTAATTTTCGGCATTTCAACACTAACAAAACAAATATCGCAAGTTAATAAGAAAATGTGCAAAATATACAGCGTTAATAATACAATTTTAGCAGACTATTTAGCGAAATATCAAATTCAATAGCACGGGTTTTGGGAATTCACTATCACTAAAGTGCATTTGAATAGAATTATTTCTAATACTCTTTAGACTTTTGAAGAAATGAGTACTATTTTAGCACAAATTCAACGCCCTTAACGAACGATCCTACCGGCTATTACTGTTTAACTCTTATTCACTTCGTGATTTGTGATCGTATGGGTACCACGCTCGACTATAATCTGCTAGATGTTCTCGTCAATCGATTCACTTGATGGGAACGAGTCCAACAACTACCTCAACACTTTCGGTCCCGTTGAAAGCATGAATATTTGACAAATTACCAACGTCGAAATAAGTGGAAACGCCCTAAGGATCCATCGCTACAGATTGGATAACTTGTACTGATATAGGAAGACAACATTCCATCGAACTATTGGCCTGATGTTCGCATCATCAAAATTTATTCCGGAAACGAAAACGTAGTTTGTTCAGCGACAGTGCGTACAATAAAGGACACGCTTAAGAGATCTGCAGTTAAACTTTGTGTTTTACCTTTTGAAGGAAACGAATAGACCTTTGTTTAGCATTTACTTTAGTTTATATTGTTTATCGTTATCTTGTATTACGTACTACTTAATCATTTACTCATTTTGCTACCTTAATTTGAAATGTACTAATTTCAAGACCGAGGGAATGTTATGTCTTTGTCACCCTGGTGCTCGAGAAATAAGCGCACGTTTACTTAGGGGTTGTGCCAAAAGATACTAATGTTAGTAACTTTCTTAAACGCAGACGAGGAGCGGTCGTGTTTGCTCTCATTTCCTTGGGTTGCTCATTAATAATCAATTAATTATCCTTAGTGCATACTCAAGTTCATAATTACAAACAAAAAGCTCATTTTTTCGTAATGTAGCGGGCTACTGTTAACGCGGTTTATCAATTTAGAACAAGTAATAACAAAAGTTTTTATTGCTCACTATTCACAAGTCTAATTAACAGTATACGCCTTATTTATAGATTTCAGTTCAATTAACAATAAATCACTATCACTTTAATGCTATTTACAAGAACTAATATTTTCTTAAAATAAATCTTTGACCATAAGTCTTCTCAACAACACTATACATTACTATAATTTATTTATTTCACTTTTGTCTATTTATGTACAAGCTGGCGGTACAATATACACGTTCACATAACACAAATTTATATTTACCATAGGATTTTCAAAACGTATTGACCAACTAACTATACACGAGATGATTTATATACGCCATATTGATATAGACTAACTTCTATATTCATCACCGATCCTATATATACCCTATAATTAAATAGATAACTTATATTCTCGTGTTTACTGAAAGGTTCGAGACTTCTGTAGGATATACTTGGGTTATCCAACTTGCGTGTTTGACGGGTTGCCTAATAGTTTGTAACAATAATAATAATGTAACTGTAGATTGTAATTATAAACTTGAGTATGTAGTAAGGATAATTAATTGATTAATAATGAGTAACCAAAGGGAGCGAGAGCTACGGTAGCAAACACAACCGGCTCCGCTCCGCCTGTGTTTAAGATGACTACTGACGTTCACAAAGTACATCAGAAGAACAACTATATAAGAAAATTTATCCAGACACTTAAAATTCTATCGCACTTTAGTGATTATTTAGTGTAACTCGTTTTCTTTGTCGGAAAAGTGTAAAGCAATGGTGAAAAAGTGCTAAACATCAGAATAAATATGACAGCGCATATGACAACAACCGACACCCACGCCCAATGTTATCTAAAGGTTCTCTATTCAGTTTAGTAATTTTGTCTTTTTTTGTATTAGAAATTGCTGTAAATCATTTTTGTTACTAGTAGTTTAAAAATTTTAATAATGTTTTATGTTAGTTTTCAATAAATTTATTACCATTTTTATGTTATACTACATTATTCAAAATCATAATAGACATTAAGTTTCCTCTTTAAGGATTATCATACATTTATTTTTATCTTGGTGAGTATTTATATTTTGTAATAGTTTATACTGTAGAAAATCGCGTGACGAAATTTTTACATACTTATGTGTGCAAATATGTTCATTATGCAATCGAAGCTACGATTAACTTAAGATTTTGTATGGTATTTATTTTAAGCTCATCTCTATTGCAGTTAGTTGTTGTGGTAAACATCGTGGTTTACTGCTTAGTTTGCTGCAATGGTTCTACTGAAGTTAATCGTATGTACAACTTTCTTAGGAATCTTGAAAAGTAAGTATTTTTAAATGCAAAATAAATTTGTACGTATATACTCATAGATCACGATTGTGGCAAGAAGAAATTAGCATGAGGTATACTGGCGAATAGTTTTATACTAGATTTATACGTTGCAAACACTTCAACACTACTTGTACGATGTACTTAAAGTTTATTTATTTATTTATCGTCTCTATTTATCTCAACTAACATATACAAAGAGATTGAGAAAAAAAACATACAAAATCGTGCAGGCGAAGTTCAGTCACAGACTGTTCTTCCACTTAACCTGAAGTAACATTATAATAACAGACAGCAAGCATCAAACGTAACAAGCAGCAGCACACAGTTGACGGAATTTATGTGTTCATACTTTCTCTACCCAGTACTGAATAAGTAAATAAATGAAATAAGCGTAAGATCATTGTAGGTTAATCAGATATTTTTTGTAGTATCTCTTGAAACTGTATACTGATTTATTCTTTAGAGAAGCATCAATATAATTGTATAATGCAGCAGCCGAATAATGGTACGATCTTTGGTAGGAGATGGACGTGTGACGCTCAACATTGTTACGTGCCAATCAAATTGGCCCTTAAACATTGTTTTTAGGTTAATTTTGATGTGCGGAAGTTTCGCGCCATAATTTCAAAAGACTCGGGGCGCGTATTTCCGTTACGTCACAGTGCGTTGCGCCAGATCTCGCGACGCGAGTGGAGTAGGGACAAAGTGGTGAGAGGTATCCGTTAGACGCTTGAACGTGGCTGTTTGCCTTTGATCTTCAAGAAGTGTGGTCGTGTCAGGTATCGTATCGTGCCTTATCTTTACCTATGTAGATTTCCTTGCCTGATTGTCTTTGTTTGTCGACCTTTACCATGTTACCGTCTTTTCCTGCATAGGTAGGTAATCTGCAGCCGTTGGCAAACCGTACTCCACGACCCTAGACGAGCCGGATGTCTATGTTCTGCCGACAGCACCGGAGCGGTACCATCTTTAACTGCCTAAAAAGGGCCAGCATGCCGCCCTTATGGACGTGCTGACGCCGTCTTAACCTATCTTGAAGGACGATTGGCGTACTTCGTGGGAATCTGGACCTATTATGTGAGTACTTCATAGTTTAATTTGTTCGCGGATATAATCAATTGTCTTTAAAGTTATATGTTTTCCGATTATTGCGTAATTTAATTTTTGCATTGGTGACGTCATTGGCAGATGGCCGCGCTAAAGCCTGTGTAAGCTTGGAGCTACCACCTGCCGTGCCATCGCTTTTTCATCGCGCTTGCGCGATGTATTTATGAACCTTTTAACTGTATTTATCGACGTTTTTAAACTGTAGGAATCGGTTTTAACCGTAAGAACATGCAATAGATCGAGTGATCGTAAGTTATACGAGTTAGCTAGGTTTGGATAGTTTTAAGACGACCCTTCAGGTCGTAGAGCTTGGGATTGCTATCCGGTATTATGGATCCCTCCCCTTTTTACTTTTGCTTGTGTCTTGTTGATCGTGCACACTCCAGAATCAACGCGAGGGATATCATTATTTAAAAACTATTTTTAGTTTTAGTTTCAGTTTGTTAGGTTTTTATTTAAGATTAATGAATTTTGAAGTGAGATTTAATTTGAAGCACGCTTATTTTTTGCGTTTAAATCCAATACCTTAGGGTGGAGCATTGGGGACGTGGGCGCAAGTGTAGCGTCCCTTATTCACATTATAATGCCTTCCACATCGCAGTAGTGTGCATTAGAGTGGTATTTTGCCCCCCCCCCCCTATGATCTATGCCACCCTAAGTACTGAAGGACCTGCTGCCCTCTTTTGGGAACATGTCTTAGTCTAGTTCTTCTCCAAAGACCCCGCCAATTTGGTAAAACCCTTGGTTCGGCTCTTTAGCTCATTAGAACATATAAGCCGTTCCACCCGTTCTAGTAATCTAGTTCGGTGTTGGTATGTTTAGTTTATCTGCCACAGACGTCGCCACGATTCCCAGTCCACCAGGTGTGCCTAACGTCTTTCAACACAAGCTAAAACTTGCCCTTCCAAGGTGGTCACCTTGTAAGCCAGCAGAGTTTCCAGCGCTTACGACCACTAGAAGGTGCATGCTGTGCACTTACACACATCGAGCGCTATAGGTCGACCAATCGCCTGCCTTCCAGATGGAAAATTGGAAGAAACTCTGACAGCGCATAATAATCAACAATAGGTTTTCTAAAATATTGTAGCGAACTACTATTAACGCGTTTATCTAATTTAAAACAAGTAGTAATAAAAGTCTTTATTACTCACTATTCATAAGTCCAATTAACAGTATATGCCTTATTTATAGATGTTTTCAGTCCAATAACAATGAAGCACTATTATACTAATGCTATTTAGAAACACTAATATCTTCTCAAACTAAATTCTTAACCATAGGTCTATTAACAACACTAACGTAACTATAATTTACTTATAACACTTTTGTCTATTTATGTACCGCTGTTGGTACACTATACACGTTCACATAACACAAATTTATATTTACTCTTGGACTTCCAAAAGCGTAACTAATTAACTTAACACGATATAATTTATATTCGACATTTAGGTATAGACCTCTCTGTACTTCATCAGCGGTCTTATATATACCCTGAATTAAAAGGATGATTCACACGTATATGCTAGAAAGTTCTAGGCTTCTGTAGTATATTCATTGCTTACGGCGCTTGTGTGTTTGACGGGTTTCCTAATAGTTGCTCGTAACAATATATTATAATTTATTACTCTATCATATTAGAAGAAAAATGTTTACACATGTTAAATAATGTCATTCATTTCAAGTTGGTTTTCTTTTATTAAATACGGATTGATTTCTGCTTTGTCGTAGGTAGCAACTAAGTTGAAGTGTGGTACATTGTTTGATAACAATTTTGTCACACCCTGCTTTGCCAGTTTGCGCTTCAAACTAAAAAATGGTGGAAACGTGTATTTATCCCATTTGAGGATTTTTAAATATACTGCCATAGTAATACTTAGTATAAATCATAATCATAAAACATAAATCGGACAATATGCTACTTTAACTTGCCCTTCAACAATCAATGATTATGTTAAATTGAATAAGTTGTTTTTATTATTATCAGCAATAGAATGTATAATATACAGACTGATGGATGTGAGTGGTACTAACATTTAAAATACATCTATATAACCCAATTGATCATTTTACGACATTTTGTTGAAAAAGAATCATCATTAATATAACACTACAAAGTAATGAATAAGTAAATAGTATTTAAATTTTGAGAAACAAGCGAATGCAACACAAATATTGACCAAAAATCAGATCTAAATACACTAATAAATGAGAATGATTAAATTAGCGTCCGTTGCTTTTAACGCACAGCTTACTTCTACGTTAACAACACTTGGTAAATATTTTTTTATCGTTTCTGTATAACTCCTATACTGTAGGAAAAGCTAATATTTTTACGATCAATGTAACAGTGGTTAAATATTTTTAAGCGGACTATGGAATATTAGCATTTATTCAAACCATTTCTGTTTGATAATATTTTGTGGCGCAAAAATATTCACCATTTTCACAGCGCCAAAAAAAAAGTACTTTGGATTTATTCGATTATGAAAGCGAATTGTAATATACAATTTTGATGAAGATTCATAAAACAAATTCACGCATTTCGATAAGTTACTAGTTTTGTTTACATACCCGTCTCAAGTAGAAAAATATGTTTTTTGCAAGTAAAAAAAATGTAGATGCCTTCGCCATACAGACAATTGTTTTATAAGTATATTTTACTAAAACGGTTTTTTATTTGAGTGCCTAATGAAAAAGAAATTTGCATCTTTATAAACTTCAAGATAGACACTCCAGTGATGTCTTAAATAAATTTTCCAGAACTCATTTTTAGCGGTTATCTTTATTTTATTACTGTTGACCCGTTTAGTTCTCCTTTTATATAAAGCACTAGACTTGATATCTCTTTTTATTGTAGTTCAACATACCTAAGTATTTTCATAAAGCCTATTAGATCAGTTACAGAACGTAAAAGCAAACTTGGCACACACCTACTGCTATTAATACTAAAACCAACTTTGAAGTTAGCAGCTTCTGCACTCTTTTTCACGCAGCAGATACTTTTGGATTACAAAAGCTACAATTAACATAAAACAGTAAATAGGATATACTACAAATCACGAAAGAAGGCATATACGTCATTAACCATATTTCTATGCATCGATATTAGTCAATTAAATGTAAACAAGGTAAAGCTATGTTGTATTAAGGATGGCATCTGTTCAATAAAAACTTCTATTATAATAACTGTAATGAAGATAGGATATACGACAGTTTACTGTTTTCCTTCTTTATTTATCATAAATTCTATATAGTATTATATCGTTACTAAGCTACTTTGCTCAAAGCACGTGTTATATATTTTCAATCTTTCTCTTAGGTTGTAATTACGCCAATTGTATACGATGTAGCATATTTTGAATTAAATCGTAAATTTATAACACGAATGCATTCTTTCGTGATTTCTACTATAGGTAGTAACACTATCGATAAGTATAACAACATTGATAAAAGTAGCAACATATACCAGACCACAATTTAACTATTATCACAACACAGATAAAATAACCATTAATTGTTGATAACTATCGTGTAATCATTCAGCATTGTTCTGTACAATGCTGAAAATGAAATTCTGCTAAACTGAATTACTAAAATACAAGTGTGCAGTTGTGTATATGGTCAATAAACAAGTACCTTAAAGTTAAGTATTATGCAAGTGATGCAATTGTTGGCAAATTCTTTTTTTTGCTCCTAAAGATTGCAACAAATTAAAAATTGCAATAATACAAAGAAAATACTCTGTCGAACACAGTAGGAATATACTTATTACCTGTAGAATTAACAAATACGGGTAATACATAGGGTTTGTAGGCATTTCCATTCTTAAAGTGATTACAATAACAATACAACAAGGCGGAAACAGTGTGACTCATTTAGATAGGTATGACATTTATCTTCCGAGTAGCAGTGGCTAGAAACAAAAATTGGACGATCTTTATTAAATTAATTTATAATTGTCGTTCCTAACCCTTTTAGTATTGTAGCGGGCTATTACTAACGCGTTTCACTAATTTAAAACAAGTAGTAATAAAAGTCTTTATTACTCGCTATTCATAAGTCCAATTAACAGTATATGACTTATTCATAAATCTTTTCAGTCCAATTAACAATGAAGCACTATCACACTAATGCTATTTACAAGCACTAATATCTTCTTAAACTAAATTCTTAATCATAGGTCTATTAACAACACTAAACACTACTATTTATTTATTACACTTTTGTCTATTTATGTTTTCCACAAGCTGTCGGTACAATATACACTTTCACATAATACAAATCTATGATTACTCTTGGACTTCCAAAAGCTTAACTATTTAACTTAACACGATATAATTTATATTCGACATTCTGATATAGACTAACCCATACATTTATCAGCGGTCTTATATATACCCTGAATTAAAAGGATGATTCATAATCCAGTATATCTTTAAAAATTCTAGGTTTCTGTAGTATATACATTGCTTACGGCGCTTGTGTGCGTTTGACGGTTTGCCTAACAGTAGCTCGTAACACTGCCCCCTCTTTAAAAACGTTACGTATCGTAACTGTAAAACCATTTTGTTGCCAATTCGATGACTGATGACGGTATCGGCAGCTATTTCCTCTGGTGCATCCACCACGTCCTTGGAAATAACAGTCAATGCTCTTTTTTTGGTCTTCGTAGACAACCGGTTGATAACAACAAACAAGGACCTGGACGTTGGATCCCTGGAAAGCCACTTCTAGCATATTTCGGACTATCCTCCAATCTAAGCGATCTAGTCCACAGCCTAGCTTGGGCACCGCTAGTTTCGTTACTCCATTTTCCAACATCTGTGCTTTAAGATTCAGCAAAGCCTCCCATAGACGTCCATAACTAGGTCTTTGCCATGAAGAATTTTTGGTGACTAGATAGTAAACATAACGATTTTTATCCGGAAGAACCAAAGCTTTTCTTACAGTTGGCTGCTGTTGTACTAATTCATCCACACATCCAAACTTTTTCTTGAAAGCAATAGCTATCCCTCTTGACATTTGCAGGTCCTGAGCTACGCAATGTGCAAGGGAATACTCTTCTGGTGCTCTACACAGATCTTGCTGTTTTTCAACAACAACGCCAAAGCTCGCCTTAGCGGAACCACCATACGCCGCCATGAAACTCTCAAAATCTACATTTGGCTCACGATTAATAACTCTTCGCACACCATTTATCATTACTCAAGTCCCCCTGGTTGTTGCCAGCATAAGATTTTAAACGGTCAAAGTGTACCACATTCGGTTTACCACGGGGAGATCTTCTGATCCGGTACACTACATCATTAATTCTTTTTAACACTTCGTACGGGTCTTCCCATTGTCTTTGTAGTTTTGGCGACAATCCACGTTTTCTTTGTGAATTGTACAACCACACTAAATCTCCAAGTTGGTAACCCCTTCTTGTGTGTGTCATATTGTGACTTCATTCGATCGCTTGCTGACTGGATATTCTTTCGAACGTTTTCGTGAATGCTATTTGATCTTTCACGAAGCTTACTAACCTAATCTTCACTTGCGATTTCTTCTTCAGGTTTAAATCCAAACTGAAGATCCCATGGTAGCCGCAATTCATGTCCTAACATCAAGCAAACGCAAGAGTATCCTGTGCTATCATGTGATACCGGTCACCATAAAATTCCAGTTGACGTACAAACCAAAACACGCACGGTATTATCCGTTCCAGGAGAATTTTCTACTGTAGTAGAAACCACGAAATAGGTACCCTACGTCATAGGTGTCTAACCCAAGTCAAACATACGTTTAAAATTATTTAAAAGCTTAACTAATATATTTGATAAAGATAGTAATGCGATTTATACGCGTTTTAAATAAAAACATTCAGGAACACGTTCATCTGGGAAAACGACAGAGATATCTATTTATTTACAAAAAAATTTGTGCAGCACGTGCAGTGTGTCCCAAATTCGTTGCAAAACCGAGTTATCTCGGTTATTATTGTAGTTAGAGTATTGCGGTTTTCGTGAATTGTTGCTACTTTTTTGTGAAACTTACAATGCCATAAACAGAATTTCCATAGCCCTCATCGTTTTTGAGTTACAGGGCAAAATTGAAGTTTTTCGCTTTTTAAAAAACCTCTATATCTCAATAACTTTTAAGAGTGTCGAAAGGTAAAAACTGTGTTTGATAGATATTTTTACGTAGAAGTCAGTGGCGTACCTGAATATTTTTTTTGGGGGGTCAGTTTTTGAAATATGACAAAAACATATGATTTTTCTTGCACTAATAAATAGATACAACTTTTCTCATTTCAATGATATGTAATACCTATATATTTCAATGTCTGTAAATGTCCAAAATAGATAAAAATATAAATTATTGATATAATATATAGTCTTTAATTCCAATTTAATGACAATTGTTTGTTAGAAATCAAAGCTGCCATGAGAAAAACAAATAAAACAAATTTACTTGATCTGTCATTTTCGTTTAGAGTTTTAAAAATATTCTATGGCGTGGTAGTAACAACAGTAGTGTGAAATTAAAAGTTGATAGAGTATTTAATAATGGAGGAAAGGGGATATTCTAATAGAGAAAAATATATATGAAGTTGTTTAAATCAGTGCAATGAACACTACTTTCAGGCGACTGAGATGTATTCAAATAAGTAATAGCTCTATAGATATTAATGTTGTTTTCGTTAGTAAAAATTTTTTCTTATATAGGTTTCCGGAAAGACCGCAACCAAATATCTCAACAATTTCCGGAACCAAATATAACCTGCTCAACTTTGGGCCTTTCTCTTAACCAAGAGCAAAAGTTTATATCAAAGAAAATCAAGAAGACAGTGAAATCCATGTTCTGGCAAACGTTGTATCAAATCCGCAAACATCTTGTAGACATATTGAAAAAGAGGTGGCAGTGAGTAAAACAAAAGTGTAGGAGATACTAAAACAGCACAAGTATAAACCATATAAAATGAACATTGTTTGTCATTTGCGTTCCGGTGATGCAGAAAGGCGGTTAGTGTTTTGCGACTGGTTTTTGCAGAAGGTTTAAGTCAATCCCAATTTCGCAAAGAAAATTATATGGTCTGACGAAGCCTATATAAGTAGTGCCAGAATTTTTAATAGACAAAATAGAAGGCATTGGGATCAAAATAACAACCACTTGCCATTCGATTGACAACAACAAGGAAGATTTGGATTCAGTGTGGCGTGCTTTATATTGGGCACCCACATAAATTTTTATATATTTGAGGAGAAATTAACCGCAGGAAAATACTAACAGAGTTTACAAAATATCCTACCACAAATGCTAGATGAAGTTCCCCTTGCGCATTTGAATGGAATTTATTTCCAGTAGGACGATGCCCCGGCACATAACTCGCATATTCTAAGACCCTTTTTAGAAAATTTATTTGGAGAGCGTTGTATCGGAACTTACGGTCCCGTTAGGTGGCCTCCCAGGTCTCCTAATCTGTCGATTTTGGAATTTTTTGTGGGGGTATTTGAAGAATATAAATTATTCAAACCAACACACCACATTGGAAGAGCTTTGGGAGGCCACTGAACGGGCTTTTTTAGATTTGCAGAGACAACCATTAATAATTCATAATGTTTTAAGAAGTAGAGAAACAGTATGCGAATCATGTATCAGGGAAAATTGTAATCAATTTGAACAGTTTCTCTGATTTGTAAAATATTCTGTTTTATATTATTAAACTTTATAATTTCTCGAATTTGTTTTTATATTATTTGCAATGCTGTATATAGTAACAATTATATGATTGTTATGTTGATTTAAGTGTTTTTTTTCTTCTGGCAAATAGTTGCTTACTAAAATATTTAAAAATTCTATTCAATAATCAAACTTATTTAATTTTTCATATTTTAAAAAACAAATGTGTTTACTATTATATAGCATTGAAATGATAAAAGTTGCATCTATTTATTGGTGCAAGAAAATACAGGGTGTCTTATTAAAAAAATCATATGTTTGTGTCATATTTCAAAAACCGCCCTCCAAAAGAAAGATTTAGATACGCCACTGAATGCTATGTAAAAATATCTATCAAACACAGTTTTTACCTTTTCACAATCTTACAAGTTTATTGAGATATAGAGGTCTTCTAAAAAACACAAAACTTCAATTTCGCTCTGTTACTCAAAAACGATGAGGCCTATGGAAATTCTGTTAATGGTATTGTAAGTTTTACAGAAAAGTAGCAACAGTTTGCGAAAACCGCAAGCCTCTAACTACAATAATAACCGAGATAACCCGGTTTTGCAACGAATTTGGGACATACTGTACATGACCACCTCTAGCTACAGTAGGGTGGAAGTAGAAGCGATGTATAAAGATATCGAAGATATACTGAAATTCCTAACGGGACACGAAAATTTAATAATTACGCGACATGTTAATGTAGTGGTAGATTTATTTCGTTTAGACACAAGGAACGACAGGAAAAAGAGGCTGGTAGAATTTTGCGACAGGAATAATTTAACTATCACAAACACATTATTTAAACATCGTGCTAGAAGATGATACACGTGGAAGATGCAGAGAGACGGAAAATATTAAATGTTCTTGTTAGGCAACAGTTTAGGAATTAAGTAGAGGACTGTAGAAACGACCCAGAAGCAGATATAGACACTGATCGCAACATAGTAATTATGAAAGCCGCGTTTAAATTAAAAAATTTGAAATGAAGGAACGGAAAACGCACTCTGACTTTGAGAAACTAAAAGATAAAGATACCCACAAATGATTTGAGAAAAAGTCAAACGAATTGCGGAAACATATCGGAAAAATTTCTGATACTAAGAAAGTAGAAACAGACTGGAATAACATTAAATCCAGCTTAGGCATGACGGCCAGAGATATTCTGACGTACAACCAGAAAGAAAATAAGAAACAATGGGTAACAAAGGATACTCTGAACTTAATCGAAGAAACGCGAAAACACAAAAAAATTGAGAAAAGTAATATCTATTGCACTGAATCTTTTCATAAAGAAACGTGTACATTAACTACACTTATTATTTAATTAACTGCATACGTGGACGCACCTTTTAATTTATTTACGGAAGAACTAATGAACATGCCTTTATTTATATAGATGTTAAGTGTATTTATTGCACCAACTTTAATAACAATTTATTCTAAAACTTATGGGTTAATACTTAGATTGAACTAATTGTTTGGTGATACTGTGTATATATCAAAGTATATGGCTTCTACACGTTTCTAGAAATTGCTAAGTGATTCTCGAATCATTCTTTTTGTTTGCTTTCTGTCGCTTCTTTAAATACACTTTTGTAGTCGCTACTGATTCCATTGTTCGTTTGATAACTTTATTTTTTTCAATGCTAGATAGTTTAGTATCAGAGTTTCAATAATCTATGTTTCATCGTTCCTATAAATGCTTGTGAATTAGTTGGGTTTTCTGAAATATGAAATGGGATTAGTTGTATCTAAATCTGGTGTTGAGACCATCGATCTTCTAATCAGAAAATGAAACGGTGTTTATAATAGCAAATCGTTAGCATCAGAGGCAAACTGCGAGAGAAAGGGAAAGAGGTGGAGAAATGAGTGGGAGCTGAAGGGGAAGGAAAAACGAGAAAGAACGAAACAGACAGGATGAGAATGTAAGTTAGCCTCAATGTAAGTGAAAAGAGTATATAGCTCATCATAAATTAGCACACTATTATCTATTTCAAGATGGTGTTTACAGGATTTAATTCATGCTCCTACGGGCCTTAGATGTGATTTCCAATGCTCCAGCCGAAAGTACTACATTGGACAAGAAACGAGCTTTTTTCCGTGGAAAATTTTGAATTTTGCCGAACCCTTGCTGTTCTAAGCAAGGTAGGGATCTTTAACGTACGTGACAACACTCGCACACGGGACCTCCATTTTACCTCTCATCCGAACGAGGGTGTATTTTTGTAAAAAATGCTCGCCTAACATTTTTCAAGTGGACCGTGTCGGGATTCGAACCCGGGACCTTGGGCGTAGTAGTACTCCTACGGGCCACTAAAATTGGGACCGTAAGAGAGCGGTAAATGCCAAGTAGTACAATGAAATTGACAATGTCATGCTATTCGCTTCAAAATATGGACTGCTAGTAAAACTCTGAATTGGTACCCATTATCTGGGTGGATATGTGGCATTTAGCCCTTTAAAACTCATAAAAATGATTCTGATGACAGATTTTGTCATCAGTTCGATATAAATTGTCTTTATTATAAATGCACATATACTACTTGATAGATTTGGTAAATGAATCCTTACTATTTTTAATAATTAAAGTCTCTCCATAATCAACCCTTGCGATGCAAATGGGTGGAGAACGCTGGAGACGATCTGCTGGTAAATTATTTATTATCGATTCCGATGTACAGTATTGCCCGAAATAAACAGTACTGAAACTAAGTTGGCGGTGTTTTTATGCGTGCGCTGTCACACTCAAGTTAGCTAGTATAGACCTGTCAAGTAAACCTCAAACAAGTAATTAGTAGGGCCTAATTGTTAAAAATGGTGTTAAGTACAGAGGAGAAAGTGTTTCTGGTAGAGCATTATTTTCGTTCATACGAAATCGGCCGACGTAATGGTGCAGGTTTGCTATACGTGTCTGATCAATTCACACAAAGGTTTAATAAACGTTCTCCAAGTAATGCTGTAATTTTGAAGGTTATTGAAAAGTTTAGAAATACAGGTAGTGTATTGTGCCAACGAAAAGGAAACTCGGGCGTCCCAGGACAGTTAACAACAACAATAACCATGAACGTGTTTTTGAGCAAATCTTAGAAAATCCGAAAGTCAGCCAGGCAAGGACAGCGTTACAACTTGATTTAAAAAGAACTTCCTTTCAAAGAATCCTGAATGAGCTGGGTACATTTTCGTATGTGATTCAGGTACATCAACAACTACATCCTCGGGATTATCGCAGTAGAGTGGAATATTGCGCCAGAATTCTCGCGTTACAGTATGAAAATCCTGAATTTTTGAAAAAGTTTGGTTTTCAGACGAAGCACATTTTCACTTGTCAGGCTATGTGAATCGTCGCACAAATCGATTTCTGGGCTTTGCCAGACCCGATGAGGTTCAAGAGGTTCCTTTACATAGTGAAAAAGTGAGTGTCTGGTGTGCTGTTTCCGGACACGGAATCATTGGTCCGTACTTTATCGAAGAGAATGGTAGGCAAGTCACACTTAATCAACAGAGGTACAGACAAATTTTAACACGATTTATCCCTGATCTACGTCAATTCTGTCGTGCACGTAACTTGGCATTTCGAAACCAATTTTTCAGCAGGACGGGGCAACTTGCCATACTGCTGCCGCAATTCGTCAATTTCTTCAAGAACACTTTCCAAGCAAATTCATATCACGATTTACTGACTTCCCTTATCCTTCACATTCTCCAGACCTCACACCTCCAGACGCATACATTTGGGGCATGGCTAAAAATGCCGTTTTCAAACGGGCACCACAAACCATCGATGAATTAAAGGATGCCGTTAGAGTCTTCTTCGCAGCCCTGAGACAACCCTTATTCAATAACATGACCAGAAACTTAGAACATCGTTATGAAGTCTGTCTCGAACGAGGAGGTGCACATTTAGAACATATAATAAAGTGTCAATAATATGTATTTTTTAAATATACAAAACAATTACAATTTCAGTACTGTTTATTTCGGGCAATACTGTATTAGCAAACAACCGAAATATTTCGTACTCGTATGAACAATTTGTTTAGCAAGATTTCGACTACGAGTTATTCACGTTCTCCTAGGAGAGTAATCATTAACTGATGACCAACATAAAGCAGCTGTGCATGCTCAAGCAACAGTTTAACAAGATGATGCTTTCTCGAAAGTTGTTTATCGTATTAAACATTGAAAATGTTGTAATATTCGTCACACATGGAGCAAACCGTCAAAATACAAAAACTGATTAAGTCATTATAACGAGCACAAAGAGCTAATGCATTTTTTGATAGACAACTGATTAATTTCTGTTTGAAAGGTTTCCGCATGAGAAATCTTTATTAATACAAATAGCGCTGTTTGAAGTTCTTTTGGGGAAAGCGCTTCAATTAATTTAGGTTTACATTTCAAAGAGTTGTTAATAAAATAAAGCCAGTGGGTAGTAATTCTCCCCAGCTAAACTAAATTAGAAAAATTACTGAAAGACTTGGGTTTGATAAAATATAATAAATCACTGGAGATTAAATTTGAACTCAGGCAAATGGAGTTTTGATAAAATGTTGTTTATGGCAGAAAGTTTCATTTTGGAGAAAACACAAGGAACAACGCTACAAAGGAGGAAATAGCTTTGTATGTGATTCACCTCTAGAAACAGAATTCGGTGGATTATATGTAGTAGGTATATAACAACACATAGCTTGCTATATTAAACGTTAAAAGTCTGCAATGTGAATGCAGATAAAAAAATTTAACAAGATAGAACTGCACTTCAACCATCACAAGACGACGTGGGGTTATACAAAAGAAAACAACTTGAAATTTGTAAATCTAATGACATGAAATTGACCACAAATATAGAAAGTACTAAGGCAGCGCAGAACTTTAACGATGGAACTATAATTGGTTACTATGGATACACCCCTAATTTGACGCACAAAAGCTATACTTGAACGTGCTCGTTTGCATCATGTTATGTAACCAAGAAGAGAGTTTAACTTTCAGTGGCATTCGGGCATATTGCATAGCTTAGAATTGTAAGACCATTGAGAGTGGTAAGATCTCGTTTGTACGAAGAATACTTTTTACAAATAGCTGCGGTAATATGGTGCTCCCAAGAAAGTTATTCCCGCAATAATTGTAGAAAAACGATTTTACAGTATTTAAATTATACATCTTAACGAGTTCAGTGCTTTTTAAGAATTCCTTGAACGCTTCAGGTGCTGGCAAGTCATTTTCCAAATTATTTTTAAGGTTTCCCGTTTGCGAGCAGTAAAAAGGTCGAGTTTTTAATAGTAATGTGCAAAGTTAAATTTTCTTTAAGCTCTTCGAATGAAGAAATTGGCTGTAATGCCGTTATATATTTAAATAGCGTACTTTTCACGCTAGATTCGTTTGAAAACCTGTAGTTTCTTGTAGTAAACCCTAATTATTTAATTACTTCAGCTGTCGGTCCAAACAGCATAGCTTTGAATACCGTAGTCTATATCGTTGATGTAGCTGATCATGTTCAAACTAGTATGGTTAATTTGTCAGAATTGCTAAATTGGTTATTATTAAAGTTATGAAGTTGGTTAAATCAGCAAAAAAGCGTAACTTCTGCAACTCATTACGATGGTCAACAAGTATAATCAAGCATCCCATTTTTAAGATACTGAGCAAAATACTTAATTTTTAAATGGAATATCCTGTATATTTTTATTATTAGTAACAAAAAATTAATTTCAAACAAAAAATTATATTACTTTTATATAGCAATACGTGAGATAAAGTTGGTATTGACAATTTTGTAACCCAATCAAGGTAGTCATGAGATAGGATGTAGATGGTGCTAGCGCAACACCTCCACTTCAACGTTCTCTGATGCCTCATCGCCTCCTAACGTGACCGCTGCCACCGCCGCCGACCCCGCCACCAACACGACTACCTGAATGTTCGTAGCATAACTGGCTCGTGTAACCTAGGTTGTCACCCCACCCAACCCCTGACGTCACAACTGTCACTTTAACATACCCGCCATTTTGACATACCCGCCATCATTACGTACGTCACAATTTGTATTCGACATACCCTGCATAGAATACGTTTCACAATTTTTAGGGAAAAGAGTTGACTGCTTCAGGATTGGAACCCGCGTTGCCTGCATGCATAGTAAGCACTTTAATCATTAGACCAAGACGGTCATGTGCAAATTATTACTAGATCCAATTTTTATTAAAACAACATAATTTTACATATAGCTTTATTAAAATAATACATAACATTTAATTGTGGATAAATCTACTTACAAAATTGATTTCGAATAAATACAATGTTCTGCTGAGCACACATTCAATTGTTATCTTTGTGTAGTAGGTAATAACTTGAATGACGGTTCTTCATTCGCAATTGCTTTAGACATTGGGCGCCAAATATTTCCACATTTAGAACACCTGATTGCTCGGCACACATTGAATATGATTTTCTGCTTTTCAGCCCTTTTACATAAATCGTGGTATAAGGCAGTATAACCTTTTGCAAGTACAGTGCGAGAAAAATTGGTGATAATTGATTTGCTGCTGGATTTTTCCAGCTAAGTGCATACAACTCCTTCCAGAGTCTTACGTTATGTTTCTTAAAATCTTCACTATAGTAAGTAGAGCCTAGAGTCATCTCCAATATTACGTTACTTCGTTATTTCCCACATTCAACACTGTCCACTTCTTTAACGAAGAACTCGTTTAATTTTTACTGGAATCCTTGTATACTCAGGATGTAAGCAATGTTTCTACTTCGAGGTTTTAAACGCCTACTTTTTTATTTGTAAACGTTATCTTAACGTGTAAAGCATGGGATAGACTCAAATTTCCTTAGCAGTGCGAATTTGTAATTAATTATACGTTGGGTCAATCCATTGCCAAGACCTAAGTATTTGCAAAGATGGCCAAGCCCCGATACGACGTCAGTTACTTGCAATTTGAATGTGGGATAATTATATATTTTGTAATGGTATTATGGAGACAGTTACTCGTCGCGGCATAAAATTCAAAGCTACGCCGTGTTCTGCAAGACGATCAATAAAATCGCAAGATTTAAAAAATTTAAAAAGAACAGCACTTGTGGTGTGTGGTGCGGTATGCTAATACGATCACAGGCATTTAAAAAATTTTAAATGAGCGGGAGCTGGACAGTGTGCACGTATATGGACTGTAGCGCTCGGGATACAGAACTCTGTAGTAGAAATTTAAGTAATTTATGTATGTTGTGGTATATTCAAACAATGCACACTGTAGTCTTTAGATCAATACCCATTTTGGTATAGAAAATATAGACCTCGCAAACAAGCTATATTGCCGCATGCTTGTTCAACATTGTACGAAATAAACGAATGATTAACTCCATCTGTAGACAGAAAAACTCGGGCACGCCTCCGCCATCAGTGTCGACGTTCTTTATTCGATAGCTAACAAAGTAGTTCTTATACGCCGTGCTAATCATTTGGATAATAGCGTCTTTCTCGGTGGCAGCAGCTGCAGCATTATCATGCTTGCTGCTCTGTAGTTGACCACCATACGCAAGTTTAACCACACCCATCTTGCACACATTGAACCGAATACTGTATCATATTTCCCTCGACGTAGTCGAGGTTACACCATGCTGCTCGACCTGGTGTCTCCGTAGGTTATACATTCTGGTAAAGCCGACACTGCAGGACTTATGGTTAAAGTATTTTTATTCCGGTAAAATCGAACGTTTAAACGCTGATGCAGATAAACAGGAGTCATGCAACGTAACCCAATAGATCAAGAATGCACTTATTCTGGTAAAATAGGCGTGACAGCGTTCACATTTAAAAAATTTTGCTAGATCCATTTGATACAAAACAGAAAAGAGATCCTGCTACTAGACTCTAGAAAAACCATGCAATAAACCAGACTTGTGACTAATGATGAACTCCAATGGAACGGATTTAGAAAGAGCATAGAGGAAACCGGAGCTATTGGAAGACATCCGATCGAAGCCGGAGATTGAGTGGAGGTAAGAACGAAAGTGATAGACAAATTTTGCACGTTAATACACAAGTACAATATAATTCTGCCTTGTTATTATACGGATTAAAATCAACGCCATTCGCAACCAAATTGCTATCGAACCGATTTTGCTAACTTATAACCTACCACTTAGGAATAATCTTTAAAAATACTACATGAAATAATAATGCAACTATAGGTAGAAATAGTCCTACCTCTAAGACAGAATCACCCTCTAAAACAAAATCACCCTCTAAAACAGAATCATCCTACAACTAAGACAAATCTGCCTCCGCACTAGGACGAGTTTTACGTATCTGTTTAATTACAACACCGTTTTTGTTTAGCCCATTCCCCACAACTTCTACACAATTAAACGATAAACAGCAAAACGACATGCAAAAATTATGTAACTTATCATCTTTCCCCTGTTCTTAATACTTCCTCGGCAATTTAAACTGTAATGTAGCAAGTTATACCAAATGCGTATACACATTTTGGAACAATTTGCCACATTCCAACAAATTTGACAGTCCATTTGTTGGATTATATACTTTATCGACCATATAAAAATTTCCAATAACATATATATATATATATATATATGTATATATATATATATATATATATATTGCCGTAAAACTGGGATCAATCTTTGGAACTCCCTAAAAATCATTCGAGCTCATGCTCTGGTACCTCGCCAGTTTTAAAAAAATTAATTATCACAAATATAAAATTCCACAAAATTTTTCTTTAGCAGCTTACCTAAATTTACCTAAATTTACTCTCATTCTCTTTACCGTTCACACACCATTCAATAAAATCACAAAATAAAACAACAATCATACAATATTTATTAACCACTAGTTACAAATAATAATTCAAAGTTATTTACAGTTTGGTGCTCAATCTACACCTCAATAAATGCTACCTTTGTAAAGTCCTTGGTTTTAAAATGTAAATTTCTAACACATTTAATGCAACAGGAGTAAGTGGGCCCCAAATAATACCTTATCTCGTTTTTTTACTACACACTGGAGTATGGTGAGCTTATGATAACCCAGTTTATTAATCTATGCTTTCCACTTTGCATACTATTACTACAAACTTAAAAAAAACCCATGTACTCTTAACAATTAAATTTAAATTCATCAAGCAATTCTATAAGCTTTACGTACACCTTTTGTTTTATATTTAAAATACCATATTAATAGACAGCTATACGTATACTTTTCAATACGTCAAATAACGAAAAATACCGTCAAAGTTCCCTCTCACACATCACAAATAATTTCAACAGTTTATAAAAAACAGAAAATTCTAATGCGTTACCTGGAAAAACTTGAAGATTCCATCTCCGTTGACGATGTATTATGTTCCTGAACCCCACGGTCTAGTGGTTAAGCGATCCACCAGATGTTTAAAGATGAACACACTTTAAGTTGCGCTTTGTGCTACCCATTCAATATCCATTTCAATATCCAAATCCATGTATATTACACTTGTTTATTATCGCATTATTAACTAACGAGCTTGTTAAAGTATTCGTTGGACCTCAGTTAAATTTAAATAAACTCGACACTATTTGCGTTTCTAACTATAAGGCGACAACAATCTAATATTGTACTATTGAATTTACAAATTTTTAATACTTACAAGCCTCGTCAGTAGATTTTTGTACGTCGTAAGCGATGCAAAATTAAAGAAAGCTCTATTAATTTTCCTAGCGCATTTATATTATAAAACCAGGCCCCTCTTGGCCACACTTTACGCGAAATACCTAATTGCAAAATAACATTTCCGCAAATTTTGTGTAACCGTTTTAAACTTCTAGAAATATCCTTTGTCAATACACTATATCCAACAAACTATCACATCCACCTGTCGCGTGCTCGTCTGTTCTAAAACTATCTATTTCGACCAATCATACATTTCAGTGACGTCTTATAACTCTGCCTGTAATATCTCTACTCCTGTCTTATGCATCTTTGACGTCGCATTCTAACCTTGCTTGCGTTGTAGAAAATCGATATAGCTGCCCGCGTCTTTATGAACCCAACGTGGATAAAATACGTGCCTACTAAAATGCATGCTTCTATGCCCGTCTCATTCTGTAACATATTATTAATTGTGCATTCTTTCTGCTCGTTAAGAAACTTTTGTTAGCGTTTATGCAAAACCACCGACGGTTGAACAATATTTCCTTGAAGCTCGCTTTGTTATCTACACAACTAACCGGAAGGTGACCTTTCCAACATGCAGGTGTGCTCAATTAATGATCGTTTAAAATAACATTTCTAGGAGTTTGTTTTCATGGTATTTTTAAATAACCGACGTTTGTCTGTTTGTTAAGCAGAGTTTTTCGCCTTGGGATTATCGATTTTTCATACTCTTATGCGTTTTCTGACGTTATAACCCGTTAAATTAAAACGCATTAAATTAATTAATAATTTCTATTGGCTTATAAAATTGATTTTCTTTGTGAATCTATTTCCTTCTAATCCCTAATTATAAAATTATGTCAATATTTGTTAATTTAAATTAAATAATTGAAATTAATTTTGCGCGTATATAAATGGTTCGTTTCTCTATACAGGGTGTTAGGAAATTGTTTTGTTGACCCCAAAATTTAACTCTTTAAATCCACTACAATATGTATATATATATATATATATATATTGCTGTAATAAGGGGTTGTTTAAGGGTGTACTTTATAGTAAAGGTCGTTTAGAAATGAGAAAATACCATAGGTAGCAAAAAAATGCATTTATTTAGTAAAAGAATTGAGAAATGGAGATAATTTGTAAATAGTAAGCAGTCAACACCCTGTATATAACGTATAAATAGTTTAAAGCGACGCAAATAAACATAGTAAGACGCATAGTTAGCGTAGAAACAAGGAAGACATTCATTAGGTAAATAGTAAATATTTAATACCCTGTAGATAAAGTTTTAGTTAACTTGGGTAAAGCAAATAATAGTATTTTTCAGTGAAAGCACGCGTATATTTATATGTAAACATAATAAAGTGTAATTAGACACGCATTCAAAAGAGTTCCAAACAATTAGATTAATACGGAGATAGAAATAGAGCTTCAGGAAGCATAATATAAATGCGTACAAATAGTTAACCATTTTTGATAAGAAAGAAGATTAAAAATTGCGTAAATAACATGCAGATATGAAAATTAAAAGTCGAATTGCATCAGTTGTTTATGGAAAAGCAATTAGATTTATCAAAACACCGCATGCTGCTAACGAAGACAGCTGCGACCAGCTTACAATTATTGGAAAACATAGAAAATTACATCAGAAACTGCTTTAAATGCAAATATTTGATTCGTTAAAAATGAGCGACGAGTTTGTAGACCATATCCACTGACGGAGTGGGAACTCAATGATATATTAGCAGGTACAGTGATAACGAAGTCAGTTTACAACTCAACAAAGGCCGAAGTGCGCCACTATAAAATAAAGTGATACATAATAATAATAATTCAAAGCGAAAAATTGTAGAAGTGCGAAAATGAAAATTACGATTGCCGATTAAACGTAAGTAGATTTTGGTGAATTTATTTTAAACTAAAACATAAAAATAATAGGGCTTCTAAGTCCGGGGGAAAATAAACTACGATTTCTGAGTCCGTAGAGAATAAATGAGAAAATAAGTGATGAAAAACCAATTCTAAGTTTGAGGAAATTGATAAGAAGTAATTATAAGTCTGAAATGAAACGACAATAAATTGGGGTGCATAAGTTAATAATGGTAGTCCAGAGGGTAATGGCAATAATTTAAATGCTATGGTTCAAGCGTTTGGATAGACAATATTTAGAATGGGCATGTAATAATCCTGAATTGGGGGAAGATAATTTTTATTTAAATAGATGCGTCAATGCGAAGAAAATAGACCAGGTCAGATTTTAGTTATAAGACATTTTATTTTTCTATATATTTTTTATTTTGAATATTGAATTTGCTTAATATAAATGAATGTGAAAAATTCAACAAAGGATTTGAATACGTATAAAGTGCGTGATATGATAACAGATTTAGAACGTTCTACACTTCGTTTATAAAGATAATAGGTTTTTTGGTAACTTTTGGTTTTGAGTAAAAAGTATATGATTTTTAATAAATGAGATTTATAACATTAATTAATTGAAAAGTGTATTTCAAATAATTTACAAGAACTGTACATAATATTTGTTTCATTATATAGAATCGAAATTAACTGAATTTTATAATTCCAAATAAATGCTAGTCGAGGTCATAAGATAAAGTTAATGGGAGTGATTTGTTAATTTAAACAGTTCAAGGAGGAGCTATACGTTGAATACAAAATTGATAACAAGTAAGGCGGTAACGTATCGAATTTTGCTATTGGTAGACAAGGTTGGTTCAAGATAAAATCCAGTTAAGTTTCTGGAGGGAATTTATAGCAATATTAATAAGACGGCTCAACGTCGGAGGAGATAATTACAATTCTTGTTTATTCATAGCATAAATAATATGGTTGCCCAAACTAAGGGGCGCGAATAATTTAGAGGGACATAGCATTGCCCGACGATTGGGCGTTTTATTTCTATTTGGTATGATATAGCCTTTTGGATTTTAAGCCCCTACGATGGGTGCCAATTTTTATTGATACGATATCTCCTTTACAAGCCCCACGTTGGTAGTTAATTTTTATTTGCTATGAAATGTGTTTTACCAGCCCCACGATTTGTACGTTATATTTTATTTGTTTACCATGACTAGCTCACTGAATGCTTGACTTCCTAATAATAAATCTTATTTTACCCTTTTAATGGATTTAAATAAAGCAGTTCAAAATCACACAATATAATAATTGATAATATGTACAATTTTGTGTAACCTTAAAATTTTTCCCTGTATAGAATATTTACATTTACCAAATTTATGCTTTCGTGAAATTTAACAAAAATATTTTTTAATTACTCTCAAGTATCTTCGAACGTTCTAATATGCTTTCTCTGTTTTCATATTTTCAAATGACTTTTTAATGACTCTTACAAATACATAATGTATAACAAATATTAAATTTGAAACAGTCTTTAAATAATAAAATGTTTAAAAATCGCTAACCTGGAACGGTCACTGGAGTTGCCTCATAGTGTCTGTGGTCTGCATCGCTTGCTATGTCCGCTCTACTTATACCCCATTGATCTCACTTTCAGACGTATTTTTAGATTTGTGTTAAGGTTTAGATCTCAATATGAACATCGAGTTGCATATAAACTTAAATATCAACTTAGTACATATGACATCAACAAAACTGACATCAACAAAAGTGGCATCAATAACAGCCCTCTCAACAAAATGGCATCAGCAAAAGCTGTCTCAAAAGAAGCCCTGTTTTGTTAAATATTAAAGATAGATTTAATTAATTGTTTAACTTACGTCTATTTGTAGATCGGCTTATTTTTTGTTGCACAATTTTTGCACTTTCAAATTTTACTTATTCTGAATTTTAACGTTTTACTAATTAATTTCATCACGTAAATTTCTACTGCATTTGAGCATTATTTGTGCTTGGTTGAATATGAACTGACCTCTTTATTTATTTACCATTGTATTTATAAGCCCCTCCCACCAATGGTTTCCATTGGCGTGTTTATTGATCAAGGCTTGTGCTTTGTTTTATTTCTGGCAAAACTCGGTATTTTCTCAAAATCCCTGTAGAATTTTTGGTCACGTAAGCGTTCTGTATTATATGGTTATTTCTTAAGATTCCCAATTATTACCCACATTCAGTCACGTAATTTTATGTTTATGGTTTATAAGTCCAAAACTTATCATATAATAAACCGCCTGATGTTTATTTATTTGTTACAGAATGTTGGTTTTCTGAGCAAGTATATTCTTCGTAGTCACGTATCCATTTTCTAATAATAACGTATTAAGAAGCGTTTGCATATAGATGCGTTGATATTTTTGACGTAATTATTAAATATTTGGAATGGCAATTTATCTATGTTTCCCAATAATTTATTTTGATGCAATTAGTTGCTTCTAAAACCCTACCTTTACTCGTAAATTATATTTAAACATATTATACGACGCACACATTACTATTCTAATTAAATGGTATCGGATTATTACTAAATGAGCTTCTTTCTCATGCATTAAATCAAATATCCTTTATATGCAGTGTCCTCGCAATTGGCTTTTTGTGGAATAGTCAATTTACTCCTACAATTGATGGAATTATTTGATTTTCTTAAAGTTAAAGTTATTTATATCTATCCTACGACCCCTATGACTTCATCTACCCCTAAACTACCCTCATATCATAGCTATATATTTATATATATATATATATATATATATATATATATATAATACATTGACATAATAAGTGGTCGCACGTTAAGGTGCCACTAAAAGAGTGATATGATAAGCGTCACTAAAAGAGTACTTTGATACAGGTACAGCAATTTGTAAAACTTGAAATTGTTCACTTTCTCTTCTTTCTAACTTCGCCTGGCTAGCTTTACAGAACTGACGGAGTTTTCAAAATGAAATCAAACACAGCAATATCACATAGTATTTATACAGTATGAAATATTTTCTCCCATACAAAAGCATATAGATCATTTACAACATCGTTTCTTTCAAACAAAATAATTTGTAAAAGAAATATTACTTACCTTATTTTATATTTACAGAATTAAATTTCTTCTTTTATGGATGGCTTACCTGGATATGTTTATTTCCCAGCTTGTAAGATTTAGTTTGGCCAAAAAAATCCTTGAAGATAATCTATTAAAAAGGTCACAGTATTTTGAATTCTAAACATAAACTTTCCTGACAAAAAAATCCTCACAAAAAAATATTATACGATTAACACTTATTATTCTACCTTAAATTAAATACAAATACTCCATTATCATTTAAAAATCAATTTAAAAGTAAAACTTGCAGGATGCACAGGAACGCTCCTCGTAATTAAATATCTTCTTATTTTAAATTGACGTCAAACCAGCTTACAAGATTTTCATATTGAAAATCCTCGTTTCAAACAGCAGTCACCAAAGTACATTGTGCTTAAATCCTCCTTTTAATTGTTTAATAAAATTTTTAAAATAACGTTATGTTGAAGAATTTTCTCTCTGTATTGTAATTTAATAAATCCATTTTTTATGTAATTTGTATTTAAAACATCACTTTTATATTCATTGTACCATAGTAATTATTAAATTACAGTAAGCTTACTGCATACTTCAAATATTATCTTCGCAAAGCAACAGCTCACGACTTAAATCAAAATAACATTTTGCGATCGAATTTAAGAATCGAATAAATCTCTTAATTAATAAACGCTTATATACACAAATTGTCTATTTCCAGAAGGTAGTAGAACAGTATGGAACATTATAATGCAAGGTTTCGCAGAAAAACTCATTAGTGTTACCTCATAATCCCGTTCCATTCATTCGTGACGCGCGCTGTTTGTTCTTGTTTAACACATATACGATTATTGTGGCGTATCGCTTCTCTCTAACAGTAAATGCGAAGATAATAAATATTTCTTATCAATTTTTATTACATTTTCTGGGTCTTTTAGTGTTCCGACCATTTCTTGAAATAAAAATTTTATTTATTAATTAGTTTATTCACATAGTTCTAAATACGTAGGACTAATATTCTAGAGAATTCTTTACTTAAAATAAATTTTTGCAATCTACAGGGCAAAAGGGGTTACATTTTTTTGCTTTTACGGCAAAACGTGTTTTTAATAAGCTTATTAAGGTTAGAATTGGGGTTTTAAGTGCACGAAATTACTATTTTTATCCAATTGCGTAAAGCTAGTACTATTCTATGCTATTTACAGCAAATGAAAGACACTTCTATAAAAAAATATGTATTGATAATTAATAAGTGAAGACAATTGGCTTTGTATTTATCTTAAAATGATCGATTTGCGTTCTCATTAAATGCGTTTTACGGTACCTTACGATTAATTATTTTTACATATACAACTTACATTACTTGCTATTTATTTACAATACGCTTATATCGTATAGGGTAATTATTTATACACCGGCAATTGGATTTTTCGCTTGTACATCAATGAATAAAAATACGCTTGTATTATACAGAGCGTGCCCATGAATTTACGGAAATTTTCATTTTTTCTAGATTCTTTTATATTTTGGTGGGATTTATTTGTAGAATTTAAGTTTCAATGAGCTTTCGTGACCCCTTGTCACGTTAATATATATACAGGGTGTAATTTTTAAACCAACCAATGCATTTAATTAAAAAGTAAAGGCAGAGAAAAACATGCTTAGATAAAAGTTATGGCTGATCAAGGGGGACATACATTTCTGGAGAGAGTTCTGAAAATTTTTCAGTAGTTTGTTCAGGAAAATACAAAGTTACTTTTTTTTAAATAAAAACTGGAATTTTTAGCTATCGTATCGGATAGCTCTTTAAAAATGCTATTTTTCAATATAACATACCCCTATGCCTAAAATCAAGAATAAGCATTCAAAAATGCAGTAATGTGTTTGCATGAGTACAAACGATTAGTGCCTTCAGCGCAATGTAAAGCAAACTCTTTTCTAAGGTGATTTTTAGTTTGTAAGTGACAAAAGTAAGCTTTTACACATCGAAATACACAGATGATAATAAACAAAAGACAATGAAACAGACAAAGAAAAATTGGAAAACTGGAATTTTTTACGGATTTTTATTAATTAAATGTTCAAAGTTTTCACCATTTTGGGCCAAACAAATATTTATTTTTTTCAACAGTTAATTCGATGTTGCCGTTTTAATTATTTCTGGATTTATATCTGTCGAATACTATTTTTGCCGTCTTCTTTGGTTATTACTGCTATTGCATAAACCTTATTCTTAAGATATCCCCAGAGAAAATAAACGAGCAGTGTTAAATCCGGAGATCACGGTTTCGAGTAAACAGGACCTACGTTACCAATCCATCTATCATCAAAAATATTGTATAAGGCTAAACTAATATCTCGCGTATTGTGAACAGGAGCACTATCTTATTGGAGAAAAATGTGTCGGTAACCCGCTAATGGTAGATTGTTCACGTAGTTAGTCACATAATTCCTTATTAAATTTAAATATCATTCGCCTGTCAGATTTTCATTGTAAAATACGTGCCCAGCAATTGCATTATGTTTAAGCCCTAGTTTGATGTGAATTTTCATCCTTCCAGAGATGTACGTTATGACGATTAAATATACTATTTTTTGTAAACTTGCTCTTCAGATCCACTTATTTGTTTAACAATATCAGGATTTTCTGAAATTTAATAATAATCTATTTGCAAAACTGGATTTTTCTTAAAGAATCATTTTCACAATGCTCTTGTACTAATCTATATTTGTATGAATGCATATTATGCTTTTTCAAAAATTTCCACACATCCTTATGATTGATTCTGCATTCAGATACAACTTGTGGTGTAGAAGTATTACGATCAATGGCAAAGAAAATCATTAATGTTATGTCGAAGTTTTCGTCAGCAATGTACTGTCGCGTTGTTCCTTACTAATGTTTAATGATCCAATACTCCTCATATTATGAAAAATAGTGCGAAAGCTTTAGCGAGAGGTTCTTGTCTTTGACAAATATCTTATTGAAACTTGAGAAATCGTTTCAATTAAATTTCGACCGCATTCGCCATACATAACTGTTAGTTCAAAAACGTTAGAATTACTTAATACTTAGTCTTTTAATACTTTTAATACTTAGTCTTTAATACTTAGTCATTTTAATTAATTCACAGTCTGACAGGTACGATCCAGAACAAATGAGTAAGCATTATCAAAATCACAGCCAGCCATGATAACGATATGAGTTGATGCGTGTTGCTACAGGATCGCCTCTATGCATCCATACACATTAATGCATTTTTCAAGACTTATTTTTGATTTTAGGTATAGGGATATGTTATATTAAAACAGCAGTTTTAATACACTATCCGATACGATAGCTAAAAATGCACAAAAAAAAAGATAAATAAATAAGTGCAGGTACGTGTCCAACCAGTTTTGAGATGAAGATCCAATGATGATGATGATGAAGCATATTAACAACCCTTGTAAAACAGCATTGGCATCTGACAAGTGTAAACCCGCGATAGGGTCGCCTCAGATCCATATACAACCTTCATAGAACAACATTGGTATCTGACAAGTGTAAACCCGCCATAAGGTCGCCTCAGAACCATGTTAAAATCTACCAAAAAGGTAGCCTAAATCATAATGATTTTCCCCTTCAAAATAAATATAAAAAAAAACGAATACTTAAGCCTTTTAATAATGCAATCGCACACTTCCCAAGTTATTGAATTTATATAAAATTCACCAATAAAAATTAATCAGCTGATTTCACGTTAAGCGTATTGGCTACCTAAAAAAAGTCGGTCCCAGGCCGTAACACAAATTGAAGGCAATCATTCATTTAAACTTTAAAAAATTTTTACTTAGTGTACTCAAACTAAATATTTCGAACATCAATAAATCAAAGTCACCTTCAATTTATGTCATAAATGTCAAACTTGAAGTTTTTATTATTTTGAAAACGATCCTAGGTCATGGATCGAAACGTTAATAAAGATAATTTTAAAAACTATGAGTGGTTTAATCCCCAAAGAAAATTAAGAGGAAAAAGATAACTGCATTTTCCCGAAAAAATTACTGCAAAATTGTGAGAACTGTCTTTGCAAATGTCCCATTTCATCAACTATAACTTTTAACTGAACTTTTTTTTTGTATACCTTATACTTATTAAATTAAACGTGTTGGTTGGTTTAAATTTACACCATGTGTACATATAATAGGTCAATTTATTACGCCATTTGGGCTTTGCAATAAAATCTAAGTTATTATTTCACCTTATTAACTATAATAGGTTAGTATTTTTCAACTTACCTTATGTAATTAATTTACATAATATATGTTTATATTTCCATTCTAAACGGACCTGCACCTTGACTACGTTTTAAAATACTAGAACAAGTAGAATGGCTTGCGCGTTTCAATGAGCTAAAAAGCGAACTATAGGTTTAACTAAATTAGTGGGGTCTTTAGTGAGGAACCAGACTAAAACAGGTCCCCGAAAAAGGGCAGCAGCTTTTTTGGTACTTAGAGTGGCAGAGATCATAGGGGTCGGTATGACATTCTACGACACACTTCTGCGATATGGAAGGCAACGGGAAACCACCACATTACCTCCCAAGTACACTGCGTACAGAAATTGTTAACATGATGGCATCCTCTGGGGTAAAAAATTCCGGATGTAAAATAGTCCCCCATTCGGATCTCCGGGAGGGGACTACTTCGGGGAATGTGATCCGAAAGAATAGAAAAAGATCCGTGAACATTCTGCGAGTCGGAGCGAATGTCAGAAGTATAAAACAAGTAGGTAAGCTAGAGAACCTGAAACTCGAAATGAATAGGTTAGCACCAGACATAGTAGGAATTAGCGAAGTCCGCTGACCAGAGGCGGGAGATTTTTGGAGTGGAGACTTCAGGGTAATTAATACAGGATCGGAAGAAGGAAATTCGGGTGTAGGAATAGTTATGCGAAAAAAAGATAGGACGACGTGTAGGAAACTACTTACAAAAGAACGAAAGAGTACTCATGGTTAGATTTGAATCTAAATTAGTAAATACAGTAATAATACAAGTATACATGCCCACCCGTTGCTACAGCGAGGAAGAGGTAGAGGCGATCTACAAAGATATCGAAGACATACTAAGATACATAAAAGGACATGAAAATTTAATAATTACGAGGAATTTTAATGCAGTGGTAGGTGAGGGTAGTGAAGGAGCGATAGTAGGTTTATTTGGTTTAGGCACGAGAAATGACAGAGGAACTAGGCTGGTAGAATTTTGCGACAAGAACAACTTAACAATCACAAATACATTATTTTAAAATCATGCTAGAAGACGATTCACGTGGAAGATGCCAGGAGATATAGGAAGATATCAAATAGATTACATTATTGTTAGACAACGGTTTAGGAATCAAGTAAAAGTAGAAGCTACCCAGAAGCAGATATAGACACTGACCACAACATCGTAACTATGAAGGCCGCACTTAAATTTAAAAATCTGAAAAAGAAGATCGGAAAAAGACCTTGCGAGATGGGTCTTGCCACTACACAAAGCAAGGGGTGTTGAGCTTAATTAAACTGCCTTCATGCACGTGTGTAATTATTGTATTTTCTAATTCCAATTAATGGATTAGTACATGCTAACGGCAAACGTACTTCTAAGTTTCTTTTTGTTACCTAACCTTGTTACGTGCCAAATTGGCCCTTAAACATTTGTTAGGTTAATTTTGATGTGCGGAAGTTTCGCGCCATAAATTCAAGAGACTCGGTGCGCGTATTTCCGTCACGTCACAGTGCGTTTGCGCCAGATCGCGCCGATGCGTGAAAGGACAGAGAAGTGGGGTTTTTCCTGTGCTCTCTGTAACGTGGCTTTTTGCCTGAACCTTCAAGGAGTGTGGTCGTGTTAGGTAGCGTATCGTGCCTTATCTTTATCTATGTAGATTTCCTTGCTTACTTATCTGTTTGTCGCCCTTATACCTGGTTTCCTGTCCATTCCCTACATAGGTAGAAGATATTTTGCAGCCGTTGGCCGAACTGTATTGCACGACCCTGGATGAACGAGTCCATGACTGCCGGAGCTGGTCCGAGCGCTTTGGAAGAGCGTTGGCGTACCATCTTTAACTGCCTAAAAACGGCCATCAGTAGCCCTGATGGTCTTCAATAGAAGCCAACTTTAACTCAACTCCGCAAGACGCCGGATTTCTGATGTAAGTACTCCATTGTTTAATTTGTTCGCTGATATATACTATTGTCTTAAGTTTATATTTTCCGATAATTGCGTAGTTAATTTGTGAATTGGTGACGGCATTGTCAGATAGCTTCTCTAAAGCCTGTGTAAAGCTTGGAGCTACCACCTGCCGTGGCGTCGCTTATTCCGCGCTTGCGCGATGTATTTATCGACGTTTTTAAACGTAAGAATACGCTTTTTAATCGTAAGAATTTAGCGCCCTTAACGAGGAAAATGGCAATTACGAGTCTTTCTTTTGTTTTTATAAACATACAATGTATTACCTAATTTATTTATAGCTTTTTCACTAAAAAAAAAAAGAATCAATTATTTAATATCTGTTAACCTTGAATCTTATATTCGTGTTTTGGAGCACGCTACATTCCTTTAGATGTCAAAATCAGTTGCTATGGTAATTAAAGGTGAATACCGCCATTTTGAAATTAAAAATATAGCTGTCGATTATAAAATGTGTTTTAATATAATGTTAGTTTAATTTTCAATGTGGGATGTGTTTGTTAACTTCAGTTGTATTGTGTGTGATTGGTTTGTTTTTAGATGCAAGTATGAACTTTTAGGAGGAATCAATCGCTTAACCCTACTTTTTGTACGTAAGTACGCATATAAATGAATAAGTATTTAACTAATTTTCATGTCTTAAACACGGTTATTATGAAATTATCTACTTTATATCAAATTAAAACATAACCCTTTCTGTTTTTTTTAAAAAAACCGTACATAAATTATCTTGTGTGTTTACATTTTCTAAAAAAAGTGCCTTAGGCATTTACCTGTTTGATTATGCTATTCGAACGTACTTTAAAAAAACCTTATGTTTAAAAACGTCTATTGTAGTGAATTGCCCCTTTAGAATATGTTTTGAAAATGCTAGATTAACGGGTTCTTGTTGTATTTGTTAAATAACGTATTACCTACGTGTTTTTTTTTAGTTTTTTGGATACTTAGCGTGATTAAATTTGAATATTATTCTTTACGAATGCTTTTATAGGAAGTTTTTACCTTTAAATATCTTTATCGTACTGACTTAAAGTAGCTGTACCGTTTATTACCTTCTAAATTACCTCAGTATTGTATACCTGATATATATTGTCTCAAATATTAATTCAAAATGAATATAGCACACCTTAAGTCTCTTGAGCTCATCTACGAGATTGAGTGTAGAAATATTACTCCTGCCCCTAATCAAAATGATCGTCGATCACAACTTAGAGCCATTTTAGCCCAGGAAATAAAAGGCACCCCCATTTTAAAGAAAATCGTTTCCGATTGGCTTCATAACGTATCTGAAATTAAATTGTCTCTAGACGATATAACTGGTAAAATAAATAGAATAGATCCTGGACCCAGCGATATCGAGCTAAGGCGTTTAGTTTCGAGAATAACTCATGTCAAACAGCGTATAGAATTCTTGTCCCTATATGACGATGAACAAGTGGACCAAGCTAAACAAAATTTATTGTCAGAAATATTATTACTTGAAGGGATTGTTCTTGAGAGACTCAATCCAAACGCAGACGCAGATATATCGTTACCATTTTCAAATCTTGTACTTGCTCAACCTTAACCAGTAGGAAAATCCATACCTGTTTACAAATCGGGTCTAACTTTTCAAGGGTTTGACTCGTAAGTTTCTTTATCGTCCTTCCTTGACAGAATTAATGATTTTAAAATCTCTCGCCAGTGTACCGATCAGGATTTATTTGTTTCAGCAGGTGAGTTGTTTTCCGACTCCGCGTTAATCTGGTACCGAAACATCCGAGATCAAATTTCTACCTGGGAGGAGTTAGTTGCGTGCCTAAAACGAGATTTCCTTCCGCATGGTTATATTACCGACCTTTGGAACGAGATACGAAATCGAACCCAAAGACCTGACGAAAATGTTGTTTCCTTCATTACCTCATTAGAAGCCTTATATAATAGATTCGATAATAATAATAATATAATAATAATAATATAATATTGATCAGTTACTTAAAAATTTAAATCCTTATTTCTCTGAACGTCTGGCCTTACAACGCATCTCTTCCTTAGCCCACTTTAAAGATCTATGTCGTTCTCTTCAGGAAGTGAAGTTAAGAATTGATAAATACCGCCCCCCCCCCCCCAGAAAAACAATCTGGCCTTTTAGAACCAGATATAGCTTGTCAAGTTCGAGCTTCCCATAAAGTATCTACCCTTAATGTTCCTTCTACCGTAACTAATAACTCACTTACCTGTTGGAACTGTAAGAAAAGTGGACATAACTATAATGTCTGCACATACCCCAAAAATATTTTTTGTTATGGTTGTGGTCGCGCAAATACCTATAAATCTAACTGCACGAAATGTAATCCTAACGTATCGGGAAACTCTCGTCGAGATATTTCAACTCAGGGCGTGAATATCTCAAGGAATCAAAATCCTCCTCAACACCAATCATTCAACGGACCCAGACGTCAATAAATTTAAACTATAAAACTACCTCTAACGCTGTACCGTTATTAAATTTACCTAACAAAAATATCGCTACTGTCAATGTACAAAATGCCTTACCTTCATTAGTAGAATTATGTTATACTACTCCATCAGAGTGGTCTAATTGGCTACAAACTGTCAATTCCTTTTATCATAAAAAGTCTGCCGTTTTACAACTTGTTAAGAAACCCTTTGATAATCGTCCACACTTACCTATCTCGATTAGTTCCTTAAATGTAATTGCTTTATTGGACACAGGTTCCTCATGCTACTTTATAAATAACGAAGGTTTACATCAATTATTTAAACAAAATATTAAAATTCAAATTATTCCCGAAAAAACTTCCATAAATTTAGCTGACGATAATCAAATATATGTAACGGGTTCCCTTAAGTTAAAAATTCGAGTAGAATCATTTGAACGTGATGTTTCATTTTTGATTGTCCCTGCATTAGCTTATCCTTTTCTACTAGGTGTGGATTTCTGTAAACTTTTTAATCTGTCACTTTATTTCCAGGATTTTTCATGGCAAACCTCTCCTAAAACAAATTCTTGTGCATCTACAGGAATATCTAACAAAATTTCTCTTACTGATTCCCAAAATGTAATTCTTAACTCTACAATCGACAAATTTCGTAAACTTAATACCTCTGAACTTGGTTGCGTTACTACTGCAACACATGTTATCTCTACAGGTGATGTCCTCCCTTTTAAGCAACGTCATGCTGAAATAGATAAAATGTTAGAATCTGGTGTTATCTCTCCCTCAAATTCACCCTGGACGTCTCCCGTATTATTAGTTCGTAAGAAGAATGACGAATGGCGTGTTTGTTTTGATGGCAGAAAGTTGAATTCCGTGACTGTTTCTGATGCCTACTCTGTACCTAGAACTGACTCTATTTTAAGCCGGCTTTGAAACGCAAAATTTATCTCATCTATCGACCTTAAACAAGCTTTTTATCGGATACCTCTCGACCTATCTTCTCGTCAAAAAACTGCTTTTTGTGTTCCAGGCCGAGGTCTTTGCGAGTATAATTTTTTGCCATTTGGTCTCTGTAACGCACCACAAACCCTACAACGTACTATGGATCAAACGTTAGGTCTTATCTTACATCAGGAACGTGCCTTTGTATTTTTGGATGATATTTTAGTTATCTCAAGTTTCTTTGATAAACATATCGCTACATTAAATGAGGTTGCAGAACGTTTAAACGCAGCAGGTTTTAAGATAAACTGGGAAAAGTGTCAATTTTGTTGTTCGTCCCTTACATTTCTTGGTTTTATTATCGATGGAACTGGCCTACGAGCAGATCCTGCTAAAGTCGACGTTATTACTAAATTCAAAACACCTAAAACTGTTACCGAAATCAAACGTTTAATTGAAATGATTAGCTACTATCGCATTTTTCTACCCAACCTTTCAACTATATCTGCACCCATTACCGCTTTAATTAAAAATAAAAATAAATCCCAAACTATCGAGTGGAATTTAGAATCTCAACAAGCTTTCGAACAAATTAAAACATTAATCACTTCAGTACATATCTTAACTTCACCCAATTTCGATGAAAAGTTTTATATACAAACCGATGCCTCGCTTACTGGTTTAGGTGCAATGTTGTTCCAGGTAAGCAATGGTTTAGAACATCCAATCGCTTATGCAAGTCGCGCCTTAACTTCTGCCGAACAAAAATACTCAGCTACCGAACGAGAATTAGTGGGCGTTATCTTTGGCATCGAGAAATTTAGAGGATATGTTGAAGGTACACACTTTACCGTAATTACTGATTGTGCAGCTCTCACTTGGCTTAATAACTTAAAACAACCCGCAGGTCGTTTGGCAAAATGGAACTTGCGTATCTCTCAATTCACTTTTGACGTTAGGCATAGACCTGGCAAATTAAATATCGTACCGGATGCCTTATCTCGTGATGTTGTTTCTCTTAACCTTCCAAATTTAATTCCTGATACCTGGTATCTCAATATGATTCAAAAAGTTTCTGACAATCCCGATAAATTTCCTACTTTTCGTATAACTAATAATAGATTATATAAATTTGTATCTTCTTCTCCACATAAAATATCCAATATTCCTGAATGGAAACTGGTCGTGCCTACTGCTAACCGTAGTGAGGTGCTTAAATTATGTCATGATGACCCCATAGCTGCGCACCTTGGTGTTACAAAAACTCTCACTAAAATATCTGAATTGTATTACTGGCCCACACTAAAGCAATCTGTTTGTCGCTATATTAAGAACTGTAAAATTTGTGGTTCTCATAAGAGTTCGCAAGACGCTCGTCCTGGTTTAATGGGTAACTTTAAACGTGTATCTTATCCCTTTCAACTAATTTTGCTTGACTTATTAGGACCTCTCCCCCGATCGAAAAAAGGTAACCAATATCTTTTAGTTGTCACCGATTGGTTTTCTAAATTTGTTATGGTGCAACCCTTACGTAAAGCTACATCTGCAGCTATAATTAAATTCCTAGAACAAAATGTATTTCTTATCTTTGGTGTCCCTCAGATTATCCTTTGTGACAATGGGGCACAATTTATCTCTAAAGATTTTCAGAATTTTGTTAAAAGTTACAAAGTACAAAAAATTTGGTTAAACGCAAAATACCATCCTCAAGTAAACCCTACTGAAAGAGTAAATAGAGTTTTAGTTACCGCTATTTCTTCTTATATTGATTCAGACCATACTTCATGGGATGAACATATTTTTAAAATTGCTCAAGCTTTGCGTACATCTAAACACGAAGCAACCCAATTCACTCCGTCATTTCTTGTTTTTGGAAGATATACCCCAATCGATGGGAGTTACTATGGTTTAGTGCCTGACGATACTAACGTAATTGAATTTGACGATAAAGTACACTGGGACAAAGACCAACAATCATTACCTTCTATCTTTAACGACGTTAGAAAAAATTTGTTAAAAGCTTACGAAAAGAGTAAGGACCACTATAACTTACGTAAACGAAATATTTCCTTCGCCTTGGGCGAACAAGTTTGGAAAAAGAATTATGTCTTATCGGATGCATCTAAGAAATTTTCTTCAAAATTAGCCCCTAAATTCATCCTTTGTAAGGTCATTCGTGTCATTAGTCCCCTTATCTACTAACTTCAAGATGCTGAAGGAAAACGCCAGGGCAGGTGGCATATTAAAGACCTTAAGCCATTCTCTGCTGACCCAAATGCTACTTAAGTTTTTCACGTCCATTCTCCTCACGATTTACCTAATATTTTTTGGTTCTCACCATCAATTAGTAACTTTAATTGCTTATTTCCTCTCTTGTACTGTGTATATCTCTTACACGTTTAACTTACTTACCTTAAATTAACTATCTTTTTCTTTTCGGTTGACTTTTCTTTGACCATACCGTTAGATATATATCACTTCATTCTCTACACCCCCAATATAACTCTGTTGTTTCATTTAATTAACCCTTGAACTTTTCCTACAGCATATTATTTGGTTTTTAGTATTTTTCTTACGTCATTTAATTTTGTGTGGTAGTTGTCGTAACTTTGGTTGTAATAACTCATTGAATTTTTATGATTGGTTTTAGCTGATGTTGAGTGGATGATTTTTTTCTTTGTGCCCACATAGGAGTCGCGACCTATGCCATTGAAAGAAATAGTTCATATTCGCAGTTGCAAAAAACTAGGACTGTCTATTCCATGTGTTTTTCTTCTGAATTATTGCAGTCGCCCACATTATACTATATCATTATTTCTTTTTTTTCTACTAAATCACCATAACTTATAAACATTTTTTTTCATTGTTTTTTATTGAACTCCGTGGTGAGACGCTATCGCTTCTTATTGATATCTTATTAAATTCTCGGTTGTTTTAGCATATTGGAACAGTGTACCTGTATTTAACTGCTTATAATTGGGTATTTTTGTGTGTTTAGGGTGCTACCGTTTTAAAAAACTATCTTAAAACAGTTTGTTTCTGTGTGAATGTATCCGTAATGATACTTTTAAGTTGTCGTGTCAACTTTTGTCTGATTTTCTTATCGTAGTGGATGCACTCGTTAGGAAAATGATAGTACTAGTTCTCTTAAGAGTCTAGTGAATTTTAAATTTATGTGATACCTTATCTTGAGGGATTAATATCGCAGGTGGTCCTTCAGACTGCGCTGTGTTTTAACAGGGACAACTCTCTACCTTCTCTCGGACGCTTGTCCAAAAACTCTACTTTTTCTTATCCCGCTGTTTCCGTTTATGCCTTATTCTTCTTTCGGTGGACCTGTTCTTGTCCCGGAACACCCTTCTGCCACATAAGAGTGATGTTCCTTCACTCCGAGCTACTGACTACATTGGCTGGTTGAGTAGCGCTTTGCTATCCACCTTTCTCTGTCTCTTTTGCTCAATGCGAGCCCTTTCTCTACTTTCTTCTACCTGGAAGTGCCTCTTATACATTCCAAATAACCACCTCCCTCTTTTTACCGTTCCTGCTTCTCTGCCTTTTCATTTCCGTTAGTCACCGTGTAGTTGCGGGGGAGGTTTTCACAGACACCTGGACCCCGTCTCTGGGAATCTTTCGTGAGGTCATGCGGTGCCGCTGTCAGCGCATGGGCTCTGACAGTGAAGGTATGTATGAGTGTGTGAATGTGTGAGTGCATGTGTATATCGCTATATACCGTGTGGGTATCGGGTGATTGTATCACCGGTATCGATTAACGCCGGGTGCAGGGATGCACCCACATGCCTTTGCCGGTCTCTCGTACTGTTTATTGCAAACGGGCCTGCTTCACAGGTCGCTCTTTTTAGAGGGTACGAGAAAATCCCTATTTAACGGCTTCACGGAGCCACTCTATCTTTACCTTTATCTATTGTCTTTGGTAATAACTAAGCTAATATCTTTATCTTGTTTATTATCTTTGATAATACCCTTAGTTTAATATCGTTATCTTACCGATTACCTGTAATAATAACTTTAGTTTAGTATCGTTATCTTACCGACTACCGTTAGTAATAACTTTAGTTAAATTCGCGTTATCTTACCTATTATCTTTAGTAATAACTTTTGGTTAATATCGCGTTACCTTACCTACTATCTCTTATAATAACTTTAGCTTAATATCGCGTTATCTTACTTAGTATCTCAAATAATAACTGAAGCTTAATACCGTTATCTTATCCATCACCTTTGATGATAACAATTTAAGTTTAATATCGTTATCTTATCTACTATCTTTAACAACAATTTGAGATCTTGTCTTATCTTTTTATCTTCCTAACGTTTGGTATTTATGACCAGACGTGGGAATTATTTTTCTTGAAATTTGAGTGAAAAAGCTAACCTGATATAGAAATGTAATTTGTTAGGTTAGCCATGTAAGGATCTAGTAGGGTGGTACTTTTGGTAAATTTGTTGATTCACAACTATGTCATGGACAAGTTTTGATGTGTATCGTTAGTAAGCCAAAGTACCAGTAACAAAATTTGCTAGAGTGTAGAGTGACTCACTCTATGAACATTTTTAAATTTGGGCACTTTTTGCCAACAAAGAACAGTTTTGATGCAGTGCTCATGTGTGTTTGCACGTAAAAACTTTAATGTTAGCTTTAGTTTAGCTAGGTTAGGCGACTTGTCGCATCCGTTTTAATTTAAGTAGTGTTTCATGCTCCCCGACAAATTTGTGCTGTCGATGATTAGTGTAGTCAAAAACAATGGGGCTACATTTTCCGTTTCCTGGTACTTCGGTAGACGTGTTATTGGTCAAAAAACCAGGTGGCGCTTTATATAAACATTTTGTAGGTTTTAAGTTAGGTTTTATGTAGGGTAGTTAGGACTTAGATTTTAAGCTGTTACTGTGCTAACAGACTTTTTCTTTTTTTTAATTTTTTCTTTTGTGGCTTTGTCGCGATTGTTACGTACCAAATTGGCCCTTAAACATTTGTTAGGTTAATTTTGATGTGCGGAAGTTTCGCGCCATAAATTCAAAAGACTCGGTGCGCGTATTTTCGTCACGTCACAGTGCGTTTGCGCCAGATCGCGCCGACGCGTGAAAGGACAGAGAAGTGGGGTTTTTCCTGTGCTCTCTGTAACGTTGTTTTTTTGCCTGAACCTTCAAGGAGTGTGGTCGTGTTAGGTAACGTATCGTGCCTTATCTTTATCTATGTAGATTTCCTTGCTTGCTTATCTGTTTGTCGCTTTTATACCTGGTTTCATGTCCATTTCCTACATAGGAGATAATTTGCAGCCGTTGGCCGAACCGTACTGCACGACCCTGGATGAACGAGCCCATGACTGCCGGAGCTGGTCCGAGCGCTTTGGAAGAGCGTTGAGCGTACAATCTTTAACTGCCTAAAAAGAGCCATCAGTAGCCCTGATAGTCTTCAATAAAAGCCAACTTTAACTCAACTCCGCAGGACGCCGGATTTCTGATGTAAGTACTCCATTGTTTAATTTGTTCGCTGATATATACTATTGTCTTAAGTTTATATTTTTCGATAATTGCGTAGTTCATTTGTGAATTGGTGACGTCATTGTCAGATGGCCGCCCTAAAGCCTGTGTAAAGCTTGGAGCTACCACCTGCCGTGGCGTCGCTTATTCCGCGCTTGCGCAATGTATTTATCGACGTTTTTAAACGTAATAATACGCTTTTTAATCCTGCATAAATTTTATAGACAATTGACATCAACAGCTGGCATACGTAAACAAGGGTTGGCGGGTACAATAACTTACAACAAACCAATGAAGCACATGTGGAACGATCTGCGAAAACACTATCAGATACACGGTCTGGTAAAATAAATACTAATTCGCCACAAGTATAATCGATTTCTTAAATTGAGTAAAATCTTTGGAACAACTGAAAGCGTATAAACAGTGCAAATTGATATAACTCAATACAAATCCGCAAAATTAGCGATAACCAGTTAAGAACGTACACAACAAATTGATTTCAAGAGCTACATCGCGAAAAAGGCCAACGCACTCCAACAAATTTCTCCAAAAGCACAACGAGTAAAAATAGGAAATGCGCTGCGCATCCAAGATGTTATAGACATTTATCACCTAATCTTAAATATTATGCGACGTTCAGCAAACAATAAAATTTATATGGTACAGAAACTGACTTAGGGAAACTTTTACCTACTATATGAATTAATTATAATGAAATAAACGTAACGTTACAAACCATGAGTACTCCGTTCTTTTGCAAGTAGTTTTCTATACAGTGACTGTCTTTTTCCGCATAACTATCTCTACACCCGAATTTCCTTTCTCTGATCTTGTATGAATTACCCTAAAGTCCGAACTTTGCTAATCCCTACTGTGTCTAATGCTAACCTATTTATTTCAATTTTCAAACTGTTTAGCTTACTTAATTGCTTCATGTAACTGACATTCCATGTTCCGAGTCTCAAAATGTTTCCGGCTCTTCTTTCAAACTTTTCGATCACATCCTCCGAAGTAGTTCTCTTCCGTATGGGAGACTATTTTAACTCCGGAAGCTTTTACCGCAAAGGATGCCATTAACGTAAAAAACATTTTTAGTATGCTGTATACTTGGGAGGTAATGTGGTGGTTTTCTGTTGCCTTGCACATTGCAGTAATGTGTTTTAGAATACCATACCAACCCTTACGGTCTCTGCCTCTCTAAGTACCGAAAGAGCTAATCCTCTCTTTCGTGGACCTGTCTTAGTCAAGTTTCTCACTAAAGACTCCATTAATTTGGTTAAACCTATAGTTCGGCTCTTTAACTTACTGAAACACGTAAGCCACTCTACCCGTTCTAGAACTTCTTTGAGGTGTAGGTTCTTTCAGAACGGAAAAAATTTTCATTGTCTTTAATTTTTGTGCAAAATAAAAAAATATCTTTAATCTGGAGTGCTTCGAATAGGAAAATTTTCATATAACTTGTCGCGTTTAGGCGCAGTTGTAACTCAAGTACATTACCTTCAGCAGATTTCAATTTTAGAAGAAACCTGTGACAGCTTACTTTTGTAAGTCATATTGTGATTAATTTATAGAGATTGTATCTTTAATTATTTATAATTTATTCATCTTAATTACAAGGGAATTAATGTCTGATCCTATTAGTTAGGTTGATGTTTTTTACATTTGCTTTGAAACTAGATTATCTCAGTGACTTTACTACGAATGGTAAAATATATTTCTGTTTCTTAAATTTCATGACTAGCTTTATTTAATAGAAGTAAACTATTTTTTAGGTAAGTCTTCGGGTGTTTCTAAAATAGTTTTAAGTCTTTCTTATTATCAAATTGTATTTTGTATATAAATACGTCTTTTAGAGTTTAAGAAAAACTTACGAAATATTACAATTTCAGTTGCATTTCCTGTGTTCTATTATTTCATTACTTGTTCACATTCAGTTTATCGTTCATTAACATATAGTCGTAATTATTAGTTTTATAGCTAGTCAAGCATATGGAACGTACTCAAGTCGATTTTGTTTAGGAAGCAACTAGGAATGTCTCAATTTGTCATAGTTGTTCGTTTCCATACTAGCTTCATCCATTTAAATTCTTGGTGATTGATTTATTACATATTGTATTACTTTTTGGGTACACGCTTGCTTCATTTTCAGAGTTGCGTATTCATATATTTCCTTTTTATGTTCGATTAAAATTGGTACGCCTCTTTGGCTCCACCAAATTTTATTTTAATATTTAGATTTATGTGATTTTTAAATCCACCATGGAAAAATTTCTTTTGCCATCCTTAATTTAGGTTTCTGCGTGTAAGTTTTACGATTATAGTTTCCCACGAAGCCCTAGGATATTAAATACATGATTCATGTCATGTAAACCGCATACGCTTGCGTTTCTCAAGTTAAAGAAATGTGGATGTGGTTAGTGCAGTTGGCCGTGGGCAGTGTAGAATGGTGAAGTTACTACAACTCGTGGAAGCGATGATTTTAATGCAGGCGACTTTTACTATCGGTGATCAAAGTGATCGGACGTTTGTGTGCGCATTAGTTTGACGAAGTGATTCCTTTCGATTCCTACACCGTCTTCCTTTACTTAAAAATCTATTTCTTGGTTTCGCCATAGTACAAGCATCTTCCCTCTCCATAAAATTTGTGTACACAAAAGAGACCAACCGGAGAGGATCCGTACCTAAAAAGCAAGAAACAGTCTTGGCTTCTAATAGAAACTAGATAAAATATTAGATTGTTTGTCAACTTGAGGATTTTACCCGTGACGGCAACCTATGCAACCATACCTGGAATACACACCAATTACGTCCAGGGTTTTGCATTATTGTAACAGTGGTGTCCAACGTGGACACAGACATAGAAACCCAGTTTGTAGTTATTATCGATTGTACTGCTCTTACCTGGTTAAATAATTTGAAGCAAACCGCTGTACGCCTGACCAGATGGAACTTACACATGTCATAATTCTCTTTCACTGTTCGCTAAAGACCTAGAAAGTTAAATATCATATCTTACACCCTTTCTTGACATAGCGGCTTTAAATCTTCTTAATTTAACTGCCAATACCTGGTATTCTAATACGGTGAAAGAAGTTATCGAACATTCTAAGACCTACCCGTCATTTCGCATTTTAGGAAATTGTCTATACAAATTTGTTACCTCTACTTCACCAAAAATTACTAACATACCTGAATGGAAATTAATAATGCATACCGCGAACAGACCTGAGGTACTGAAAATGTTTTATAACGGCCCTACCTCCGCACATTTAGGCGTTACCAAAACTACAGCAAAATATTTAATTTTTATTACTGGCCCAATTTAAAACAGTCTGTTTGCCAATATATTAAAAATTGTAAAATCTGTAGTGCACAGGAATGTTCACAAGAAGCACGACCTGGTTTGATAGGTGCGTTTAAAAAGTCTATCCTTTTCAGTTAATCTCCCTTGATTTATTAGAACTACTTCCTCGATCTAAGAAAGGTAACCGATACCTATTGGTTGTAACGGATTGGTTTTCCACATTTGATTTTGTTTATCTTTTAGCAAAGGTTACTTCTTCGGCAATTATAAAATTTTTAGAACAGGATCTTCTTATTTTCGGTGTACCTCAAATTATTCTTTGTAACAATAGTACACAGTTCATTTCAAAAGAGTTTCAAAATTTCGTACAAATTTGTAAATTTCAGAAAACCTGGTTAAATACCCGATACCATCTAGAAGTAAATTCAACATATCGTGTTAATAGTGTACTCACAACCGCTATCTGTTCCTATTTCGAATCCGACAATACAAAATGAGACGAAAATGTATTTAAAATTGCAAAACCACTACGCACCTCAAAGAATGAACTACTCAATTTTTATATTCATTTTTAGTTTTAAGCCATTGTACTCCAATTGATGGTAGTTACTATGGCTCTGTTCCTGATAATGCTAATGTAATTGAATTTGTTGAAAAAAAAACGGTAGACAAAGATCAACAAAAAGAATTAATTTTGAAGTTTATGAAAAAGTTAAAGTCGTTACAATCTCCGAAAAAAGATATTTTTTTCGCCTTGGGTGAATAAATATGAAAGAAGAAACATGTTTTAACTGATGCCACAAAATTCATATCACGTACAATTTCTCGCGCAGTTTCTTCATTGATTTATGATTTAAAAGATTCAAGCGGCAAACCTCAAGGACCTTGGCCTATTAAAGATTTATAATTAATTTTTTCTGCCTGTAACTAGTAGTATTTACTTACATCTATCTACATACCTTGATTTGAATATATTATTTCTTTTCTATCTTTATTTTGACAACTTTTTTTGGCATTACCTCCCTTACACGAACATATCTTACCATTGAACTTTTGTATCGATTATTTCTACGTTAATTAATTTTATTAACCTTTGACTTATTCTATCGTACACGTAAATAGATTTGCCCTTGAACTATAAAGCGTCTTAAACCTTGTTATGACATAAATAGTTTTTTAGTTTTAGAAGAGAGATCCCTCACTCCTAGTTATAACAATTTTTTTCTCTTGGTCATTATATGCAAGTAATTCTATTGTTTTTTAATTTCCATCTTCTATCTTGTTATTATTCTATAACCTAATACATTAGTTTATTGCAGTTGGCATATTTTTTGTCCGAGTAACCCAATGAACCTATGGAACCTGTACTAGCTGATACTGGGTTGCTGCATTACAGTTTGGCTGCTACATGTTAGATCGCGACCTAAGCCTCTGTTGTAAAAGTCGATTTCCACAAATTGCGAATACAGAGAATTTTTATTCGATGAGTTCGCTTTCGAATATATGTCAATCACTTGCTACAAATTTTCTTTATCAATCGTCTAATATCATAGGGACGTAATGAGTCCCCGCAGATGTATTTATGGATACCCTGGAAAACAAATTTATTTTAACTAATAAAGATCCACAGATTATACACTGGTTTCATTATGTTGATGATTACTTGGTTTTCATTAAGGGTTCATCTGAAACTGCTCAAAACGTTTTGAATAATATTAATAAAGTTTATTCTAATATTAAATTCACTTTGGAAATACAATCTGAAAATAAGCTTAACTTTTTAGATTTGACGATGACTAAACTTAATAATCAATTACATTATAATATTCATAAAAAAACTTCACAAACTGATCACATTATATCGGCATTTTCTAACCACTGTTGGCAACACAAAATGGCAGCTTTCAACTGTTACATATACAGATTTATCATATTCCTCTATCCAAATCGAATTTTAACAATAAAATATATACAATAAAACAAATAGCAATTAACAATGCATATCATTCTAACCTTATTTATAATTTAATTAATAATATAAAGAATAAGAAACTCTTTCAACAAGTATATATCACTCTAATTGGAAATACATAGAAAAATTTTATTTTAAATCCTTTTATAGAGTCCAACCTTAATACAAAAGTCAAAAAGTAATAGAAAAATACAGTAACTCAATTAGAGTTTCATTCAAATCATGTAACATGTTGAAACAACATGTAGTTCATTTTAAAGATCCTACAGAATCATTGTCAAAAGTGGTGCATATAGACTAGATTGTGAAGATTGTCAAGCCACCTATATTGGCAAAACTTGCAAACCATTGAGGGTAAGAATAAAAGAACATTTGAATAAAACAAATAAATCAATATACGGTCACAACATGTGTAACAAAAAACACATTCGATCCTAATCTGCATTCAAAATTAGTACATAATATTACCTTTTTGGAAGATCTTGAAATGGAAAGAAAATTAGTAAGAAATAGCACTTGCTTAAATACTCAAATTAACTTCAATTGAATTTTACTTTGAATATACAAACGTTTAAATTGATGGAACTCCATTGGTTTCACAAAAGTGGCGATTCACAACTGAGAAATAAAGATGTGGGATGTTCGGTTGATGAAGGTTGCGCATTTGACTCGAACAATTTCCCACATATAATCCAACGAAAATTGGTTGAGATAGCACCTGGTGTCCACTGAATTATGTGAGAGGCATTTTCTATAATATCTAACTAGAAATCGGATCCCAACAGAAACTCTATCGGTGCGCCTTTTGCAAAATAGGGATCAGCGAGAGAGACAGTAGAAAATCTATTCTGAACATTAGCATCTTGAGGTAGACTAGGTTGGTCATCACATATTTCGTTGAGAACGAGAGCGTTGGTACCCAAAACAATATTTTCATTGCGAAGTGGGCTAATGGAACAATTTACAAAACCTCTATTTTTTGTAACTGCGGCATTGGCCACTGCAATAAAACCTACTTGTGCCCGCTATAGTGGTAATTCTAATTGTTGTACACAAGTTTCTGTAATTAAGCTTGTTTGAGAGCGACTATCTATAATTGCTCGCATAGGGCAAAGTTTGCCTAAATAATCGCTTAAACCAGTAATCGCTGTCCATAATATGACGCGTAGATTCAAATTAGCACTCCTTCTTACAGCACATGATAAAGACTGAACTAGTGATGGGCACAATCGATAGTCTATCGATTGGACTATCGATAGTTACTATCGAATTATTTTTTTAAGAATGAATTTTTACTATCGATAACTTGCGATTGTAAAGCGTACTATCGATAGTCTCATAAACTATCGATAGTACTGGTGGAATTATTGACTGCTTTTCCTATCGATAGTTATGCAACAATCGATAGTTAATGAACTATCTATGGTGCTACCAACAATCTGCTAAACAAAATCTTAGTACAGCACTGTCAATGTCAATACTCAATAGTTTTTAAATGATAGTTATATTGACCGTTAAGTTAACCACTAAAGGGAAATGCCGGGACCCCAACTAAATGCACGTGCACTGTTGGTGTGTGAAAAAATTACCAGTGTGGGAATTTTTTACAAAACACGACAACAAAGTTATGTGTCAAATTTGTAAAAGAGTTGAAATTTTGTCGTAATACGTCCAATTTAAGTGATTATTTACGTCGACGGCACCCAACACGTACCAAACCCGTGCAATTAGTTGATGTAGCAGAAGCAATTGACTGTCATCAAGAGATACCGCCAGTAACATTAGTGAAATCGTTAACAGTAATACTGCTTCCATGGCGAAAAGTGCCAGCGTAGCACCACGGTTATCCAGTGCAACAACAACGTTATCGGATTCAGCTACTTCAGTATCAAATCCAGCATCTTCGATCAGTAGTGTGCTTCCTGTGGTTGTAGTTCCTACAAGAAAACGGAAGCTACAGCCAACAATGACGCGCCAAGTAGTTCCTTTAAACGGATCATTAAAACATAAAATCACAAAGCTTGTGCTTAAAATGATCGTCAAGGATTTGCAATCACTATCCATAGTAGAAGAACCTCATGAAGGCACTCGAACCTCGGTACACATTACCGAGCAGAAGGACAGTATCGAGAGCATTTTCCAAACTTATATTGTACAGTCAGTGCAAAAAGCTGTGCAACAATCAAATTCGATATCGATTATAACTGATATTTGGACATCCTTTAACACCGAATCTTACTTAATATTTTTTTCATAAAAGTCAGTTAAAGGCAGTGGTCTTTAAAACAGAGTATTGAAGCGGGCTACTACTACCGCATTTCTCTAATTTAAAACAGGTAATAACAAGCGTCTTTATTACTCACTGTTCACAAGTCTAATTAACAGTATATGCCTTATTTGTAGATGTTTTCAGTCCAATTAACAATGAAGCACTATTACACTAATGAATTTACAAGCACTAATATCTTCTTAAACTAACTTCTTTACCATAGGTCTATTAATAACACTAACACAACTATTATTTATTACACTTCCATCTATTTATGTATACTACAAGCTGCATGTACATTAGACACATCATATAACATTTATGTATACTCTTGGACTTCCAAAAGCTCAACTACTATATAACTTCACACGTAATAATTTAAGTTCGACATTCTGATATAGACTAACTCTTGCATTCATTAGCGGTCTTATATATATACTCTGAATTAAAAAGGATGACATCCTCCAGTAATTGCTAGAAGAATTCTCGAACCCTGGAGAATTGTGTTTGATGGGTTGCCTAATAGTAGCTCGCAACAGTATTATCGAAGAAAGTGATACTGCTGAATGTGTATTTTATGAGTGGTCTATTATAAATAAAATTACAGTTGTAGTCACTGATAATGCAGCAAATATTAAAAATGCAGTGTAACTTTTGAATCTTGATCATTTACCATGTGTCGCACACACTTTAATTTAGTAATATCAGACGCGTTGGAACTGTGTGGGGATTTTCAGAATATATTGACAAAATGTCGAAAAATTGTAACGCATTTTAAACAGTCTGTAGTTGCAGCTGATGAATTACGAGTTACGCAAAACCAAATGGGCATACCCCAACTTCAACTAAAACAAGATATTTCAATTCACTGGAATTCTTCGTTAATAATGATGGAGAGATTAGTAAAACTAAAGGAACCGTTAACGGTAGCATTAGTGGCACTTCCAAAAGGTCCAGAATGCTTAAACTGTGAGCAGTGGAAAGTTCTTGATGATTGTGTGCCTCTATTGAAGCCATTTGAATTCGTTACCGCAGAGCTAACAGGGGATCAATCTGCTTCATTAATAATACCTTTAATAGGTGGATTGCAACATAATATCGTACGACTCAACTCTACAACTGAAATTGGAAGTTTATTAAAATCCAGTTTAATAGAGTCAATACTTAGCACCAGCAAGGCCATGAAGTTTAGTTTGTGGCAGGATTTGATGAAAACTAAAAGAGTAGTAGCTTCTGTTAACTCAGAGGCAAATACTTTACTATTATTAAAAAATTACAAGGATTTGCCTTATTTAAACCGAAAAGAACGAACGAACAACAAAGTGCATTTCCAAATTTATATAAACTGGCAATAAAATTTCTGAGCATGCCGGCTACCTCTGTACCTTCGAAAAGAGTATTTTCTCAAGCTGGTTTAATAACAAAGAACCTTACGTGTGATATTCCAATGCTCCACCCGAAGGTACTATATTGCCCAGGAAGCGAGTTTTTTTTACCTGAAAAATTTTGAATTTTGCCGAACCATTGCTGTTCCAAGCGAGGTAGGGATCTTTAACGTGCGTGACAACATTTTTCAAGCGGACCGTGTCAGGATTCGAACCCGGGACCGTGGACGTAGTGGTCACACGCATACCAACTACGTCACGGAGCCGCCCTAATAACAAAGGACCGTGTATTTACATTTCCAATGCTCCACTTGAAAGTACTACATTGGCCAGGTGGCGAGTTTTTTGTTGCCTGGAAATATAGAATTTTACCGAACCCTTGCCGTTCCAGGCAAGGTAGCGATCTTTAGCGTGCGTGACAACACTCACATATTTTTTGTGAAAAACGCTGACCCGCCATTTTTCAAGCAGTCGGCCGTGTCGGGATTCGAACCCAGGACCTTTGGATCCGTAGTCTTACGCTTACTACATTGATCCACGGCGACGCCAATGACAAAGGACCTTACATGTAATTTTCCAATGCTCCACCCGAAGGTACCACATGGACCAGGAAGCGAATTTTGTGTTGCCTGGAAATTTAGAATTTTGCCGAACCCTTGCCTTCCAGGTAAGGTAAGAATCTTTAACGTGCGTGACAACACTCACACACGGGACCTCCATTTAACCTCTCATCCGAACGAGGACGTAATTTTTGTGAAAAATGCTCACCTGCCACTTTTCAAACAGTCGGCCGTGTCTGGATTCAAACCCAGGACCTTGGGATCCGTAGTCTTACGCTTACTACAATGATCCACGGCGACGTCAATAACAAAGGATCGCAGAAATCGCCTTAAACCTAAAAACGTCTTTATACAGTGACTGGAATCCTACGTTGGATCCATCATTTATTTTCTTCTTTAATTGTCTATATCGTCAACCTTTTTTTTAATTCGTTACAATATTTCCTCTAGTGATGAGTGAGCAGTACACTGCCCGACACGACCTTAATTTGATGTATTTGTTCTCTAGGTGCTTCTAAATTTTCTGGGCTTCTCACTTTTTTGTTTTACTACTTATTTTCCAAATTTTAATTAAATAACTGAGCTGCTTAGAGATGAAAATATATTCACTTCGATTATAACGTCAAAAATTATTTTTATAACAAGATTTTTTAAACTTCTTCTTAAATACAACAATCATAGTCAATTCAACATCTTTTCTATAACTATTCTTGTAGCTTTATTTGTCTCTAGTTATTTTTTATTAAATATAAAATTTTCTTTTAAATATTTCTAGAAATGTCCTTCAATTCATTTTCTAACTCTCATTATTTTTCCATGGTAACTGCCATGGTAACTGCCACCTTTTTTTCTGTGCATAATAAACTAGTTCTGCCACTTTTATATACAATTTTAATCAATCCTTTTAACTGTGTTACTTTTATCTGTCCTCTTCAATAACTCATTACATCACTAGAATAGCACTAGTGCTCTACCTTAAATCTAATAATCTTTACATTTCATATTATAATAAGCTGTGAGTGAAAGTGAACCTAACCATAAATGTCGTTCGTTTAAAAATCATTCGCTAATAACAATGTTTCTCTCCTCAAGCTATCAATAATGCAAATAATTATAGATAGTAAAATTCACTTGTTTAAAAGATCATTTGATAGAAGTATTGTAATGATATAGTTTAAACTATCGATAATTCATGAGACTATCGATAGTACAAACTATCAATGGCCCAATCGATAGACTATCGATTGTGCCCATCTGGCAGTACATATACTGAGGTTTTGTTTGCAGATTATTGGTAGTACCATTGATAGTTCAGTAAGTATGGATTGTTACATAACTATCGATAGGAAAAACAGTCGATGGTTCCATCACTACAATCGATTGTTGCCTAACTATCGATTGTAACTATCGATAGAAAAAACAATCGATAGTGCCCATCAGTAGACTGAACCTGAGCAGAAGACAATTGCGTAGTTATAGCGGTAGGTACATCTTCAACAATAGTAGAAATAGCCGACGCGGACTTTGACTTTACTATGTGCAAAAAACTATGGTGTCGCTTTCTATAATGAAAACATTTAGCGGTTGATTTGCAAGACGCAAGTTTGTGAAACCCGATACAATTAAAACGTAAAGAATTTTTCTTTACAAACTCATGGCGTTGTTCTATATACAGGGTGTTTTTTTTAAGTGGGAGGTCACCTGTATATGGAAGACCAATGGTAGAAGGAAGCTGAAAATTTGCACTAGGGGGTTATCGAATGTGCCCTACACGTCTAAAATAATTTCGATACGATAGCACTTCTGGTTATACCGGAAGTCGGTATTACTATCGTTATTTTAAATAGAACACCCTGTATATTTATGCATTTTTGAATTCCTCGTCGAATTTTATGTGAACTTTTATAACACAACCATACCTCTATCTAATGCCGTTTTTGAGATATTTTGATTTTTAGTAGATTTTTGACATTTGCACGCTGTCACATAAATTGGAATAACTAGAAATTGAACAAACTTACAAAATTGTTTTTTTGCAATCACATTCATAATACTTGATATTATATCTACGTGCAAAAAAAATTTGATTGCAATGTACAGGGTGCTAGAAAATTCATTTTATAATTTGACTAATAAAATGTCAAATATTCCGTTTTTTTTAAATGGAACCTACCATATTTTGTTATATTAATCGATTCTATGGAAAAAAATACCTTAGGTATGTAATTACAACAATCCATTTATTGTAAGCCGTTTTTGAGTTATTTGCATTAAAAGAGAAAATGCGCTAGTTCAGTAACATAATAACATTTGCTACTATCAAGTAGCTTTTGTCCGATACATTAACAAAAGAATAATTGGAAACGTCAAATGTAGATAATTCTACGTAGATTGCAATTCCCGTACTGTAGTTATTTATGAGGGTTAATCGAAACTTTATAAATCAAGATTATCTCGAAATAATAATTATTTATGGCGAATGCAACAGAATTTTTCAAAGAACTTCCGATGTCTTTCATCAAAAATTTCCTGAAAAGCCAGCGCCGAATGTTAGGCTTCTTGAAAACTGTGCGAATAATGGATCATTTATTACAAAGAAGAACAGGACCAGCACCGTGACGGAGTAAGTAATTGGAGTTACTAATGTATTGACATATTTTCATGCAGCAGAGCTTAACTAAATAATGCTGTACAGGATATAGGAATGAGCCGTAGTTCCATATACAATATTTTGAAAGCAAATAATTTTAAAAGTTGGTCACTTTATCCTGTTCAGCACCTTAAGGAAACCGATTTCGAAAGAAGGATGTTGTTTTGCGAATTTGTATTACTTAGAACGCAAGAGGATAAACAGTTTTTGAAAAATATTATTTGGAGCGATGAAGCAAAGTTTACGAAAACCAGAGTGTTTAACCGACATAATTCACACCATTGTTCCACAGAAAATACTCAACAAGCATACATAACAAATTTTCAGGAAAGATGGTCTTTAACGTTTATTGTGCTATTAGAGATTCGCGAATTGTATGTGTAGTGTTTTACCAGGAAAATTTAAACGGTAAAGTACATATTGTTTTAGTAATTCTTTTTCTTCTCGATGAACACTTTTTACAGGGGAACGATATTTAGAAATTGGATTTTTTTCTATGGGGTATGTAAAAGATACGGTCTTCTCCTACGCTCCTACTACTGAGGAAGATTGCAAAAGACGAGTATTAAATGCTCTAAATTCTTTAACTCCAGAGCAAATACAAAAGGCAACAAATGAAGAGTTTAAAAGACGCATTTTAAAATGCTTGGATCAAAATGGCCGCCAAATAGAACATTTATAAACAACCTCTTATGTTTTTTTTATGTTTTTATTTATTTTTCTTTAGGTAAAATATTGTTAGATTAAATACATTGTTCCATGTTTGTGTAGCTTTTATACATTATTTTTCAAAAAATGTTCTTGCGCTGCCATTTTTGGCAACTAAAATGTGCAAAAGTATTTCCTGCTTTCTAACTACTAAGATATTAATTCCATAGAATTGATTAATATAACAAAATATTTGATAAAAAATATCGCCAGTTCTTCGAAGAAATCTATTACATTCGCCATAAATAATTATCATTTCGAGATAATCTTGATTTGTAAAGTTTCGATTAACCCTCATAAATAACTACAGTACGGGAATTGCAATCTGCATAGAATTATCTACATTTGACGTTTCGTAAAAATAACCAATTATTCTTTTGTTAATGTATCGGACAAAAGCTACTTGATAGTAGCAAATGTTATTATGTTACTGAACTAGCGCATTTTCTCTTTAATGCAAATAACTCAAAAACGGCTTACAATAAATGGATTGTTGTAATTACATACCTAAGGTATTTTTTTCCATAGAATCGATTAATATAACAAAATATGGTAGGTTCCATTTAAAAAACGGAATATTTGACATTTTATTAGTCAAATTATAAAATGAATTTTCTAGCACCCTGTACATTGCAATCAAATTTTTTGCACGTAGAAATAATATCAAGTATTATGAATGTGATTGCAAAAAAACAATTTTGTAAGTTCGTTCAATTTCTAGTTATTCCAATTTATGTGACAGCGTGCAAATGTTAAAAATCTACTAAAAATTAAAATATCTCAAAAACGGCATTAGATAGAGGTATGGTTGTGTTATATAAGTTCACATAAAATTCGACAAGAAATTCAAAAATGCATAAATATACAGTGTGTTCTATTTAAAATAACGATAGTAATACCGACTTCCGGTATAACCGGAAGTGCTATCGTATCGAAATTATTTTAGACGTGTAGGGCACATTCGATAACCTCCTAGTGCAAATTTTCAGCTTCCTTCTACCATTGGTCTTCCATATACAGGTGACCTCCCACTTAAAAAAAACACCCTGTATAGTTCCTTAAATTTGGCGCAAGATTAAGTTTATGATTTGTGCTAGTACACATTGGACACGCATAATTGACTTTCAGTGAACTATCTTTACTAGATTTGACAGTAGACAACAGTGTGCTGCGAGAACTACTATACGTAGGTTCCCAACCGAAGTCGACGCCATGATCTTATTAGATTTTAGCGGTTTGCCAGCCTGCGTTAGTTCTAAAACGCTAACTTGCTGGTGCACAAATTTGATTAGTTTATCAAAGCCGATTGATTATACTATCATCACAATATTCTAATTCAACCTCTTTCCGTGCTGCGGGCGTCAATACATTAAGCCCAACATGTAACATCGTCAAATCAAAAAAATCAGTCACGTTAGGTGCCTTTAAAGCTGCTAAATTGGTGTTAAATACTTACAAAAAGCTATTCAATGACTTAACGATAAAGTCTGATAGCGGACAAAACGAAAAGATTTTATCGAAATAAGTCGCCGCTAACAAACGTTTATTTTGAAAGCGTTGAATAAGGATTTGCATTGCGATATCATAATTCTCTTGTGAGAGGGATAGAGTTTCAAAGTGCTAAAGCGTGAAACTTTAATAAACTGCGCAAGTAAGTTAATTTCTCTACTTTGGATAGTGATTTGTTTTTGTGTATCATGGACGTATATAACGAATAGAAATTTGACCATTTTGTAATTGTTCCATCAAAGGCTTCGATTTCCAATTTTGAAAAACGCGTTTGAACAACTAGCTGAGCTGATAGACTAGGACTATTAAATACGACTATTGCTGAATCAATTTTAACTTGTTCGTCGATTTTCAATTGGCGATCGTACATTTTTTCTTAAAATATAATTCATCATACGATAGAACAGGCTTCTTTGTATCTAATCTTGCCACCACTTCCACAAGCATATTTATTGATGATATATTTTCAATATTTATTCAAAATCAGTATCCAATTTTTGATAGCGATATATAAACAAATCAACATCAGTGCCAAGTGGTTGGCCTGATTGCGACAATACATAACATTTCTTTGCAATATCATGTAGTATTTGTAATCTACCAAAATACTATACACGCTTAATTTGGAGGGCGTTTAAATTTGCTAGGTTACTCATGATTGTAAGTGGGAGTTATAATCTACTAATGTAAGTATTCAATACAAAGCAACAATATTTAAAACGGGATATTACTAAGTGTACAAGCAACACATCAATAAGCGTCAAAGCGTAAAAATATTCAGCCATTCAAATTTAATTCTATACACAATAAGTACAATGGTTCACAAAACCTTGCTTAATTGCACCACACAGAATGCGTTAAAAGAAGACAAGAATCCCGGCTTCGAAAAATCAAAAATGGTGATGGGGTTCTGTGCCCCTTATATGGAATTAGGTAAACTGTATAGGTAGCTTCGTAGCGCCTTGTGAATAATACAGAACACAAAATAGAACTTATCCGTTATTGTTCCTGGAGGATTTTCAAATGCTCTAGCAGAAGTTGTTGTAAGACCTTAGTCCCAACAACTGCGTTCGTGACGATCTTCTACTTCAATAACGGCTAGTACGCAGAATGTATCTTTCACAAGCAAACACAAAACAAACGAAAAATAAACTATAAATAAAACTTTGAGGAAACGTATTACAGTATTCCGTGCAAACACGAAAGAAAACAGTAAAGTAAGTAAAGGAATCGTCTACACCGAATGCTGCTCAAAATAGGGATAGAAAGATAGAATTGAATTAAAATTCGGGCTAGCTCAAAAACGTCGTAGAGTGGCGTAGGTGATACAGAAAGAACAAATTGGAAACCTCAACGCCTTTTATTTTAAACCTTTAATAAATATAGTTCCAAAAGGGATATTTACAAAACAATAAAAAACCAATAATTTGCGTGATCGTCCTGTATAGCGTGATGCACACATAACATAAAAATATAATTATATACATTTAAAATAGCGAGGATAAAAACTTATTATCTAACTAGCACCTACATATCTACATACCAGTATAATGTTTCCAGTCTTAAGAAATTATACATAAAATTTACAGTACCATCTGCTACGGCGAGTGCACCTCGTGAAGTTCAAGAAATATCGTAACATAAATTTTTAAATATCTTAATCAAACAGTAATTAGCCAGCTGTGGACGTTAACAGAAAGGTAAAGAGTAAAAAGTACTCTAACGCTGGCTTTAAGAATAAGGTAAATAATTGTTCGTGTTGTAAGCTCAGCGAATAGCCTGCATTTAGTACGAAATCAAACCCCAAAAAAAGTCTATCCTTCAAAACAGCATAAAAAATAATGAAAACAGGAAACTGTAGCTTGAACTATCGACTTCTTGCTGGTAATGGGCAAATTCGGCTGCATTTTATATGGGCTGGACGTTGAAACAACCAACTTAACTCATATTAGCACAGAAAGTATGTCTATTCCCTAAGAGAATGTTGTATTCAATGTGTCGCTTTCAAAACACGATCTCTATTTATAAGAAAAGATGCGCGAAGGCGGTAGATATTTGTTTCTCAAAAACATCGCCGAAAGATCAAGTGTGAGGAATTCTCAGACGGTAGCTGCACTATCGCTTACCAACAAGGAGATAACATGTTAACAAAGAATTTTTAACGAAGTGAAACAATGTATTACTTTGAAACACCTGAACAGTTGCAGGATAACAGATAACAAACCATTCCAAGTGTTTATTTACTAGGCAGATAGTTAAGTGGCATTATCTTTAAAAAAAGCCGTGTATATATGTGCAACTGTAATTGAAATGTATTCACTGCAGGTGGTAAAATTTATTTGTAACGATTTTGTAATGTGAGGTTTGCTAACCAGCTGTATGATTTTATAATACAAAATATTATAGAAATTTACTTGAAAAATTTTATAAAATAGTACCAATTCAAGTGGCACAAAATCGAGCTTTTTAAACGATAGTTTTTATACCTTGTCTAGAAATATTAAAGAGTTTTAAATAGAAGTAGGGTGAACAAATGTTCATGCAGAAAAAATTACTTCCAAGGTTTAGAACGTAACAAACTATTGAATTAAATTTGACAATTCTAAAACCGTTGCTTATACAACTATTTTGATTAATAATTGAGCGAGAGATATCTATCTAGATTACAATTATGTACAACTGGAACATGTCAAAACAGACAGGTAATGCGATTTTAACTATAAATATTAAAACTAACATAAATTGCTTTGGAACGCAACAAAGATTTTGCATGTTTTAAATTTGGCTATAACTTGGAATGTACTAAGTGAAATACTCGTTTTTAGTAATAATTTTTGTTACAAAATCCAATAATAATCTTGCGGTAGCCCACGAAATTAGCGTTACGTCATTGGCAGCACCCCCCGTAAACGAATAGAAAATTAGTAAAAAAAATACTTTTATTAAAGTAGTAAAATATTCGCGCGACCCTGCTTACCACGTAAATTCTGCTGTCACACTAATTGGAGAGATTGCGAAAGTTTAAATTAAAATATAACATGGTCATAGAATATGTAAACCTTTCAAATTAGTGTCAATTAACAATGGTTATTTATGTAAACCATAAAAGTTTATAATGGGTGCATGGTAATTTGAACATGATAAGATAATATTAGTTCAAAATAGGGTGTTAGTATTTAAAAACGCATACTATGCTACTGGTTTAGTACGAAACAGAAACAGCATGAAATATTCAAGCGTTGCTTTAAATAAGGGTTGCTAGGGTACAACTATTCAAATAGCCTGAAGCATGAATGCGAAATTCGTAATGAAGGATATAACGGCAGGGTTGAAAGATAGCTACAAGAATGTTCAGAATTAAATACAAAGGTTGTTTGTTGGACGAGTTGTACGTTTGCTAACCATCGTTATTGATTTTATATAAATTATGTATGCCGCAAGGTGTAAATATGAAGCCTGCTTTACAGAAATAATTGAGTTTAACATTTGTGATTAAAAATCCCCTTATTAAGCCGCAGGACAAAAAACAGCGTGTGTCCGTATGACAGCAGGAGAGCTGAAAATTCAATTTAAATTTGCGGCAGGCACTCTGTTGTAATTAAATGATTCATAAAAGTCAAAAACTCGAAGCGTCGTATTTTCTAATTTGAATGCAGTATGTGTGTGTCAGGCCATGTTACAACTCGTAGTTATTGGTATTAACATACGAAATACCAGTCAAATATAGATTAACGAATTGTTTTATTTGTTAATAGTTCATGCATGAGCTTATCTTCTTTTATCTCAACGAATTCAAATAACATATATCGTTGACTGTCAAGTACTTTTTGTACACTACAGAGCAAAAGCGCCCTTACTCCAACAACAAAGGAAAAGATCAGATGGGTTACGATTACATTAATAACGCTCTGTAAGGAGAACGCCTTTCAGTCCAAGCGGATACACATAATTCTGTGTAACAGAATAACAAGACACAAAAATGTTAAGGTAATCAATAACAATTATCCACAGAACCATTTTACGCACACAACGCACGCATGCACGTAATACGCATGCACGCACGCACGCACGCGCGTACGCACGCATGCACGCACGTATGCACGTACGCACGCACAAACGTACGCACGCATGCGCACACACTCGCGCAGGCACGCACGTACACATATGTTTATATAAGCATATGAATTTCAACTGCGGTATTTAAATATTATCTAATAAATAAATATCGTAATTTTGTCATATTTTGGACAAAAAAACTCTTTTATAACAGTTCAAGTTTTTGAAAAATTTTACTTTTCTTCCGGAAACTAACGTATTAGAACTACAAATGTGTGTATAGTGGTGCTTTTATCATTTTATTAGTGTATTTAATATTCGCATAAAATATAATCAATACTAGAAACTTGAAAATCGTACTTGAATATATAACGAAACTCAAAAAAAAGTTTATACAAGTCTAAACGATTTAATTAAAACTACGTCTATATTTGTCACAAATAAAAACACCTCTGTTGCGTATAAAAAAAACAGTTTGACTACCTTTTATATTGAAACGATTACTTATTCAAACATACTATACAATTTCATTAAATGTTTAGCTATAAAGTTATATATTTGGAATCTATTCTGTTAGTTTGCTTTGGTTAACAGCGGTTAAAAATCCTTGCATTATGGGTTCTCTAAAATAAGTTTAAAACATCTATATCTCTTAAATAAATACGGTTTACTCAACACTTAATGAGACTCTATAAGATGTTTGAATAAGTAATCATTTCAATTTGAAAGGTAGTCGAACTTGTTAATGAAAATTTGTATAATCGTGAATAGAATAAAAAGTGCCAGATTAATCAAAAAATGTACAATGCAGAAACTGCACGTCGCAATTAATTGCTGAAAAGATATGAATGAATACAAGGGCTTATCGATAAAAGAGGTATTTTTAGTCAAAAAGATAGGAGTCGACGAGCTGTTGATGGTGACGAAAGAGATAGCGGAAGCAATTATCGGGACCATTCATTTAACTTACGGGCACATCGGGATATGGAAGACTTTTATCATCTTTAGGGAGACGTTTTACGCGCGAAACGACGTAACATTAGTTAAGGACAAGATACAACGTTGCGAGATATGTTTGTTTGGAAAGTACAAAGCGGGATTACTGAACGTGCACATGAACCAAGACCCTACGGTACCATTAGACATTGTTGTAATAGACTACTTAAGTGACTTAATACCGACTGCACAGGCATACAAGCATATTTTAGTATTGGTGGATCTATTTACGAAATACATACGGATTTATTTCACGACGTTGCAACACGAGACATGTACTAGGGTATATTTGGGAGTATATAGGACAAGTAGGGCACATGAATCGAATTTTGACTGACAATGCTACTTATTTCAACAATCATAAAATCCGGAAAAATTTAAACATGAACGGGACACGCGTGACATATTGTAGTATTCGTCATCCAAAAACTAATCCGTGTGAAAAATACATAAGCGAAATTACCCCTTTAAAACCAACAGTTCGAAATCAGCAAGGTAAATCTAAAACTAAGTATATACATCTAATGGCAACAACATTTTCAAACGTGCCAGCAAGCCTTCAAATCATTTTCACTTTAATAAGTTGTGCGCTCTTAGTTATTTAAAGCAAATAGTAATGCATTCATATAGTGTCAATAAATCTTAAACTAATTCACTAATTGTCGTCTAAACGGATTAAATTTAGGAATGCATAAGTTTAAACTGAAAATCCCAACCAATATGGCCGCAATCGTAAATGATGGAGAAAGAAAACGCTCACCCTCGAAGTTGCTGACGTCGGGGTTGAGTCACTAGCTGATCCACGGCAACGAGTAGGCGGACCTACACACAGAAAGAACGCACTTGGCCTCCCATTACAGCAAGGGACGACCATTCATCGTGGCTTTAAGGCCACCGGAAGAAGCTAGAGCAATTACCAGTAAAAATTAATTTAATTTCGACGAAAAATACAATTTTCTAAAAATCCTAAATACTTATCAAGCCGTATTGCGTGCGCAAAATTTACATAACAAAAAACGGAAACAACCAAACATTCCTACACGTGTCTCCGTCGTGTAGCTTGGAAAGCAAATAAAATCAATTTCGTTCAGCCAGTGACCAAAGTTCAAAGTAATATTTCTATTCAGAATTAACCTGGAAAAACACAGTTTATATTGGGATAATACGCAGCTTTAATTCGACGAATTCTTCCAACGGAAAACACATAAGAAGCAATTATCGAATACTGGAACACGTTATTGACTACCTGAGTATAGCGTAAACTTTACGTTAGAGAATTCTGGGAAGTAGAATTTATTCTTAATTAGCGCAGGTATTTACCAAGTAAAATATACAGGACATTTAATTTATCAAATAAATTTTTGTTTTATAAGCAAAGTGGATTTTAGTTAAAAATTATTAGCCAGCGTATTTTTTTTTAATTATGAATCGACGACTTTATTTAACCGTAGACATGGAATTTCGATAAATGGATAATTAATTAACAAAGAATTTGAGTTGAAGATTATTGTAAATAAAATAACCAATTATTGCCGAAAATGAACGTAACAAAGATTAATAACATCCGGTTTGAAGACCAATTATGGACGGATCAATGGGTGTTTCATACTAATTAAGTTGTGTATAAAAATCACTTACATTTTCCACCATTACTAGTCTGAGTGAACTGTATTTCAATTATACCATTACACATAGGGCTGCCCATTCATTCCTTAAATTGTTTACAAAACAAACAAAACTACCGCATCAAACCACTATTAATGTTAAGGTACCGATTTGTCGACCATACTAGCAAGACGCCAGATACGTGCAATCAGATCTAAAGTTTGTTTACAACTACCCATTTCACAAGAAAAACAGGTAAAGTTAGAAATTAAAATTGATACTAATAAGGCGTTTGCAAACGCGTTTAACACTTTGTGTAAGTAAAATCAGTCCTTACTTAATAAAAACGAGTTTCAATTTTTAAGATATAAAGCCATTTATTTTTATTTATTATAAAAATACACGTTCCGTGAACAAATTATTCGCTTTCTTTATCGTACAAATACGAAATCAATTTATTGCGTTTACAAAGCAGACTGAACGCATTTGAAATCTATTTTCCAGAACTTTTGTGATTAATAAAAAAGAAAACGTCATATGTACTAAGAAGTACTCTTAAAAACCATTAAATAGCTAATTATTGAATAAACTTAAGTCGAGGACCTCGAGCGGACATCAAAAGGCAATAAAATCGATAAAAATTATTCCGCATTTCAATAAGATAGAATGAGACACAACCACTAACTCCGTATATTAGAAGAGCATAAACGACACGTATTACGATATAACGTAAATAATAAAATTGACACTAATTGGAATATTAAAGTGCGAAAGCGGTATAAATTCTTGCTAATATTACATCACTTAGGTGACTAATTTTCTAGGTGTATACGGAAAAATCTCGAACGGTGACGTATTGAGATAATTTTATATATAAACGGAAACTTAATTAAAAAAATTCATTCCTTTCTGAATTAAACAATATATAAGATATATTCGGCCTAAATCAAGCAATATGTAACGTTGAGTAAAGAATTCAATTTACGAAATCGACCATGCAGAATTGCAATGAAACGTATATGCTTGACTAAGTTTGAAACATAAAAGTTATCAAATGCAATTATTTAATAAAGCACCATTTGTTTTAGAAAAATACAATGAGGATTAAACGTTTTTTGATACAAGTGCTATTCAAAAGTAAATAAATTTAAAGTAGAAGATGCACTTTGAAAATTAATATTCTAAATGGAGATTTAAAAGAATATGGATAATCTTGCACACTGAGATTTTATTGTTAATGTAAAATGAAATCGGAAGGTATTTAATATCATTAATTACGTTGGAGATGAGATTATGATAAGTGCTATTTTACAATAGCCATAAGTATAAAATTTTGGATTTTTGTTTGTTAATTGCTGAGGATATTATTTATTTTTAATTTAAAGTAGAATAAGTTCTCAATTTATTTTTGTAAGAATAATGACAGCAAATTTTAAGGTCAAAGTTCGAGGTATTTTGACTTTTACTAAACAGATTATGTATCAAATATTATTGGCCATTCGCCCCCACTAGCGTGGTAATAGAGGATAAGTAAATTATTCACCTCTTAATTAAAAAAAATTGTGTACCTATTAGCAAGGGTAGATTAGAATTTTAATAATTAAGTAATTTGTGGAATTTTCTTTTATGAACTGGAACTGGGAATTCATTTATAAACTGTTAGTATGAAAGAAAAATGTTTTCAAATGTATAGATGTTTTCTTGAGATTGCTGTGTTCTATTCCAATTGTGTAAATTCTATAGTATACCTTCAGTTGAGTTAGACAGGTAAAGAAAAGAAAAGCTCTCACTTTAAGTGAGAAGGTGGCACCGCAATATATATATATATATATATATATATATATATATACATATACATATATATATACACGTATATATATATATATATGCACGTATATATATATATATATATATATATATATATTGTTGTGAAGCTTAATCCGTAAAGGACGTTCTACCACCTAGACTAGCAATTCATACCACCTTATAATAATACCCTCTGAAGATGCTTTCCAATTCGGACGCCAAAACCTCCAGCTTTCTCAGGTATATTCGCCACAGCTACTCACTTGTCTTCTGAAAATCCTACCCTACTATTTAAATAAATAAAAGTTGACCTCCAAAAGTACATCACAATTTATTTGAACATCAAGTTGCTTTTAAAAATATTCAGTTTTACATTCCTCATACATCTTGAATATTTAACACATATTATCAATTTTAAAAGAAGTCATTTTAAATAAAATAATTTGGAAAATTTTCTAATTACATCAATTATTAACCAAAAGTAACTGGGTTTATCTTCAAACTTTACTTTAAACCCCCCAGGTCCAATACGAGCTCATAGTAAAAACCTCTCTTTACCTATGTGCCGACCACGGCACTGAAATAACCAAAAATCCTTTTACTTTGTACAAAAAGCCAAAATTACACCTTCATTTTATACCACTAAATAGTACATAAATAAATTTTCATATACTTCTCTCTCAAGGTAAATCGTCAAATAAAGTGTCCTTACAATACAATGAAATACACCAATAATCACCAAATGGTCATAATCACCCACAAAATCACAATTAGCAAACGTTTTACAAAAGTTGAATTACCTGGATTGTAGCACCACCAGCTCTCTCTACGTGGAAACCATTTCCAGCGTAGTCGTCCCACTAGACAGCACGTTTAAAATTTACTCCAGGTGGCCTCTCACTATCCGGAACTGGCCGTTTCTACCCAGACTTCTCCGCGGAATGCACCGTACTTCCATGCTCCCATACATCTGCTATTGGTCTATTCACATACTTAATTTGTACCCAGAGTACACCAAGCGCCTCCAACCACAAGTAGTAAAAATTTTACTTACTTTGCTTTCAGCTTCAATTTTAACAGAATTTTATAGACTTTACAATTGCCATATAACTTTGCACCAACTTGTGCTTATTAAATTTTAATAAAATCTAAACTCACTTATTTACATTTACACTTGTATGTAGCTTGGTTGAGGATCGAAAGAAAAAGAGAGAGCATTTACTACCTCCTCTGGGCTTATATAGCTTCCAAACTGCCTCCTTGAATCTATTTTCACCACCCCCACAACATACTTTTTTAGTAACGTTTTCAAACCGTCCTCCGGTTCCAGAAACCTTTGCACAGAACAACAACAAACGGTCGCTCAATTCCACAAACTAATCATTACCCTTGGGTTATTCTAGGTAAAATTCTCAAAGGTTTACAAACCGTCGCAAAACTCTTAAAATTTTCAGTAACAAACAATCGTTTTACAAAGAAACCCTCATTAAAATTTGTAACGGCTGGCACTTTCCGTGAAATCCCCGAATAACTGCCATCCACTTTAGCCTTCAAAACACTCCTCCAATGCACGCGCATATCTGGCATTTTCCTCTAACCTGCACTTAAAATTTTCCATCTTTTGTATTTTCCCTTTCTTAATCTTCAACATTCGTTGTGCCTTGCTCTTATTTTCGTCTAATCCTTATATCATATCTCGTTGTTTCTATTCCCCCTATTCATAAGCTCTGTTCTACCTAACCGATCGATACTATAGTCCATCTTGCTCTTATTCACCTAATATAACAATCGTACTCTGTTTGCATCTCTCTACTGGATTTCTGCTTCTTTTCTAAACAAATATCTTTCAAAAACACATCGCGTCTCTGTCTCGCTTATTTGCCTTTAAATTTCCTCGTCTAACAGACGTTTTAAAGTCAATGATCACTAGCCATATGTTATCTCCCCTTATTTGCTACCTCATGCAAAATATCGTCCTTCTTTTTATTTTATCCATCTGTTTTCGTAAGGTGCAACATTTTAGCTAACATAAATCTGTTTGTTTCTCAACAGTCTTTTTCAAGGAATTCTAGTACTTGTTAAGAAGCTTTAAACTCGATACGAATAACCTGTTTACAGTGCTAAACGTTTCTAAAAATATTATACATGTTCCCGCTTTATTATTACCCTAAGATACACAGACAAAGAAATCACGCTTTGAATGTGCGTTACTAAATAAATGCACCCTTTTCCATTATCGATTTTTATGCTACAAACATAACAGCTTTCGTATTACTACATTTTCACGCTATTTCATTTTAAAACCTTAACTACGTTTTACGGAACTACGTTTCTTGCATATTTATGAAACTATGCTTTACGAAGTTACATTTCCTACCTAATTCTGATTAATATTTACAGTGAATTTTACAACTACTTACAATTAACCCTAATATTTAACGAAAATTAGTTAATTCTTTTCCTATCTTTTGGAAAAACGTCTTTACTTGACCCTTATATACATGAGTTATCTTGCAATAACTAATTATTTGACCTTCTAACACAACAATATAAATATATATATATATATATATATATATATATATATACATTGCTGTGAACTGCATACGGCCTTATAAACATTGCCCTGGATATATATATATATATATATATATATATATATATAAATATATACATACATATATACACACATATACTAATTATTATTATGTATCTAGTGGCGTAAACCTCCCGCCAACCACCGCAATGCAAGGGAGGACTGCAAGGAGCCTCAAACAAAAAGAAATTCAAAATAAAAATTGTTAGCGGTATTTTAGCACTTATAGTACTTTCTACGTTTGCAAATTTTAGGAATTTTTTCAAACACAATACCAACCTATATGCTGTACTTAACTTTACCAGTTACATTACAGTCAAAATTAAAAATAATCAAGAATTATCTTGGAAACCGCCCTTCTTCATATAGATTAAATAAATTATCCCTCTTGGCAGTAGAACATGTTCAAAACATGAATATCGATGATGCAATAACTTAATAATCAGCAAAACATGCAAAAAAATGATTTTTAAATTAGTGTCAGCTGCGTAAAAGGTATTTTTTGTGTCAAATTTTAAGGTGTTTATTATTTTGTTGTAAATATATATTGAAGTTTTACTTTCAATTAATATTTAACCTTTAATGTATGTAATTTACTTATATAATAAAGCTCTTGATTAATAAATATAGTGTATTTAATTCTTCTCTATAGGTACTGTAAAATTTTGCGGTGAATTTCAAATAGCTCTGTGGTAAAGAAAAGTGGACATGTATACGACAGAGAAATGATAATTAACAAACAACATATAATTAATGATTTTAATCAGACCATACATTTACCTCAAACACTCACCTGTTGTTTACGCAGCCGTGCCAACGGAAAAACAATGTAAAATCTACTCTTCTTTTGGCGGGTGTAGCAAAGCACTTTTATTTCGATAGCGGTTGTTTTAAAGGAAAGCGGTTCTTTTTATTGGCGGTTCTACGTAGAAAATGTAAGCAGTAATGCGGCCTTCAAAAACGACGGATCGATACTGATACTTTATTCGTGTGTTTTCCAGTTAATAAAATGTTCTTGCACATGCGGATAGCAAAGTTTATCACTCGCGGCACTTGTAGGCACGTGCTTGAAGTAACATGGAATTTTACACTAACAAATTTAAATATACCGAAGCGCACGTAAATAATTAATAAACCCAACGGAAAATAAATTTTGCTGTAAATTATTTACAATAATAACGGAACAGGTACTACAATTAAAAAATACGAAAAATTTATGCCAATATTAAATTTTAAAGGCGTTTATATATAAATGTTTGTGGAGTAAAGTGGAAGGATTTACACTGCATTATTTCTAATTAGTGGTAAATTTAGACTTTGATTGGCCTCTTAAGCAAAAATAGGTCTAATAGCGACATGTTTACTCTCTGTTATACTAGATCTCAGCAAAAACGTTCTCCTCGTTTTTTTTTACTTTTTGCCCACCGTTTTACGGTTTTGTCGCCGATAGTAAAAGTTTGATGTTTGTAACTCGCCGATGGTACAAGTCCCAGCATTGCTGGTGTAAAATAGCACGCTGGATAATATCAAGAAAATTAGTGTCTAAAAATTTGTTGTCGGCAAATAATTTTCGGTTACAAATATTTAGTCTTTTGAGAGTGATTCTAATTCAAAATTATTCCAACTTCTGTGATTCAAATTTTAGTTATGAAGTTACCTGGGATTTTTGTAAAAATAAAAACTTTCTAACCGCTTCAATGGAAATAATGATATTAGTTAAGATGACACTAATAGATATTTTATATACGTGAGAGCGTTGCAAAAACTTAATATGCAGGTTAGTGCAAAAATTTTGTGCGTGTGATTAAAAAAAATAGCAAGCTAGTGTAATTAAAGTGCGCTCGATATGTAATCAGTTGTGGCATAATCAAATAAGTATTGTAACGTAACAAAAATTGCGCTTGTGGGGTTTTGTTTTGTCAGAGGTCACCTTGTAATGCTTTGTAGCAACAGAGATAACATTTATTTACACGTTAAAAATGCAAACTAATTATACATTAAAGGCATTACACGCAATGAAAATGTTTACAAAAGCATTTGTGTGCGTAACTGCAAGTGTCTTTAACACTGAAGATACTTTAGTTTGTAGAGTTGCTGGATGCTTTTTAATGTTGAAGAATTAAATGTTGCGGTTTCATGACGAAGGCCTGGATTTGTATTGGGTAGGGGAAGATGCCCATCGTTAAGCTGAATGCAATGCAAACCGGTGACTGGGATAGGAATTCCATACTTCGATACGCTGCGTGTAATAGGCGGGGTTACTGGCATACAAACGACGTTCTTAGATGGTAGAAACTGAAACGAACCGTTGGCGGAATGTTACCAATCTTTGCGTGCATGTTGGCGTCACGTGCTTTAGGAGGTTGATTGGCTGAAGTTATGACGGCATCCTATTCATTGCGTTATGAGAGTTCACTTCATTTTATCCCGTTAGGTTTGGTAGTCACGATCGAAGAAGAACACTTAGTGCACGAGCAGCTTGGTGACTTCCGTCTTGCAATATTCTTAAGTTCTCTCTAAGAAATTTGGTGACTACCGTAAGAAGAGGACAATTAAAGTAATTTGCTCTAGCATATGGGACTGGAATTATGTCCTGGGTTTGTTCGTATTGAACGTTCGAACAATTTTGTTACGTATTTTGAAGATGTCGGACGAGTCTATTATTGTTTCAGGTGTATTTTAAGCGTGCGTACTATTTATGTGCATGCTGTCTGGTCGGTTAGTTAGGAGTATGGTTGGTTGCATGCTTCTACATGTTTATGACAAGTCAAAAATGACAGTTTGTGTCCCAACCAAAAATGACATTCGTGATGTAACAGAGATTGGCGCTTGTGACGTAATCAACCCATATGCTCATAACGTAAAACGTCTGTTACAATCAAAAGCAACTGTCGTAACGTAATCAAGTGTAATTGACGTATGTAGTTAGAAACAACAGTTTGTGGCGTAATAGAAAGTGGTGCTCGTGAGTAGACAAATTTTGTTCGCATCACATTAGCTGTTGTGCTACAATAAAAAATGGCAATCGTGAAATAAAGTAATCATGCTAGTGACGTAAGTAGTTACGACTATCAATAGCTGCCACAGCGTCATCTAATATGGTGCACGCAGCTAACAAGTTACGTACCAGGTGCTGCAAAGGTCCTTACAAATTAGTAAAAACATTTATACGTGACATAATCAAAAATTGTGTTCCTGATGTAGCGATTGTGATAATCATATGTGACAATCATAAAGTGATTAATAACAGCATCCCAAAGTAGGCGTAGGTTAATGCAAAAGTAATACAGAATATTGCAGTACTGACCGTATACAGCGTGTCAAAACAAAATATTTTTTCGGGAAATAATCAAAAATGGCGCTCAAAACCTAGCCATGTATATAAGGCTTGACGTGCTGTAACGTAATAAAAAATAACGCAAACATAACAAAAATTGCACTCATAACGAAAACGTTTGTCACAATTGAATAGTGACGTAATCAAAAGTGGCAGTCAAAGTGTATTAAGTAATTACGGGCGGGTTTTGATAAAAAATCATAGGTTTTGATCAAATTAGGAGAATATGAATGCGGTAGAAGTAAGTTAAAAGAAGATGTAGTGGAACACAAAGTAGGTTAGATCCGAAAAAACACGACATCATAGATTGGGTCTGCTAAAGGATTGTGACATCAAAAATTAGCTGTGACGTGTTCACGCGGCGTTAACAGTTCGTGACGTATGAGAAAAAGGTGTGCCTTCCTGCCACTTTGTATTTACTTATCAGAAGTTTTGTGACGTTTTGTAGGCGCACTGGTTCTAATTTTATTAGAAATAAAACATATATTAGTACATAATTGCTTGCATCTATTTTAAAGTAAAGCTAACATGTACTTTAGTCTTCTCTGTTCTTTTTATATGCGGCTCAATATTTTTTCGGCGTCCGGAGGTTTAACTGACCCTAATCCATCTCTGCATTTATGCAGTGTGTAGGTCAGCATTAAATAGGTTGTCATTTCTTAATATTGCTTTCGGGAATGCTACATGTAAGTGTCTCTTATTTTCGTTTACCATATAACTTCCAAGATGTTTTAACGTTTATGTTAGTTACGTCATGGAATAAAATCTTGTTCAGTTAATGCATGTATTTAAATTACTAATTGAAATTCATATGAATTCTGTATAACGCGAGGCGCTCAGTACCCTTTAGCCTGTAGAATATGTAATAGAATTTAATCAACATTCCTTAAATGTAAGGGCACGTCAGTCATTCCTTTGACGCGTTGTTCCTTCCTTCCCATTGTAATTGCTGCGTAGTTACTCTCAACTAATCCTGCCTTTTGAATTAATATTCAATACAGCGCTGGAAGCAATTAAGTGTCTACTCGGATATTGCGTCAATATTGTTTCATGCCGTGTGCTTTCAGTAGACGCAATGTACTTAAAAATGTAAATGTGACATTGATCGAAATATAGCGTCTTGTGCTTCTAAACCGAAATAGAATAACGCACTTTGTAGAATTAGCTTTAATGCGCTATAAAGCGTGAGGCGGAATTGAATAGAAAATTTATACTTGGCACTGAAAACATATGTCGTTTAGTGGTGTAATGAAAAATCGCGAGCTCTTTTCGAAATATTGTTAGCGACTCCTTACTTCCTCGTTTCTAATATAATGCAACTGCTTTGGCGTAGAAAGCCAGGAATTTAGGTAATTTAATAAATATTGCAAATGCACAATAAATATGAGAAATAATGTAGGCAGGAATAATTGTGAACTTACCAAATTAGGTGACAATGCCGCCCACAGAATAATTTGTAGAGGGGGTCAAAACTACTTTCAAAAATATTAGTTATGTTACACAAAGGATGAACACTGTTAATGCAACACCGTTACCGGACGTATTGGAAAGTAATGTAAGGCATAAAAATCTTATTTCCTTAGAGTAGCTCAAAAGCAGTTAGGACCATCGATAATGCAGCGTTTTTTAATATTATAGTTGAAATCACGAAAGAATGCATTCACCCCATAGGTTACTGAATTTAAAAGCGATATACATTAAAAGTATGTCGGTGTTTAATTCAGAAACCTATGACGCGAATGCATTCTTTCGAGATTTCGGCTATAGTATTTGAAATTGAAAGAAAACGTAGGATTGATAGTTTCTTAATAAATGCAGCATTCTGGAATTAATCAAATTTTCATAAAGTGTAAAGTTACTTACCAATCTGGTAAATTGCTGGTGCAGCAGGCTTTCAATTCTTTTGGCTTGATGATGCACAGAGTAGCAAATGGAAAAGATTGGATTTTACATTAACACACACTAATTGAAAATTGAATGGACTTATTCCAATACACGTAATAAGCCGCCCGTAAGAAAATGTAAAAATACAGACACGACACAACCATATTTAACGGAAACAGAAAAGCCACATTGTCAATCAAATGGCCACAAACCACAGATATTAATTAATAGTATATAAATATCCGACCGGCACTTTAAATAGTGTCTTTAATATTTGTTGCACAAACAAACATGACTAAGAACTAAGAAGGGTACAACAAACTATTATAACTGGCACTGCTGAATAGGACTGTTCTCGCGTTTTATTAATCATCATCATTTTTGAATAAAAATATCAATCTTCTTCGGTCTTGACCAAATCTATTTAGGACTTCATTTATAAATGCTTGTTTCTACCTACCTACCATGTCCTTATGTACACTAAGCATGCATAAACCTGATAATCTATCTCCTGACATGCTTGATCTAAGCCACGATTTTACCCGCTTTAGCGTACTATATGACCTTTCTATTGTTGCAGTAGTTGGAGGTAATGCCAAAAAAATATTCAGCGGAGTTTTGATGGCCGGAAAAAAAAAAACTTTATTATCAAGCAAATGTACAAAGTCTGTATCTTGTTGAATCTCTCTTTTTGCCAAAGTTCAACCCACGTTTGCAACTGTTCTGAAAAGTTATCAATGTTGTAACTTCTGGCTATTTATTCTTTTTTATTAAACAATGCTCTTTTTATATTGTTGTCTTTTAAGTTATTTGGATGTAATCCAGAGAGTAAAAAAGAAGTCGTAGCATCTTCAGAAAACCTTGTGGAAATAGACTGTATAACAGAATCCAAATAAGGAATAAAAAGGCTTACTCGAAAGTAATCTTCAACACTACTCATATGATAATTAGACCTATGAGTTTGTCTTGGTGCAATACGTAGTAATGTAATTTCCAATCCAAAACCATGGGCATGTTCAACACTTTTTTTATAAACCTCTTTAAAATATTGTTTAGGATCACTACGGTGTGTCTTAAAAAGTTTGAGTAGTTCATCTATGTGCTGTTTAACGGAAAATAAGTTTATACTTTTAGACTGCAGTGCATTACAAACAGGTTCCAATTTGCTAGAATATTTGGCCATAATATGCATACAAAGAATAAATTTCGACGAAAAAACGCAATTTAAAAGTTGACTGGCCCTATTTCTTGTCTGAGCATTTATTTCACGGTTATGAGCTAAATTTTCCAGAGCGTTCATAGTATCTGCAAAATGTTCCGCAAACAACCTCATTGATTTATATTTGGCGGACCAGCGTGTTTTACATAATAGTGGAATATTAGAAACATATCTACGTCTTAATGGACTATCTCGAAAGAAAGTAATTACTTCTTTAATGGTACCTACTGAATTTTGAATATCCGGAATCTTGTTCAAATCATTTATCACTAAATTTAATCTATGGGAGGCGCAGTGAAAATATATCGCTTTTAGATATTTATTTTTAATAAGTTTTTGGACTCCCTGCTCATGACCTGCCATCGTCGAGCAACCATCAAACCCTAATCCAACTAATTTATCCATACAAAGACCATATTCATTACAAGCGTTTAAAATTGCAGCACTTATACCTTCTGCGTTCATCGATGTAAGGACTACAAAGCCTAAAAATTCATCTCTGACCGAATTGTCATTACTAACAAATCTTACTCTAAGTGATAACTGTTCTACCCCAGCAATATCTGCACTTTCGTCAGCCAGAATTGAAAATGCTTCACTTAAATTCACATCTTTCACAATTTTTTCCCTAATTAATGTTCCACAAATTGAAATTATTTGATTTTGAGTTCTGTGAGAGGTGTATTTTGAGTTCTTCTTGCAAAACCTTAAGTGCTCGTTTAGAATGTGATCCCCACTTTCTATTCTGAATTGTAAAAGATCCTCAAAATTACCATTTTTATCACCTCGTAATGGCAAATTATGCATACCACAAAAAATGACGGTGGATATTATTGGTATAAGTTTTTTGCGATTCGATTCAATCAAATCCCGCTCAGCTTTATTTATTTGAGAGGTAATTGATAGACGTTTTCCTTCAATAATTTTTGTAAAACTAGAAGCTTTTATAGTTGAATCACGATGCCATTCGGTTGTAGCATGTGCTTTTGCAGAAGCGACAAAGTCATGATATTTTGTGAAGGGCTTCACAATGAAAGAACTAAGAACCCTTCTTTTAACAGTTGGCCGAAAAACTACGCAATATTTGCAAAGTGCGCCTTTGATTTTTGGAGAATACGCAAGCCAATCGTATTGTTGAAGCCAGTCATATCTAAAAGCACGTCTTCTTTCTTCGAAATCGTTCTTGAAATTATATTTAGGATCTGCTTTGTAAGGATTTGTTAATAATGAAAAGCGAACATCGTCGGAAAGTGTTTCATTCGAGTTAACAAAATTGCCCAAATCGAGCATGTACTCATTCTTATCAGTTGAAAGATTGGTGTCATATTCACATGTGAGAGATTTTAAAGTATTAGGTGACGAACTACCAGCTTTATTTAGATCATTGACACTATTATGTACTATACTATTACACTCAAAAATAGCATTAGCACCAGCACCGCTACTACTACAGCCTATGCTAGATGATTCCTTTAGTTCATTTCGTTTGAAAAATTTTGTAATATCCATTGTTAGTATTGTTACTGATCTTAGATCTAAATTTCTGAAAAAAAATAACACGCTTTACTTTTCTGATACTTCAAAAGAGATTTGTTAATCAAATAGACTTTAAAAAAAGAAAAAAAAGAATCTTCCAATTGCAAATAAATATTATTTTTAAATATGTATTCTCACGCATTAGGTACATTAGTACTTACTGCTATCCTATCCGTAACTAAACTGTAACTGCAATCTTCGGCCTTCTTTAAAACCAAAAACCAGTAACTACACTACTTATCAACACTGATAACAATAACTACAAGGAAAATGACCAATCAATATCTATCAACATACACGTCTTCTACTAATTCAACAGTCAGATAAAGTTTCATAAGTCACAAATTAAAAGTACACGGCATTCGAAAAACACTAAATACAAACTGAAGTCACTGAAGATATAGACGTACTTTACTGTTATAGATAAAGAATATATTTTTTCTCAGAATAGAACACAATGAGACATTTGTAGAACATTCCAAAGTTTTAATTGTAGAGTACCTGAACCTGTACAATAAGAAAGAAACCATTATGAAAGCCTTTATTTATATTTCGTTTGAATAGAAACTTTCAGGGTAAAGATATTTAGATATTAAAGAATGAAAATAACAGTTTTGTTATAGGCGGTTAGGGTTACTATTGTAAGGTAATCGCATTAATTTGCATTTCCTGCTTAAAATGACATACAAAGTCGGTCTATTTATAGTTAGACAATAGACATACCTGTAGTGTAATCTCAACATTTAGGTTTACTTTATTTTTAAACAATAGTATAACCGATAGTGAAATCGTAATCTTCTTCAATCTCTAGTGAAGGTGCACTTCGTGTTGCGATTTCTAACGAAAAAAAATCAAAAGAACATATTATGGGGGGGGGGGGTCAGGCGACCCCCATTAACCCCCTTTGTGGGCGGCCTAGTTAGGTGATGTGCACTAAATTACTTAAACTTTGGAAGAGACAAACTGCACGCTTCGAGAGTCAATTGAAAACACACTTGCTTATCACTTTTGACCTTTACCTTACCGGTGCGCGAATATATCGGACACGAGATGACGCGAACATAACCGCTCACCTCAAATGTAATATTTTAAGGAAGGAGAATGAAGTAGTTTGGCATTTTCTCCAAACGGTGACTACAGTTGACCTGCTGGTGTACAGAAGTGAGAGGAGAATGCGGGATATGAAAGGAATGATTTTATTTAAATAAATTAGATAAAATCATTGCAAAATTAAAATAAAATTAAAAAAGACGAGAGAGACAAAGTATATTCAGAAAATAATTAAAATTAAGTTGTTATATTAATGGGGAGGGGAAGTAGTGTATTGACCGGGCGTACAAGTATATTGACGGCAGTTCAGATGGAAGCATCACCTACAACGCCGTCAAGTCCTGGAAAGACCTGTTCTACCCGAGCGATAACCCAAGAGAGAGGGAAAGTCAAAGATCCGGATAAAAGTACTGCTTGTCTGGGTTGTAAGTTTGGTAAAGAAATGTTCCATTTTGGACGAGGAAATTAGGAACATAAATATTCGTTGGTCCAGCGTTTCGAAAATGATAACAAAATTTGCCGGAGCAGTTGCCAACGATTACGAAGAGACATATTTTCGGTGATGGGCATTTCCGGAAAACCCAGAATGGGAGCACCGATTGAAAAATGCCCTGAGGAGAGATAGTCTGTACCACCATTAGGGTCCGAGGAGAGAAAACACAACGGACGCCTATTAAGAACCGCCTCAATCCCAATAAAAATTGTGCTCAACTCCTCAAAAGTGAGGAGCCGCTTACCGGCAAGGCGATGTAATAAACTTTGTAACATACTGTTTTAATACGCTCTAATAGTTCTAGTATTCCTAAAAATAGTTAGTTTCTAGTTTAATTTTAGCATGCTAATTATTAGAATTGTAGCGGCTGCAGGATCACCCAAGTAGCTTCCCAGCGAAGTTCCCAGAAAGATCTAATCCAAAAGTTAATCAATTTTTCTAAAGGCACTTACTTTAAGGGCACTAAACATGTCAGATTAGTTGATATCTATGATTAGATGTCAATCATGCTTTAGGATCCTATTTATGTCAGGGTGGTCTGAAGCAATTTTTCAATTAGCTGAGCACTCAACTACAATCAATTCTGAGAGCAACTTGTGTGGTTATCTTAAGCATTGGCAGTTTTAATTAATCTTAAAGATTTACGACCGGCGCATCCTAAGCCGAGTAAGAGCGCCAAGAAAGGGGTTATTTTTTAATTAACGTAAATGTATATAAGGATGCCAGCCGGTGGGAATCGGGGTTGTTTATTTCCAGACGCGTTAGAGGTTAAAAGGTTGTTATTTGCCCGATTGAGTGAAGTATTTTATTTCTCTGAAGTCCAGTGCGTGCCGTTATGTTTTAAGTTAATTATTTCTCTGAGTAAGTAATTAGTATATGTGTTATTACCATGATCTCAAGGCTGTGTTATGCAGCATAAGTCAGTTATTTGTTTAAAAACAGTATTTGTCGACTTCCATAAAATATAACTCTGGGTGAATGCCCAGCTCAAGTAAATTGATCCGTTTGATTATTGCTTTGGAGACCGCATCGTTTTAGAAGGGTCTTCTATTATATTGTGTTTCGACGGTGTCAGAGGCCGTTAATCACTAATCCACGAGACTACCTGAGAATGCAAAGCTCAGGTCCGAAGTCAAGTTACGGTACTATTTGACCCTTGAGAAGGTCGTATTTTTCATGGTGTAGATGACCCCGAGGTTAAAAAAGGGTCGTCGCACTACGCAAGTTAGTTAGACTAGGGTAGCATTAATAAATTTTTGTTATTGGGATGTGTACACCTAGAACTGTATCTATTCAAAAATATGTTTGTTAGTTAAGTTTAGTTAAGTTGTGTTTGTGCTAGCCGGAGACTATAAGTGACTTATTTTCTGTTCTGCCATTTTGGTTCATCGCCCACGAACAAAGTGCGACGAGAGCTATTACCGCGAATGGTCCATGGGCCGTTTAATTCCCATGGTGGCGCCCTATTGTACATAAGGTTATTTACTTTATATTTTGTTATGCATATGTAATTAGTTGAAGTTTTAGTTAGTAGCTCATTCAATAAAACAATCGAATTTTCGTCTCAGTGTGTTTTTTTAATGAACCCCCCCCCTTCACCGACTGCTGCAGCTTGCGAGGCAACGTCCCGAAACGTGAGGGTACGATAGTGTTAGAGGTCCTGTTATTTATTATTTATTGTTAATTGGTTACCCTCACGCGGTAGGTAAATATTAAAATTACAACTTTTTGAAGATTTGACACAGGACATCCAAATACTACAAAAGTTAGGGCTTTGTGGAGGACTAAATTTCCAAACAACTTGTAGAGAGGCGAAGTTGGTACAAAGCTGGTCTTTCTTTTGCAAAAGCCAAGTTTTAGCGTCCTTTAATTCGCGAGGTGCACCAACAAAGTTGGTTGCGCAGTCGAAAAATAAAGTAGACGGGGTGCCTCTACGAGATACAAATCTGACAAAACAAGCCATAAATGCGTCAGTAGTTAGTACCGACACAATTTCCAAGTGCACAGCTTTGGTGCGCATGCATACAAAAACACATAAGTAAGTTTTTGTAATTGGGGCGTTCTTTCTCTTGGAAGTTTTCAATAGAGAAGGACCTGCGAAGTAACTGTCGACTTCGGTAAAAGCACGAGTTATACGAACTTGAGCGGATAGCAAATCGGACATTAAAAGAGACGATGGTTTACATTTTAATTTGTAGCACTTGAAGCAATTAAAAATATGCTTGAGTAAAACAGATCCTAGAGAATTAATCCAATAATGGCATTGAATAAACGCTTGAGCAGTTGAAACGCCAGAATGCAGAGATGTTTTGTAATGATTACAAATAAAAGTGGTCAAGAGCGTATTCTTGGGTAATAAGAGGGATGCTTAGATTCAAAGGATAATATAGAGTGGTTTAGTTTACCATCACCCTGAGGAAGCCATTTAAATCTAGGAAAAGAGTTAATTTGTTGAGATACTCGTTAGGCGGTTTCTTTTTATTTAAAAGGGCGATTTCTGCGAAAAAAGATAAGACTTGAGAGATTCTGACGCAGACTGCCAAAGAATCGTTGAGTTCGGAGACTGAAAGAGGGCCAGCACGCCGAGACTTGCGGCGGCAATTGTTGAAAAAACGTGGACAATATGCGATTGTACGTTGAAGTCGTGATAAAGTGGAAAACCGAAAGAAAGTTTGTTCACAAATAAATAATTTGATGTTAGTTAAAGACACCATGGAATTTTTTAGTTCAGATAAGTCTAAACTAGAGAACGCTTGAAAAGTCGCGCGAAAAACATACAGTGTTTACTGAGAGTCGAAATGGTGCAGGTTCTCGCCACCATAATTCATTCATTGTGAATTACTTCATTGGGTAATAGGCCACGAGAAGCGGCATCGGCCGGATTCAGATCATTAGGTATGTGCCGCCATTGTGAAGGGGAACTTAGTTCCAGAATCTAGTTCACACGGTTGGCAACATATACTTTGAGTAAGTGTGGAGAAGTGACCAACCAGCCCAAAACAATGCGAAAATCAATGAACAGGAGAATCTCGAAAAAATCGAAAAGCGGATTATTTCTGGTGGTAAAATGTACTATTTTGGCGAGTAATAAGGCACCGGAGAGCTGTAGTTTAGGGATTGTAGGAGATTTGAGGAGTGCTACCTTGCTTTTAGCTTGTACCAAATGACACGATACTGAGGTAGCGCTGGTAATTTGCAAATATACCGCAGCGTCAAATCCTTTCATGCTTCTGTCACAGAAACCTATTAAACGATATGTGGCATTCATGGTAAACAACTTTCGCCAAATTCGGATCTGTAACAAACAACACAATTGAGAAAAGCGATAATGCCTTTCGTTGGCGAGAGCAGGAGAAAGAGTTTGATCCCAGTCTTGCTAAGCAAGCCACAATTGTTGCAAAAAATACTTTGCGAAAAATGTTACAGGCGTTAACCAACCCAACGGATCAAATATGCGAGCGATGTACGATAAAATAAATCGTTTAGTGTCTGGATTTTGTAAAGCACCTGTGTAATAAGTGAATGCGTCTTTAAGAAGGCTCCAAACTAATCCGAGGACTTATATTCCCGAAATCTCATCTGAAAAATGCACGGTGGGTTTCAAATGTAAGTGATAATAGGTGCGAGTAGTTTCTAAGAATTGCTAGACCATTTTCGTCTAACAAACCCTGCGCGACTCAATAATTCGCTTATTTCAAGTTGTGGTTTTTAGCTTCCTCGTAATTAAAATGCACCAGAAACAACGTCATCAACATACGTATGATACATTAGCGCTTTGGAAGCTTGCGTTTACTGTGAACCTTCATCGTGCACAAGTTGAATTAAAACTCGCTGCCCCCAAGTGGACAAAAAAAGCGAGCTCATACGTTAATGTTTTCAACTCGTATTCTTTAACCGGTTGAGATGAGGAAGGACGCCAAAATATGTGCTGAAATTGGCGATGCGCGGGGTTTAAAAGAATCATTTTATACATCATTTTTAAATCACAGCAGAGACTGATTTCATGACTTCGAAACTCGAAAATACTTTCTGCAAGACCGTTTTGTAATTTGGGACCAACTAATAATTGATTGTTGAGAGTATTCTCGTTTTTATCGGGAACGGAACTCTTAGCTTGGTTTTACTACAAGAGGTCTTGTAGACAAGGTAATACGGCACAATATAGTTCGAAGTCGTCTGAGCAACTTGCATATAATCAAGCTGTTCATATTCTAATAGAAATTCGTTATAAAAAGTGTAATTAGTTGGCGACCGAAGTAAGCGTTTTTCTAATTTTAAGTACGTTTTAAATACTGAATAACGGTTTTCAGATAAAACTACTCCTTGGGATTTAAATGGCAACAAAACTACCTAACGACCACTAATTCGTTGATCGTCTTGGTTGGTTTTAACGAGATGTAGAATTTCTTCTAATTCCCAAAATTGTTTGAGTTGGAAATACAGCGAATCGGAGGTGATGAACAAAGAAATGTCTTTATCGACATTTGGAGTAGAAATATCACCAATAATAACATAACCAAAAAGTGTGTTTATGCATAGAGGCTGACCGGGAAGCCTATACGGAGGTTCACCAGTCATTATCTCAGAAAAGGCACTAGCGCCTAATAATAGATTCACTTTAGCAGGACGATAAAATTCGTTATCTGCTAATTTTAAATGCTGATACTGCTGAAGTATATGCGAAGGAATATTACCTGTAGGGATTTCACTGGAAATATCCCAAAGCACAGATGCTTCACAGTTTAATTTATGATGCCATATACATTTCGAACGAGGGATACAATTTACTCGAGTCTTAGAAATGGCTAATGAGTTTGTGATTTCAGAAATTTGACGATTTCCGGGGAGTAATTTTAAGCCCAAACGCTGAACACAAGCAAGCGAAATGGCATTGATTTGACTGCCAGTGTCCAAAACCGCTCTGATAGGTTGCAAATTACCACTGGAATCCATAATCAAAGCTTGAAGTGTACCTAACAATACCGTACTCGCAGTAGAAGTATTAGAAGATTTACACTGAGAATTTGAACCGAGGGTGCGGTTGTTAATGAGACGGCTATTTGGCATTATTTCAGAGGATAGATCACGCAAAAAAATGTGGTGATGAGGCGACTAACAAAATGTGCAAATACCAGTGGATTTGCAGCTGATTTTTAAATGGTTTCCTAAGAATTTAGTGCAACGTTGGAATTTTTGAATTAAAGCGTGTCGCTCAGAAAATCTCATTTTGGCAAAGAGTTTACAAGCATAAATCTTGTCAGTTTGCTGACAAATCGGACAAATAATTTATTATCTTGGAGATTTACTAGCAATTATTGTATTATTCAACAATAAGGTTTTGGATAAATTATTCTTACTACGAGATTGAAAAGAATTGTGAGGCTGATTTATTTTCGAACAACTGTCAGAATTTATTTTTGCTTGTGCAGTTACAAATTCAAAAAGAGTTACACAAGTGGGAACGTCACCAGTGTTTTGTTTGAGGTCAAAAGCAGTTTTGCTTTTGCGGTCTAAATTTCGATAAGAAATATAGAAAAGTAAATAATAAAACAAATCGTCTAGATCAATAGCTTTTAAGCCGTTTACAGAATTTACATGTGTTTGTAAATACTGCGAGAAATTATGGTGAGATAAATTATTGATAGGTTTGAAATTAAATAATGGTTTCATATAATAGTGCGATTTTCTTCGAATGCAGGTATATCTTTCTTTTAATCGCTCATAAGCAACAACATATTGACCTTCCTGTACCTGAATATCACTAATCAAACTTAGAGCTTCACCTTTTAAGCAGTTGCGTAAATACTGAAATTTCAATAGCTCCGGGATCTTGGTATCGTGCACCAAAGTAGAAAAGAAGCTGAAAAAATGATGCCATTGATCAATTGAGCCGTCGAATTGCGAAAAACTCAACGGAGACAAGGAGGTCATTTGATTAGAATGAAGGTTGCTTTCAGCCTTCGTGTGTGCCATTTCCAGTTCGTTGTGTTTAGTGAAAATAGCGTCAAAAAGCCTATCAAACGAATCGACATCAAGTTTTACATGATCCCGTTTATCCAGAAGTTGGGAGTTGAAGCCAATGACATCGTTGCAGAGGGTAGCGAATTGAGATTGTAATTCCTTTGTTTTCGTTACGCGTGCTTCAACAGCTGCTAATTTGGATTTGTCACAATTTTTAATGAAATCACAAATTGTGGTTAATCTAGAGAACGGCAATTCTAATTTCGATTGAAGAGTTTTGTTATCAACTATAATATTATTAGTGCACGCAAATAAATATAATGATTCAAGATAACACAGTTGTGCAGAATTGTAATATGGACAATGCAACTTAATCGCTAGTTTATTGTTTGTTGAATGAATTAATTTAATTCGTTCGTTATCGGAGCTTGCTAAGGACCATATGTTTTGGCGTAGAAAGCTAGGAATTTCATAAATATTGCAAATGCGTCATAAATTTAAGAAATAATGTAGACAGGAATAATTGTGCACTTGCCACGAAGAATAATTAATTAATTTACAGTTAAACTATAGCTTTTTATTACTAAAAGGGTTATTTATTAGGTTTTTACTCCTATGTGACCGGCTGAAAGGCACAAGGATGTTTGACGAGGATTTCCAGAAAGTGTAAAAAGCCCACGCCAAGTTTCGGTGGAAAATGGATCGTAGATGAGGAAACCTCTAAAGGCTAAGCGGCTAGTCGAGCTATTTGCTCCGGGTAGAACATGAGCTGTGGGTCGGGGTTGGAGTGCGACCAAAAATGTAAAGAATATGGCGCCACCGAATTTTTGTGTACGAAGAAGACCTTACTTAAGTCTCTTGTATAAGGCGAATGCGGAAACCTTTACTCAATTACCGCTATACAACATATTACTGAAACACAATCCCCAAAGTTTTCTTACCTTATGGCTCGATATCGACCTTTATAGATGCACTGCTACACCTGTAAACAGATTAAAACAAAGATAGCACTATTTGTGCATTTATATCTAAAATTAATAATTAATTAGAATCAACCCTCATTCGTTCCAATTAATAATCAGTCTTGATCAAAATAAAAATCTATTCCTTCAGTTGCAAGTAAATTATTTACAAGACATCTTCTTTAAATAAGTTTGATTAAATAAAATTAATGAAAAATATGTACATATGTACTTGATAATATCAGTATTTCTCATAAATAAAATATAATAATTTTATATTAGCAAGGTCTAGCAAAATTTATCTACAAATGATAGAGTATAAGTTTTTTTAATATTTAACTTTATATTACAACTTCTGTTGGTAAGAGTAGTGCTACTTGAACCTCACATTCTAAGACAAAATATTCCACTTAACAATTAGTGAAATGTAAAATGTAATAATTTAATTCTCTAAGATTAGAATAATTCATGTTTCAAATAATGACTTCAATTTTCATTAAATATAGAATTCAACCTTTTCTACCTTCATAATGACATCTACCGTATATTGCTAATACTAATAAAAAGATTTAATGTGAAACTTTATAGGTTCCTGTTGCATAATTTAAAAATAACTTGTTTGTCATTCACCTAATGGACTTGAATATTTCCACGTGATCAAACAAAAAATTATTTGTCTGCTATATCCAATGCTACAGCTGACGTATAAGAAAACAAATTACATACCAGATGTTAATCCAACGGAAAAATACTTGCTAGGTATAAGAACCATACCCGGAATTATAATTGATAATTTATAATCCTCTTGCTTCAGCAACTAAGAATTTAGGAATCTCCAATTTCAACAACCCAATCAGCTGCATACTGAAAATCCAAACACAACATTATGATGTCCACATTAAATAATTGAAGCACGCCAAGTTGACTTTCGTATAAGGTTAAATTTCACATCGTTACTAATAAATTTTTATTTCTTGCCCAAATAAATTGTATATTTGTTTCTTAAATTTCAAAAGCTATGATGTACAAATTATTCTATATTGCACTAAAAATATCAATTTAGTAAGGTTGTAAACTCAGTAATACTTACTGTTAACCTAAGGCCATTCAAACAATTTAGCGTCTCGTCAAATGCGAGCTAATTCCAGCCAAGTGTGGAAATAAAAATGCGCGTCGCCGAGACAATATCATTTAAAGAAAACAATTTTTAATTTTTCTGTGCTTCCAAAACATGGACTGCAACCACGTCATGTTCCTTGATTTAAGGGACTATTGACCTACTCTAACGAAAGCTCAGTTGGAAGTGATTTCTTGACGTGTGTTGCCGCTTGACAACAAGCTTGATATTACAATCATCTAACGGAGGGAGCTCTTATGGTGACACTAACAAAGGGCATCTTTTGTCACCGCGTAATTTAAAATTTTATACTTTCAAATCGAAAGCTTTATATTGTTTTCAACAATATATAATATTTATTTCGTAGATTGTGTAGCATTATTATACATAAGTTGGTTATTAATGAATTAAATAAGTTAGATATCTGTGAAAATATTGTCAGAAAATAAAATTGTTACAAAACATGCGATGTTGGAAAGAGGTATAGAGGGCTTATTTGATATTTGGTAGTGCAGTAAAGTTGTATGCACATTGTAGGGTGTGAATTTCTATTTAGGTTTCAGCATCGTGATATTGAGCAAGAGTTTTTAGATTTAATAGGTAGGTGTCTGTGTTAATTTTAAGAAGGGCGATTTTCAGGACACTAGTAGAAAGATCACAGCATTGATGTCCACCCAACAGTGGCACAAATTAGAGGGCGAGTATATAGGTAAAAACAATTACAGCAATATATATATATATATATATATATATATATATATATAAAAAGACAAGTTATTGGCAGTACGCAATAAGATAATTGTATATAAAGTAAGATGTATCTGTAAACAAACTCTTATGAAAATAATAAGAGCCATTGACAAATACAAATCGGGCTGGTAGTTATATAGCCATTAACAAAACATTAGCTTTATTACTTAACAGGGGAGTAAACATCCACTGACCAATGGTTTCGGCTTGTTAGCCTCATCAGAGTGGAAGTAATAAAGCTAATGTTTTGTTAATAATATCTCAGCCCGATTTGTAGTCATTATTATTCATATTAAGAATTTATTTATAACTCTATAGCTTGACATAATCTATCGAAAGTTGTTATTTGCAAATTTGCTGTAACATTCCGCAAATCTCAACAGACGTACTTTTATAGTTATTATGAAAATTTATTATGTAGTTTCGGTTAATTCATTCGCACACTAGAGTGTTTGGTCGTTTTATCAACCTGATGCGGTATTATTTACTTTTCCATAGAGTGTGTCGATTAATCTATATAGCTCGATTAAGTCTGAACATCCACTATGAGGCTAAGCCAAACGTATTGGTCAGTGGATGTTTCCTCTGTGAAGTAATTAAGCTTAATGTTTATGTTAATCGGCAATATAACTACCAGCCCGATTTGTATTGTCAATGGCTCTTTTATTTTCATAAGATGTTTGTTTACAGATACATCTTACTTTATATATATATGATATTATATAAATTATATAATAAAAAAGTTATTTGCAGTCGCAATAAGAAATTGTATAGAACAATATATAACAATACATGATGTATCTGTAAACAAACTCTATGAAAATAATAGAGTCTATTGACGAATACAAATCGGGCTGGTAGTTATATAGCCATTAACAAAACATTAGCTTATTACTTCATAGGGAGGAAACATCCACTGACCGACGGTTTCGGCTTTATTAAGCCTCCTCAGAGTGAAATAAGTCTCCAAGAACCCTATGAAGTAATCGAGCTATTATACTGGTATAATTTCGAAACAATATCTGTATTATGGCAAAAGTAAATAAAACCGCCATCAGGTGATAAAACACCAACACTACTAACAGTGTGGTAGTACAGAATTGAACCGAAACTACATAGTAAATCCATTATAGATGGCTATACAAGTACGTGGGGCCATTTGAGATTTAGCGGAATGTTACAGCAAAATTTATATTGCAAACGTAACAAACCTTCTGCACACCGGGTTCATGTCCAGGCAAATCAAATAATAAAAGACAAGTGTATTTGCATCCGCAATAAGAAATTGTATAGTAACAATAATCAAATAAGTGTTTGTAACAAATTTAAAATAATAGAGTTTTACAATACATCGTTTATATAATTAAAAAAATTAGTTATTATTCTGAGGAAAATCCATGCGAGGTTTGGCTTTATAACTTCGTAAATTCCCAAATATAAACAGCTATTATATGTTATTTAAAATTTATATGAAGTAAATAACCATAGTGTAAACACCACTTAAAGTGTGTAGTGAATTAACAAACTCATATAATCCTATAGATGGCTAACAAGCGATTTGAGATTCGATGTTAAAAAATTTTTGCAAATAACAAACCTTTGGCACCGGTTCAGTCCCAAATATAAATAATAAAAACAAGTTATTTGCATCCGCAATAAGAAATTGTATAGAACAATATATAAAATAAGATGTATCTGTAAACAAACTCTATGAAAATAATAGAGTCTATTGACGAATACAAATCGGGCTGGTATTATATAGCCATTAACAAAACATTAGCTTATTACTTCATAGGGAGGAAACATCCACTGACCGACGGTTTCGGCTTTATTAAGCCTCCTCAGTGAAATAGTCTCCAAGAACCCTATGAAGTAATCGAAGCTATTATACTGGTATAATTTCGAAACAATATCTGTATATGGCAAAAGTAAATAAACCGCCATCAGGTGATAAAACACCAACACTACTAAAGTGTGGTAGTACAGAATTGAACCGAAACTACATAGTAAATCCTATAGATGGCTATACAAGTACGTGGGGCCATTTGAGATTTGCGGAATGTTACAGCAAAATTTATTTGCAAACGTAACAAACCTTCTCGCGGACACCGGGTTCATGCCAAGGCAATCAAATAATAAAGACAAGTTATTTGCATCCGCAATAAGAAATTGTATAGAACAATATATAAAATAAGATGTATCTGTAAACAAACTCTATGAAAATAATAGAGTCTATTGACGAATACAAATCGGGCTGGTAGTTATATAGCCATTAACAAAACATTAGCTTATTACTTCATGGGAGGAAACATCCACTGACCGACGGTTTCGGCTTTATTAAGCCTCCTCAAGTAAATAGTCTCCAAGAACCCTATGAAGTAATCGAAGCTATTATACTGGTATAATTTCGAAACAATATCTGTACTATGGCAAAAGTAAATAAAACCGCCATCAGGTGATAAAACACCAACACTACTAAAGTGTGGTAGTACAGAATTGAACCGAAACTACATAGTAAATCCTATAGATGGCTATACAAGTACGTGGGGCCATTTGAGATTTGCGGAATGTTACAGCAAAATTTATTTGCAAACGTAACAAACCTTCTCGCGGCGACACCCGGGTTCATGTCCCAAGGCATATCAAATAATAAAAGACAAGTTATTTGCAATCCGCAATAAGAAATTGTATAGAACAATATATAAAATAAGATGTATCTGTAAACAAACTCTATGAAAATAATAGAGTCTATTGACGAATACAAATCGGGCTGGTAGTTATATAGCCATTAACAAAACATTAGCTTATTACTTCATAGGGGAGGAAACATCCACTGACCGACGGTTTCGGCTTTATTAAGCCTCCTCAGAGTAAAATAGTCTCCAAGAACCCTATGAAGTAATCGAAGCTATTATACTGGTATAATTTCGAAACAATATCTGTACTATGGCAAAAGTAAATAAAACCGCCATCAGGTGATAAAACACCAACACTACTAAAGTGTGGTAGTACAGAATTGAACCGAAACTACATAGTAAATCCTATAGATGGCTATACAAGTACGTGGGGCCATTTGAGATTTGCGGAATGTTACAGCAAAATTTATTTGCAAACGTAACAAACCTTCTCGCGGCGACACCCGGGTTCATGCCCCAAGGCAAATCAAATAATAAAAGACAAGTTATTTGCAGTCCGCAATAAGAAATTGTATAGAACAATATATAAAATAAGATGTATCTGTAAACAAACTCTATGAAAATAATAGAGTCTATTGACGAATACAAATCGGGCTGGTAGTTATATAGCCATTAACAAAACATTAGCTTATTACTTCATAGGGGAGGAAACATCCACTGACCGACGGTTTCGGCTTTATTAAGCCTCCTCAGAGTGAAATAGTCTCCATAGTACAGATATTGTTTCGAAATTATACCAGTATAATAGCTTCGATTACTTCATAGGGTTCTTGGAGACTATTTCACTCTGAGGAGGCTTAATAAAGCCGTAACCGTCGGTCAGTGGATGTTTCCTCCCCTATGAAGTAATAAGCTAATGTTTTGTTAATGGCTATATAACTAGCAGCCCGATTTGTATTCGTCAATAGACTCTATTATTTTCATAGAGTTTGTTTACAGATACATCTTATTTTATATATTATATATATATATATATATATATATATATTGTTATGATATCGCCGCACGCCGATGTAATTAACGTTCAGTTTTCTGCTGCCCGCCACCGCTCTATCTCTGAATAACCTCAAATTTAAATTTTAAGCACAATTCGTTTCATATGTACTGACTAACTCAGTTCAACCTACACAGAGTGCACGACGGTACGATAACAAAAAAGTTTTTATCCCCCCTTTTCTTCTAACACTTTCCTACTTGAATGAGATAAACGAACTTACCAAAATTTGTATAATGATCAAAAAATATATATATATACATCTCACAGATTTACAACCTTTATAATGTGATTCACTATTTAAAAATAAACCCCTAAATCAAAGTAACAATATAAATCTGCTTTCCCCAAATTATAGCTCCCTTAAATCAGTTATAGTCAGTAAAAAGAACACTATATACTAATGGAAGTACGCTTTGAACGTTCAAACGACCATCTTTCTTTCTAAGTAATTTTTAAAAGATTATCGATAACCCTTTACATAAATATGTCAATATATGTAAAAATGTAAATGTTCAAAATGAAAATAATGCCTTATGCTATTAAAGAATATTCTTATTTTTGACCTGTGTTTTTTTGCGTGTTTTCAATTTTTAGAGCTGCTGCTGCATGCGATTGACCAGTACCCCTGGATTGCTTTCAGTTAAGCTCTTTTGTTTATTGCGTAGTACAGCTCGGCCAAACGCCCAGTTTAACTCTTAGTTGATTTTCTTAATCAATTTCTCCGTTGAATGCTCAGATGCTTAAGTAGACCAATATTTAGATGGTTCTTTAGACGAATACTTAAATGATTATTTAGTCGGTTATGTAGTGGTTTATTTAGTTGATTATCTGGTCAAATATTTAAAGCCTTCAGTTATTGAATATTAAAATTATGTTTATTAAAAATTTTACCTTACGTTTCAAAGTCAACGGAAAACTTCAATCGTATACTTGCACTAGTATAGTTATTTAAAATTCTTCTATCACGACTTTCACTAAAAATTATAATTATTTAGTCTACTATTTTCACTTCGCGTGACATTCTGACTTGGACTGTTAAGAGCGTGCATTGGTTAATGGAAGACTAATTGTTTATCAAATTCGTGTCCTTTATAAAGGATCCGCCTTTTCACCTGTATAATTAGTTTACCGAGTTTATCTTATTGATTGAGGCGTTGCACTTTGCCTTGTCATGCAGGCCTTCGGACTTTCTATAAAGTCATCATCCAAATTCTTGTCAAAATGCTTAGTACATCACGTAGACATCTAGTTTTGCATAGTGTATTCCTCTGAATATCATACTTTTGTACTTTCTGAAGTCACGTCTGTTTGTTGTATAGAAATTTGTTAAAACTTTCCGTTTAACCTAGCACGTAGCCGACCGTCTTTTTCTTGTTTTGTTTTCCTAATCTGTTGGATTTTATTCGAATTTTGTGAAGATTGCAATTAAAAAATCGCGTAGTCAAATTTTTAAGATGACAAATTGAATGGGTTTATTCACTTCCTGCGTTTATGAAACATATTTGTTTTGAATGGGATTCTTTTATTGCCAGTATGCATGGTTATTTCCTTCCATTAAATAAGATACTACTTGTTCTCTTAGCGATTAGTTCTGAAGATTAACCGTTAGGAGGGCTTTTAGAAATTTTATTGAACCTGTGAGTTGTTGAAAAGGTTTGAATACATAGTTTAAATATAAAGAACTGTTGTTACTGCAAATAGAATTTTTGTTACAATATTTTAGTAATTCGTCTTTGCAATTCTAATACAACCCTAAACATTTTTGCATTGTTATTCTTATGAAAATTAACTATTGCAATATCTGAAAACTAACTTATGTTAGGTAATAAATTCTTATGATTTGAAGGCCTCCTTGCAATAATATTGAAGTGACTTCAATTTTCAATGTCCCAACTTTTGAAATAGGGTTATAACCGCAAAGCAGAATGTCCATATAATAGTTATTAATAATCACAGTTGCAGTCTCAGGACACATGTCCTGATTTTCGTGTGATATCTGTTGTAAACAGCTAACAGCTAAAAACGGTGCACCTCTAGTACCGGTAGTTGCGGTATTAAGTTTGAAGACGGTTCCGTGGCGTAGTGGTATCTGTGTGACTACCACGCCCAAGGTCCCGGGTTCGAATCCCGACACGGTCCGCTTGAAAAATGTTAGGCGAGCATTTTTCACAAAAATACACCCTCGTTCGGATGAGAGGTAAAATGGAGCTCCTGTGTGTGAGTATTGTCGCGCACGTTAAAGATCCCTACCTTGCTTGGAACAGCAAGGGTTCGGCAAAATTCCAAATTCTCCAGGTAAAAAAAAAACTCGCTTCCTGGCCAATGTAGTACCTTCGGGTGGAGCATTGGAAAATCACATATAAGGTATTAAGTTAGAGAATTTGGATAGATTGATCACTACAATTTCGTCTGAATATTTTCTGATATGCAACATCCTTCTGATCGACATTAATCTGTCTATACATCAAGTTGCTAAGTTCTGAAGCAGGTTTAAACTAAAAATAGCTCATGCTGTAAGGTAGGACCTACCGACATATACCATTTAGACTTAATTCTTTACTTGTTTTTGAGAATCCGCCAAATACGATCATCAATCGTGTTATTGTAGATTCTTTAAAAGCCGCGTGGTGCAGGAGAAGATATTCCTTATTGCTATTTGAATTTTGTTCATTTTTAACTGCATATATTCATTTATAAACAAAGAATAATTCTCCTTAAAATTTTGTTGTTTATTGAATTTACGCTACAGATTATAAAATCCTCGAAGAGCAATTTCATTAGATCGCCCTAGTAGAACTGTATTATTTTAGGAGGCAGTTTAACTATAAATTTGCCGTCGGTATCCACTTAGAACGTTCTTTAATTCGGTCAAGTAAATACATGAAATAAGTAAGTATTATCAAATGAAAATAAAGTTTTTTTATAATTATAACTTTTTTAATGAATCTTTAACTTTATACAACGTAATATTGACTGGGATACGCGGTTGACCTTGTATTACCTCATCTATAGCTGAGCGCTGTGCGCTCTATCTCTAAAGCAGTTGGATCGTATAAAAAAATGTTTTAAACCAACATTGTAAAGAGTTTCATGCACTACGACTTTATATATTTGCAAAAAACTGATTTTTGTGACTTTTGACCTTTATTAGCTTTAGACACGGATAAGAGATTATACGAGACTTTTGACATATCATTTAGAATGCAAAACGAAGATTTATACAAATTACCTAAAATCATCTTTTAAGAAACGACAATGAAATACAAATGCAGCTATTTTATTTATATAACAAAGTTACTCGAATAGATCATCAAACAACAAAATTTGTTTTAATTGCACTTAAAACAAAGGTCAGTATCTTAATCACTTTCACTATCACCATTGAACTCACTATCGTTTCCTACTGAAATAATTAATGGTTCAATAAAGTTGTCCATGAGACTATCGAGATTGCACGTTTTAAATTCATTTTTAATAAAGTGAAGTATACAGTCTTTCAATGATCACCTGTAACATTTTTTAGAATTTTAACTTCGGTCTCGATTTTTATATGTTACTTCATTTTTTATTTGAGCCAATATTAATTCTATTTTATTTAATTTGCAATGGTGTGGTGGTAATCGAAGCACAGTCTTATTCTGAGGATTAGCCATTTCATCTATAACAAATAAACAGTGTTGATTCCTATGAATTCTTATTACCTCGATAAGCGTACAACAAACCATACCCGAATCTGATTTTCTCCCTTAGAAAATCAATACTGGATCTTCGACAAAATCTTGATCTGAGCCTATATGTAATATTATACGTCACCGTCCTTTTCCAGACGGGATTTTTTAGCCCATACTTAAGCCGTCAATAAATGATACACATCGATTAGTTACTAATTCGTCTACCAACACTTTAGATTTTGTATGGTCTTCACTCAACCACATTTCTTTCAAATAAAATACTGATTAACCTTCCGTTCTAAAATTTCGAATTTGCTTTAAACACTTTTGTCTCTAGCAAATTATATCATCACGTCCTATTAATATGCTCTTCCTGCTTCTTTGAAGGTATATGCAATAGCAAAATCTGTTGAGAATTTAATACAACCTACATTGTATGCATCTTACTTCCAATGAATTTGTTTCATCGATTCATATAATGTCAATGGACATCACAGGCTTCTATTGAATTCATGATTTTATCTATTAACAGAAACTCATTTTTCTAACAAAAGGAATGTAATATTCATCTCACAACACTCCTAACACTTTCATCAAATGTATCAAGAAAATAATTTTTACTTGGGATTTGTTTAGAGCTTATAACATCGACTGCTTGATTGTATTCCTAAATACGATAAATTGTTGATTTGCAATTCCTAAAATATATTTGAAGATTAGCTAAAAGGTATATTTTTCATATCATACCTAATATTCGTTCAATTTCAAGCACACTGGCAGTAGTTCTCATTTCTGGAGAATTAAGTTTTAAGCTTTTAAACATACTAATCTCGGTTTGCTATTCAACAATGGATACATGACACAAATATAAACAAATTCGTTTTAGGTGTTGCATTCATACATACATATACGGTTATAAAGTAAACACTAGGTAAAAAATAATTGGTTCTGACAAGAACTGTTTTATAAGACAATATAGACAAAAAAAAGATTTATAATAACAAGCATACGGTAATAAATCAGCCATTCCAACTACTACGGCCTTCAAAACTTATGCTAAATAGCATAACTGATAGAGCTTGTGAGCGGTGTAAACTCTCGTCGGTAGAAACCAATCACATATGCGTATTTTAAAACGGCAATTTTAAATCACTGCTATTTAAAGAACAGATTATAGTAGGTACTTCAATGGAACCACATATCACTCACCCCAATTCAATTTAGTGAAGACCAGGTTCAGGTAATTGTAACTTATTTTGTGTTGCAGGAACCACCAACATTTTCTGAAATTATTCTGATTGAAACTCGACGATTCGTCCCTTTGCGTTCATTCTTAAATTTTCGACACCATTACTTGACAGTTGAATACGCAAAACATGCGTTTTCATACACTGCTTGCATTCGTGTATGAATTTGCAATGGTTGCAAACCTTCAGCACACAGAAATTGAATGACCGCACGCTGATCACATTTGGTCCGATTGTTAACAACAAACGTCATTTCAAAGTCACAATACTTAAAATCGCTGTCAAATATATACGAGAGAAACTGACCAGTGGGAAGTTTACAAACACCACTAACGTTGCAAAACGTTAGTTGAGTGATTCCAAGGCTAACCTTACCAAAGATGGGTTTCAATTGAACAAGCCTCGTATAAGCCTAATCTAACACAAGTTGCAATGGATGTAAAATTAGACTGTAAACCTACATCAAGTAATGCACGATATTGTTGGAAATAATGTAAGGCATCGTTTACTAAGACATTAGCTGTTGCTAAAGCGGATGTTTTGTTAGAAGCAGCACAATGACAACAATTGACAAGTTCATTAAGAGTAGCTGCTCTAATATGTGTAACAGCGTGTAATGTTTTTTGTTTATCACCTGGCATGCAGTTGCTGATTTACATTCAGAATCCGTATGATTGCCCTTTAGCCATTTAAGATAAATATTTAGTTTATTACCTTCGTAACGTAAGTTAAGCAATTTAATCCAGTAACACGAAAAACTGTTGTGCACATTTCATTTGCAATACGATGAACTACAAAGCTACCAATCTAATAGTTAATAGTTGTCAACGTTTAATAATTATGACATTTACCTACTTCAAGATTATATAGTAAGTGAAATATATAATGGCATTGTAATATATCAAATCTCATCAAGAAAGAATAATAAGCGTAGGTCATTTTCATTTAACTAGCTCGGGTAAATAGTCAGATGGCGATCTAAATACAATAGAAGGAACTATATTACATGGCGATCCTGCCACACCTGCGAATCAAAACATTCCAGGATGGAAGCTTGATAAATTCTTTTTGTCGTTTGGGATTTGGAATTTATTACATAAAAATAAAGTATAGTGAGAAATTCGACAAAGTATGTCATGATTAAACTGTAGGTAATTAAGTAGATTAGTAAGCGAAGTATATTCTATACGTAATATTTTAAATTCACATTAAACGATCTAAAATTAAGAAATATTTGTTTTTGAGTGTTTATATTATTGCTATGTTTCTTTGTTTATCTTGAAAGATGATACTTGAATGGAACTTGAATTTTACCGGTTTTTAATAATATTACGAATTTTATCTGAAAGATTAAGACACAGTAATTCAACCACCTCTGATTCATCCACAATTGTGGTACCATTAGGAGTTATTTGTTCTATATGACACTGTAATTTTTCAAATTCTTTAAACAACTCCATTACACTACCTTCCCGCGCTTTTAATTATTCTACATTGCCGATTCCATTGCTACATCTATTTATATAGGTCGTAGTTCTTATTGATTTAGCTTTATAATTAACTACGCTTTGCGATTATATGGGCTAAATCGGTCATTATTACCTAAAGGTTACAAAAAAATAGTAATATTCACATAAAATTAAATATCTACGTACCAAACAATGAGTTGGGTTGAAGGTATAAATTTGTACTGAAGTTTTATCTCAACTGCTGATAGTTTAAGTTTTCTTATTACATGTTGTTATTCCGAAAGACCATTGTGTAATGCAGATATCCCATAAAAACTTGATTAATATGTGCTGATTTTCATCCAGTTCGAAGACAGACCAAATGTTGCGTCAACAGAGGGATAAGAAATTATTCGCTGTGCGCATTGAATAACTAAGTTCCGTTTATTGAAAACTGGGAAAACTAGGAAACCTCTCGCTGCTGAGATTGCTACAGAATTACACTGCAGGACCGTTTGTTCACAAGTGAACGTAATCGAAACTTATGGTAGGGGATCTATAGACTACGCACACACACTGCAACTACACCAAAAAGCATGCATACAACTACAAAAATTGGTAATGCTCCGCACATGGTAAATCTCCAAAAAATTCCAAAACGTATAACAACTAAGAAACAAAAACAAAAATTCAGGAACACGTATACCTCTGATAGTTAGTGTTAAATAGTTCGTATCGATTTCTATACCTTGAAATAATTATTTAGGTGTTAAAAATGCATAGTCGTAAGATTCGTCCAGTGATTAATAGTCGCGTTTAATGTAAAAAAACTAAACATTAAAGCTGCGACAATTATTTAGATTTTATTAAATTTTAATGCCAATCCTTAGTTTCAAATATATAATTTCAAAATTGATTTTGGGAAGCAAGTAGGCATTTACCTAACAAATCTTTGACTCAAGGATTAAACCTAAATTTACATCAAAGAGTGGTGGGATCCACCTAGTGTAATTTGTATAGATCTTATTACTGCAGAAATATTTTTAGTTGAGTTCAAATAATTCTTTCAATGTGTACGACATCAAACAGGGTCATACGTTGGAGTAACATCAGCATAGCTGATTCTAAATAGCAATGTTAACTTCTCATGGAGTGTCTATTATTTATAATATTCGTTTCTGACTGAAGAAATTTTTCAAATAAGAAACGTACATCACTTCTTTTTAAAACTATTTACTGACACTGTATAACAATGGAACTTTTTGTGGCCATTGCGTGATTTTCTGATCCTTAATTCAAATCATATGTACATACACTGATCACGGACAAACTATATCTTCAAAGTTTAGACGGACGCAAACGCAATTGAAATAAAATATTCTAAATTGATATTACTGTTTAAATTAAGAAACACCCTTCAGTTCACAATGATAAAAATTTGGAGTTACGAATCATTTAAAGTCAGCGTGTCCAATCTTTTTTAGCTGGATTTATTAGTTATATCTGTAAATATGATAGGAAGTAATTTGTTGCACAGATAGGCTATCAACACTCGTTGCATTGAATTTTAGTTATGAATTATTCATTCTATTTTCTAATACCAACGGTTTTCGTTGGAGTACTGTTTCTGTCCTTAGTACAATTACCGTAGGGATTGTACAAGAAATTATACGAGCTGGTACATGTATCCTCCCTTCAAATTACTTTCTCTTGTGTGTATCGGCTCGTTTTAGAATAAATTTTCTAGATTGGTTGGTTAATTTTTTGCCTACATTCTCGCTCCTCGACGTTACGTGAGATGACTGACTTCTCGTACACTGGGTTTGCAACCAAGACTACTGACTAAAAAACACGTTTGGTGACGCCGATTTCTCCGGTTCCGCTTAGCTAAAATTTATGGTTGCTGTGTATTGCTACTGGCCATTTAATCCTTGTAAAGGACACCGTGAGTTTTTGGAAATTTCACACTCCACTAATCCCATGATTTCTTAAACTTTCTAGTGCTGTCACATAGTATATTGTTACTACCAACATTACTAATACTGATTAGTATTAAGAACACCCCAGCGGTGTTGATACATTTTATCATCTAGTTTCAGTCTGATATAATTTAACTACGCAGGTTTTGAATAACTAAAATGTATGTGGTCGATAACGGCCAAAATCGTGTGTTTCTTGTCACGTGGACTTATACTACCTAAAAGTGTAAAATATTTAATTATGAGTACTGATTTACAATCATTCATCTTGGTTCTCATTTACTATTAAGTGAAATGTTTGTTGTATGTATTAAGTATACGGATACGTGGTTGTGTGCTGCATACGAACACTGTTTAGTTTAATCTTTGTCCCATTTGTAAACCATATTTTGAAATAATAATATAGAAAAGCAATTACTTATACCAGAAAGGTGTTGGCTTTATTATTTATATCGATATATATGTATTCTTACTTTTCTTTGACAGACTAATGTTTTTCCTTTGTTTGTACTAATCAACTAATTTTTATTTCAGAAAGACGACTTGGTTTTTTTCTCCTTGGGTTTTGTTTTCGATTACTTTTCCATTCCCAATCTCCGATTGTCGTTAACCCGGCATCTCTTGCTTCGTGCGAGTCTTTACTTTAATTGGGTTTTCTTTGGTTCTTCCTGACCCGCACGGTTTACCATTACATATTTACTAGGAAGTTTATGATAAGAGTTTGAAACACTGATCTTTTAATAGATTATCTGTCAAAGATTTTTTTGGCCAAAACAAACCTTACAAGCGTGAGATTCAAAGCCAGGTAAACTATCCACAAGAGAAGAGATGTTCTGTAAATTGTTAGCAACATAAAGTGTGAAATATTTTTAAGATAATTAAGTACTTGTTAAGAATAAGTTTATGTTTTAAAGAAACGATGTTGTAAATGTTCTAAAGTGAATATATATATATATATATATATATATATATATATATATAAATGTATCAAAATTTGGGGATTTAAAAATGTTATTTATTATTTTGTATATAGTGGTCTGATGTAATATTTAAAAAGATTAATATTAAGGTAGGCTGTGATTATTTTGGTAACGAAGGTGACGTTATGTTGATTGAATTGATTAAAAAAATAAGATTTGGATGAAATGTACTAATTCTAATTTTAGAATTAATGTTTATGTTTGACAAGATTTTTGTACAAGATTTAATTTGATTTAATGTTTGATAAGATTTGATATGAACAAAAAATATAATTAGATTTGATGATTTTGAATTTTAAGGAGTTTTGATTTTATTTTGAAGTTGACATAAGGTAATACTGATTTTACCTAAGAGACTATAGAAGTGTGGCAAAAGGATATGATGAGCTGGTATGGTTCCTGGTAATGAGAAAACTTTCATGGAATGGTGCTAAGTGAGAGCTGCAACAAAGTAAATGGTGGAAGATATTTTTGGAAATTACAGTAGTGAAAAGGGACGTATGAGTTTTTGACATTTAATTATTCCTAATTTTACTTCTGAGTTTAAAAACTAGGTTATATTTTGTGCATCATATATGTTAGATGTAGAAAAAGTTTGTTTCAAAATTCTAGTATAAATTTTTGGCCACAGTTTGTAATAAAAAAATATATCTGAAAACATCACCAAGTAGTTCTGTCATTATTTGACAGATCAGAATAATTTTTAAAATTTAAAATATTGGTTATTAAAACGTTTTGAAATTGCAGGAATTTCTTGGAGAGCACAGCGTCGTCTTCATTTGTAGAAATTACCTGGAGATACACCTAGACTTTATCAGGATTCGGTAAATATTTAATCATAGTAAAAAAAGTTTATAATTTTTGTGTGTGATGAAAATATTTGGTTGATAAATTGGTACATCACATTATTTTGGTAGATACAGATAATAGAGTAGAACCCTAGAACCTCGACCTGAGGTTATGGTCGTACATGCTACGTGGAAAATAACCGTTTGAGCTAGTCGGCGCCTTTAAAAGGAAATATTCTTTTTATTTCATGTTCCACGAGATTTTGATAGCTACACATACTTGAAGGTTGGCGAAATTAAACATCAGGCTAAAGGAAAAGAGTGTGTAGAAGTTAAGTGGCTCCCAACGTTACGGGCCAGTGAAAATAGGGTGTACAATAGTAATGCATATGGAAAAGTGGGGCTGAATATAGAGTATTATTTTTGTGAACAGAAAAGTCAGTTTGACAGTTTAAAAAGTGTGCGTGACAGAAGAGGAAAAGATTTAAAAACTCTGAGGGATTAACGTGAGTATATTGGATACCACTCTAGTTTATAGAAATATATTGAAAATAAAGAAAAGGATTTGTTTTATTTAGTTATAAGTAGGAGTTAAGTGGGGCTAAAAGTTATTACTAAAAAAGACTCATTTAAAAATGAGCGAACAGGAGAAATTTTGTACAAGATCAGGTAAATCATACGGAAGAGGAGAATGTGTAATACAGCAGCGAGATATGGAAAAAGGCGACACAACAGAAAAGGTTCCTGAAGTAGGAATAGAGATCATACGGGAATATAGTGAAGGGGAAATGATACATGTAGAACCTAATGTGGTCATAATCGAGCAAAGGGACATTAAGTCGAAAGATGAAGGAACGAAAACCTCCAGTCAAGAAATGTAGACCATTTTAATGTTTCTCAGAAATATGGAAAAAAATTTACAAGATGGACAAGATGAGCTAAGGAAGGAGATACAAAATGTAAAAATAGGTCAACAAGAGTTGAAACAACAGATGCAAGATATGCAATGTATACATATGGATTTTAAAATAGAGGTACAAGACAATATGAAGTGTATGGAGGAAAGATTCCAGAAAGATGTTCAAGAGTGCAAAAATGAAATAGAAAAAGAGCTGGATGAAAAGGTGAAACGATGTGTTGAGTTCGTAGTTACAGAAAATACAGAAATTAGGAAAAAAATACAGTTGGTTGACGAAAAGCATGAACGGGCACATTTAAATACCAAAAATTTAATTCAAGAAAATAGGGACGATGAATTAAGATTGAGGAAAGGTTTTGAGGAGGATAAAAGTTATAGAAAAAAGGAATTAAGCGGATCCATACAAAAGTTACGGGGAGAAATGAGAGAGATCGTTGATGTTGTAAAAAATCAAATTAAGGACCAAGTGGGGAAGGATCGAGGTCAATGTCATCTACATGAAGAAAGTAGTTTTAAATTTAGCAAAGAATTAATTCCAAGGTTTGAAGGAAAAAAATGGGAACAACCTATGACGTTTTTGGATAAGTTAGACGAAGTGGTTAAAAATGAAAACGAAGGTACAAAGTTACAAATAGTGAATCTGGCATTAGCTGGTAGTGCGGAAAAATGGAACAGCATCATAAAGGACAAATACCGGACTTATGACGAATTCAGGGTTTTATTCACTGAACAGTACTGGGGAAATGCAAAGCAAATGGATATTCGAATGACTTTAATATCAGGGATGTATACAAGGAATTACGGACAAGGGAGGAATATATTATTGAAAAGTTTAACCAGGCAAGACTTATTACACCTAAGATGGACGAACAAGACATCATCCAATTGTTAGCCAGACACATGGATAATGAAGTCAATCGGGCGGTCGCCATACAAAATTTAAAGACCTTAAAAGTATTTTTAGAAGTGATTAGAAATTATGAAATGGCAAGATCATTAGAGGAGACTGACAGAACTAGAAGAGATGTTCATAGAGACAGGTTTTGGAAGGAACGGGATGTGGAGCCTTATGGACCAGACCGGAGAATAACAAGGGAGGAACCTTGGAGATATGAACGGGGAAATTTTAGGTCTCCGTTAGGGTACAATGATTTCGGACGGAAACCAAGGAATGACAACATGCCGAGAAATCAGGGATATTGGGAACGGAAGTTTAATACAGATTTTCAGGGGCAAGGAAGACAGTATGAAAATCATCGACCGAGATACAATGAAAGAATAAATAACGAACAGGATAGGATGGATCCAGTGAAACAAGAAGAAAGAAATGCACGCATACATTATATGTCAACAATAAACCCAAGAAGGGAGGAAGAAGATAGGATTGAGGTGGCTGATGTACATTGCAGCAATTCGGGACAAAAAAAAAACTTCAATTTTATAGATTCAGGAGGGATTTTTGTAAATACGTTAGTAGATAAGTGTTGTTATGTTGATTTGTTGTTAGAAAATAAAACTTCAAATAAAAGGTTGCCATTTATATATTTAGGGTTAGGAAATTGTTTATAATTAGCGTTGGTGGATAGTGGTTCTGAATTGACGTTAATAAAAGAGGAAGTTGTTCTTAAGAATCAAGAAATATTAAAAAGGCGTATTGTTACAATTAAAAAGGTGAATTTATGGTCCGTAATGAGGAAGAAGTTAACGATGATTGAGAAGATGTTATGTGTAAATGTTTTATAGGTCAAAAAAAAGTAGGGGAAGCAGAATTTTTGATAGCAGATGGTTTGCAATTGGATTTTATTATAGGTATAGATTTCATTGAGCGATTTGGTGTTCTTATTAATGGGAAAGAAAAATGTGTCGAAATGAATAAGGTACGGAATAATTGGTTGAGTGCAGATTTGAGTAAGGAGGTTAGGAATGGAATTATGGATGAAACAGGTTTAGGAATGGCTATTAAGTGTGAACAGAAGGATATTGGAAAGGGTCATAAGGATAATATAAGTTTAGGAGTGGTTACTTTGGATAGCTCGGAATATATTAGGGATGGAAATAAGGACAGCATAGGATTAGGAGTGGTTAATACAGATATCAGAAGAATATTAGGGATGGAGAAAATGGTTGCATAGGATTAGGAGTGGACAATATGGTTAGTCAGAAAGATATTAAAGATGGGAATCATGAAAATATTGGATTAGGGACGAGAATTCATATAGATGTAGATACAGTTTGGTTATGTAGTTTGTTTGAGAAGATTTGTGATGAAGAACAGATCGGGATAAAAGATAAGAATATCAGAATAAAGTTAGGAAATTTATTTGAGGATCATATAGGTGTATTTGACGAGAAAGTAAGATAAAGAAACGTACAGTTTTAAAAGTAGGGGATATGGTAGTCGCAAAACGCTTGAAAGTTTCAAACGCAGAGAAATATATTTGCACAAAGTTATCATTTTTGTACGATGGTCCATTTATAATTCAACAGGTATTCGCTGACGATAATGTGTATGGACTGGTGGATCAACAAGGTAGGCCGAAAGGTCGTTATCACATACAAAAGTTATATCCTTTCGTTTCGTAAGTAGGGCATATTGGAGTGTTCCACATTTAATATTTTGACCTGAGCAAATGGAGACGGAGCGGCGTGTGTGGGTTAATGTAATTTCAAGATGTGAATTTATTCAGAAAAAAATATTTTGTTCAACCTTGTATCTTTGTAGGGGACTTGTTGATTTTTTCTTCAAAATTCAGTGGGGCTTTTATGTAATGGTGATAAGGGGTGGGGAGGGAGAGAATTTTCTTTGAATTTTGGCTTATTAAAACTGTATCAAAATTTGGGGATTTAAAAATGTTATTTATTATTTTGTATATAGTGGTCTGATGTAATATTTAAAAAGATTAATATTAAGGTAGGCTGTGATTATTATGGTAACGAAGGTGATGTTATGTTGATTGAATTGATTAAAAAAATAATATTTGGATGAAATGTACTAATTCTAATTTTAGAATTAATGTTTATGTTTGACAAGATTTTTGTACAAGATTTAATTTGATTTAATGTTTGATAAGATTTGATATGAACAAAAAATATAATTAGATTTGATGATTTTGAATTTTAAGGAGTTTTGATTTTATTTTGAAGTTGACATAAGGTAATACTGATTTTACCTAAGAGACTATAGAAGTGTGGCAAAAGGATATGATGAGCTGGTATGGTTCCTGGTAATGAGAAAACTTTCATGGAATGGTGCTAGGTGAGAGCTGCAACAAAGTAAATGGTGGAAGATATTTTTGGAAATTACAGTAGTGAAAAGGGACGTATGAGTTTTTGAAATTTAATTATTCCTAATTTTACTTCTGAGTTTGAAAACTAGGTTATATTTTGTGCATCATATATGTTAGATGTAGAAAAAGTTTGTTTCAAAATTCTAGTATAAATTTTTGGCCACAGTTTGTAATAAAAAAATATATCTGAAAACATCACCAAGTAGTTCTGTCATTATTTGACAGATCAGAATAATTTTTAAAATTTAAAATATTGGTTATTAAAACGTTTTGAAATTGCAGGGATTTCTTGGAGAGCACAGCGTCGTTTTCATTTGTAGAAATTACCTGGAGATACACCTAGACTTTATCAGGATTCGGTAAATATTTAATCATAGTAAAAAAAGTTTATAATTTTTGTGTGTGATGAAAATATTTGGTTGATAAATTGGTACATCACATTATTTTGGTAGATACAGATAATAGAGTAGAACCCTAGAACCTCGACCTGAGGTTATGGTCGTACATGCTACGTGGAAAATAACCGTTTGAGCTAGTCGGCGCCTTTAAAAGGAAATATTCTTTTATTTCATGTTCCACGAGATTTTGATAGCTACACATATTTGAAGGTTGGCGAAATTAAATATCAGGCTAAAGGAGAAGAGTGTGTAGCAATATATATATATATATATATATATATATATATATATTGTTATGGATTTAAAGGGTTAAATTTGGGGTAAGAAATGCAAGTTTAAACACCCTGTATAGAGAAACGAACAATTTATCTACGCGCAAAATTTATTTCATTTATTTAATTTAAATTTACAAGAATTGACGTATTTTTATAATTAATGATAGAAAGGTTAAAGGTACATAAAGAAAACCAGTTTTAAAAACAAATAGAAACGCATAATTAATTTAATTTATTTTAATTCAACGTGTAATAGCATCAGAAAACACACCAGGGTATAGAAAATCAATAATCCCAAGGCAAAAGATTTCGTGGTAGCAAACAAGGACGTCAATTGTTTCGGATACCGTGAAATATAGACTGAAAGAATTGTTATTTTAAACGGTCAATAATTAAGAACACCAACATATTTAAAAGGATACCTTCTTCGAATTTATCACCATAATAAAGCGGACTTCATAGAATATATTTCTAACAGTCAGGGGATTTAAATAACAAGCTAACAAAGTTTCTTAAAGAGCGGAGGAGATGCACGATCAATAATATGCTACATACAGAGACGGATATAAAAGCATTAGTTTTCAAAACGCACGTACTCAATCCACGTGGAGTCATGAAACGCTGTCAGCAATATCGATTTTCTATAACTCAAGTGGGGTTTGGAACGCGACATCAAATATGCATAAAACAGGGATAAAAATATTACAGGCGGAGTTTTATGACGACACAGAACGGTATCATTGGTTGAAACGAGTAGTTTTACAACGGACAAACACGCGACAGGTTGAAGCGATTTTTTGAATTATATAGCGCGTCCATGAGGTAAATTTCTGAAAGCTTTAAGGCGGTTATATCAAAATTTGCAGAAGTATTATGTTAAAATAAGTATTTCGCATAAAGTGTGGCCTAGAGGTGGCAGGTTTAAATGATATAAATACTCTAAGAAAATTAAGAGCGCTCTCTTTGTATTTTCATCGCTTTAGACTACATATAACAATAAACCGACGTTAGAGTAGAGTCTTGTGAGTATTGAAAAAAATTTATAATTTAGTAAAAGTAGTATTAGCACTTATAACTTGGTACGTTGAGGCCTTATAGTTATTAACGTGAGTAGTGTCGAGTGAATTAAATTAACCGAGGTCCAACTAATACCATAACAAACTAATAAATCAATAAACAAAAGTATAATATACGTGAATTTGTATGCTGTGATGAAATGGTAATTGGTAGCAAGGATCTCGGTGTATACTGCGGTTATCATCTATCTGGAGGATCAGAGCGCATAGTCACGAAGCCAAGGGGTTCTGTAGAGCATCATCGAAGGAGCTGAAGACTTGAAGCATTTCCAGGTAACTCATTTGAATTTTCTGTTATCAGATAAACTTTTGGAATCATTTTGTGATGTGTGAGTGAACTTTGGGGTTATTTATGGTTATTTAACGTATCGGAAAAGATACGTGTACTTGACAATTAGTTGGGTTATTTTAAATACTGAAAAAAAAGGTGTATGTAAAGCTTACTAAATTTTTTATGAATTTAAATTGGATTGTTAAGGATACATGGGTTTACGAGTTTTGTTGTAATTTTGTGCAAAGTAAAAGACATACATTAGTAAACTGGGTTATTATGAGCTCACCATACTCCAGTGTACAATAAATATAGGGTATTACTTGGGGTCCATTTACTCCGATTGTATTAAATGTGTTTGCAATTAAAAATTTAAAACAAGGACTTTACAAAAATAGCACTTATTGAGTCGTAATTAGTGTACCAAACTGTATATATCTGTGAATAATTGTTTGTAAATAGCGGTAAATAAAGATTGTATGATTGTTGTATTATTTGGTGATTTTATGGAATGGTGTGTAAGTAGGAAGGAAGAATAATTGTAAATTTAGGAATCCGAGAAGAGGCACAGCTGATCTAGCCAGAGTAGCTGCTGAAGAGATTGTTGCAGCAGAATAAACGGATAAGAATATTTTTATAAACTTTTAATTTTTTGAAAATCAGTGTTGACACTTGCGATGTCAAACCCATAAGTCCGATCACAGCAATCTTATGACGGCCCAACGTTAGAATTTTAATAGGATTTAGGGAGATCCAGAGACTGTTCCCACGATCCACAGCAATATATATATATATATATATATATATATATATACACTTAATGCATGAAATGCAGGGTGCTGTTCATTTAATAATAAAAACAACAACAAAGGCTGTTTAAATTCACGATTAAAGCATATAAAAAGATTTAGTGAAAGTTATATTTTTGTGTTTCGAATTTTTAACAGTCCACTGCTCAGGTCATACCTATATCTTATTATGTTTATTATTTATGGTTAAATGTTTAACAAAATCGTTTAAAAAGCACAGCTCTATTGTATTTGTTGTGGAATCAAAAACTAATACAACATTTTTAAAATACCAAAATCATTATTATAAACGTTTACTTTTAAGTATTTAAATACTTCTGATAAAAACCTGCTTCACAATTAAAGGAACTTACCACTTACTTAAAGTGGCAATATGGACTACATTTAATTTGTTCTAAGAGATGACTCTAGATAGATAGATAGATTTATTGCGGAATAATATATACAAGATATTTAACCATGTCATACAAAATGCTTTATATTATTATGGTACTCTTTAGGTAGTCATCAATGCTGTATGGTGCAAGGCACGTAAGGTACACTTTCATTCTGCTGACCAGTTCCCCAGTGATCTTCTGTTGTAGATATGGATTTGAGATTTTACTTTAAATCTTGTAAGTCCAGTAATTTACTCCACTTTTACTTTTGTTCATGCGGTACCGTGGTACTACCAGTTTAAAGTTGTTTCGCGTGTTGTAGCTATGTATGCTTTGGTGTGTCAATGGATGCTTTTGTAGTGCTACAACATATTTGATGCACTGAAGAACATATATTGCCGGCAATGTTAATATTCCTAACTCTCGGAATAATGATTTACAGTGAGTGGTTATTGGTACATTAGTAAGTAATCTGATAGCTCTTTTTTTGTAGAATGAATGCGCGCTTAGCCCCATAATATAGTCCCATAATTCAGGTGGCTGTGTATAAGTGCATAATAAACTGATTTAGCTGCAGATTGTGTGCTTATGTTCATTAATTTTCTTATTGCATACAGTGATCGGGCTATTGTAACACACATTTTGTGTATGTGCATTTTCCAGTTTAATTTAGAATCTATTGTGAAGCCTAGAAATTTTACCTTTCAGTGTCATTATGATGATTTACGTGATGTGAGAAAATGTGTATGTTGGTTTTTTCTTTATTGACTTTAAGTTTATTTGTATTAAACCAGTCCGTTGCTGATAGAAGTCCGCCATTTAGATCAGCCATGATCTGTTCGTAGCTTTCACCTGTTACGAGGATAGTTGTATCATCTGCATATAAGCATGTATGTAAGTCTATGTTCTGCGGTAGTTCATCAATAAATAGGAGTAATAGTAGTGATCTAAGTCTGGATCCTTGAGGGACTCCAGTCTGGACCTTTTCGATTTCTGATTATCCTTGGGTAGCATCAGTTTTTGTAGCCGGTTTTATAGGTAACTTTTAATTAGTTTGTGTGCTGTTCCATGAATACGTTTTCTTTCTAGTTTGTCAAGTAAAATCATATGCTGGACGCAGTCATAGACTTTACTAAGATCCAAGCATGCTGCTATAGTGAACTTTTTCTTTTCGAAACCTTCATAGATGTGCTCTAGTGTTTCTACCGTTCCACTAATAGTGTATCTTTTTGACTTGAACCCAAATTGGTTGTCAGATAGTAAGTTGAATTTGTTTAGGAAATTCATCATTCTTATGTATATGATTTTCTCCAATATTTTGGACAGTACAGGGAGAATAGCGATTGGTCGATAGTTGTTTGGATTTTTTGGGTCGTTTTTTTTATAGATAGGTGTGATTGCTGCAATTTTTAGTAAGTCAGGAAATATTCCTTCAAGGAGACTTTGGTTTGCTGTATAGGCTATTGGTGTGCTGAGATATTCGATTATACCTTTTATTAGGTTAGTATTTAGGCCATAAACATCTTGACTAGTTTTGCATTTGAAGCTTTTTATTATTATTAGGATCTCGGTAGGTGTTGTCGGATATAAATAAATAGTATTTATCTGCGTTTTTAATTGATTTAAATAATGTGAATGTGGCTTTGACGCTGTTTGTAAATTGGCTGCCATTTCCTTAGCAACATTGGCAAAATATGTGTTTAATGTCTTTGCATCTATATCTACTTTATTTTGTTTATCCACTTTCCCAGTTTCGTAATTTATTATTTGCCAAACCTTTTTTGTAAATTTTGACTTGTTAAGAGTTGGGTAGCGTAATACTGTCGTTTTTCATTTAGTAGTGCTGTTCTGTATTGACTTCTGATGTTACTCAGAAGTATTCTAGTATCTTCACTGCTTATTTGTTGATGCACATGATACATTTCCTTAAATTTATTGCGCAATAGTTTTAGTTCTTCACCAAACTTAAATTTTGCTAGTTGGATTGGTCTTTGCTCTATGGGACAGTATTTTTCATGTCCCCTGACAATTAAGTTATTTATTAGTTTCCAACTGTGGGTGCCGTTTGTTCTACTATATACTTCGTGCCAATTTAAAGCTTTTATTTCTTGTTTGAAGCTGGTTATATTCTTTGCAGAACAATTTCTTCTTAGTACTGTAGTGGTTTGATTATTATTGTCAGCTGTAAAAGTTAAAAATTGGGCGCAGTGGTCAGACAATGTCGCCTGTATGAGAGATGAAGAATAGTTTAAAGTGGATAGTTTAACGAAGATATTGTCTATACAGTTGTTTTCCTTGTGTGCTCAAAAATAGTTTGGGTTAGGTTATGACTTCTCATAACATCATGAACGAGATTTGTTACTTTGTTTTTTGAGAGAAAGTTTACATTAAAATCCTCATCTTTGAAATGTTCACTACAAAATATAGTAGCAAAATATGACAACATTTTTTTGTGTAATGTATGTAGCCACAGCGCTAATTTAAGCTCTAATTGTTTGTATTTATTTCAATGGGCGAAATGTACTAATCCTATTTGATTAAGGATAAAAGTTCATTACTTGGATAAGAACTTTTCTATGAGGTTTTGTAGCGCTTGAATAATTTTTACTATTTGAAGACATTAACCACTTTAAACCTCTATATAATTTAATTTTAATTAACTGCTCTAAAATAAGTAATCTGTGTTCAACCAGTCGGGGAAGTCTATTTGTAATTTTGTTAATATACTATTTTTAATTTTTTGTGAACTGAATTTTGAGTAATAAAGAGTAAAATATGTATTAAATGACTTCAACAAAATTGTAACCACCTTACACAGTTCATTTGATGGGCGCTTTAAGTGATTGATTAGTATTACCTTTGCCACATAATCTCTATTTAAAAGTAGTTCACTAAAATCTATCACACTGTTAGAATCTTTCATTAATGTTTTTTCATAAATGTCGCACTTTACTTTTTTAAATAAATAGCGACACATATTACCAGCGATAAACACATTGTGGTTTCACTGTTTATATAGGTTGCTAGGTGTCCTTGATGTAGACTGGGAGGTTGTCCAATAACTGTAGTCAAAGCAAGTTCTGCATGAGAGGTGGAGGCCATGTTTATATCTATTTCTAGTTCTTTGTCATTTATGTCGTGAACAAGTAACTCATCACTATCAATTTCACAGTTGCTCGAGTTACTGGCATTTGCAATCTGATTTGCATATTATGTTGCAGTGCAGTAAGAAATATCTTTTACACTTGGCTGCGGATTGTAACCTCCACGTGTTCTGATGACTGAAAAGGCATTCTGAACAGGGTCTTGATTGATTCGAGATGTTATAAAATATTTGCATCCTTTCTGTTGTAGTTGTCTCCACAACAATAAAATGGTCTTTATGGTCCACTGAAAACCTTCAATGCAATATATTTTGTGATACTCCTTTCCGTTTTTAAATTTTTTTATAGTTTTGAAGTATTCTAAGGCGTGTTTTAATGTGTCACAAGACTGAGCTTTATTAATTGAAAAAGCACATTTGAATGGATTGAGATTGTTTACTGTTGAGCTGTTTAAACAAACGGATATATTATTTATAGCTTTAAAAAACAGCGCAGTATTAAGTGCAGTATCACTCTTCAACTAAAGGGTAGAAACACATGTAACAATTGCAGCTGCTACAGAGTTACTAAATACTTGTGCAGCATATTTTACTCGCATTCGTTGAAATGTTGTTGAATTTACATTCAAATCTGTAATTTTAATCATTGCTCTTGAAATGTTGCTATGTTTATCTAGTTCATATTTTTGTGTAAAATTTGTCCACCGTATTTCAGCATTCATAATATTGTTTCGTAAACATTTTAATAAATGGGGAGGATCCCAAATTATATAAATGACCTTACTATTTACAATAATTTTTGGGTCGGTCTTTGTAGCACCTAGTTTCTTGACTGCAAGTCTGTTGTTTGAACCTAGATCAGACACTATAACACGTGGTGAAAGAGCTATTCTAAACAGTTTTCTAACAACTTCCAATATTAATATTAAGGGATCATTACTGTTTATTGGTCCATTACAAGCAAAATAGCAAAATGGCATTTTCCAATTAAACAGAAGCCCTCTCAGATAAAACAATAGCCTATGATCTGCAAATTCTGACGTCCGACCCAAAGTTCCCCAGTCCTCAAATCCCTCAATTATATCTTGATATTTATTGTAAATAAGATCTTTCTTGAGTTTTATTTCATCACAAAGCACTACATATTGCTTCTCTTGTTCAGCCATGGTCTTTACTTTTAATTGCAATTTTCGGCTGAGTACGGTATTCACTCCAAATTTCAAATTAAATATTTTTGACTATGATTGAATGGTTGATACACTTGGTAATACAAATTGCAAACTGTTACGCATGAATTTATAAAGTCCTGGTGATTTATAATACAAAGATAGAGCCAATTGCCTTTCTGCAATTGTCCATTTAGCTCTGTTTTTGTGAAAACATTGAATATAAACAAAGGTTTTCACAGACTGTGATTTCTTTGCTATTTGTTTTCCTAAAATATTTGTTATGGATAAACTCAAACATTTTTTTCTTTAACCTGGAATTTCTTGCTTGTTGTCTTTTCACTGTTCTTCGTAATTGGGTGATTTTTACTCTCAGTTTTTTTTTGTTTTGGGTAGAGCCAGGTGATCTTGGCATGGTCAATAAACTACTATATTCATTAAAAGAAGTCACCTCCGAAGCAACACTCTCCGTGTACTTGTTTGCAGTTGTTAAAGAGCAGCTAATATTTGGTTTATCTATATATTGTACATAAATTTGCAGTTTTCAATACAGTCAATTCTGTTGACAGTTGCTGATTAACGTTGACATTCTGTATTGAGCTAATACTTGAATCTAAAACAAGACAACATATTAATCATAGTACTCCCCGACATAAACTTAGTGCAAGTATATTAGTTAAGGAAGTTTCTATTAACCATGGTATACGAGATGGCTACTTTTTAATAAGGACTTTTCAATAAACAACAGTACATAAATGTTCAAGTAGAACAAAGAGACACAGTCTTGATAGCAATTTCCTTTAATAATTGACAAATGAGGGATGCGCTTCAAGCTACAAATTTTAAAAATTAACAATTTAAATTACTTTTCAGGATTACATTTAGTGTACCTATTTGAATAATATAATTATATAACTAATAGTCTAATAGGAAAAAACTTATTTAAATTACTTTTTAGCTACGCTAAATTTACAATCTTTAAGTTTGGCAGTTTGAAATTAATTTTCTGTTTTCTCGGGTAACGCGAGTTATGTATCCCCCAATTGATGTATTTGTTATAAAATATAACAATTAGAAAATTATTAGAAGGTGTAATAAAATGTTAAATGAAGTAAACAGAAGGACAATTTGCAAAGTTTATTAACGTTCATAACGACGCATGGGCTACTTTGTATCGCAGACGATAGTGACACTGCAGATGTCAGGTCACAGACGGTTAGGTACCGTGATTACTTAGAAATTAAGATTACAACATTGTATTTATGAATAGAGTTAAGAATAAGCAGACATGGGATCTGCAAGTTCCCACAGCCATGTGAGGTGGTAGGAACATTATAAAAAGCCCGGGAGCTCAAGGCCCCGGCAGTCAGTCAAGTGATCCGCTTTAGCATTGCAGTTTGCTAGACTACTCACAATATTACAATTAACTACTGTAATTTCGATTTAAAGTAATATTTAATTAACTTGTCAAAATTTAATAAGTAAATTCTGTATTAATAAATAAATTTGTTAAGAAGTTTTGGAACTGGTTTTTAAAAAGGCAGCTCCCAAGACCCAAACCTTAACTGGCGCAGCCGGTAAGATGTCAAAAGGTTACTAGGAAACCCAAATTTGAAGAACTGGTGGTCTGGAATTTCAATTCCGAATTTGACAGCACTAAACAGAAGTTGGAGGCAAAACAGAAATTGTTCAAATTCAACAAACCCAAACAGCAGTTGAAGCTGAAACAAAATTGTTCAAATTCGAAGAAAGAAAATCAGGAGGAGATACAAGCATAGATGGAATCCGAAAACCGACGTGGAAGAAGTACAAAAATCAACGGACTTCATGAAATCAACAAAACAAATAGTGTAAATTCATTTTCCTTAAACCAATTGAATTTTATTTAAAAAACATTTGATATTTGCTAGTGTAAGAACATTTTTTATGATTTTATGATTTATATATGTATATTGACTATTATTACTATTATTTTATGCAATTTAATGAAAATAATTTACTTAGCTATTGCACGGGATTATTTTCAAGTTTAGTTTTAAAAAATTGAATTTTGAGAGAATTTTAAACTAGAAAACCAAAAGCCGCATTACATGCGCACTTGAGACAATTATTATAAAACTTAACTGAGCGAAAATTAATAGAAACAAAACGAAAACGAATTCTTAACTAATAATACGAAATTAACTAGCGCACAAAATAATTTCAAAATACCAAAAACAAAACGAAATTAAATTACAATTTAACACCGGGATCTTTGTATATAACGCAAAGAAAATATCGAAACGAATTACCCAGACGCAAACAGAAAATTACACCTACAGTAGATTTTTAAAAAAACTTGTAAAAAAAGTACAACGGAGACGTTAATGCAAACAATTAACTGAAAAGCAACACTTTTACAGTAGTTTAAAACATTGTAATTAAAACAAGATCATTGTATTAATTAACAATATAGTTACAAAGAAAACAGATTATAAATAACACACACCCACGGGAAGAGATAACTACAAAAGACACTTAATTAAATCAGCAGCAATAAATTAAAAATAAGTTTTAACTAACGCAAAGCAAGCAAAGTAAAATAAATCACCCCAAAATTACTCAGACACATCAAAATTTTCAGAGATCAAACCTACAATAAAATTAACATTAGTAAATTAAAAATAAACGTAACCAAGACAGTCTCAAGCGTAAACCTCATAAATTAATTACAGCACCTTGAAATTAAATACAATACAAGCAACTCAATTCTTTAAATAATCTAAAACGACTCAAGCTAAAAATAGCAGGTAACCCTACGCAATCTAAACGAAAATTAATAAACGCAAGCAAAGAATAACAAGACGAACTGCGAAATAAATCCCAATATTTTACAAAATTTAAAAATTATCAAAGTCGAAACTAAATATTAATTATTAGAACAACCTCCCAGCCATAATGAGTGTAGATATGAAGATTTATTTGGAGATAGTTCCAACGCATAATGGCGATCAAACTTTGTTATGAAATTACATTACCGCGTGTGAACTATTTTTGAAAACCTTCTATAAACCCGGAGACAACGAAAAAAATGTATTACTTCTACGCTTTATTATCAGTAATCTAACCGGACCGGCACTAACATTAATTGGCAGTCAAGATGATTTAGAACAATGGGAAGATTTAAAACGAATATTGATTGCATATTGTGGCGATCAACGTAACCTAAAATGCTTAGTACGCAACTTAATAAACCATAGAATGGAAAATACTCAATCCCCGTACCAATTTGCAATAACATGCCAAGATGTAAGAAGTGTAATCTTGACGTAACTAAAAATTGAAGAACCCGACCAAATTATCAAACTTTAAAAAAAAAGATTTATGACGAAATGGCACTAGACACATATTTAAATGCACTACCAGAATGACTATCAGACAAAATCAGATTCCAACGTCCCCAAAACTTAGAGGAAGCCATGAACATGATAATCGAAGAAGAAAACGTAATGTATTATAGAAACAGATTATACAACCCCAACGCGAATAAAAGTTATTTACTGATAAAAACTACACAAGTCGCGAGACAAACAATTCTTCAACAAAAATTCACATCATTCAATACACAAACAAACCAACCGCAAATCAATAATCCACATTCTAATAACGCAAACTTTAATAACCAAAATAAACATTTTTTAAAACCAACGTTTAACCCGAATTTCACGAAACCCGCATTTCAACCAAGATTCAACCAAAACGTAAACTAACAAAAACCAGCATTTAACGCGAACCCTATTAGAAATTCACCAATGACAAACAATAATAACAATCTCAATAACTATTATAAACTCGTACCAATGGATACCTCATCTGGTAACACCAGACCAAGTACAAAAATAACACACATTTGACCGAACCCTAACCAAAAACGCACTTTTACATCGGAAGAACTATTTTATCAAGAAGTAGAAGAATGATGTAATCCAAAACCAACACGAAGGAAAAATCAACTATCGTGAAATTAATGAAACCCTAAAGCAAATTATGAGACGATACTATTTCAAGGACATGAAAGAACTAACTACAGACTTTATTAATCAATGTTCAATGTGAACTATGCCACAAAGCGAAATACTATAGGAAACCCCCAAAATACCCTTAATGTTAACTAAAACACCTGACAATCCTTTTCAGAAATTACATGCCAATACTCTAGTAGTAGAAGCACAAAGCTATTTGACAATTGTAGACGCATTTACAAAAATTAGCCAAGTAATACCAATTACCTCTAAAAATAGTATTGACGTAACCCAAGGATTTTTACAGTACCTTACATTTTATGGAACGCAAGAAACAATAACGCTAGATAACTGCAGCGAATTTAAAAATAAAACAATACAAAACACTTTAGAACTCACCAAAATAACAATTTATTTTATAACTGAAAACCACCCTGAATCCAACGGACTAATCGAAACACTACATTCAACTTTGTTAGAACAAATCAGATTACTAAAAATTACCTACGAGAAAGAACACATTACCAATTTAAAGTCATACGCGCTAATCGCCTGCAATAACACAATTCATTCATCAACCAATTTTACACCATTAGAATTAACTTTAGGACATTCAGATTCACGCAACCTTTATGACATACATTACAACAAAGAAGTAAATCAGCAATATGCCAAAGATCATAAAGAAAAACTAAAAATAACTTATGACAAAGTAAAGGATAAATTAGATAACGACAAGAAACGTATTACCACAACCCGTAATAAAAATACCGACGCAAATAAATTCTCAATAGGACAAACCGTGTACGAGAAAAATTTCCAAAGCAAACAACACAAAACGGCACCAGAAATTTAGGCTCTTTTAAAATGAAAAGAATATCGGACAAAAACATAGCCGTAGTAGACAACGGCAAAATAACAAAATATATTCACTTGAATAACTTAAGACACCCTGAACTTTCAGATGGACGATTGTATTAATTATTTTGACTATTTTATTGATCATTTATGTAATTTACAAAATGTATGTTAGGTATAAAAATAAAGAAAGAAGTTTTAGATTTAAGGTAACAAAACTAACCAATGAAACAAGTGTTCCATTAGAAACTATAAATTTTAAGCAATGAAATTAAAATGAACTTAATAAATTAATAATCAAGAAAAGGAAAACCCTTAATTTTTAATGTACGTCGAGAGGATTTATGTATCCACCAATTGATGTATATGTTATAAAATATAACAATTAGGAAATTATTAGAAAGTATAATAAAATGTTAAGTGAAGTGCAACATTGTAAACACAAGGACAATTTGTAAAGTTTATTAACGTTTATGAGAACGGATGCGCTACTTTGTATCGCAGACGATAGTGACACTGCAGATATCAGGTCACAGACGGTTAGGTACCGTGATTACTTAGAAATTAAGATTACAACATTGTATTTATGAATAGAGTTAAGAATAAGCAGACATGATATCTGCAAGTTCCCACAGCCATGTGAGGTGGTAGGAACATTATAAAAAGCCCGGGAGCTCAAGGACTCGGCAGTCAGTCAAGTGATCCGCTTTAGCATTGCAGTTTGGTAGACTACTCACAATAGAACAATTAACTATTGCAATTTCGATTTAAAGTAATATTTAATTAACTTGTCAAAATTACATAAGTAAATTCTGTATTAATAAATAAATTTGTTAAGAAGTTTTAGAACTGGTTTTTAAAAAAGCAGCTCCCAAGGCCCGAACCTTAACTCGCGTTTGTACTAACATTTGTAATGACTGTAGCAACAATAAATTTAAAATCTGACATTTCGTTTATCCGGGACCACTATCAACTTAATTTTTTTTAAAATGTAGCCCTAGATCTTATACTTCATATTTTACAATCACTTTGAGTACAAGATTCACTTTAGTATATAGCACTTGATGTTTCTACATTTCGTTAGTATGATTATTATTAAAAACTGATCAATAAATTTGTATCACATGGTTGGGGTGGAAACTGGTAGGGAAAAATAAATGAACACATACTTTAGTAGTATATATGTTACGGTAAAAGTAGATATTGCGGCAAATGTACACATTTTCCGGTAAATGTGCACATTTGCCTCCTCGTTTGGGTAATGTGCATTCAACTAACATTTACAACTTCAAATAAGGGAAATGTACATTGAATTCACAATGACCATGTCGTATTGGTAAATGTGAGCATACAAAATACGAAATCGCAAGTGCTAGTAATGTGGTGTGCATGCGCACTTGTAGTGGTACGCGAACTACCGTTTCGGCTAGTTCAGTAAGCTCTGCTATTTCACGTTACACATTTCGTGCAAGTGCTCTATCTATAATATTAATGTTATTATGTTTATGTACCCTACAATAACTACAATACAAATTAATGCCATAGTACTGAAGATTTCTGGATATAATTTAAGATATTTGGAGAAATAAGACTCAGGTAAGTTAAAATTATCATAATTATAGATTTAAAATTTTAATTTTTCTACAAAAAAATATTTTTTTAGTTAGAATTATTGAAAAACAATGGAACAAAAAGAAAAATTTAAAAACCAACTAGAACAGATTGTATCACACAAAAAAAATAATATTTATTTAAACCAACATCAGTATGAAAAAATATTATTGGAAGTAAAGGCAGCAAAATTAAAAGAAAAGAATAAAAGTGATGTAGATTACCGCCGGCTGAAAAGATACGATATAATAGTGGTAGGGAAGGAAGAAAAATTAATAAGTCCTTTAAAGGAAGGTAGCAAAAAATATTTTGCAACAATTGAAGAAACTTATGGAATTATACACGATGCTCATTTGGCAACTAGCCATGGTGGCCGAAACAGATTAGTGAAAGAAATTAATAACAAATATAACAACATTACTACTGAAGCAGTTATGTTGTATTTATCTTTATGTGAAGCATGTCAAAAAAAAGGCAAAGGGCAAGAAAAAAGGAATTGTGATAAAACCAATTTTGACAACAATACTACCCATACGGGTTCTTAGACACATTACTGAATCGGCGTTAATTATAAGATATTCGGTACATAGTCACTTTATTCTAATACATTAAAGTTAGCAGCAGAATTACATTAATGGCATATCATTAAACTAGGTTAGTAAGCTAAATTGGACTTACATAATTTCTTGACGGTGCGTAATGATAAGATAGGGCGGACTACTTACTGTAGTTCTGGAATATTGAGATTGACGAATTCGAGCTTGAACAGGAGTGGTCTCTTCTGACTGGTCTCTACTACTAGGCACTTCGGACTACTACTACTTGACCTGAAGGTTGGCTCTCCAATATATAGTCGTCTGGGCGGACATTCGAGGGTAAAGAAGGAATACCAGAACTGTAACTCAGGAAGTCCTTGGGATGCGGTGGACCGCGTGAAACGCCAAACCGTAACGTTATCCAAGGTTTTCTTGAATCACCGGATACTTGATAAAGTAAATGTGTGTAAAACAGGAGATTGAGGTTTCCTCATGAGTGTGGCAGTTACAAATTAACAATGGAAAAAAGTCACTAAAATGTACCGAATAGGATGCTGAGGTTTCCGCGTTAATAAAGTTATTTATTACAAAGTAATGAACAAAGCAGATTAACTAAAATAAAACTGTTCTTGGATTTAAAGTATACAAATGTAAAAATGCAAATTATTGTATTCATGACAATATATATATATATATATATATATGTATATGTGTATATATATATATATATATATTTATATACTGCTATGATTATAAGATCATTTAAGATCACAAAAGCTAAATACCTCATATAGATATCATAAAAACCACAAAAACTAATCATTTAGGTCTAAAATGTACATAATTCGTTTATTATAGAAAAGCAAATACAAGTCACCCTGTATAAAATCAACAACAAGCTATAATTAATTAAAGGAAGCTCATTCCGTAACAATTTCACTACATTTTATTAAAATAAATAATTGTTCAAGCAATCCAATAATCTTAGAACATTTAAGAACATTTTTAATCTTAACGTATTTGAATAAAATATGGATATTTTAGACAATGGTGCATCGTGATAAAATGTGCAGTTTAGAACACACATAAAATGCCTTATTTAATACCATTTGTTAATCCGTTCCCTCTATAAAGTTCCAATATTAGATTAATCGAAAATCCAACATATTGCAAATATAGCTATAATTGAAAGGCCTTTTCCATATTTGAACAACTGGTAGTGTTCTGTCAACCAATGAGAACGTTTGGAATATTCGAGAAGAAACTCCATTTGTTAACACGAACGCAACAAATACATTAGATCATTTGAGAAGTCACGCTCCAACTGCGATAGTTGAAAGAAGATTATTACGTGAATTAAGAATTTTAGTAAAAATTTATAATTTCAAAAGTTGAATAAAGTCTTAACATAAAGTGATACAAATAATGGAGTGCATGGTGTAGTAAATTGATATATAACTTTTGCCGTTGATATAAACGTAAGTCCAGAAATAAGTAACATAAATAAAGGTTTTGCAATTTTATTAATTTAGGACTCAAGTGACTGGATAATACGCTAACAAAAGAACTAAGTAATTCATTAAGAAATTGGGAAATAATTAAACCTGTAATTGAAATCGCTAAAAAGCATATGAAAATACTGACGACCGTTATTAAAAACTAAGGGTGATTGCTATACAGAATTGTTGCAAGTTTCAGAAAAAGTGAGAATTTGGGCCAGAAAACTCCAACAAGAAAGATTTAAGAGAACTATAAGGTCAGAATCATTTATTAAAGTTTAATTTATTGCACGTTGCATTTGTAATTTTATATAATTTTATATAGTGTGTAAATGGTCAACAAAAATTTGGTTGCTAAATAAAAATTTGTTAAAAAGGAAATATTTCTTTGAACGTTTAACGAAGCTAACTTGTGGTAAAATACATTTTTTTGCTATCCTTAATTGCATTAAAAAGGTGAAAAAATTATAATCTTCGTAAAAAGCTATTTCAATATGAACATGTTTAATTTTTGCTTTAACCTTTCTATAAAAGGTGAATGATATTAAAATAGTGTAGATTTGTAAATTGTAATTTGACATATATTATTTAGTTCATTATACAAATTTTCTTGTGAATTTTGCTTGTCCTATTCAGGTGCATTGAGTGTTGAAGAGGAGTGAGTAAAAATTTTTTTCTATAATATCGTCGGTTCACTCAGTGCGTGTAATCACTGATCTAGACGAGGCACACATTTGATTATATATATATATATATATATATATAAACATATATATAATAAGATATATCTGTAAACAAACTCTTATGAAAATAATAACAGCTTATTGACGTATACAAAACGGGCTAATAGTTGTATAGCTATTAACAAAGCAATAGCTTTATAACTTTACAAGGGGAAAAATATCCACTGACTGGCCGGTTTCAGCTTCCTTAAGTATCTTCAGAGCGAATTAGTTTCCAACAACCCTGTGAAGTAGCCGAAGCTATTATGCTGATATAATTTCGAAGGAATCTCTGTACTATAGCAAAAGTAAATAATATCGCCATCAGCTGGTAAAACATTAACACTACTAAGCGTGGAAGTACAAAAATTGAATCCAAACTACATCGTAGTTCTATAGATGGCTATACAAACATGTCTGGCTTTTGAAGTTTGCGGAATGCTACAGCAAAATTTTTTTGCAAACATAACAAACGTTCTCATGGCGACACCCGTTTCATGCCCCAAGGGCAACTCATAATAATAAAAGACAAGTTATTTGCAGTTTGCAATAAGAAATTGTGTAGAGCAATATATAAAATAAGATTAATCTGTAAACAAACTCTTATGAAAATAGTAAGAGCTTATTGAAGTATACAAATCGGGCTAATAGTTGTATAGCTATTAACAGAACAATAGCTTTATAACTTCACAAGGGGAAGAAACATTCACTGACCGGCCGGTTTTAGCTTCCTTAAGCATCTTCAAAGCGAATTAGTTTCCATCAACCCTATGAAGCTATCAAAGCTATTATACTGATATAATGTCGAAGCAATCTCTGTACTATGACAAAAGTAAATAATACCACCATCAGGTGGTAAAACACCAACACTACTAGGCGTGAAAGTACAAAAATTGACTCCAAACTACATCGTAGTTCTATAGATGGCTATACAAGTATGTCTGGCCTTTGATATTTGCGGAATGTTACAGCAAAATTTATTTGCAAACATAACAAACCTTCTCGTGGCGACACCCGTTTCTTTCTCCAATGGCAATTCATAATAATAAAAGACAAGTTATTTGCAGTCCGCAATAAGAAATTGTGTATAACAATATCTAAAATAAGATGCATCTGTAAACAAACTCTTATGAAAATAATAAGACATACTTGTATAATTTAATAAACGTTGGCAGCGATTTGTTGCTTAAGCCTTACCATAATTTATAATTTAACACTTTTCCTTTTTTGGAGGGGTTAACCAGGTGATATTTCATTTCCTTATAAATGGAAATCATGGAAACATGTTGGAGTTCTTCAACAACCATCAGGTTGCTAATATCTATGTAGGGCCAGGTAGATAGAAACAAGATAGAAGAGTATAGGAAGACATAGACCAAGCTATATTAGTTAAATTATTAGAAATTTAAATTATGAGGGGTATGTAGAACTTTTTAGATTAGCACAGAATAGAAAAAAAGTTAGAGCTCCGTCAAACCGGCCTTAAGTAAGGTCGAAAACAAAATGATGATGATGACTTGTATAACCATCTATAGAACTACGATGTAGTTTTGATTCAATTTTTGTACTTCCACGCTTAGTAGTGTTGGTGTTTTATCACCTGATAGCGGCACTATTTACTTTTGCCATAGTACAGTGATTCCTTCGAAATTATATCAGTATAATAGCTTCGATTACTTCATAGGGTTGTTAGAAACTAATTCGCTCTGAAGATGCTTAAGGAAGCTGAAACCGGCCGGTCAGTGAATGTTTCCTCCCCTTGTGAAGTTATAAAGCTATTGTTTTGTTAATGGCTATACAACTATTAACCCGATTTGTATACGTCAATAAGCTCTTATTATTTTCATAAGAGTTTGTTTACAGATACATCTTATTTTATATATTGCTCTACAGAATTTCTTAATGGGACTGCAAATAACTTATCTTTTATATATATATATATATATATATTACTGTAATAAGAGGTTGTCTAGGGGTGTATTGAGTAGTAAGGGTCGCGTAGTAACTGTAAATAGCAATGGGAATTAGAAAACTGCATTTATTTAACAGGAAAATAAATAATTCGCACATTATGTACATAGCAAGCATTTAACATCCTGTATATGGACCGTAATTAATTTTAATCAATGCCAGTAAGCATATCTTCCAAGAATAGAACATGTATTCAGCAGAGGACTAATTATACATGTAATTAATATACGTCAAAAAGCGTTCAATAAGTTATAAAATAGATATGCATAAGATAAGATAAAACCTAGTAAATCTGCATGCAATTACGCTTGTATGAAAGAAGGAACAATAAACGCTTTGATAGAAACGCACTCTTAAAGATGAGTTTTAAATAAATACATAAACGAAAACAGCACCCATGCTACATCAGTTATTTTTGTTCAATTCTCCAAAAGCTTTATCTACACAAAATAACAGACATAAGCTAAAATAAAGTCCAACAACGATAACAATAACAAGGCGATCAAAGATCCGAAAACAGTAGTAAATAACAGCATGATACGGAACTTCAGAATAGTTTCGTCAGAAATCCGTTTGAAAAATACTAGGCATGTCCAAAACAAATATGGTTGGTTGCAACACTTTGTAAGGCTGTTTTGAAACCAATCCAAATGTAGAGAGCAAAAAATATATAACGCCCAGAGTTGATAAAAAAGGCCAGTCTCAATTTGAAGCACGTCGAATCTGAAATACTCTTAATCAAATATTTACGTGTCAAATAAATAAATTTTATATTTTATTATTGTGAAAAGTAGTGTTGTGTAAGAATAATAGTTGATGACGAATTGCGTTAAGAATATATGAAAAACTTTTGCCGTTTTGCAGAAAACGTGAGTAGAAATTGGTTAATTAATTTAAATTGAATGTTTATAATAATGTAGGGCTCCTAAGTCTGGTATTCAGAACTTCTAATTCACGACTATAAGTAAATTAATTCTAATTTACGATCCTAAGAAACCTACGAATTCTAAGTGGGATAATTCTAAATCAAGACCATGAGAAATCCAGTTTGTAATTAAGTAAAGAGGTCCTAGGCGTATCCAGAAAAATATAGAATAAAGCACGAGGTAAATTTTGGAAGTAAGGAGTAACAAAACTATTGGTTCAAAGCACGTGAAGGAGTACAAAGCAGAGCATTTGTTTTCGATTGAAGATAATAAGGTGGTGTTGATCCACAACACGCAACAACTCATCAGAATATCACAGGTCAGTGCTAACTAGTATAAGGAATCTTTTCAAATTTAAATTTTAAACACTGAATATATTAATTTTTTCTCAAGTTTGTAAAGAGTCAACAAAAATATTGAATACGTTGAAATCTACGTGATAAGCATAAAAGGGTCTTGAACGTTCCAGATTCTTTTAATAAAAGGTGTCGTTTTTGGTGACCTTAAAATTAAATTAAAAGGATATAAATTTTGGGATAAATGATTCAAATAATATTAATTGATTGATGGGTTTATTTAAAGGATTACAAAAATTGTGAAGTGTAAATATTATTTCCTTTCATTATATGAATGTTGATTGACTACGTTTTATCAATTCAAACAGGTAAAAATTAAAGGGATAAATTAAATTGATCATCGTAATGCTGTGCACTCTGTGTAAGTTAAACTGGGCTAGCCGCGGCATAATTAAACTAGAAGATTAGAGAAAAACACAGAGCGGTGGCGTTCAGCTGGACGTTAATTACATCGGCGTGCTATCAATGTATATATATATATATATATATATATATTGCCGTGGAATCACGATAAAGACCTCTCCAGAGTAGAAAAAAAAAATTTCAAAAATATAAAAAATTTACAAAACTTTCTTACCCATAGTCTGCTTTATCGAATTATTTTCTTCAGCAGCTTATTTGGTTAGCTCAGCTGTGCTTCTTCTCTTATACCTAAATTTACTCTCATTCTCTTTACCGTTCACACACCATACCATAAAATCACAAAATAATACAATCATACAATATTTATTAACCACTATTTACAAATAATAATATTCAAAATTATTTACAGTTCGGTGCTCAAGTTACACTTCCATATATGCTATCTTTGAAAAGTCCAAGTTTTTGTAAAGTGAACATTTCTAACACATTTAAAGCAACATGAGTAAATGGGCCCCAAATAATACCTGACCTTGGTTTCTTACTATACACTGGAGTATGGTGAGCTCATGATAACCCAGTTTATTAATGTATGCTTTCCACTTTGCATACTAGTACTACAAACTTCAACAAAAAAAACCATGTACTCTTAACAATTAAATTTAAATTCATCAAGCAATTCAAATAAGCTTTACGTATACCTTTTGTTTTATATTCAAAATACCATATTAATAGTCAGTTATACGTATTCTTTTCAATACGTAAAATAACGAAAAACACCATCAAAGTTCACTCTCACACATCACAAAATTTTCAACAGTTTATAAAAAAACAGCAAATTCTAATACGTTACCTGGAAAAACTTGAAGATTCCATCTCCGTTGACGATGTATTATGTTCCTGAATCCCTCGGCCTAGTGGTTCTGTGTGCGTCTCCACTAGATGTTAAAGATAAACACCATCTAAACTGCCCTTCCTGCTACCCATCCAATATCAATTTCAATATCCAAACCCATGTATATTACACTTGTTATTTATCGCTTTATTAATTTACGAGCTTGTTAAAGTATTCTTTGGACCTTAGTTACATTTAAATAAACTCGACACAATTCGCGTTTCTAACGATAAGGCCACAACAATCTAATATTGTACTATTGAATTTACAAATTTTTATTATACTTACAAGCCTCGTCAGTAGATTTTTGTATGTCGCAAGCGATGCAAAATAAAAAAGAGAGCTATTAATTTCCCTAGCTTATTTATATCCTAAGCCAGGCCCCTCTCGGCCACACTTTACTCGAAATACCTAATTGCAAACTAACATTTCCGCAAATTTTGGTGCAACCGTTTTAAACTTCTAGAAATATTGCTCGTCAACCCGCTACAAACAACAAAATTATCACATGTTCCTCTGTTCTACAACTACCTATTTCGACCAATCATACATTTCAGTGACGTTTTATAACCCCGCCTGTAATATCTCTATTCCTGTCTTATGCATATTGGATGTTGCGTTCTAATCTTGCTTGAGTGGTAGAAAATCGATATAGCTGCCCGCTTCTTTATATCTACCCCACGTGGATTGAATAAATGCTTACTAAATGCATGCTTCTATGTCCGTCTCATTCTGTTACATATTATTAATTGTGCATCCTTTCTGCTCGTTAAGAAGCTCTTGTTGGTGTTTATTGCAAAACCCACCGACGGTTAAACAATATTTCCTTAAAGATTGCTCTGTTATCTACAGAAATAACCGGAAAGTGACCTTTCCAACGTGCAGCTGTGCCTAATTAATGATCGTTTAAAATAACATTTCTAGGAGTTTACGTTTCATGGTATTCTATATAACGGACGTCTGTCTGTTTGTTAAGCAAAGCTTTTCGCCTTGAGATTATTAATTTTTCATGCTCTTATGCGTTCTCTGACGTTATAACCTCTTAAATTAAAATAAATTAAATTAATTAATAATTTCTATTGGCTTATATTTTCTTTATGAATCTATTACCTCCTAATCCCTAATTATAAATTTGCATCAATACTTGTAAATTTAAATTAAATAAATGAAATTAATTTTGGGCGTATATAAATGGTTCCTTTCTCTATACAGGGTGTTAGGAAATTGCTTTGTTGAACCCAAATTTAACCCTTTAAATCCACTACAATATATATATATATATATATATATATATATATATATATAATTGCTGTGTACCTTAGTAAAATTCGTGCCTCACCTGGCCCAACATAAAATTTTCAAAAAACACAAATTTTAAAAAAAAATTCTTACCCTTTTATTAGGACGCTTTCGAATTTCTCTGGTCACCCTAACTAGCTCAGTAATCGGCCTCGTTTTGAATACCTATTTTTACGTACATACTTCTCTCACACTCACACACCATCAAATAAAATTACCAAAATAATACGACAATTATACAACTTTTTATTTACACTTATTAACAGGTAAAATATATTTACGCATGTGTACAAACAGTCTGGTACAATTGTTACCAGCTCAATTTATTGAATGTTTTAAAGTCCTTGATTTTAAATAATTTTAAACAAGTTCGTGTAGATATGAGTAGATGGGCCCCACATGTAACCCTAATTTGACCTCATACTGGTGTACTGTGAGCTCATTATAACCCAGTTTTGTTTAAATGCTTTTTAACCCTAACATTAATGAAAACAAATTTTGCAGACCCGTTTACTCCTTACAACCATAATTTATAGCCTGAGTAAATTTTTGTATTTCCTAAATAAACCCTTTTTCAATGCTCAAGATTATTAAATTGTCCTGCACATGTATCTTTTTAAACAAGTTTTTAAAACAATAAATATGCCACCAATAAGTCAACCATTCAACACAAAAATATCCACAAATGTTTATATAAAACAGAAATTTCAAATCTATTACCTGGAGACTCCTTCACTCTTCCTTACCTCAGGAGATGGTTACCAGAACCCCTCGTCGTTGTTTCCATCTACTACGCTGATTGCCGGATTCACAGATCTCCACCATCTAATATCTCCGCTACCACTCCTGTTTCTCGCAAGATATTCGCTTCGTCTCACAGTGCCATTCCATACTAGCTATTTCACGCATCCAAATTGCTTTCCAGTTCTGATTACGTCTAAATATCATGCATCCATTTAATAATTTTGTCGTAATAGCCAGACCTTTTATTTAACTAAGCACTAACTTGTGCACTCACTTTAATAACTTACGGTCCGGTATTACAGTTTTATAATTTCAAATACGATGCTAAATGTAACTTTACTACCCACACAAATTCTTACCGAAAGCTGTACTATTATATAGGTCTGAATCCGTGTTCAAAACTTGATGGAAGGAAAAGAGAGCTTTAATATATTTTCTCGTGTACTTATACTATCATTCAATCACCCGATTGGACCCGTTTTATTTGAAAAGCTTATTTTCCAGGCGGCTTCTTAAAAATTTTGAACGTAACCGTCTCTTAATTCTGAAAATTTCCGTCCAACGTGCTGCTTACATAGAATATATGAGCTCTTTTCGAAAACTGAGCTAACCTGCAAATTTCCCTGTAATTCCCGCAGCTTACATCTTTCACCATATGTGTGCAATATTCTAACCTAGGTCTACCTCTACCTCGTTTTTCCTATCTCTGCTTCTAATATATTCTGCACTATTTCCTCATGCCTTAGTATGTGACCTATCACCCTCTCTCATATTTTTTACTGTTTTCCACATACGTTCTTCTTCCCCTGCCATTTGTAGTACCCCTTTGTACTTAACTTTGTCTGTCCATGATATCTTCATCATACGTCTGTAGCACCACATTTCAAACACTTTTGTCTTTTTTTTCTGTCCGCTTCTCCTCCTCTCCAGGTTTCACAGCCATACAGTGCTGTGCACCACACATATGTTTTAGGCAATCGTTTTCTTGTTTCTATGTTTCTTGTCTTTGAACACAGTTCCTTTTTCTTGTTAAATGTAGCACGACCTTGTGCTAACCTTTGTTTTATATCTTTTGTGCTCTTCCCTTCTTGCGTTATTTGGCTTCCTAGGTAGCAGAAATCTTTAACCTCTAGTAAATTCCCGTTAGCTATTTGTACTCTAGCTTTTAATTTATTTTCCCCTCCTTTGCATACTAATACTTTAGTTTTACTTTTGTTGATTTTCATACCGTATCTCTCTATTAGAACGGTTTCCATTTCATTAAGAGCAGTTTTTAACTTTTCCTTGCTAGATGCTAATACCGCTATATCATCTGCAAATCTAAGCATATCAACCTTTTGTCCCTGCTTAATAATTCCAAATGTCTTTTTGCATTTAACAGTATTCATTGCCTCTTCGATGTACAAGTTAAAAATTAATGGGGATAGGGCACATCCCTGTCTCACTCCTTTCCTAATATTTACTTCTCTACGTTCCTGCTCTAATTCTATTACCGCTGTTTGCTGTTTGTATAAAATATGTTTGAAGCGTCAATCCCTAAATCTCATTCCAATCTTTTTGACTATTTCGAACTTTTTTTCCATTTTACATTTTCGAATGCTTTTTCCATATCTAGAAACCCTATATTCCCGCTTTCCCCTTTTTCTCTTGTTTTCTCCATTATCACCCTTAGCGCTAAAATAGCCTCCCATGTTCCACTGTTTCGCCTAAACCCAAATTGATCTTCTCCTAGTATTTCTTCAGCTCGTTTTTCCATTCGCCTTTGTACAATATTAGTTAATCTTTTGTGGCTGCTTAATAATTCCACATGTCTTCCTGCATTTGACAGTCTTTATTGCCTTTTCAATGTACAAGTTAAAAATTAACGGGGATAAGGCACATCCCTGTCTCACCCTTTTCCTAATATTTACTTTTCTATGTTCTTGCTCTAATTCTATTACCGCTGTTTGTTCTTTGTATAGGCTATGCACTATCGTTCTATCCTAAAACTCACTCCAATCTTTTTGAGTATTTCGAACATTTTTTTCCATTTCACATTGTCGAATGCTTTTTCTAGATCTACAAATTTTATATACACGCTTTTCGCTTTTTCAATTGTTTTCTTCATTATCACCCTTATAGCTAAAATAGTTTCCCGTGTTCCCTGGTTTCGCCTAAACCCAAATTGATCTTCTCCTAGAATTTATTTAGCGCGTCTTTGTATAATTCCAGTTAGTATTTTTGACACGTGTTATGTCAAACTAATTGTTCGAAAATTTTCACATCTTCCGCGCTTCTCTTTTTTCGTATAGTTACTATGATGTTACGTTTGAAATTTTTGGGTATCTCGCTTGTCTCATACATATAACTTAGAAGTTGGAAGAGACATTCTGTTACTGCTTGTCCAGCGGCTTTTAGAATTTCTGCGTCCACCTTCTCTGTACCCCCAGCCTTACCATTTTTCAAACACTTTAATGATAATTCAAACTCATCTCTAAGTATAGGATATCCCAAGTCATCATTATCAATGTCTGATTCCTGTTCTAATGCTGTTAGTTTTTCTCCTGAATATAAATTTCCTATATATTCCTGCCATTTAGCTGCTCTTTTTACATTTTCTATAATGACGTTTCCTTCCGCGTCCCGCATACTTTTGCTATATGGTTTTATATCCCTAAAATTCATTCTAATTAATTTGTATGCTTTGTCTGTCTTTTCTATTTCCATCTTAGTTTGTACCTCTTTGCGCTTTTCATCAATTCATTGTTCTTTAGTTTTCCTGCATTTGCGAATAATTTCCCATTTTATGTCTTTGTATCTCTGCTTTCCTGTTTCATCTGATCTATTTTTCTATTTTCGTCTTTCTTGATTAGATTCAGGATATTCTTTGTTATCCGCAGTTTCTTTTTTCTTTTTTTGTATATCCCAGAATATCTCTGGCCGCCATGTCTAAGCCGGATTTAATGTTTCTACTTCCTTAGTGTCAAAAACTTTCCCGAAATCTTTTAGAAATTCATTTGATATTTTTTTAAATCTTTCGTGAATATCTTTATCATTTAGTTTGTCAAAGTCAAAGTGCTCTTTTCCGGTTTTTTTTTCAAATTTTTAAACTTAAGAGCGGCCTTCATAATTACGAATTTGCGGTCAATGTCTATATCTGCTTCTGAGTAGTTTCTACAGTCTTTTACTTGAATTCTAACTCGCTGTCTAACAAGAATGTAATCTATTCGATATCTTTCTATATCTCCTAGCACCTTCCACGTGTATCATCTTCTAGCATGTTGCTGAAATAATGTGTTGGTGATGGTTAAATTGTTCTTGTCGCAAAATTCTACCAACCTCCTTCTTCTGTCATTTCTCGTGCCTAAACTAAATAAATCTACTACCGCTCCTTCCCAACCTTCACCTACCACTGCATTCAAATCCTCCGTAATTACTAAATTTTCATTTACTTTTACGCATCTTAGTATGTCTTCGATATCTTTGTAGATCGCATCTACCTCTTCCTCACTATAGCATGTATACTTGTATTATTACCATATTTACCGGTTTAGATTATAATCTAACTATGGGTACTCTTTCGTTCTTTTGTAAGTAGTTTTCTACACGTTCTATTTCGCATAACTATCCCCACATCCGATTTTCTTTCCTCTGATCCCGTGTGAATTACCCTAAAGTCTGCATTCCAAAAATCCCCTTCCTCGGACCAGCGAACTTCCCTGATCCTTACTATGTCTAGTGCTAACCAATCCATTCAATTTTCATGTTCTCTAGCTTACATACTTGCTTCATACTTCTGACATTCTACGCTCCGACTCGTAAAAGGTTTCCTGCTCTTCCTTTAAACTTTCCGATCACATCCTCCGAAGTAGTCTCCTACCTGAGATCGTAATGAGGTACTATTTTAACTCAGGAATCTTTTAACCCAGAGGATGCCATCATGTTACATACAATTTAAGTGTGTTGTGTACTTGGGAAGTAATGTGGTGTTTTCACGTTGCCTGCAACATTGCAAGAGTGTGTCTTAGAATACCATAACGACCCCTATGGTATATATATATATATATATATATATATATATATATATATATATATGTATTATCAACTTACTTTGTGTAATTAACTACCTAAATATATATATATATATATATATATATATAAATTCATCAATCTTGGATTTAGGTAACTGCTGAATAAAACTCTAAGATGGTTTAACCCATTTAATACATTTTACGCGTTTCGGTCATTTAGGACCGTTTTCAAAAATTATCCACAATAAATACTACCATTAGTTTTGATAACTTATCTCTAACATTTTTTTTTGAACTTACATACCTACAAATTGATAATATCAATTTTAAGTCAAGTTGTTTAAAATACTAAAGTACGTAAATAATTAAAACTTATCTACAAACAAAACAACATATTAAAAATTCTTTTCTTTTTCCTCCTATCTACTAGGAGGTAGTTCACAGTAAATGTTCATTCTTTATGTTTGCCATGGGGGACCGTTAAGGAAATGTTATCTTTAACTTGTATAAATTCCAATAGATTATTTTCACTTTAGATGCAATATCATATTTATTTAATACGAATTTTATTAATATAAATATTTGAAAATTTGTCCTAGTCAACTTTTGAACTTATCAAATGTTCATTTCTTTGGATATGAATTGATCCCAATACTTGTCTTCTGTTGTCTTTTTTCTGTACCTAAAGTATCTACGTTTCAAAACAAAATTGTGAGCATTAATAAGGGCATGTGAGGCAAGTTTTCTGAAGAAAACAAGAAATACAATGATTACGCTAGAAAGTAAATGACAACGCCCTGTATATAAACCATAATCATAATTAATTCAGTTAATGAAAAATATTTTGAAAATTTATCTGAATAAACAAATTCGCAAGTCGTAAAACTACACAATTGCAAGCTGAAACGCGACACGCATGGATAACGCATCATTATTACGCCAAGAATCCCAATTAAAACAAGCAGGTTTAAAAATGCGTAAAATAACAAACACATATAATTTAATGCATAAATTGTATTAAGTCTACGTGACTAGAAAGCTAAAATCGACAACTGATTTATTGCAAAGGAGCAAGGCATGGTGAATAAAATCAAAGTTCACCAAATTTGTTTAAACAAACAATAGTTTACTTATCTAGGAATATGAAAATCTAAGGGAATCAATTGTATTAACTCGAAATGGTACGTGACAAAAGCAACGCATTGATGTTAACATACAATATAATACATGGAATACCCAAAAACCTGGTATGAAGGTATCATGCATAACAACAAACTCTGCGCTTGTCAATAGATAGACGATGTATTTAAATACGACCGGATTTGTAAACAAATCATTTTCAACTTGAAGTAAGGCTTAGTTCACATCCCTTAAAACAAAGATATTTACGGGAAGTGATTTATTGTAAAGTGTGAAATAATACTATTGTAACTATTGAAAATTAGGAGGTTTGTCGTTTTACTCTTCAAAAGGCGACTCTAAACAATTACTGGAAAAGAATTCTAAACAATTGCTGGAGAACGATTGTAAACAATTACTGGAAAACAATTCTAAATAATTAATGGATGTCGATTCTAAACAATTACTGGAGAATAATCATGAATGATTAATAAATAGGCGATTATAAATAATTACAGAATCAAATGAGGAAATGCAACAAGCATTTACTTTAACTATGAATTGTCAAGGAGTTTAACAAAGGACGCTAGAATAATTTAAGGCTATGCTAAGAGGGATGCAGACAATATCTAAAGCAGTTTGACCAGGGACTAATTCGAGCTGAAAAAAACAGGTTAGCCAATCTGAATGTTTTATTATTTTATTTGTGAATATTTCATTGTACATTTCTAAACTGAATGATTTAAAAATTAACATTTCATTAAATATTTCTAATTTAAATACTTTAAAAATTGCTTTCATGATAATTTATGTGAGGGTCGGCAAGGATCGTTTTTTTGAGTACACGTTGTAAATTACGTAAATATTTAAAGAAGTTGAAGGAACGTTCATGAAGTTTCAGTTAAAAGTAATAATAATAGTGATTTTGCTGGCTTCTTGATCATCTGTGGGAATGATAATTATTAATTTTTTTTCAATGAAAGTTCTATTTAGAGAATCTTCACATTTTTCATACTTTGTAAATATTCTTAAGAACAGTATAATAATTTGTGCTTAATGGCGTTTTGGTTTGAAGATTAGAACGGGAAGGAGAGGTAGAAGGTAAAATTTATACCATGCGTAATTAAAAACTGTGCTAACCGAGGCAATTAAAATTATACATTAAAAACCAAGAATTGACAGATTAAAAATTTTTACTTTTTTAATTCACAAGAAGGGCGTACAGGGGTCATTGCTACAGTATCATAACAATATATATATATATATATATATATATATAGGGTGTCCCAAAAGTCATGGTCCAAATTGAAGGGTTTGATAGCTGAGATTAATACCTATGGAAAGGACTATATATATGTTGTTATCTAATTGTTGATGGTTTCAAAGTTATAAAAACTTTTACCTTTTGTGTCAAAATCGTGCAGAACTTCGAATATTAATTTGCAATAAAAGAAATACTGACCTTTTGAAGGTAGTTAGTTTTCTGTATGAGTAAATGTTGCGTGTTTAATAAATGAAGACTTCCTCAAACATTTACTTATTATCGCAAGAGAAAATCATAATTTTTCCATAATTTTTGTTCTATGAAAAATTGTGCGTGCTTTTTAAACTAAAATTACTCAAAAAAAGTATTACCATCGAAAAGTGCACACCTATCCAAAAAACTTCATTAACCTAATAACTGGTAGGTCTAGGATTAAATGCATAGAAAATTTTTGAGTAATTTGTAGGTACAATCCCAAGAACAGCACTTTTATTAAAGAATTCGTAAGTAATAGCCAACTTATAATTTTTGTAAAATATGAACTCAAAATAATCAAATGTATTTAAAATTCGTTTACAACAAATGTTCGAATGTTCTGCCACTAGTTCTTATACATAAACGACACCGTTTTAAAAACCTGAAAGGCACGAGCGACGATTTTCTCTCAGCTTTTCAACGGCTACGCGTATTTTTATACGAAGGTCCGGCTCGTTTGTGGTATGTGTTTTATACACATTTTCTTTCATATAACCCCACAAGAAGTAATCCAGGGGATTGAGGTCGGGCGAACGCATTGGCCAATAGATAGCACCTCTTCGTCCTACCCAACGATTGGGAAATGTATGATTTGTTTTCCCTAACATTACGAGCATTATGTGCTGGAGCGCCATCCTGTTGAAACCTTACATTTGATTTTCCAATGCTCCACCCGAAGGCACTACATTGCCTAGAAAGCGCATTTCTTTTACTTGAAAAATTTTTGAATTTTGCCGAACTCTTGCTGTTCCAAGCAAGGTAGGGATCTCTAGCGTGCATGACAACACTCACACACGGGACTTCCATTTTACCTCTCATCCGAACGAGAATGTATTTTTGTGAAAAATGCTAGCCTAACATTTTTCAAGCGGACCGTGTCGGGATTTGAACCCGGGACCTTGGGCATAGTAGTCACACACATACCAACTACGCCACGGAGTCGCCGTATCGTGTTGAAACCACATTAATCGCCTAGTTTCGAGAGTGATATCTTCTAGAAGATCGCTTAATTCGTGTCGAAGAAGTAAAGGTACCGTTGTGCATTGAGCCTGGCTGGTAATTCAAATGGACCAACTTGCGACTATTTCAGCCCACAAATCGATGCTAAAACGTTGTTGAAATCGGTCGTGTCGTACAGTTCTCGGGTTTTCAATTGTCCAAAAGTGGAGATTGTGAATATTAATTATTCCAACCCTATGGAAAGACGATTCATCACTCCATAAATTTTTTTAAAGGATTATTGATCGTGGCGATGTCTGCGGAGCATTTCGCGGCAAAACGCTACTCTTTGTGGATAGTCCGTTGGTAATAGAGCTTGCACGCGTTGCACGTGGTATGAATGGAGATTGTTTCTGCGTAACATTCTATGTACTGTAGTTCGTGGAACTCCAGATTGCCTGGCAATGTCCCTAATACTTGTTGCATGATTATCTAATGCCATGGCAACGACTTCGTCTTCACCTTCAATTCTAGGTCTTCCTTCTCGTTGTCGTAGAGCACCAGGATTTTCACCTTGAACGTAAACGTGATGCACTCTTTCAAATATCCTGCTGCCGGAAAAATTGGCTCGGCTAGGAAAGCGAATTCTGTATTCTCTAGCAGCTTGTCGTGCATTGCCATTGCATGCTCCATAAACAAAATGCATTTCAGCATACTCACGAGCAGTATAGTACATTTTCTAAATGTAGAATTTTGAAACTAAACGACAAAAGCAACAATAATTACAAAACAGAAATCCACTATCTTAAGAATTGACCTACTAGTCGAACAATTGTACACGATTCAAAAACAATTTTTAATTGAAGGCAGACCACTAGATACTAACATTAAAATGTAACTAATACATATGTATAACATCTGCCAAAAATGTTTTTATTTGCCTGCCATTGTTTGTAGTTGATTTAAACAAGTGATTCTTTACCTGAATAAAATCTTCAATAAAATGTTGCCAGTGTATTATTTATTAAGAATGTGATTCATATTTAAGGACATACATAAGCTAATTTTTAAATACGTTTGATTATCTACTAAAACTTTTACAAAAATTATGTTAGCTTTTGCTTGAATTCTTTAAGAAAAGTGCTGTTCTTGGGATTGTACCTACAAATTACCCAAAAATTTTCTATGCATTTAATCCTAGACCTACCACTTATGCCTTTAAACAAAGTGCATAGGTTAGTGAAGTTTTTAGGATAGGTGTGCACTTTTCAAAAGTAATACTTTTTTTGAGTAATTTCAGTTTGAAAAGCAGGCCCAATTTTTCATAGAACCAAAATTTTGGCAAAATTATGATTTTCTCTTGTGATAATAAGTAAATGTTTGAAGAAGTCCTCATTTATTAAACACGCAACATTCACGCATACGACAGAAAACGAATTACCTTCAAAAGGTCAGTATCTCTTTGTTCGCGCCGTTCTCAGTTTAAAACGAATACTCGCGAAACGACCCGATAATATCGTGCCTCTAATGACTGTTGTACGGGACGTGCGCGAGGATACAACAAATTTAGTTGCACTCTCTCAAATCCCCTTATTATTTTCCTAATTCTTACCTTATCCAACCCCTTATGTGATACGGGTTAGTGTTATACACAGACAATGCCGATCTACCAGTTCCAGTGATGCATCCAATGCTCTAGCTAGAACAAGTGCTACAGATTTGGTGAGTGACTTTTACCGTAAACATAAATTGCATTTATTTTCCTCTACCTCTAACCCTCAAAAGATTACAGTCCCCTAATTCTTATACAAATTTTGGTCCATACGACCCGGTTAATAATTTGCCAGCCTCGTGATTTTACCACGTAAATTTATGCACGGTCAAGAAAGTTACGAAACACTTATCATTCTCTCACTCACACTTCAATAGTTTAAATGGAACGATTGGCACGTCGGTGATAATATTTAATAAAGTTTCAAAACCGCTAATTTCTATTCAACAATTGTCGAATATTGCTATCAGTTCAAAACGGAACATATGCCGATTGGTTTATCGCTTTGTTCACCTTTAATTTATATTATAATTTAATCATCTCAAGTTTATTACAATAAAATAAACAAAACCTCACTTTCGGTTTGTTTGTAAACAAAAGATTTTATTATGACCGAAGCTACTTTATTGTTAGAAAGCAAATTACAAAATTTGTACTCGCAACTTCAATAGCGGACTACGCAAAAACGGCTACTTTAGCTCGTTTACCCGCTTTTCAAGCAAAATTACAACGAATGGAAGCGATAGAAACTAAATTTGATGAGCTTCAAAATCAAGTTTTAGAATTTAACTTTAAGGTCAAAGAACCTAAAGAGAAGGTAAAAGATTTTCAATCTTCGTTTAACGATATGATTGATTTTATTCGCGCTCGCTATATTGAAATAAAGGGAAAATTAACACAGGAGCAAGCTACTGAGGCTACAGCCGGCCCGGTAACTGCGTCTATGGGTTTAAATTATTTAAAACCTCTTGATATTACTCCATTTTCAGGACTCATAGAAGACTGGGTACCATTTATTACCCTTTTTCGAACGTTAGTTCATAATAATGAAAACGTACCTGTCCCTCACAAGTATTTGTATCTTCGCAATTTTGTTAAGGACGAAGCCTTAGCTCTTATAGCTGATCTTTCTCTCGATCCTGAGTTATACAGCCAGACATATGAAAAGCTGGAAACTCGTTATGACTCACCTCGCAGGCTTACCAGCTACTACTTAAATAAGATTTTGCAATATAAGCATACCGGTTCTCTTACTCAATTTATAAACCTCCATTTCAGTGCAGTGAGTACACTGAAAACTATTTCCAAAGTTGACTTAGTCGATTTTTTGTTATTCAATATCAGTTATCGCAATTTGGATTTCAAGACCCAAAATGCGTTCGACATGCATGTTGGATCCGAAATACCTACGTGCTCTAAATTATTTGAGTCTTTAACACTGCAAAGCCAAACTCTAGAACTTCACGCAGACTTAAAAACCGAAAAAACTGAAACTTCAGTTACACGTTTTAGGTCCAACCCGCATAAATCTTTTTTAATAAAAAATTCTAACGCTACAGTGTTAGATCACACAAATAATTCTTGTCCCCATTGTAATGGGAACCACAAAATATACGGCTGCACTTCTTTTAAAAATTTAAATGTAGACGAACGTTATTTGACTATCAAGAAATTATTTCGTTGTGTAAAGTGCTTGGGAAATCATATCAAAGGATGTAAATCTCGAGGTAAATGTAACACTTGTGCCTCTAGTTGGCATCATTCTTTACTATACAAACCGCATAATCGAAACATGATTGCTCAATCACCCCAAACTACAGTAGTTAATACCCCTGAAATCGCATACTCTCAAGAAGTCGTATCTACATGTAATGTTTCTCATACTCTCGGTAATCATGTGATACTATTAGGTACATTACAAGTTAAAATATTAGGTGCGCATGGTAACCTACAGCTCGCACGTTGGGTCTTCGTTTTCAAGCTTCCATATTTCCAAGAATCACTGGAAATGTTCCAGGTTGTTACGTACCTTAATCAACTTACGAGAAATTTCGTCATTTAGCCCTTGCTGATGATGATTTCCATCGATCTGCACCGGTAGATATTTTATTAGGCGCAGATGTATGTTCACAAATTTTATTTTGTAACAATTCTCAAATTATTCCGGGAAAACCGCTTGCAGTATCCACTAATTTCGGTTACGTGCTCATGGGTCAAGTTTCAACGATAGAAGATGTTTCCCCATGTGCTTCTTTATTTACCACTTCTTTAAATTTAGATCATGAATTACGCAAATTTTGGGAAATTGAAGAGTTTCCAGAATCCTCAAATTCTAGTCCTGAAGATATTTATTGCCAACAGCATTTTCTAGACACAGTAAAGCGCGACGAAATGGGTCGCTATATAATTTCACTACCATTTATTCAAAATGCCACCTCTCTCGGTAGCAATCGCCGTGTTGCTTTTAAAAGTTATCTCAATTTAGAATCTCGTTTGAATCGCAATCCTGATGAGAAAATCGTATATAATAGCTTCCTCCAGGAATATTTGTCTTTAGGACATATGAATGTTGCTGAAACTTTCTCATCATATGTATTACCTCATCACGCTGTTCACAAACTTACGAGCAGCACAACTAAACTCCGTGTTGTATTTAACGGATCCGTCCCTGATGATTCTGAGGTCTCCTTGAATGAACGTTTATACGCAGGCCCTAAATTACAAAAGGGATTGCCTGAAATAATATTTGCATTTCGTTCACATGCTATTGCAGTATGTACCGATATTCGAATGACGTACCGTCAAGTTTTGGTAGATCAAAGGGATTGCAAATTTCAACACATATTTTGGCGTCCATCCTCCGAGTCATCTGTGCGCGAGTATGAGCTCAAGGCCCTTACTTATGGTCTTACACCTTCGTCTTCTATTGCGCAGCGTGTTCTTCAGCAGTTGGTGATAGATGAAGGAACTCCTTACCCTATGGCATCTCGTGCTATATTAAACCATACATATATGGACGACATAATTTCTGGCGCACCCTCTATTGAAGCCGCCAAGCAACTTCAAACTGAACTAAAAAACCTCTTATCTCTGGGTCAATTTCAACTCCGTAAATGGTCTAGCAACTTGACTGAAGTTCTCAAAGATTTTGACAAAACTGATTTAGAAACCTCATTAATTTTCTCTACTAATGTTAGTGGTATAAAAATTTTGGGATTAGTATGGAACCCTGCTCTAGATATATTCCACTATCACACCCTTCCTTTCGAAAGACCTTTTACTAAACGAAATGTTCTTTCATATATGGCACGTATCTTTGATCCACTAGGATGGTTATCACCTGTTATTTTGTAGTTAAATGTTTTCTACAACGGCTTTGGTTGCAGCATCTCGACTGGGATGACACCCCGAATGATACTTGGTGTTGTGAATGGAAAAGCTTCTGTAATCAATTTTCTATTCTGTCTCAAATTGAAATTCCGCGTAGATTATCCCAACCTAATGCTACTTACCATTTGCTAGGGTTTTGTGACGCTAGCGAAAAGGGGTATAGCGCATGCGTCTATCTACATTTAACTTGTGGAACCTATATTTCATGCAATTTATTGCAGGCCAAAAGCAAGGTTGCACCTCTAAAATCTCTTACCATACCTCGCTTAGAGCTCTCTGCCGCTCTGTTGCTCTCTCAACTTATTTACTCAATCACCTCAAATCCATTTGATTATCCTTTAGAAGGGATAAAATTATACTCTGACTCTCAAGTTGTTTTGACTTGGCTAAAAACCTCTACGCATTTACTTAATAGTTTCGTGGCAAATCGGGTTAACCGCATACTCGAACACACTAATTTGTCACAAAGGAACCACATTCCGGGTACTTTTAACCCAGCTGACAATTCATCTCGCGGTCTATCCGCCTCACAACTAATTCGTAGTAGTTTATGGTGGCATGGCCCCATCAATGATTGCGATTTATTTTCTTCTGCTAATGGAAATAATCCGTCCCTGCCTATTGAGCAAATTCCTGAAATAAAACTCTCCGTTACTATGTTGGCAACCGCTACATGTGATTTTTCTGAATTCATCAGTACATTCTCCTCTCTTAGCAGGCTCCAATATAGTCTGGCATATATATACCGCTTCATTAATAATTGCCGACATTCTCAAAAGAAATTACTCGGTCCAGTTTCTGTAGATGAACTGCAATCTGCTTTAGAAGCATGTGTTAAATTCGTTCAACAGCAATACTTCAGCTCTGAAATTAAATTATTAAAAAATAATCAACCCTTACCTCGGTACTTGCGTAAATTATCACCGTTTCTCGACCCCCATGGTCTTGTTAGGGTGGGCGGTCGCCTTCGACATTCTTTACTGGCTTATAGAAGTAAACATTCTTTGTTATTACCCAAGTCGGCCCGTTTATCACTTCTTATATGTGATCATTATCACCTGTTATCTTTACACTCTGGCCCCTCTACGACACAAGCTCTCATTTCCAGACAATATTGGATTATGGGTTCTAGATCTTTGGTAAGGCAACGCATTCACAAATGTGTACCTTGCTTTCGTTTAAGTGCGAAACCTCCTCAACCTATAATGGCAGATTTACCTCCCGCTCGCGTACGTATAACCCGAGCATATACTCATGTCGGTGTTGACTTTGCGGGTCCTTTTCCGATAAAATCTTCCCCTCGTCGTAATGCAGCTATTTTCAAAGCTTACTTATGTATTTATGTTTGTTTATCCACAAAAGCTGTTCACTTAGAGCTTGTATCCAAGCTTTCCACCGATGCATTTATGGCATGTTTCACCCGCTTCGTTTCTCGCCGCGGTCTACTTCACTCTGTTTATTCCGATTGTGGCAAAAATTTCTTAGGAGCGTCACGTTTAATACAAGAAGGAATTCAATTTTTAAAGGACCACCAGGAAGAGTTATTGTCTGCATTTGCCTTTCGTCAAGTTAGATGGACTTTTAACCCTCCTCATGCCCCAAATTTTGGAGGCATGTGGGAGTCGGGGGTAAAATCGGCTAAACTGCTTTTTACACGTACTCTCGGAAAGCAACCTCAACGTATCGAGGAACTTGCTACAATGTTTACTCGCGTAGAAGCTGTTCTCAATAGTCGGCCTTTATGCCTCCCTTATTCGGATCCGAATGACGAGATTGATTATCTCACTCCTGGCCATTTTTTAATTGGCGGTCCAATTTTAAGTCTCCCCGAGGTAATATTAAATGAATCTCTTGACTTGCGGTCCCGTTGGCACCGTCTTTGCCAGTTCACGCAAATATTTTGGCGACGCTGGTCAAAGGAGTATTTACACACTCTCACTCAACGAAATAGATGGAATCGTCATTCAAATAATTTAAATATCGGAGACTTAGTTTATATAACTGGAATTAACACTACCCCTTTAGCTTGGCCTCTTGGCCGGGTTATAAAATTATTTCCAAGCCGTGACGGCATCGTGCGCGTGGCTTCTATTAGAACCACTAGCGGTACTTTTATTCGTCCGGTAAACAAACTCCTCCTTCTCCCTATTTAGTAAATTCTATTTATTTTCATTTTCTTTTCATTTTTTGAATTTAATTTATTTTGTAGTTCTCTCGACCCTCTTGAAACCCGAGTATTGGCGGGATAACCGTTTCCTAGCTGGGAGGAAATGCCCTGCTATTTTCACTCCCCTCTGTTATTATACGTTCTCTCTCTGTTCTTTCGCGTCCATAAAATTTCCCCAATTTTAGGTGGGCGGTATGTTCGGGCCGCTCTCAGTTTAAAACGAATACTCGCGAAGCGACCCGATAATATCGTGCCTCTAATGACTGTTGTACGGGACGTGCGCGAGGATACAACAAACTTAGTTGCACTTTCTCAAATCCTCTTATTATTTTCCTCATTCTTACCCTATCCAACCCCTTATGTAATACGGGTTAGTGTTATACACAGACAATGCCGATCTACCAGTTCCAGTGATGCATCCAATGCTCTAGCTAGAACAACAAGTGCTACAGATTTGGCGAGTGACTTTTACCGTAAACATAAATTGCATTTATTTTCCTCTACCTCTAACCCTCAAAAGATTACAGTCCACTAATTCTTATACATTCTTTTATTGCAAATTAATATTCGAAGTTCTGCACGATTTTGACACAAAACGCAAAAGTTGTTATAACTTTGAAACCATCAACAATTGGATAAGAACATATTATAGTTATTTGAATAGGTATTAATTTCAGCTATCAAACCCTTTATTTTGGACCATGACTTTTGGGACACCCTGTATATGTGTATATATATATATATATATATATATATATATATATTGCTGTGATATTCTCCTGTGAATGCGGGAACTGGGTCCTTTCAACAAAAAAATTCTAGTCCCACCGATTGGGCGTCATAAACTGCTGTGATCCTGTTTTCGCCTCGGCTGCTCACCTAATTTTATAAACCTCCTCATTCATAAAATTAAACAACACCATTTATTTAAAGTTGTTTCTGGGCTTTTCCGGAACTCATCTGTGTATATCTGACCCTTGTTTCGTGGATCCAGACACGTATTTGAACCATTTAATTATTAACACCCCGAAAAATAGCAAAGAAATTCATGCGTCTTTCACCAATATACGCCAAAACTGCCTACTTTTGTGTATACATTTGTCGTTGTAAATTTTGCTAATTGGTACAGTGATACCAAATTTTATTACCTTGTATCTAAGTGCACTGAAGTACATTCATGTTAGCACGTAAATAACAAACTATTTTGAATCACTAAAATATACGAGCAAAATTTTAAATTATTTTATTAAACTAAAATGCACTGTTTAACATCTTGAATCAAGTCGCGGATGCAAGAGCTTTTAACGCATCGAATAGTCAAAAGTCTAAGAGAGCTTGTTTATATTCACCTCGGTATATATAGCAAAAGTCTGTCTGTCGGTCTGTTCCCCAAAACGGGTAATTCTAAAGAATTTCTCATGCCATGTTCCCAGTCCGTCGCTCGCGCGTCGGTTTTACGAATTTTCACTCGCCCCATTTAAAACTCAGAAATTCACACGGCACGCAAACATGTCCGAGAAAAACTAATTAATTTTGTACAGAAATTGTTGTTTCTACCTCTGATATTTGCATCCTATTTTCAACCAATTGTGACCCTCGTGACGTTGCTTAAATCACGCCTTTTACTATATGTGTCTTTGCTTGACGCATTTTCTCTTTCCTTTTCTAACCTGTTCGTATTGGTGCAAATTGATATTCTTTATTATCGATTATATTCCAGTCCATGTGGACTATCTGGGTTAAATAACCCCGTATCGCACCTTCTCGTGACTATTATGCGACGGTTTCTACAAGATTCTCTGAACCATTAATTATCTACACAATTTTCGCCGAATGAGCTTTTTAAATAAACCCTGTTTTGTATTTCGTGCTAAAGCATCTGACCGTTTCCAATATCCTTAGAATCGACATGTTTATCTAAACAAATTAAACTGAAATTGCCTTTTAAAATACGCAGGTGTGTTCAAACATCCTACTTCTAACTAACACTTCTAGGATTTGCATTTTATTGGGTTTTTACAAGTTTCTATAGATATTATCTGTTACTAACGATTCAATTAAAAATAATACCCTTTAATTTTTAGTGAATCCTAATTAAATATTCAATTACTATCTGTACGTTTTGTTCAATACCGGTTACTTAAAATAGGGTTAATTAATATAAATTTTGCACGTAATTTCCATTTGTTTAGGAATAATTACATTACACGCAGAGCTTTTTAATACTGCTTCTTTTGATATAAAGCGTCTTTTACATGGTATAAATTTCTTATTTTTACTGAAACGACCGAATTTATTTATGCTTCAAGGTTTTAATAAAGCGTATTATTTAATAAAATTCCTTATACACAGTGATTAAAATTATTTGATGTGATTATTTAATTTTCTACCCTGGTCTAAATATGAGTATTTTATATATATATATATATATATATATATATATATACATTAGGTACTTAATTGCACAAGACAAGTTGATAAATACTAAGGTATTATTGGTAGTAGGTAGAATAATAACTTTGACTTTTATGCAAAGCCCAAATGATTATTTTAAATCGAGTTATTAATTGAAAGAATGAAAAAATAAGGTCCCATAGGGAATAAAATTACACAAGACAAAAATGACCAAAAATTAAATAACAATCTTGTGCTTTATCTATACATTTAAACCATTATTACCATCAAGCAGACTTTGACAATAGAAAAATATTAGATGTAGAAAAAATATATAAAAATGGACTGTTTCCTAAAAGTTGCCATATGCAAAACAGCCCAACACAAATTATTTTAAAAACAATATAAAGAACTTAAACAACAGTTGCGCATTTCTATTCTCTTTCGATAATTCAACTTAATTAAAATAATCATAAAACCGTTACATACACTAAAAACATGTACTCATTATCAACCACAATCACACAATACCACCCACACATATACAATCGATGTTAAATTAAAATTAGATATAGATAAAAGTATTATTAATGTTTATAGTAGATTATTATTATTTAATAAGAATTTTCTTTTTACCGTGCTTTTAATTTTTGAACTTCCAATTATAATTAGCTGTTAGAATTTAGTAATAGGACCTAGTTAGTATAGCACTTGTTACGTTTATTTATCTACATAAATTAAATACCCTATATAGTGTACCTGTTCAGTATAAGCCCGCTTGTTTTTAAAACGAAAATTTATTCGATAAATTAAATAGTCAGTACCTTGTTTTAGATATCCGGTAATATGTTGAACATTCCCACAACGTATAATTGCTTTCTCTTGTGTTTCCCATTTAAAGACGTGTTGAAATAATAGATCCTAATACTAGTTGATAGCGTGTTTTCCAGTTTGCTAATCACGCTTTCGATAACGCGAGGATTGCAGTTCAAACTCGTGTTATTTAAACCCACTTATAAAGTTGATTCTGCGCTTGTGCGTTGAAATATTTTCTACATTATTCGTCACAGTGCCTCAAAAGCAATGCACGTTTTTTTGTTCGACAAGTATGAGGTATCTTGCGTGTATTGGTGAGTTTTCCCGCGCTTACCCACTCTAATCAAATTTTCTTTTTAGCTTTTTGCTGGAGACCGAGTTGGTTTTTTCTGTATGTAGGCTCAACTGTTCGTTGACGTAGACCACTGCTTTTGTCTGTAGACCGCTGCTGCAGTTACGGTGGCAGTGTGAATAGATCTTGACTACCGTGGCGTCGCTGTGCTGACTCACTTCCGACAGCTTGCAAGCTAAGTATCCAGACACATTCAGGTATACAACTTGTTTTCTTTTGTGCATATCAATGGCATATTCCGTATCAACGTTTGGTGTAGATACGTGATTAAAAACGTGACACTAGAACTATTGTTTGTCGCTGCGAATCGATATTATTGCTCTACAGGTGTGATGTAGCATTGTTAAAAATGTTTGACAAACACACGTTAATTCTTTCCTACTGATTAGTTTATTTTACAAAAAGTATTAGGTGCAATTTTAAAAACGCTTGACAAAAGCTCTCACATGTTTATTTACAACTGATTAATTTTATTTTGTGTAAAATACGAGATGCGCACTTCGTATCTAAATACTAAATTGTTCATATCACATAATTGTTTGCTTTGAAATAGTAACACTTAATTTATTGCTTTTGCTTGTTTTGTACAGAATCCTTTACTTATTATTTATTTGTTAATAGATAACAGCAAGCAACCTTCTTTTTTTTTGTTTTATCGGTATGTAGGTGAATCACCCTATTTTCAAAGTTTGATAGCTAGCCTGGTATTTACCTTTCTTCCGGCTACGTCTAGGTACGTAGCACACTTTCTGTAAAAGCAAAACAATTAATAAAATATATAAGAACGCATAATAACATTAACAACCATATGTCACGTAAATGTAAGTTTAAATATAATAAATTCTTCATATATTGTAACCTTAACTTAGCGAACTCAGTTTAAGGAAACAAATTTTACGAAACCTCAGTTAAAACGACATTTACATAAATATTGTATTTGTACGAAATACACCTACACCCCATAAGATTTTAAAATATTTTTATTTGAATAAAATGAAAAACCCTTACCACAAAAAATATTTAAAATACCAGATACGTATTTCGAACACTATGTGGTCATCATCAGTAGGAAATCTGTAATTAAATAATAATTAGTTGTTGTTCTGGAACACTTCAGAGGATATTTTCCTCGCCACTTAGGCTGAAGTGAACCTTCCCAACATACAATTTACTATATTGTTGCTTTAAACACTATCGAGGATATTCTCCTCACCCGCAGGCTGGTGTTCTCAACAACAAACAAGTGAATTGTGACATTATAACTTAAATCTACTTAATTTAAACTAATTCTAAATCTGCTGAAGCGGAACCAATTTAATCTTGCTTTCTCATTGGTTGTTGACCAATAGGGAAAGCAAAGCAGATGGCTCTATTGGCCCTTTATTGGTGTTTAAGAGGGGTCCTTTATGTTTAACAATTTTAATTGATTTATAGGCATTTAAGGAGGAAAACGTTGGTACCGCTTTTAACAATTTAACATTTTCTAGTTTAAAGGGGTGGCTTGTTTCAAATATATGTTTGGCGACCTGAGACCTTTTATATTTACCATATTTGAAGTGAGCTATGTGTTATTTAAATCTTGTTGTTATATTCCTCTTAGTCTGACCAATATATTTTTGAAAACACCCTGGCCCTGCACAACTAATTTCATAAATCCCCGACTTTTGCAACTTTTCCACCTTGTCTTTTGGATTACCTAGCAAATCTTTAATTTTATTAGTATTAGTGAAAGCAATTTTGAAATTACACTGTTTGAATATTTTATCAAGACCCTTTGTGGTTTTGTGAAACGGAAGTTTAACATATTTAACATTATCGTTAGAGGTGGTTGATTGCAAAGTCGTTGATTTACGGATGTTGGTCCTATTTTTACACTTTCTAAAAATATTATCTATAATATCAGAAGAGAAACCATTGTAATTCGCTATTTGTTTAATAAGAGCAAATTCCTTATTAAATCTGTTTTTATTTAAAGGGAAATTCAATAATCTATTAATTAAAAAGTTAAATGAAGCCAGCTTATGTTGTATGCTATGATTAGAGGAAGACAAAATAAAGCGATTTACATTGGTTTCTTTTCTATAAATGTCAAATTCTAATTTATTACCATTTCTAATTACTAATGTATCTAAAAAGGGTAATTGTCCATTATTCTCTAGTTCATACGTAAATTTTATGCTTCGAAATTTTGAATTCATTTCTTTAGGAAAATCATCAACATTTGATTTAGAAGTGTCAAAAACTGCAAAAATATCATCCACGTACCTTAACCATATTCTTGGGAAGTATTTGGAGTTTTCTTTTAACTCGGTCTCAAAGCGAGACATAAATAAATTTGCTATGAAAGGTGATAGGCTATTTCCCATTGCAGTGCCTTCATGTTGTTCGTACAACTTGTTGTTGAATTGAAAACAGTTCTGGGACATGCAATGCGAAACAAGCTTGATATAGTCCTCAACTTTATCATCATCAATATCACTATCTATAAGAACATCCTTTAAATATGTTAAAGTACGTGGTATTGAAACACAATGTTCCTATAGATTATTAACTATGACTTCCCGGTCTTCGGAACTTAATAGGTATAGGAGTTTAGCTCTTAGAATTAATTTTGTAAAAGCAGATATCCGATTTCTGAAAAACTGTAAAGCCCACAAAGTTTTTCCAAATTTCATTAACGTAAAAATCAGCAGTAATTGTAAACGTAGTAACGCAATAATCAATTTTGCAAAAGATAAATGACTTAATTTAGAAATCAAATATCTTTATAGTAAGCTTAGTAGATTGGAACTGGAAACGTATAAATTGCACCTAGCACTAACGTGCAATTTGTCTGAGTCTGGTTTTCAGGAATGGAGTAATTTCCAGAGATTTGTTTTTGAAGTCAACAATCATAAATTGTTAGACAAAATTAATAATCAAAACACTAAGTTGAAGATTCTTTTAAAGAAACACAATGTCAATGTACCCCCTAAAAAACTGGAAATTACTTCACCTCCGTTAGAGTCAATAGTTGTTAACGAATCGTCGAAAATCTTTAATAATGAAGAGTTGACTTTCCTTGATCGAGGCCTAAAATTTGGAGTAGATCATTTGAAAACTCCCTTGGAAGACATTATTGCTGGAATCGAAAAATCCATTTCAAAATTAGATCATTTAAAATTATTAAACATAAAGGACCCCTCTTAAACACCGATAAAGGGCCAATAGAGTCATCTGCTTTGCTTTCCCTATTGGTCAACAACCAATGAGAAAGCAAGATTAAATTGGTTCCGCTTCAGCAGATTTAGAATTAGTATAAATTAAGTAGATTTAAGTTATAATGTCACAATTCACTTGTTTGTTGTTGAGAACACCAGCCTGCGGGTGAGGAGAATATCCTCGATAGTGTTTAAAGCAACAATATAGTAAATTGTATGTTGGGAAGGTTCACTTCAGCCTAAGTGGTGAGGAGAATATCCTCTGAAGTGTTCCAGAACAACAACTAATTATTATTTAATTACGGATTTCTTACTGATGATGACCACATAGTGGTCGAAATACGTATCTGGTATTTTAAATATTTTTTGTGGTAAGGGTTTTTCATTTTATTCAAATTGTGCCACAGTGTTCCTATAGATTATTATATTTTTATTTGTATATATATATATATATTTATTTATACATATATATATATATATATATATATATATACAAAGTAAAATAGAATTATTGGCAAGTGACTCAAATTCAGCCACGAGGGCATCCTGTCGACGCGCTTTGCTCTAAATGGAGCTTATCAGAACAAGAGTAGCAAAGTTGTAATATTTAATGAAGACACCTTACGGAAAGTACAGCATCACGTAGCTCACAATTTGTGTCTTTTCACCTGACATCGCAGATTTTTCATACAATCGGCACGGAGGAGATTCGGCTCAACTGCTTTTCCATAGCTAAGAGTTATAATTTAAAAGAAGAGTATGTTTAATTAGTTTCAAATTAATTCAAAGTAGAAAGGCATTATTGGCAAGTGACTCAAATTCAGCCACGAGGGAATTTTATCAACACGTTTTGTCCTAATTGTAGCTCATCAGGACAGGATTAGCAAAGTTGTAATATTTAGTACAAACAACTTATGGGAAGAACAGCATCACCTAGGTCACAATTTGTGTCTTCGTGTCGTTTCACCTGACATCGCAGGTTTTTCCAACAGTCGGCACGGAGGAGATCCGACTCAACTGCTTTTTCACATAGCCAAAAGTTATAATTTAAAACAAAAGTAGGTTTAATGAGTCTTAAATTAATACAAAGTAAAAAGGAATTATTGACAAGTGACTCAAATTCAGTCACGAGAGCACCCTATCGACGCGTTTCGCCCTAATTGGAGCTCATCAGGACAGAAATAGCAAAGTTGTAATATTTAGTACAAACAACTTATGGGAAGTACAGCATCAAATAGCACACAATTTGTGCCTTCGTGTCGTTTCACCTGACATCGCAGGTTTTTTCAACAGCCGACTGTTGTCAGGTGAAACGACACGAAAACATAAAGTGTGTGCTAGGTGATGCTGTACTTCCCATAAGTTGTCTGTATTAAATATTACAACTTTGATACTCCTATCCTGAAGAACCCCCAATTAGGGCGAAACGTGTCGACAGGATACCCTTGTGACTGAATTTGAATCACTTGCCAATAATTCCTTTTTACTTTGTATTAATTCAAGACTCATTAAACCTACTTTTCTAAACGGAACTGCACTTTGACGACGTTCTAAAATACTAGAGCAGGTAGAATAGCTTGCGCGTTTCAATGAGCTAAAGAGTCGAACTATAGGTTTAACCTAATTAGTGGGGTCTTTAGTAAGGAACCAGACTAAGACAGGTTCCCGAAGGAGAGCAGCAGCTTTTTCGGTACTTAGAGTGGCAGAGACCATAGGGGTCGCTATGACATTCTAAGACACACTACTGCGATATGGAAGGCAACGGGAAACCACCACATTATGTCCCAAGTACAAAGCGTACTCAAATTATTATTAATGATAATGGCATCCTCTGGGGTAAAAAATTGCGGAGGTAAAATAGTCCCCAATTCGGATCTCCGGGTGGGGGACTACTTCGCGAGGTGTGATCCGAAAGTATAGGAAAAGATCTGTGAACATTCTGCGAGTCGGAACGTGGAATGTCAGAAGTATGAAACAAGTAGGTAAGCTAGAAAACCTGAATATATATATTGTCCTGTAATTAAGGGGTTATGGGGATATATAAGGGCACAAGTAAACTCATAGGTTGAGAGCTTTTGAATAAGAGAAAATAAATTTATTCAGCTAGGGATTTGGAATTTTTTAACAATTATTTTTTTAACTTAACTAATGTATAATAATGTAGGATCAATTTAATTTAGCCAAGGATAATGTAACATAGTACTTGTGTAAATATAGGGCATATTAAATAATAGTTGGGTTAAAACCATTCTAACGTATTTAAATTTGTAGTAAAGTGTTATATGAAAAGCTAAAAGCGTGGAGCGGGTGTTTAAATAATATTTCTATTTTCAAACGTAAAATCCAACACGTTTAAAACAAAAACAAAGAGGGGAGATAATATTTCTTGGTAAGCTTGGCAACAAACAAACTTTAATGGGTTATTGGAAACGAACAGCCGTTGGGATTAATGTAAACGTGGTTTGGTGGTTAGAATATTGATTTCAATCTTGGAGGTAATATAGTAAAGAGCCCAGAAAAGACCAAGACAGAATAAAAATGTATTGATTGCAAGAGGGATGCGTATACTTAATTCAGGAGACAGTATAGTTGGGAGACCTAAATAAAATCGATAATTTCAAAGATATTTAGAAGCAAACACGAGTCTGTTAAAAAGTGGGAGAATGGAGCCAAGCGAGATGATTGGTGTGGATTGTACAAGAAGGGCAAAGATCCAACTGGTGGAAGCTATAGATACAGGGGAGAGGAGAGATGTTTGTTCAAGTTGGAAGCGGAAACAAACGAAAATGTAGAGGCAAAATTAGAAGTGACAGCTTAAAGCGATTTCCCAAGTATTGTTATGTTCTTTATAAAAATTCACAAAAATCCGAGGTTCGTTAGGGGTTTTTCGCTAGAACAACGAGCGGTTAGAAAGGATTTTTCAAGAATTATAAAAACGGATGTACAAGCGTACGTGCCAATTTAAAACAGGGGGGCGAATTTTAATTATATAATACTGGCAGAGAGGGGTCTCTTTCTCTTTCGCTTTGTTTTGATTTCATCCATCATTGGTGATAATAGTTACTTTCAAGTGAACTAGTGTAATTTAATAAAAATTTATGTCGAAGCTAATAAAGCATCTTTGTGTTAAAACGTTAAAGTGGTATGTAAGTACAAAGCTTAGTAAGTTGATATTGGAATGCACGAAAGTATTATAATTTAAAATTGTTTGAATGATGAAAAAAAGCGATGTGTGAAAAATAAAAGTTAATTTTGAAGATTGAAATTTTTGGATTGGAAATTGTAATCAGCGTCATGCATGGCAGATATGGTAATTGGATTAGAGAGTTAGCTGATGGACAGGGAAACTACTAGACGGCAGCATCTCCAAGGAGCTAGGTGGTGGAGCACATTTAGAAGATAGAAACCAGGTAGGCGATAGAATAGAACATTGAGTGGTGAATATTTTTATGGTGTTTGTGATTATTTGGATTTGAGTTTGATGTGTTTTTATTATTATTTGATATTTTATGAACAGACATTTATGGGACTTTAAAAGCAAATTGATTTTTGAAAATAATTAATGAATTTACAGATAACCAAATGTTGTAAAGAGGTATAAAGGGCTTATTGATATTTGGTAGTGCAGGAAATTTATAAGCACAGTTGTAGAGTTTTATTATGAGCTCATGCTAAGACAAAAGTGTAACGTAAGGTTTGAGCAACGCCCTCTTACTTTAATAAAATATATGTGTTTAAAAGGTTATTGATTTGCATGATTATTGTTATAAAATTATTGACCTTTATGGATGTACTTAAAGGAATGGTGTTTTAAAATGTACTATGGCTCTAATTTAAATAAAGTGTGATATATTTGGTCAATTGAGTTATTTTTGAGTGTGTGATTGGTGTGAATTTCTATTTAGGTTTCAGCATGAGGATATTGAGAAGAAGTTTTTAGATGTAACAGATAGGTGTCAATATTAATTTAGAAAATTAGGTATTAGGAACTATGGTGAGCAGGTGAGGGCAAAGATTCGAGTTAAACTACACGAGTAATATGGGAAACTACACAGTAATTATGGCGCTCAACGAGGGGCTCGAGTAGTTAGAGAAATTAATGGTACCATTCTGGTTTTAGATACTTTTATAATCCATAAAGTCAATATTCTCATTACTGATTGGTATGGGAGACCTAACTCTTCTGGACGGTATCTAAACTTTCATTTATTTGATCCAACCACTATGACAATTAATCTTGTATTGGGCTTAAAAAGGAGGGTAAAACTTCTTTCATATCACACTCTGAAGAACAAAACCTTTCTTGTTTTAAAAAACCTTTTTCTTAAAAATTCTTACCCCAACTCATTAATAAATAAATTACTGTTCAATAACCCGTCTTTTATCAACAACCCAAGTATCAATCATAGTTTAACTGCTACGGTATCTACCAACCCTAAAATTTTTATTCCTTTTCCTTAATAGATAAACTTACAACAAAATTCAAACACATTTTTAAAGACATCGAAAGAGTACAACTGGCAAGTAAACCCGTTTTAGTTTTAGAGAAAATGGTTTTTAGTAAATTAAAAAGTCGCACTTTTAAAGTTCAGCAATCAGGAGTCGTATACCAAATACCATGTTAGGATTGTCATGACAAATATGTAGCACACACATCTAGAGGGCTCTCCGCCTGAATCACTTCTCACAAAAGTGATTGTAATCGAAAAATCATGACTTGTGCATTGTTGTTACACGCTATAAAAACTGACCACACTTTTAATTACAACCACGCCAATATTACTTTTCAAGGAAATAATTACAAAAAACGTTTTGTTTCTCAAAATGGTTGGTATTTCACTACAAGATCCTCCACTAAACAAAAGAACAGACGTGCAACTTTTGAATAACAATTATTCATGTCTTTTATCAATAATAAAGAACAGCAACACCCCTACAATTGCTAATTTAATAAATAGATCTCTTTGCAGCTATTTTCTTCGTCAAATCTGTATCTATATAATCATAATGTAGCAGGCTACTATTAACGCGTTTCACTAATTTAAAACAAGTAATAACAAAAGCCTTTATTACTCACTGTTCACAAGTCTAATTAACAGTATATGCCTCAGTTATAGACGTTTTCTGTCCAATTACAATGAAGCACTATTACACTAATGTTCTTTACAAGCACTAATATATTCATAAACTAATTTCTTAACCATAAGTCTTCTTAACAACACTCAACACTACTGTAATTTATTTATTACACTTATGTCTATATATGTACAAGCTGTCGGTACAATATACACGTTCACATAACACAAATTTATATTTACTATTGGACTTCCAAAAGCCATAAGATTCAGAAAAATCTTCCATAACTAGTCCATAACTGTCCATAACTAGGTCTCTGCCATGAAGAATTTTTGGTGACCAGATAGTAAACATAACGATTTCTATCCTGAAGAACCAAAGCTTTTCCTACATTTGGCTGCTGTTGTACTAGTCTATCCACGCATCTAATCTTTTTCTTGAAAACAACAGGTATTCCTCTTGACACTTCCAGATCTTGAGCTACGCAATGTGCAAAGAAATATTCCTCTGGTGCTCTAAACAGATCTTGTTGTTTTTCAACAACGCCAAATCTCGCCTTAACGGAACCACCATACGCCGCCATGAAACTCTCAAAATCTACATTTAGTCCATAATTAATAACTCGTCGAACACCATTCTCATTATTGGAGTCTTCCTGGTTATTGCCAGCATAGGATGTTAAACGGTCAAAGTGTACCACTTTCGGTTTACCACGGGGAAATCTTCTGATCCGGTACACTACATCATTAATTCTTTTTAACACTTCGTACGTGCCTTCCCATTGTCTATGTAATTTTGGCGACAACCCACGCTTTCTTTGTGGATTATACAGCCACACTAAATCTACAGGTTGACAACCACTTTCTTGTGCTGTCGTGTCACATTGTGATTTCATTCGATCGTTTGCTGCCTGGATACCTTTTCGGACATTTTCATGAATGCTATTTGATCTTTCACGAAGCTTACTAACGTAATCTTCACCTGCGATCTCTTCTCCAGGTTTAAATTCAAACTGAAGATCACACGGTAGCCGCAATTCACGTCCTAACATTACGCAAACGGGAGAGGCTCCTGTGCTGTTATGAATTGAAGATTGGTACGCCAGTAGGAACAAACTAAATATTGGTCCCAGTCTCGTTGATGTTGAGAGACAACTTTGGCTAGGTACTTTCTTAACGTCCTGTTCATTTTTTCAACCATTCCATCCGATTGAGGATGAAATGGCGTGGTTATAGTCTTCCTGATCCCAAGATGCTTGCAGAGGTTTTGAAACAACGCTGATTCGAAGTTCCGACCTTGATTGAAGTGTCATTCCAACGGAACTCTAAAGCGACAAAACAACTTTCTCACTAGTACATCTGCAACCATCTCGGCTTCTTGGTTAGGTATAGCATACGCCATTTTGTAAAATAATTCATTACAATCAAGATGTATTTATTTTCTTTCTCTAATTCAGGAAACGGACCAGCTATATCAATGGCCACCCTTTCAAAGAGATTCCTCACGTTATGCTGTCTCATTGGGGCTTTCCGTTTTCTAACCGGGCCATTTTCAGAGTCACACAACTTACATTTCCCGCACCACTCCTTCACATCTTCTTTGCATTTCCCGCAATAGAATCTTTCTCTCACTCTTTCGAGAGTTTTTTTCACGCCAAAGTACTCTCCGAAAATACCATCGTGCAGGTTCTGCAACACTTCCGGCACTCTGCTTCTCGGCACTATCACTTGAAGTCTTCTCTCAGTGCCATCTTCACATTCCAGGCGTCGTTTCAAGATTCTATTTTCAATCACCAAGGAGTCCCACTGTGCCTAGTATGCATTCATGTTCCTACTGTTCGTTGTTCTCCACATTTACACTCAATAATATGTCCCAATTCCGCGTCATTCTCCTGGTCTTCTCGTATTCTTCCGGGTTGCCAAGTATCATCGATTACCGTCATTCTATGAATGATACTTATTTTCTCTTTTATCTTGGAGCAATGATTGCAGTCTACTGGACACGGCCTCCTTGACAAAGCGTCTGCATTCCGATGGCTAGTTCCTACACGATGTTGTGTGTCAAAGTCATATTCCTGCAGTCGTTCTATCTACCTTGCAACTTGCCCTTAAGAATTTCGAAACTGCAACATACATTTTAGTGCAGCATGGTCTGTTCTTAACAGGAATTTACGGCCGTATAAGTGCTTATAAAAGTGCTCTACGGATTTGACAACGGCCAACAGCTCCCTTCTTGTCACACAATAGTTCCTTTCTGGCCGCGACAAGACCTTGCTGAAATACCCAATAACTTTATCTTGTCCGTCCTGCACTTGAGAAAGAACGCTTCCTATAGCTGTATTACTGGCATTGGTATCCAACACAAATTTCACCTCCATCCGTGGATAACTTAAAATTGGTGCTGTAACTAGTAGTCGTTTCAGTTGTTCAAATGCACTGTGGCAGTCGTCATTCCAATTATATTCTTGTCCATCTTTGCTTAATTTTGTCAACGGTTTGGCAATGTTCGCAAACCCGAGTATAGAACGTCGGTAGTATGCGTAATTGATGTATATCTGATGGTGTAGGCCACTCTTGTACCCGCCTAACACTATCACGTCGTCTAGGTACATCAGACACGTTTTCCAGGACAGTCCACGCAGTATCAACTCCAACAAACGTTCAAAAGTAGCAGGGGCATTGCATTATCCAAATGGCATAACCTTGAACTGCCATAATCCAGTTCCAATTGTAACCGCAGTTTTCTATTTATCGTTTGGCTCCAAGCCTACCTGCCAGTATCCGCTTTTCAAGTCCAAGATCGGAAACCATTTAGATTCGGATAGAGTATCCAAGGGGTCATCAATTCTGGGCAAAGGATAGCTGTCTTGCTTTGTCACATTGTTTAGCCAACGGTAGTCTACACAAAACCTTGGCCACCCATTCTTTTTCTTGACAAGCACTACCGGGGATGCCCATGGACTATTCGAGGATTTAATCACCTGTTATTCTTTCATGTCTGTGATAATTTGCTGGGTTTCCTTACGTTTTGGCAAAGAAAGCCGCCTGGGATATTGTCTTACCAATTGAGCATCTCTTGTATTGATCTTGTGCTGCACAATATTCGTTATTCCCTTCTCACTATCATTCAGTGCAGACACACCTCGATATCGTCCGACCAGTTCTTTTACCTTGCTCAGTTGGTCGCCGTTTAATCCTTGGCACGAAAGTATCAACATATCCAGCAATTTCTGCGAGCAACCGTTGGCTGGTTTATCTTTTGTGTCGTCCACACAACGTTTAATATGACATACTAGAATGCAACTTCAAACAATCATGTCTTTTGTCAGGCTCACCGTATGCGGATTAATGTTTAGCACCCTTATTGGTATCATATTTCGAAACTTTACCAGTGTTCTTCTAATCAGTAATCCCCCCTGACCCATTCACGATTCAGTTGCTTCCATCATGCATACTTGTCCTTCCCGGAGCGTACCATCCGGGCGTCCCATCACGATCATTTCCACCTTCTCGAGTATTTTCATATCACAAATCATTCGAACTTGCATCGTCTGGTTACTCGTCCCTTGAAGTGGAATTTCATCATCATCTATCCGAAGCACATTTTCCTTCATGTTCACATGAAACCCATATTTTGTTATAAGATCCATTCCCAAGATCACTTCTTCTGTAATTTCAGCTACCAATGCCCGATGATTAATTAGTTTGTTCCCAATTGCCAACGTAACGGCAGTCTCTCCGTGAGTAAAAATTTTCTCACCACTTACCGTTCGAAGACATATACCGATGTAAATAGCACTTTCCCACGAGTAACCAAATCTGGTCTCACAAAAGTCCTTGTCGCTCCTGTATCCACGAGTAAACGGACAACCCTAATATTAATCAATATAAATGCTGTCCAGACTTCCCATCGACGATGCAGCACGCATGACAACCTCCGGGGCACTACATTGTGCTGTCGACGTTCCCCCTTACGTCGACTTGCTTTAGTTTTTCCTGCCGCTCAACCGGTTGTTTTTTTGGTTGAGTACAGAGTCTCTGTATATGACCAACTTCACCGCAGCTCCAGCATCGCAGATCCCATCTTTGCGGTCGTTGTTTATCAGACGGCTCCGTGGCGTAGTGGACGAAAACACCGACGCAAAAGTGCTAGTAAACAGACTGTGTGAACGTTCCAATACATACCTTTCTCATGCGCCAAAACAACGCTTGGTCTTACCCGCACGATTAGTGCATAGCTCCAACAAACCCTATGTGAATTGGTACATAACGTAAATCACCGAAGACATTTTAACTTATGTATGCTATTGAATGATACAAAAAGGCAGCACTGAATCACAGTCTATCACTCGTAATGCTCAAGCGGTGATAATTTAAAACAACAACCACTACTGTCGAGTGACAAAGAACTAAGTAATCGGACGTACGACAATTTTATAAAGCCGTGTGCTTTGTGAAAGCTTTCGGATGCGTTTGTGTAGCGCGGATTAAAAAGTTACTTACACGAAGTTGTTAGGTGCAGTTCCGCACTTCAATATTTCTGTTCTTATTTAGTTAAATATTCACATTCCCTATCTTATTCCAGTCATTTGAGTATTTATTAACAATTTGGCCTGCCTTCTTAATTTTAAACGGTTGCTTATCCACCATCTTGTACGATTCCATTAGAATATTAAACTTTAATTTAAAACAATTCAATCTATCCTATTTTGTTATGGCAATAAAAATGGGTTTTACGGAGGTTATTTTCAATCACGAATTCTGATCTATTAAAAATGCAAGGTTCGCTTATCTCTATGCCTTAATGAATATCAATTATTAATTGGTTTAGGTTACGTTTTTATAGTTTCAATTCGGGAAGTTAGGCAACAACATCCTACGTATCCTTCGTAATTTTTACAAAGTTAGATGTACATACTTCTTATATAGTTTTAGACACGTGGTAAAGTTAGAAGTTAAGTAGCTGTAGCGTTTTTAGAGAAAAAGACAGAATTATTGGAAACTGCAAAAGATAATGTTGAAGAGATGAAAATAATAGATGATGAAAATGGTATAATTGCAGGTGTTGAAAACGAAATAAAAGAACTTTCTATAAATGCAGCTCTTAAAAATAAAATAAATAAAGGCAGTAAAATATTAAATAATGATAAAATAATTTGGAAAATAGAAGTTAATAATTCGTTTGAGATAATTGCGATTATAGATTCAAAGTATTATGTGAAATGGCGTATGTATAAATATGGCGGAGTAGCGTTTGGTTTGTCGAAACATTCATCTAAATATGCATATGTAAGAAAGAATTAGAAGCGCATGAGAAAGAAAGAAATTATAAAATAAAAGAGGATGAGCAAGTTAAAAGTATAAATGTAAATGAATTTGAGAAAAATGTAAAGTATTTTGCGAAAAAATTAGAGGAAAATGTAGACAAGGAAGGAATGGTTGATAAATGTCCAAGTGAAGTTAAGAATGAAGTAGAATCGTTGTCGAAGGAATCTTATTAATTGAAAGATAGGAAGTTAAGAAATGCTACTGATAGTGAAAATAACTTAGAATTGATAGTGAAGCATTTAAGACTGAAGTTTATGCATTTAATAAAAAGTAGTTGAAAGATGTATGGTTTGAAAGCAACGTAAGTAGGCTAGATAGTAAAATTCTAAACCATAATTTTTACAGGGTGAGCAGTGTAGCTGAGTAGTTGCTGGGACAACTTTATGAAAATTTTATACCTCATATTTTTCCAAGATTATGATAATTTAAAGAGGATTGTGCTATAATGTGATGTGTTATGTATGATAGATTGTGAATGATTTTAGTATAGAGTTAAGGAAAGTTTAGATAATTATGAAAAATAACCAAATTTCAAATTTTATATTTTAATTTGAGGAAAAAAGACATGGTAGGGGGTTAAAGGGGTCATTGAAACTCGAATTCTACAAATAAGTCCTACCAAAATATAAAGGAATCCTGATAAAACGGTCCGCTTGAAAAATGTTAGGCGAGCATTTTTCACAAAAATACACCCTCGTTCGGATGAGAGGTAAAATGGAGGTCCCGTGTGTGAGTGTTGTCACGCACGTTAAAGATCCCAACTTTGCTTGGAACAGCAAGGGTTCGGCAAAATTCCAAATTTTCCAAATAAAAAGAAACTCGCTTCGTGGCCAATGTAGTACCTTCGGGTGGAGCGTTGGAAAATCACATGTAAAGTCGTTGTTTATCCAGGCTTTCCGCCACACGGTTGATTATCTCTTCCATGCTGTTCTGCGATTGACCAAGTTTTTCTAACGCAGACCGAACTTTGTGACTCACCCTGTGTGATGTCTGCTTAGCTGGTTCAAATTCAAGCGCGTGAGTTAGTCATCTAACATTTTTGGCCCTGCTAATCTTAGCGCTTGCTGTATTTCGCCATCTTTAACGCCGTCCACAAATGTTTGAACAGCCAGTTGTTCGAGGAAGCTATCTGGTGCCGTTGGGTATGCCAATCTAACTAATCTGATAATGTCAGCTTCAAATTATTGCAAGCTTTCATTTGTCTTTTGCAAGCGGTTCTTTACTTGTGCATGGTAAACCTGTTAAAGGCGAGCGTCTCCATATCTCATCTCAAGCTTCGATGTGAAGAGGCTGTAATCATTCTGCTGGTGATCGGGAATCGTTTACAAGATGTTAAGGGTTTTTCTCCGTAGGGCCACTATTAAGGAGCTAGCCTTCTCTTTGTTGCACCAACCGTTGGGTATTGCAGCAGCTTCAAATTGTTTCAAATATGTGGTCAAGGTGTTTTCCCATTGAATGTGGGTGGTTTCACTCTAAATTTTGACGGTATTGACTCGCTTCCTTCTATGCTTCTTATTTTTGGGATGTTCTGATTTATAACTTGGTTTGCTAATTCAAGTGGTCGCGTTGTTAGTGAAATCATTTGTTCTTACAGCCTCATCACATCTTCTTCTATTTTCACCAATTTACTGTCCAGCTTTTGCTCAACTGTTTTTACCTGTTCACTGAAATCTAACTTCAAGGCAATGGAGGTTTCTATTAATCTTTTTTCTAATGTGGCTGTTTTTTTATTCAACTTTTCTTCCATTTTCGCAGTATTTTCATTTAACGTTTCTTCCATTTTCTTACCACTTTCACTTAACTTTTTCATTTTCGCAGCATTTTCACTTAACTTTTCTTCCATACCGGATTTAAAATCCTTAAGTAAATTCATTAAAGTTTCTGCGTCCATTTTACTTAGGCTTCTTGTAACAGGCATATACAAACTACTCAAATGTCCATAAACTTGTGTTTTTTCTATTAAATTAATCACTATACACCCAACACAGCCTGACACCAGTGTAGCAGGCAACTATTAATGCGTTTCACTGATTTAAAGCAAGTAATATCAAAAGTAATTAATACTCACAGTTCACAAGTCTAATTAACAGTATATGCCTTATTTATAGATGTTTTCAGTCCAATTAACAATGAAGCACTATAACATTAATGTTCTTTACATGCATTAATATCTTCTTAAATTAAATCCTTAACCATAAGTTTTCCTATCAACACTAAACACCACTATAATTTATTTATTACATTTTGTCTATTTATGTACAAGCTGGCGGTACAATATACACGTTCACATAATACAAATTTATATTTACTCTTGAATTTTCAAAAGCGTAACTAATTAACTTTACACGATATAATTTATATTCGACATTTAGATATAGACTACCTCTGTACTTTATCAGCCGCGTTATATATACCCTGAATTAAATAGATGATTCATACTCCGGTATATGCCAGAAGGTTCGAAACTTCTGTAGAATATACGTCTGTTACGCCGCTTGTAGGTTTGACTGGATGCCTAATAGTAGTTCGTGACAATAATTTAATTCATGTAACTTATGTGATTTTTATAAGAATAGACCTTGTAACCATCAGTATATTTTTAGATGTAGTTATTAATTCAACCTCATTGTAATGCAATAACTCTCCTATTTTAAACTAGTGTTTAATAGGTGTCATTAGTTTTAACTGTCAACGCTAAACTAATCGATAGCTTTAAATAGGTTGCATGCTTCCTATATTTAACGTTATACTCTAGATCGTAAGTAAACATTTTAATTACATCTTGCCTTAATTGACTACAACCCCGATAGCTAATATATATATATATATATATATATATATATATATATATATATATACAGTGCGTCCCAAAAGTAACGGATATATCCGATTAAATGATTATTGACAATTTCTGAGTAAAAAGCTCTGACACGTCAATCTTTATTTTTAAATTGTCATTTAATTATGTAATCTTTAACCCCCCACCCTTCAACCCCTAAGCGCTAGCATCCCCTACTTAAAAATTTTAAATGGCAATGTACCCCTTGTGATACTTCAATTAATAGCATTTTTCATGCAGAAATAGAATTTTACAAAAAATTCTAAATCCGATGATAAACAACTGTTTTATTCAATAAAAACTTATTCACTTAAAATGTCAATTATCAGGTATGCCTTGACAAACAAAATGTTTGTAAAGTGTCAAATAAATTTAGGAAAAGTACGTTAGTTAAGTGCGTGTTGCTTGTTTAATAATAAGTCAGCAAAAATGAGACTTAACGAAGCCGAAAGGATTGCAATTTTAATGATGATTGGCTTTGGAGATAGAATTCGAACGCACAAAGAAGTTCGAATTTTATTCAATGAAATTCATCCCGACCTCCCCCCCAATCTCGTAACCAACGATAAGCCGAATTGAAAATAAATTTCGGAATATTGGACACGTACGAGATAAATCTAAAGATGGACGTCCATCAGCTTTAAATGAAGATTCAGAATAGGATGACTTGCTATTTGTGCAGGACATTCAAGCATTGCGGGAGTCGCTTCACAGTTAAATGCATCAAAAAGTGCAGTTCATAGAATTCTCCGTAAGCAAAGTTTTCACCCTTACAAAGTGCAAGAGTTATCAGATGATGATTTTGATAGGCGAGCGCAATTTGGTGAGACAATGATGAAACTTTGCAATGAAAATCCTGGATTGGAAGGAAATATTATGTTTTCGGATGAGGCAACATTTTATTTAAATGGTACCGTTATAAGCAGAATTGCCGTTATTGAGCTGATGAAAATCCGCATTGGATGATGGAAGCAAATACACAATTTCCACAAAAGATTATTGTTTGGGCGGGGATAGTGGGTAATAAAGTTATTGGACCGTACTTTTTTAAGAGAACACTCAATGGGGAACAATATCTAAATTTTCTCCAATTTGAATGAATTCCGGCTTTACCGATACTACATCCGATTGCAGAAGATCCTGATTCACCTGATCCCAGTATTTGGCTACAGCAAGATGGTGCGCCTCCCCACTATGCACGTCCAGTACGGGAATATCTCGACCAAGTATTTCCTATGAGGTGGATTGGTAGACGAGGACAAATTGAATGGCCCGCAAGGTCTCCCGACTTAACCCTTTTGGATTATTTTCTCTGGGATTATTTAAAATCTAAAGTGTAGTAAACAAAGTTCAACAAGAGTTTGTCTCTAAATTAAGACACTGCCTAACCGCTAACGGGCAGCAGTTTGAACATTTAATTGAAATTGGGTTTGTTTTTTGCTTTTTATTCAAGTATTGTGTATTGAATAAAACAGTTATTTATCAACCGATTTAGAATTTTTTGTAAAATTTTATTTCTGCATGAAAAATGCTATTAATTGAGGTATCACAAGGGGTACATTGCTATTTAAAATTTTTAAGTAGGGGATGCTAGCGCTTAGGGGTTGAAGGGTGGGGGGTTAAAAATTACATAATTAAATGACAACTTAAAAATAAAAATCGACGTGTCAAAGCTTTTTACTCAGAAATTGTCAATAATCATTTAATCGAATATATCCGTTACTTTTGGGAAGCACTGTATATATATATATATATATATATATATATATATATATTATATTAGTTATAAAGTCGCTATATAAATTAAATTAAACGTTATACATCTGTGTTATAAATTAACAGACTTCGACAATGACATAAATTAAGAATTAGTAATTAATAAATTAGGAGTGTTTATATTGTTAATTATAAGTGTATCGATTAATAATTAAGAAGATATTATGATCGCTTTGGGTTGGTACTGTTATTGATTATAATTTTACTGTACCTACTGGTAAAAAGGCTTGTGTAATAGTTTGATAATAAAGAAATGTCGTTGTAGAAGGAGTTTCGTTGCAATAGATTGGGGTGCCAATATTTGAACATTAAGGATTTAATGTCTAACATGGATAGCCCTATAGTGCGTGAACAAATTTTTATATCCGGTATTTCTTATTGTTGTTCCTTTAACTAGTATGTAATCGTTTTCTCCAAAATAAGTAATAACTTTCATTTTAATTTTTTAACCATCATCTATCCTTATTGTTTTGTACAATTACTTTTATACGTCATTTATTTTACTTGTCAGATTCACCGGATGATAATACTGGTTATAGTATTGTAATACGTTGGGTAATAATTACAGATAAGGAATAAGAAAGAATATTTTTTGAGAAAAAATAACGTTTTAATTTATTTCATTATCAAAATTTGGATTTAAAAGGAGGCAATATTTCTATTCTGCTATTACTTTTGCAATACATTGGCTATTGCAAAAAGTATACTGCCCTACCTATAAAAAGCAATAGTTAAAAACTTCATACTTTGATTAGTTTAAATTGATTAAAGAGCATGGTGACTCTATATTCCTGTTACTCTGATTTTGAAAGCTTATAATGCCAAATAAAGAATTTCGAAGTTGTTTCTTACGACAAGATTTTCAATTTACGAACTAACTTCAGTTTCCACTCAATTCTCGAATAAATCGTTAAAAATAATATAGAACGCCCTTGCAGTAACGCGCTTGAGCATTATCCTGCGTACAGTACGGCATCATTTCCGCAGATGCGGTCACACGACGATACGAAAAGATTTATGATAATATTTATAACCTACGCGACAGTTTCTAATTTAAAATGAAAATGCAGTGGGCTTGGTTTAAATAGAACTCATTACCCTACCTAATAACAAGTGCTTGAGTTTGTGAATCAACTTTACCACGATGCGGTGTTTATATTGATTTCTAGAACTAGGTAAAGCACAGTGATATGTTTTTGTATGTAAAATGGGAGGAAAGTTGATTTACGCTTTCCGCGGATGGATTGCATTTGTCTCATTTGTTGATCTGAGCACAGCGGTAAGAAGTTATATCGAAAAACGATCTTTTCTCAATAATACACCTGATGCCGCCGAGTTCGACAATGGTATTTAAGCTATAGTATTTTTATTAAAATAAACTTTGTTTACACTTATAGAAAAGTACACTGTGAGCCGAGTTGTAGGAATTTATTCAGTGTTAAAAGCATTGGCACTCATCCATTGTACCTTATTTATACACTACAAACCGTAAGTTATATATACTTTTTGTTTTGGACTAAATTGTGTTTTACAGGGTTGTTAGTATGGGAATTTGTTCCGTGATTACAACATTACTACTGTACTTAAGTGAAACGCTCTACTTTAGATCTGCCAATTTAAATTTCTTAGTCACCTTCCCTTGTATGCTCAATTGTAGGTAGTATAAAATGTTTCAAGTAAGACTTTAATGACAGTATTTCAGTAATAACACTGGTGGGATTAGTTTATTTACCGAAGCGTCTGAAGTTGTGGGAGCCACTTCTTGAAATTGAAGAGAATAATTTCCATATAATAAAGCCTTCTAATGCATTGAAGAGGAAAAGAAATCATCGTAAAATGAATTAAATGCTTTAACCGCACAAATATGAAATACTGATCTCCAGTTGTAGTTAAAATATACTGTAGTACATTAAGACCTCATCTTTAGAAATTTAAATATATTATTAGAAAATTTTGTTAAAGACATCTTAGCAATAAATTCTAAACATACTCCTTGTATGTTTGTTGTGGTTTGTTTTGTATTTTTCTTAATCTTCTTTGAGAATTAAACTACTCATAGTTGTTAAATCGTCTATATTTACGTTTCGATACATGACCTAGGATCGTTGTCAAAATAATAAAAATTTCGAGCTCGACATTTATTACACAATTTGAAGGTAACTTTGAGTTATTAATGTTTGATATATTTGGCTAGAATATATTAGGTGAAAATTTTAAAGTTTAGAAGTGTTCACCTAATATATTCATGCCAAATATATTAAGCATTAATGAATCAAAGTTACCTTCAATTTCTGTCACATGTCAAACTTGAAACTTTTATTATTTTCACAGCGATCCTAGGTCATACATCGAAAGACAATTTTAACAACTATGAGTGGTTTAATTCCCAAAGAAGATTAAGAATAATTCTGAACATGGCTGTTCCATTTTGATTGTTGCGTCCATAACAATAACTATAGTATGCGCTTTGTAAGTGGTCTCACCTTATTATCTTCAATGCTTTTTAGATTCCCACCAGATACGGTACCACTCCCCAGTACGAGCTAGAGGGTGCCATAGGAGTACAGATGCAGTAGAGGCGCTACAAAGGGCAAGAGGAGCGGCTATGATATACTGTTACTAGTTAAATGTGGCTTACATGATTAATTTAGATTTGCTCTAAAGGGGCGGGACTCCGTAACTATTTTAAGAGTGCACCCGATAAACACAGTAGTGTGGGAGTGAGTTCCTATAGAAGAAATAATAAGAAAAAAATAAACATTTGAAATGGTATATACAAACTTCGTTACAATATTCACATGCAGTCATAATTAAGGTGAGCCAAACCGTCTTGTCGAAGCAACGCCTTTCGATATTATTCCTAAACGAAAGACGGTTATTCCGAATAGGTCTTCTTTGCTTTTGGTTTCTTACATTTATCAGATTCTACATTACCCTTTTCTTGAATACCTTAAAATCACTCATTAAATTTTGGTTAAATTAAAGAAAATGGTAAAATAAAATGCCTCTACCAAATACGATATCATCACTGGGGTGACTAAATATACATTCACAATTTTGTCTGTTTACCTATTTCCTAAATAAGTTTAAATAATATTCAACTTAAATTTTGCTTCTATTAAGATTACACCATTCCAATAAGAATACCAATATACTTTCCTAAAAAAGCTTTATTTCCTAGTATCAAACTGGCTAGATATTACTAAAAGAAATTTTAAAGAAAAGCATCCGTCAATAATAATATCACTCTAATTATACCGTTTCCCATATTAAACTGCATGAGATTCCAAATCCAATTTTTGTCTGTGCCCTTATCAACAAATATAAAAAACGATTATAAATTTCACCACTAAAACTTACAGTTAAAATCAAGACGCACATGTTTTTAATATTCTCAATAGTTTGAACTTCTTTTAACAATAATATCCTGTTTAAATTTAACCAACACTAATTCCGTCGTTTAGAAAAATTAAGCCGTGAGTAAAATATGAGCTTGTATGTATATACTTCTTAATTATGTATATGTGAATTATAGGTTGTAAATGGTTTGTATTTATGTAATTAAAAATTAATCACTCGTAAACGTAGCTATTTTGTTAAGCAATACAAAATAGTAACGTTCACAAGTGATTAATTTCCAATTACATAAATACAAACCATTTACAACCTATAATTTACATATACATAATCAATAAGTATATACATACAAGCTTATATTTTACTCACGGCTTAATTTTTCTTTTGAAAGGTTTAGAATGTCCAGAAAACGCCAGCATTTCAATTTTTTGTCCATTAAGCAACAGCTCCCTTAACACAACTAAAAGCCACTTATTTGAACTATACCCCAGGCCGCCCTTTTATTACGGCATACACAAAATGCCATATCTCGCGCGCGGATAATGTTTCTCGCTAAATCTGCAAGCAAAATTGTACAAAAGCTCACGCACCGTTAAGTTTTGCTTTTGGGGAGGTAAACTATACAGCGTGTCCCAAATTGATTAGGCTACCATTGGGATTTCGGAAACTATAAAAGCTACGAGGTTAGTTAAATGGGCAATGTTGTGTAGTTTTTAGTCCTTATTCAGATTCCATTGAGAAAAATTTTAAATTTCTAACTGTTTCTAAGTTACTCAAAAAAATGAAAATTGCGATTTTTAAAAAGGTCAAATAACTCCGTAATTACACGGGATATAAAAAAATGTTTCTTATAAAAGTTACACTATTTAATAAGGCAAACTTAAAAATGTTGTCAGTATAAAATTCAAGATGGCCGTTTTCAAGATATTAATAGCAACTTTTTTATTTTAAACAGGCGCCATATTAGATTTTTACGTAATAAAATAAAACTTTTTTCTCTTTTCAACCATGCATAAAAAGCTATGTATACATTACAATTTAACAAAAATATTAAATATTTCAATTTTATAACTAATCAAATTGGCTTAAGAACAAATGCAAGTGAATAAGAAACCATCGTCATCATTCATCATTAGGTCTTTAGTTCTAGAACTAGTTGGACGCGCACCCTCATTGTTTCCTAGTCTGAACCAACCTACTCATTTTCCTGAAATTTGCACAGTCTGCATCTATCACTATATGTGTGCGAAAGTTTGATTTCGGTCTACCTCTACCTCTCTTTTCCTATCTCTGCTTGTAATATATTCCGTACTATTCCCCAGAAATGGCTTAGAACGTATCATGTCCTTCTATTTCTCCTATTTTTTTGTTTTCGACAGATATCTTTATTCCTCTACTATTTCTACAACCTATTTGTTATTAACCTTGTCTGTCCATGCTAGCATCCTCATACATCTGAAGCACAGCATTCCAGAAGGCTTCTATATTTTTCTGTCTGCTTTTTCTACTGCCCCTATTTCATAGATGTACTGTGCTGTGCTCCACACTATGCTTTGAACAGTTTTCTTCTTGTATCTTGTTCGTTGTCTTTTAACATAGCTGCTGTTCTTTCTTCTTTGATGCAGTTCGGTCACCTTCTATTGTTTTACAGTTATATAGCCTATTTCCCAGATATTCAGCGGTATGTAAAGGGGAGGCGTCGCCGTGGATCAATGTAATAAGCGTAAGACTACGGATCCCAAGGTCCCGGGTTCAAATTCCGACACGGCCGACTGCTTGAAAAATGGCAGGTGAGCATTTTCACCAAAATTACGCCCTCGTTCGGATGAGAGGTTAAATGGAGGTCCCGTGTGTGAGTGTTTTCACGCACGTTAAAGATCCTTTCCTTGCCTGGAACGACAAGGGTTCGGCAAAATTCTAAATTTCCAGGCAACAAACTCGCCTCCTGGCCAATGTAGTACCTTCAGGTGGAGCATTGGGAATGTAAATGAACGGTATGTAAAGGGGGTAAGCAGCTTTATCGTGCCAAGTTCTCTCAGCACTTGAACCTTTGTCGAATTAATAGTTTTCCAATTTATCCTTTCGCACAATCAACATTAGTTGAAAATGTTTCACAACCAATACCTGTTGTTTTTTATAATAATCATCAGACTTAAGAGCACTTATTTTTTCGTCATTGGGTTTTACGTCCTGAAACTGGTTGGACGTGTACCTCAGCTTGTTTATGTTCTGAGCTAGCCTACACAGTTTCCCGCAATTCTCACAACAGTCTATATACATTACAATTTAATTAAGGGCCGCTATGCTTGCGGCCACGTCCCCAATGTTCCACCCGAAGGTACTACATTGGGTTTAAACGCAAAAATATAAACGTGCTTTTAATTATTCTAACTTCAAAATTACCACATCATAAATAAAAATCAAACAATTGAAACAAAAACTAAAAATAGGGTTTGATTCATGGTATCTCTAGCGTTAATTTGGAGTAAGCCCAATCAACAAGACACAAACAAAATGAATGGGGAGGAATCCGTAATGACGGATAGCAGCTGCCACCTCTACTTACCGGTGCGACCTGAGGGGTCGACTTAAAACTATCCAAATCTAGCTAAGCTAATTTAAAATGAATTCAAATTTTCTAAGAATACGCCAAATATATTAATAGTGAATCCAGCTATTTTACCTGCTTTATAAATTTACAAATTCGTCTTCCCTGGTCTAAGTAATTTGTTAGCCTAAGTCCGTTCCTAGCTTTCCCTATCATTCCCTAACTGATTCATATTGTAATTACAACTTTCTCAGACAATCTTCCATCCTATACATAAACTGCCACCAAACATGGCGGCAGAACGTCACACAAATAATATCAAGCCACAAACAATAAAAACGGGCAAAAATATAAAAATAAATATAAATATAAATATTTATGTAAATATATAAATAAACATCTATAAGCATTAAGCGTTGAGCAGTGCATAAAATTGCAAAAAGCATAACCCAAATTATCAGGTGAACTCGCATAAGCATTATATTGGCTAGCGCCATTACGCACAAAACGTGCTCGTTAAATTATTTCAAATTTACTGTTACGTGCCAAAAATTTGGCACTACACATTTTTAAATAAGTGCGGAAGTTTCGCGCCATAAATTTGAAAGACTTGTTGCGCGTATTTCCGTCACTTCAGAAGTGCGTTGCGCGAGACTTTGCGCCGGCGTGCGGGAGAAAAGTGGGGAGTTTCCGCAAGACGCTGAGAGATGGACTTTTGCTTTTGAACGTCGACAAGAGTGGTGTTGGGTCTGGTATCGTATCTTTATCTTAATTATGTAGATTCCTTTTTCTGTGTTATCTTTGTTTATCATTCCCTATAACCCGTTCCCGTCGTTATCCCTACATAGAGAGAAGATACAAATCTGGGAGCAACCTGGCCTAACCGCAGTCCACGCCCTGAGATCCATCTTTAAATAATCCCAAAGGACGCCTGAGATCCATCTTTAAATAATCCCCCGCAGTCGCTAGTCTGGAGCAACCCTGAAGGAAGTAATTCTGTGAGACGCTTACATATTCACGTAAGTTCCCCGTGTGTGGGGTTTTTTATAATATACTTTCGAAATTCGCATATTTCGTCATGTACGTGTAATAATTTGCATATTGTGTGACGTCATTGACAGATGGTCGCGCTAATTTCCACATTATAGATTAGCGTTACCAACTGTCTTTGTGACTCTTATACCGAGTAAACGGTACATGTAAGAACTAATTATAATAAATCAATGCTTATGCGAGCACAACCGCCAGAATTTTGTTCTTACCTCGTTAATATATTTCTCCAGCATCCGAAGATCTGGTCGTCTGCATACATTTAAACTTACTGCTAGGGGAAATGGATATGCACTGCTATAGTTCAGGTGGGTTTGCACCAATCCTCCTGAGGGGTCACAATTACTATCACTTCACTTTTAAGTCCTGGAGGGATGCGCGGTTCACTCTATTTTAATTTATTATTTTATTCCTTTGTTTATTTTATTGATTTAATTTAATGAGGGTTATTGATTTATATGTTCTTATTTATTTATTTGCCCGGATTAAGTTTTAAGTTTTTTATTTATTTCCGATTTCCCCGCGTATAAGATTAGATAGTGGTTATAGTGATTGTATTAGTGGTGCGTGGGTTGTCGTGCATATGGACTTTTATAAATATTATGATAATCTTTTTTGGTTTTTTTTAGTTTTTTTTTTCCTTTTTTTTAATTATTTAAATACAGGTTTTAGTTAAAAAACTCATATCATTTAACGCCAAGTCAAAATCAAAAATGTCCAATCTCCCCCCCCCCCTTCCGATTTACGCGCGGTTATCGCCGTCTAATTTCGCTACCCAAGAGCCTATATACAGCTCGATTCCCTTCTATTGTTTTCTAATTATATGCCCTGTTTCACCGAGATTCAGAGGTATGTAAAGGCGGTTAAACAGCCTATGGCTGCCATAGATCCCCCAACACTCAAACATTTGTCGAATTAATAGTTTTCCAGTAAATCCTTTCGCACAATTAACATTAGTTGATAATATTGCAAAACTAATATCTGTAGTTGTTTATAATAGTCAACATGTTTAAATAAAGTTATTATTTTTCTCATTAGTTTCCCCATCTTGCGACTGGTTGGAAGCGTACTTCCATTGATTTCTATTCTGAGCTGGCCTACACATTTCCCTGAAATTTTCGCAGCCTACATCTTTCACTATCTGTGTGCAATTGTTTAACCTAGGTCTACCTCTACTTCTCCTTTTTTCTATCTCTGCTTCTAATATACTCCGAACTATTCCCTCATGTCTTAGTATGTGGCCTATCATCCTATCTCTCCTATTTTTTACTGTTTTCCACATATTTCTTTCTTCCCCTATCATTTCTAGTACTTTTTTGTTCTTAACTTTGTCTGTCCATTATATCTTCATCAAACGTCTGTAGCACCACATTTCAAAGGCTTTTGCTTTTTTTTTGTCTGCTTCTCCTACTGTCCAGGCTTCACAGCCATACAGTGCTGTGCTCCCCACATATGTTTTAAGCAATCTTTGCCTTGTTTCTATGTTTGTGGCCTTTGAGAACACAGTAGTTGCTTTTTCTTGTTAAATGTAGCACGACCTTGTGCTAGTCTTTGTTTTATATTTTTTGTGCTTTACCCATCTTGCGTTATTTGACTTCCTAGGTAGCAGAAATCTTTAACCTTTTGTAAGTTCTCGTTACCTATTTGTATTCTTGTTTTTGATTTATTTTCCCCTCTTTTGCATACTAGAACTTTAGTTTTATTTTTGTTAATTTTCATACAGTATCTGTCTGTTAGAAAATTTTCCATTACATTAAGAGCAGCTTCTAACTCTTCCTTGCTAGATGCTAATAATGCTATATCATCTGCAAATCTAAGCATATCAATCGTTTGTCCCTGCATATTAATTCCAAATGTCTTCCTGCATTTGACAGTATTTATTACCTCTTCTATGTACAAGTTAAACATTATTGGAGATAAGGCACATCCTTGTCCCACCCCTTTGTATAAGCAATGTACTATCCGTCTATCCCTATATCTTATTCCAATCTTTTTCAGTATTTCGAATATTTCTTTCCATTTTACATTGTTGAATGCTTTTTCCAGATCTACAAACACTATATATACGCTTTCCCCCTTCTCCATTGTATTCTCCATTAACACCCTCAGAGCTAAAATAGCCTCCCGTGTTCCCCTGTTTCGTCTAAACCCAAATTGATTTTCTCCCAGTATGTTTTCAGCTCGTTTTTCCATTCGCCTGTGTACAATTCTAGTTAATATTTTTTAAACGGGTGCAGTCAACTTATTGTTCGAAAATTTTCACATCTATCTATGCCTCTTTTTTTTTGTAAAGTTACTATAATGTTACGTTAGAAATCTTTGGGTGCCTCACCTGTCTCATACATATAGCTTACAAGTCGGAAGAGACGTTCTGTTACTGCTTGTCCAACGGCTTTTAGAGTTTCTGCTTGCACCTTATCTGTATCCGGCGCCTTTCCATTTTTCAGACCCTTTAATGCTAATTCAAACTCATCTCTAAGTATAGAATATCCTAGGTCATCATTTTCAATGTCTGGTTCTTGTTCTAATGCTGTTAGATCCTTTCCTGAATATAAATTTCCTAAATATTCCTGCCATCTAGCTACTTTCTCTACATTTTCTATACTGACGTTTCCTACCGCGTCCCGTATATTTTTGCTATATGGTTTCATATCCCTAAAATTCATTCTAATTAATTTGTATGCTTCGTCTGTCTTCCCTATTTCCATCTTAGTTTGTACCTCTTTGCACTTTTCATCAATCCATTCTTCTTTAGCATTCCTGCATTTGCAAATAATTTCCCATTTTATGGCTTTGTATTTCTGTTTTCCTGTTTCGTCTGATCTATTTTTGTATTTTCATCTTTCTTCTATTAAAACCAGGATATCCTTTGTTATCCATGGTTTCTTATATTCTTTTTGTGTATAGCCCAGAATATCTCTGGCCGCCATATCTAAGCTGGATTTAATGTTTTTCCATTCTGTTTCTACTTCAAATCCTTTGTGGATATCTTTATCTTTTAGCTTATCAAAGTCAAAGTGCCTTTTACCGTTCCTCTTTTTCAGATTTTTAAATTTAAGTGCGGCCTTCATAATTACGATGTTGTGGTCAGTGTCTATATCTGCTTCTAGGTAGCTTTTACAGTCTTTTACTCGATTTCTAAACCGTTGTCTAACAAAAATGTAATCTATTTGATATCTTCCTACATCTCCTAGCATCTTCCACGTGTATTGTCTTCTAGCATGATGTTGAAATAATGTATTTGTAATGGTTAAGTTGTTCTTGTCGAAAAATTCTACCAGCCTATTTCCCCTGTCATTTCTCATTTTTTTTACTTCTAAGTTTCTTTACCACTATCTTCAGAGTTTAAGGATTTACGTTCCATCCAAATCGAGCATCTGCTTAAAACGGTGCATTCGTCACAATCAATTGTAAAACGCTTTGATGGGCCACATAATTTGGTACCCTTCAACTGCTTGATAGCAACCAATTTACCTTCCTTTTAGAAACCAAGTTCAATATAGTAAGTCTATGGCATTTCAAGTATTCCAAAACCTTTAGACGCATGCCCATCTGACGAAATGTGCAATTTTTCTTGTAAGCATCTCCTCTATTTTCAAGAAAATTAGTTATGCTACTAGAACGTAAATTTAATGGATAAATATTAACTGAAAGACTTCTAGTTTTATTGCTAAAAATAAATGGAGTACTTTTTGTATATCTAAAGAACAATGGAGTGATGAAAAATGCAAAGAGGTACAAACTAAGGCGGAAATAGGAAAAACAGACGACGCATACAAACTAATTAGAATGAATTTTAAGGATATAGAACCTTATAGCAAAAATATAAGGGACGCGAGAGGAAGCGTCATTACAGAAAATGTAGAGAAGGTGGTTAGATGGCAGGAATATATAGGGAACTTATATGCAGGAGAGGAACTAACAGCATTAGAATAGGAATCAGACATTGAAAATGATGACTTAGGATATTCTATTCTGCGAAATGAGTTTGAAAAATGGTAAGGCGCCGGGTACAGATAAGGTGCAAGCAGAAACTCTAAAAGCCGCTGAACAAGCAGTAACAGAACGTCTCTTCCAACTTGTAAACTACATGTATGAGACAGGCGAGATACCCAAAGACTTCAAACGTATCATCATAGTAACTATACCAAAAACGAAAGACGCGGATAAATGTGAAAATTATAAAACAATAAGTCTGACAGCACACGTGTCAGAAACAAGAACTAGAATTGTACAAAGACGAATAGAAAAACAAGCTGAAAAAATACTAAGAGAGGATCAATTTGGGTTTAGGCAAGACAGGGGAACTCGGGAGGCTATTTTAGCTCTAAGGGTGATAATGGAGAAAACAATAGAAAAGGGGGAAAGCGTGTATATAGGGTTTGTAGATTTGGAAAAAGCATTCTACAATATAAAATGGTAAAAAATGTGCGAAATACTGAAAAAGATTGAAACGAGTTTTAGGATGGAGGTATAGTACATAACTTATACAAAGAGCAAACAGCGGTAATAGAATTAGAACAGGAACGTAGAGAAGTAAATATTAGGAAAGGGGTGAGACAGGGATATGCCTTATCTCCATTAATTTCTAACTTGTACATAGAAGAAGCAATGAATATTGTCAAATGCAGGAAGACATTTGGAATTACTATTCAGGGACAAAAAATTCATATGCTTAGATTTGTAGATGATATAGCGGTATTAGCATTGAGCAAAGAAGAGTTAGAAGCTGCTCTTAATGAAATGGAAACAGTTCTAACAGAGAGATACGATATGAGAATTAACAAAAATCAAACTAAAGTTCTAGTAAAGGAGCGGAAAATAAACCAAAAACAATAATACAAATAGGTAACGAGAACTTACAAGAAGTTAAGAATCTCTGCTATCTAGAAAGCCAAATAACGCAAGATGGGAAAAGCACAAAAAATATGACACAAAGATTAACACAAGGTCGTGCTACATTTAACAAGAAAAAGCAACTACTGTGTTCAAAAACAACAAACACATAAACAAAGAAAAGATTGCTTAAAACATAAGTATGGAGTACAGCACTGCATGACTGTAAAGCCTGTACAGTAGAAGAAGCAGACAATAAAGACGTAGAAACCTTTGAAAGGTGGTGCTACAGACGTATGATGAAGATATCATGGACAGACAAAGTTAAGAACAAAGACGTACTAGAAATGGTAGGGGAAGAAAGAAATATGTGGAAAACAGTAAGAAATAGGAGAGATAAGATGATATGTCGCATACTAAGACATGATAGAATAGTGCGGAATATATTAGAAGCAGAGATAGGAACGAGAAGATTAGAGGTAGACCTAGGTTAGAGTATTTTACACAGATAGTAAAAGATGTAGGATGTGGAAATTTCAGGGAAATGTGTAGGCTAGTTCAGAATAGGGATCGATGGAGGTACGCATCCAACCAGTCCCAAGATGGAAAAACTAATGACGAAAAAAGTATATGTACTTAAACATAATAATTATTATAAACAACTACAAGTATTGGTGTTGCAATATACTAAACTAATGTTAATTGTACGAAAGTATTTATTGGAAAATGTCAGCAAATGTTTAAGTGTTGGGGCATCCTTGGCAGCCACAGATTGCTTAACCACCTTCACATACCTTACATTTGATTTTCCAATGCTCCACCCGACGGTAATAAATTGGCCAGGAAGCGAGTTTTTTTTTACCTGGAAAATTTGGAATTTTGTCGAACCCTTGCTGTTCCGGTCGAGGGCGTATTTTTGTGAACAATGCTCGCCTATCATTTTTCAAGCGGATCGTGTCGGGATTTGAACCCGGGACCTTGGGTATAGTAGTCACACGCATACCAACTACGCCACGAAACTGCTCCCCTTCACATACTATTGAATCTTGGTGAAATAGGATACATAATTAGAAAACAATAGAAGGGGAACCGAGCTCTATATAAGCTGTTGTGGGAATTTTAGGAAACTGTGTAGACTAGTTCAGAACATAAATAAGTGGAGATACGCGTCCAATCAGTTTAAAGACGGAAAATCTAATGACGAAAAAATAAGTGCACTTAAATCTGATTATTAATATAAACAACTACAGGTGTGGGTTGTGAAATAATTTTAACTAATGTTGACTGTGCGAAACGATATATTGAAAAAACTATTAACTCGATAAATATTCAAGTGCTGGGGAACTTGGCAGCCACAGGCTATTTACCCTCCCTTCACATACCACTGAATATCGGGGAAATAGGGTATATAACTGTAAAACAATAGAAGGTGATCGAACTACATCTAACAAGAAACAACAGCGGATATGCTCAAAGACAACAAACAGAAAAAGAAGAAAATTGTTCAAAGCATATATGTGGAGCACAGCACAGTACGTCTATGAAATAGGGGCAGTAGCAAAAGCCGACAGAAAGAGATAGAAGACATTTAGAATGTTGTGCTACAGATGTATAAGGATGAGAGCATGGACAAACAGGGTCAATAACAAATAGGTTTTAGAAATAGTAGAGCAAGAAAGATATTTGTGGAAAAAGAAGGTTGGAGAAATAGAAGGGTAGGATACGTTCTGAGGCATCTTTGGAGAATAGTACGGTAGAAAAAAAGAAGTAGAGGTAGACCGAGATTAGACTTTTGCACGCAGATAATGATAGATGCAGACTGTGCAAATTTCAGGGAAATGTGTAGGTTAGTTCAGAACAGGAAACAATGAGGGTACGCGTCTAACCAGTTGCGGGACTGAAGACCTAATGATGATGAAAAGAAATGCGATTTATGTGACACAGAGTTTTCTAAGCAGAGCGGGTTGCTTAAAATGTATCAAAAATAACGTGATCGATCAATCAACTTAAGTAAAGTAAGAAATTCCTTTACAAACTGAGAGGACATATATTTTGGCTCGTATCTAAAAGTAATGCGTCTAAGGTCGGTCTTACACAAGCGTTATCTAAGCGGAGCGGGAACAACAGCGGGGTGCCCGTCGGATTTGTTTCTTGTAGTATAAGAGATCTTGGATTAAGCTCTCTCTATTAATTATATTAATTATAACTTATTTCTTTAGAAACATAGCTTACATCAGCATGCGTAATTATGTAAATATTTATAACACATTCTGTATTTTTACATATATAACCCCTATTGACACCATATTCTTGTAGATGCAATGCGGGAAGCATGTGTGTGAGCCATTTCTTCAAGCAAAAGCATTTAACAGCGATTGTACACTACATGAGGACAGTGAAAGAAGCACTTTCAGCATGAGTCAGTCACGTCGGAAAATTATCATTATACGTTAAAATAAAATCTATATTAGCTCATGGCAATTAGATGCTCGCATTTTAACATCATGTTGATCTAGATGAGACCAAATTCTAACCAATGCCGTACACAACTTAGAAATTACTAAGCGACTGAGCTGCAATTGGTAACCTAGATTTTTATGGTCTCCAGATCTACTTTCAGTTAAATTTCAACTCTCTAACTCAAATGAACAATCATTAATCAAACAGGTAAACAAAATGTATATGAACTGTCATTTGTTTCGTAAACTCTGCAAACCATGGCCTCAGAGAATTTATAATACTGTAAGTTGAACAGCTTACAACAAAAAGTTACATTACAACACTAAGTTCTTTTCGTAGTAAAGTAACGTCGATTTCAAACACCCTGTTCTGTCAGTAGTAAAGCAACGCCAATCTCAAACACACTCGTCTAACGGTGTCTTATGAATTTAAAAATATATTACTTTGAAAATAATTCCATAGCTTAGTAGGTGCTTTGGACTTGAACTAGTTGACACCTGTATAGCATTTTCAAAAGTCATTGGGGGCGTGGCGTGATAAGAAGCATCACAGCTTATCCCACGAAAGTTGCTTTCTCGAGAATAAATAATAATCTAAATGTGTTTGCCTTATTTTAGAGTCGTCAATCTAAAAATAGATTACCTTGGTATACAGAATTTGCTGCGTGTGCTGGATAAGAAAAAATTCTCTCGATCTAAAAATAAATTTCCTAAAAAACTAGAAACAATTTTAAGGTGTTTGCATTATTTCTGGTACTTACAATGATCTCTCATCGTTCTTGATGTGTTTGCGTTATTTAGACGTATAACATGTTAAAAGTTAGCTTAGAAAATTGCCGAGTGAGCTAAAAATTATCTTTGTGCTATATGCATGTTAACGTAGACTACCTTGAAATTGATTAATGCGTTTGCTTGTTTCTGACTCATCAATAAAAAAATAGATTACCTTAATGTACAGAATTTGCTGCATATACAGAATTAAACAAATCTTGTGTGACTCATGCATCTAAACATAGATTGATATCTGCAGGTTGAAACCTGCATATCATTTTCAAGAGAGCATTGATAGCACGATTTCTTTTAACCTTGATTTAAAAATAAGTTTCTTAGAAAATAGATAACAATCTCGATGTACCTTCGGGGTTTCTGACTCAACAATCTGAAAGTAGATTACCTTAATGTGTTGCATAATTTCTGCCACCTATAACTTTATAAGTGAGCATATAAAATTGCTTAGTGAGCTAAATTTTTATTGTGCCTTATGCATTTTAAAATAGATTACCAAGAAATTAATTACCAATCCCACCGCAAGGAGGTGGTTTGGACTTAAATTTTCGAACCAGATTCGGAGCATGTTTGACCATGATCAAAATAGGAAGTAGAGACCTGAAACCATAAGTAGGTATCTGAATCCAGAGGTGCGTTATTGAAGGCAGTATAGCTTCTGGACCGGAGGTGTTTTGAAACCCGCACAGTTTATTTATTATAATGTCACCTGAGTAGAATGTTTTTAGTTGAATCAGCGCAATTTTGTGCATTGCATTCATATCTAACCTAGGTAAGAGTTTTCTTTGACTAGGCATATACGCCTTATCCAGAATTTTCCGGGCAATCTATCTCTGTTTTAATTTTTAAAATTGGATGACACCATACAAAGTTACACCTCTTTATAGCCCCAAGCCTCTTAATAAAAGTTTTCTTCGACCATGCATGATTAAAGTTTACAACTAAAATTTTCTACAACTAACCATTTTAACCTGTTGTTTAGAATCGAACCGTCTCCGAGGAGTTACATCCCTTTAAAGCCCAAAATCAAACCACCTTTACAAAGTTATACCCCTGATTTTAGGAAGTTACCCGAAATCGTCTTAGGGTATGACACATAAGTTTGGTCTACATTTTTCTCGGAAACCCAAATCTTTAGGAATTTTCAAAATAAGATCAACTTTAAAAACCCCTGAAGACTAGCATTTGCACATTTTTCTCAAAATCTGATGCCTTAAATATTTCAAAGAGAAACTTAATAAAACCCTTTAAACGTTTACTAAGAGTATATCATGCTATTGTCTACAGGATAGTCCCTAATAATACAATTAAATTTTAAATAACTTCTACGTTATATTTTTGGAAATCGCAAGTTTGACTATTTTCTAAATAAATCACCAAGCGAAAGTACATGCATTGTTATTAAATTAAAGAATTTGTATATTATTTGCGGCGGCGGTTAATTTATTTTTAATGTAGGAAGCTTATATTTATTGTTTTAAATACCGGAAAGCTCGATATATAATTCTTTAGAAGTGAAAACTCGGATATTCCTACGAGACTTGACAGTTTCTAAGCATATCACCGAGGAGAATGCATTTCATTGTTATTAAATTAACGATTTACTAATGCAAACCATTTATAAGCTTATCAACGTTGTCCACTGTCCTCGCTATAATTACTAATACGAGGTAAATTTTGTAAATGCTTTGGAAGTGAAACTTTGTTTCTCTAGTACTAGTAATGTTTAATTGTATTTACTAGAATTAAAAATTACCGTCGTTTTTACTGATCATTTTGAAAAAATTTTCGTACAACTTTCCAAGATACAATTAACCGCGTAATTGCTCCAGGCAGCAATTATCGTTTACGTTTCCAATATATATTCAAAAGGAACGCGTTGTATACCTTTAGTGTTTTTTTCGTAGTTTGTGCGGTAAGTGCTTACGGGCGGCTCCGTGGCGTAGTGGTATGTGTGTGACTACTATGCCCAAGGTCCCGGATTTGAATCCCGACACGGTCCGCTTAAAAAATGTTAGGCGAAAATTTTTCACAAAAATACACCCTCGTTCGTATGAGAAGTAAAATGGACTTACCGTGTGTGTGTTGTCACGCACGTAAAAGGTCCCTACCTTGCTTGGAACAGCAAAGATTTGGCAAAGTTCCAAATTTTCTAGGTAAAAAATACTCGTTTCCTGGCCAATGTAGTACCTTCAAGTGAAGCATTGGAAAATCACGTGTAAGGTAAGTGCTTACGTTTGTGACTTGTAATTTCCAACAGTTTTTATTCTAATTTGAAAAGTACGTTTTCAATTACTTCTATATTTTTAGCTGCATTTTCTACCTGCTTGTTTATTACCAATATTCTTGTTTCCGTACAAGCTGAATTTTAAATGATTAACCAAGTAGTTAAAAATTTATTAAACTTAAATACATATTCCAATACATTCTGAATAAGTAAAACATTTTGCTTGGCGCATGCTAAATAGTTCTCCATATGCATAAGACCATGACCAATCTGCCCATAGTTTTTCCTTAACGTTTTAAAATTCGAAATTCCAAATTCTTCGACATTTTCAATATGGTTGTGCTGTAGATATCTGGATACGATATTTTGTTTTTGTAAGCCCGTCACGTACACTGTCGCACTTGGCGGGATTATCTTTTTTAAATATGAAGTCAAATGCAACGGCGATAATTCATTTGTTGATCGGTCATCCCAATCGAGCCTGTGTATATTTTTCTGGAGTATTCATTATGTTTCTTAAAATCTTCATTTAAATAAGCAGATTCCAGAGACATTTTAAAAATCTTCGTGCCACAGTTTCCTGTTTTCCACATCCAAAATTGCAATTTTTTTAATAAAAAATGCGCTTGCTTTATATTGGAAGCCTTGTGTATCTAAAATGTAAGTCATGGTGCAGCGATCTTCTCTGTGGTTAATTCTTGAATGTCAAAACTTGGAATAAACCCTCTGTTATATTAAATGTTCTTTCTTCAGCCAGCTTCTTCCCCCGTCTAGCCATAATACCAGGAATTCCCGACCATATAATCTTTTTTATTAAATATATGTCCGGAGCTTGCGTAGATTGTATTTCTTCAGCGTAGAAACATCCTTGAATTGGTTGTCCATTTAAACTTTGTAATAGATCGGTTATTAATAATCTATAGGAACACTGTGGCACGATTTAAATAAAATTAAATAAAAACCCTTAACCACAAAAAATATTTAAATTACTAAATACGTATTTCGACCACTATGTGGTCATCATCATGAAAACCTGTAATTTAAAAAAAAAATTAGCTGTTGTTCTGGAACACTTCAGAGGATATTCTCCTTACCACTTAGGCTGAGTGAACCTTCCAACCTATAATTTACTATATTGTTGCTTTAAACACTATCGAGGATATTCTCCTCACCCGCAGGCTGGTGTTCTCAACAGCAAACAAGTGAATGTGACATTATAACTTAAATCTACTTAATTTATACTAATTCTAAATCTACTAAGCGGAACCAATTTAATCTTGCTTTCTCATTGGTTGTTGACCAATAGGAAAGCAAAGCAGAACTCTATTGGCCCTTTATCGGTGTTTAAGAGGGTCCGTTATGTTTAACAATTTTAATTGATTCATAGGCATTTAAGGAGGAAAACGTTGTTACCGCTTTTAACAATTTAACATTTTCTAGTTTAACGGGGTGGCTGGTTTCAAATATATGTTTGGCGACCTGAGACCTTTCATATTTACCATATTTGAAGTGAGCAATGTGTTCTTTAAATCTTGTTGTTATATTCCTCTTGGTCTGACCAATATATTTTTTTTTGAAAACACCCTGGCCCTGCACAACTAATTTCATAAATCCCCGACTTTTGCAATTTTTCCCCCTTGTCTTTTGCATTACTTAGCAAATCTTTAATTTTATTAGTATTAGTGAAAGCAATTTTGAAATTACACTGTTTGAATATTTTATCAAGACCCTTTGTGGTTTTGTGAAACGGAAGTTTAACATATTTCACATTATCGTTAGAGGTGGTTGATTGCAAAGTCGTTGATTTACGGATGTTGATCCTATTTTTACACTTTCTAAAAATATTATCTATAATATCAGAAAAGAAACCATTGTAATTCGCTATTTGTTTAATAAGAGCAAATTCCTTATTAAATCTGTTTTTATTTAAAGGAAAATTCAATAATCTATTAATTAAAAGTTAAATGAAGCCAACTTATGTTGTATGCTATGATTAGAGGAAGACAAAATAAAGCGATTTACATTGGTTTCTTTTCTATAAATGTCAAATTCTAATTTATTACCATTTCTAATTACTAATGTATCTAAAAGGGTAATTGTCCATTATTCTCTGAAAATTACCCTTTTACGATAATTTAGATAATTTTAGAAATGTAAAATAAATAAATCTTGACATTTTTAAAACACAAACCAATGTAAATTGCTTTATAATATTGTCTTCTCTCTAATCATAATACAACATAAAGATTTGATTAATCAAAGACAATTGGAAATTTCTTAAATAAAACAGATTTAATAAGGAATTTGCGCTTTTAAACAAATACCGAATTACAATGGTTTCTCTCTGATATTATAGATAATATTTTAGAAAGTGTAAAATAGGATCAACATCCGTAAATCAACGACTTTGTAATCAACCACCTCTAACGATAATGTTAAATATGTTAAACTTCCGTTTCACAAAACCACAAAGGGTCTTGATAAAATACTCAAACAGTGTAATTTCAAAATTGCTTTCACTAATACTAATAAAATTAAAGATTTGCTAGGTAATCCAAAAGACAAGGGGGAAAAATTGCAAAAGTCGGGGATTTATGAAATTAGTTGTGCAGGGCCAGGGTGTTTTCAAAAAAAAATATATTGGTCAGACCAAGAGGAATATAACAACAAGATTTAAAGAACACATTGCTCACTTCAAATATGGTAAATATGAAAGGTCTCAGGTCGCCAAACATATATTTGAAACCAGCCACCCCGTTAAACTAGAAAATGTTAAATTGTTAAAAGCGGTACCAACGTTTTCCTCCTTAAATGCCTATGAATCAATTAAAATTGTTAAACATAAAGGACCCTCTTAAACACCGATAAAGGGCCAATAGAGTCTGCTTTGCTTTCCTATTGGTCAACAACCAATGAGAAAGCAAGATTAAATTGGTTCCGCTTTAGTAGATTTAGAATTAGTATAAATTAAGTAGATTTGTTATAATGTCACATCACTGTTTGTTGTTGAAAACACCAGCCTGCGGTGAGGAGAATATCCTCGATAGTGTTTAAAGCAACAATATAGTAAATTATAGGTTGGGAAGGTTCATTTCAGCCTAAGGTAAGGAGAATATCCTCTGAAGTGTTCCAGAACAACAGCTAAATTTTTTTTATTTTTTTTTTAAATTACAGGTTTTCTACTGATGATGACCACATAGTGGTCGAAATACGTATTTAGTAATTTAAATATTTTTTGTGGTTAAGGGTTTTTATTTAATTTTATTTAGATCGGTTATTGGTTTGTTTGTTGTACTATAACAATTTTGAACAGTTCTGTACTCCAGTTTGAATGAAATCCTCGGACAAATACTGCTTTATATTTCGATATACGTACAATTTCTTTAACGTGATATAATTTCTTCCGGCTTGTAACACTTCTATCGCTGATTTGGAGTTTTATTTTTTCTGGGTACTCTTCCGCTTCCATAGGCGTCGTGTTAATAGTTCGATGTGGTGTATTAATGTATTCTTCCATAATCTTAGGCAAAATATCCAACCATCAATGACTACCTTGCAAGTAAAATCATCTGTACAACTTGTTTTTGATTGTTCTTATTAATCTTTCGCAGAAGCCTGCTTTGATTGCGGCAAACGTAGCATAATGGTTTATCTTATATTTTTGCAAAAGTTGCTTAAAGGAGTGGTTATAGAATTCAAGCCCCTGATCTGTTTGTAGATTGACATTTATGGTCATATTTCCGTGCAACATTTTGTTCAATATTTTTTTCATCGCATTTATAACTTCCGGACCAGTCTTGGTTTTTAATGCTTCTGCTACTGCATATTTTGTATAGCAATCCACCGCTATTAGAATATATCTGTACTCATTGTTCATACGAGAGTAAGGTTGGAATTCGCACAAGTCCGACTAGATAAGTTTGCGTTTCAAAAGTTTCAGATTTGTGTTCATAAAATTTTTTTTGCAGGCCGAAATAATTCCTTAATGATAATTTCTTTACTCATTCTTGCTTAACCCTGATGTTAAACTAATAGAGCTATCATTATCTAGTTGCACCTTTGGCATAAACTGAAGCTTTGGTTTGTAATATTTGTTTTTTATAGCTTCTGGTGCCGCCTCGTAAATCGATGATAATGCGAGACCAAGCTCCTTTGCGTTTGTGTCAGAAGCCGTAGTCAAATTGATAAAGAACTGTATAAACGTTTTAAAATCAGATATAGGCTTATCCAATTTTTCATTTACATATTGTTTATTAACTCCATCGGCGGGTTCAACTGGGTGAGCAAGCATTGTAATACGCTGGTTTCTTGCATTGAAGGCTCTTAATTTTTTCGGGTCTGATGAATTCACTAGCCTTCTTTGCTGCATATCGTATCCATCACCATTTGACGTTAGCAGAAATCCTCGAGACCTGGAGGTCCACGTCAAATATCAGCATCTTTACGCTCTGAACGTCCGAAGCGGTCGATGGGCATTTTAAAACTGTGTAATTATTTACTGAGGTCACTGTATTATATCTCCTCCTCTCAACTTTTCTATTATGGAAACCATCTCGTTAATGTTCTCTTCGCTAGTATTTCCAACTCGGTTGGATGTGATCAGTAATTTTAACCAATCGATTAATTCATATACATTGTTCCAGTAGACATATTGCACACGGTTGGAGTTTAGACCTTTATGTATTTGAGTGGATAGACCTAATCCATCTTTCATCCTTGAGAATGTTCGTTTTGAATTCCTCCGAAATTTCATTAGATTTTGCAGCACGTAATTTTCAAACTTTTTGTTATTTGTCGGAAACTCGTTTAAATCTTGCAACATGTATGGATTAAATTTTCTTTTAAAACTCAATGTTGACTTGATCATGTTAAAGTAATTCGGTAAATCTTCGTTCTAGTTGAAATCACCATCTTCAGGTCTAATGTCTTTATAAACCAGCAGATTGTGCATACCTCTAGTACTTGGCAATATCATATTGCTTAAAGTGATGTCGCTAATTTCCGGATTAATCTCCAGCACGCTTTTCCCCAAATTCCATTCGTCTTTTTGAGGGTTATATTTTACTCCATAAATCGATTTGTCCACATTTTTGTCTTCATTTTTAACCAACACGTCCGAATAATAAAGATGTACAGGCTCGTCGTCAACCGGTAACTTAATTTTTTTAAAAGTTCGTTGCTGTTTTCAACTTTAATCTCCTTTATAGGTTTCATCATTTTTTCCGCTATTCCTTGTAACTGGGAAACGGCGATTTGCAAAGGCTCAAACAATTGTTTATGAGTTTCTTTAAATTCTTGTTGAGAAGTTGTATATCCTTTTTTGTGTTCCACAAACTTCTTTTGTACGGCATCCTGCATAAGATGAAGCTTACGTTTATTTGCAGTAAAATCTTTAATGCCCGTCATCATGAAACTTCGGGTTGGGACTAAACATTAACGTCTTCTTCTATATTTACATAGTCATCGAAATTTTTTCTATATCGCCCTCTATCGACATCAAAATCTTTTACTATAGTAACAAAACTATGTTTCGAATCACCGCCATTCCAGCATCGCTGACAAATTTGTTTACATTTTGAATATGTCATGTCACCACTTATGTGATTTCAAAATATATGTCTAAAGTTGGGTTCATCCTGCTTCCAGATTGCAATAACATTGGCGTTATCTCTAAGTCCGTGTTTTACTTCACTAACATACGTCTGACATAAGTAAAAGAAATCAATGCTCTTATGTCTACCAAAGGAGAAAAACTGTGCGATCTTGCTTTGTTCGTTTGCAGGTATATCATTAAAGACAATAATTGAATCATCTTTAGTAACTCCGGGTTCAATCAAATCGTCGTAGTTTCCAAATTTGTGGTCACCAATTTCTTTTCTAAAACGTTGAAATACACTTCTTAACAGTTCATATTTTGGTTGATACCGACTTTTTGAAAACACACACATTTTGAAATCGAAGTCCGTTTTGTGCAAAATAAGCGAGATTAAGGCTTTTGTTTTCCCGCAGTTAAATGGACAGGCGAATATTGCTCGTAGATTAGATGGGAACAAAAGTGCATGTATACCCATATTGCTAGGTGCGCAAGCCAAGAATTCGTCAAAGTTCTACACCGGTATTTTAAATTTTTGTATAGCATCACCCAAGTCTCTTACACCTTCTTGTCTAGGAACACCATTCTCCTTTTGAGGTTTACTGAGATCCAGATGTCTGCCTATCGTTTTTCTGGGTATACTATACAGCCTACTTGCAGAGTTAACACTTATACCATTTTGTATTTCACTAATTGCTTTCTCTAAAGTTTGCTTGGTGTACGTTTTTCAAATATAAGTTTAAACTGATTCAAATTGAAAATAATACCCTTTATATACTAGCAATACAAGAATGCGCATGGGCAGGGGCGCGCATGCGCATCGTGTGCATGCTCAGGGTGCGCATGGGGCAGGGATGCGCAGGCTTAGGGGCGTGCATGGGCAGGGCTGCGCATGGGGTACGCATGAGCAGGGGCGTGCCTGGGCGTACACCGAGATGCGTCAGGAACTGCGTTGAATCACCATAAATCTTATTAATATTAAAGCAGTATAGATTGTATACAATTTTAATAAAAAGCAATACATGTACGATATTTATTTGTGAATATATCTGTTAACAACTTCTGTGAAAGGATTATATTCAAACAGAGTCAAGTATAATTAAAGCATAAGCTTTCATTGACGTTTCAAAATTTCTTGATGCCTCTTATTCCATTCTTACATCAACCGTTGCGTCCTTGATGCTTTCAAATTGATGACAACAGTCGATTACAAAGACGGGTGATTCTTTAAACTTGCTGTAGTCCATTAAATATTTATTAGATGTTTTGTTATGGTAGTTTTTTACATAAAAGTTACCTATGATATGTACGTCGGTAAGTAGTCATTCTGTTCAAAGTCAAAGTCCATACGATTTTGAGGAAACGTCCGAGTGTTCAAATACACTTTGATGTTGGTTATATAGGCATTAGTACAACTTGTCGCATTTTCTTCCTTCTTGTCTTTTTTTCCATTTTGAAGTGCTAATATTATCCACCGTGCCTTTTCCGTTTCGCTCGATACTTTAATTCACCACACTTGCGACTTTGATTGAGATAGCGATGATAATTCGTGCAGATTCCATTTTCTGAATGCTGCCATTACGCTTGATTGATCCCGCATCTCTGACAGAAACGAAGTTCTGGCATAGTCGCTTAATGTATTGTGAGGTACCTCTCATGAAATGCGTTGTATTTTGAACGTCACTGTATTTGCAATCGACTTGTAGCAGTTTATATCAGAGTTAGATCTGTTTAAAATCAGTTTTTGAGGCATGTTGACAATAGTGTTCTTGTAATCTTCGAAAAACCCAAAAATGGTTTTTAGCGGTATAGCACAAAACCGCCAATCTTGAAATATGGCATCGGATTTCCAAACAGTGTGTGCAATAGACTTTGTTTCTGCTTCTTCTAGCGATATCAATTCCTTGATAGTTCGAGTAATCCCCGGATTTCTGCAGACATCTACTATTTGATTATTCCCCAATTTGTATTGAATTTCCTCAAACAAAAAGTACGATGCATTCCTAGTAAACTGGTAATCTTAGGATTAGGTTCTGCTGCTCTAATCGGATCTACAGTTGTTGCTTTTCTTAATGTTTCCGTAGGCTTATAGGTACCCCTTATAAATATGAAACTTCCATGGGGGGTATGTGCTGTTATCGCTGCTCTGAATTTCTATGGAAATTCGATTGTTGTTTTCTGCCTTTAAGGTAAATGGTAAATACGTATAAAAATCTTTTATTCTTATGGTTTCGTCTAATTTATAACTTCAAACACATCCAATTTGGGACGTCCTCATATTTAGCCTTCCAAGTTTAAGGTTTTCATCACCCTGGAGATCTGAGCTGCGCTTATTCCTGCCACCCATCATTTAAAACTTTTTATTCCAAGGATTTTAAGAAACTTATTTCTTCGGCTGTAAGTCTCTTAACGACTTGACACTCTGACGCCGTATTCACTTATGTTCGTCGTGGTGCGTAGTAACGTGTTTTATATAGCAAATCGATGGGCATTTTTTTCTTTAGATTCTATTTATTTTCAGTCTAACGCAAGTGTGTTTCTGGTGAAAAATTCAGCAATTCCCCCAAATGATTAACAAATCTTATGGTTATGTTGTCAATTTCGGATACGCTCAGTGGATAATATACAACGTGATTTGGCTACTTTTCTAGATTATACCCAGGCGGTACAAACAGACTGAATTCAAATATACTGTGGGTAAGAAAATTGTTTCTGAACGATCCAGTGGTGATATTGGTTTCCACAAAAATGTTTGATACTGAAATTATGTTCACTTCAGTGAGAGCTCTTCAAGATAACTTGCTTAGCTTTGTGATACTTTTTTAGAACATCCGAGTCCTTTGTACGGTTTTAAAAATAGCGCAGTAACTTTCTTGTAGGGTTTTAAAAATAGTCATTTTCCCTTTTTCACGACGGTATTGGCTTCCATAGATCTGTTGTGCCGTTCACTCTCCTTAAGCTACTTGTTGGCTGTCTTGGCATCATTTACTGCTTTAGCTCCACCTGTTAGGGCTCCAAGAGCACTTAGTCCTGCGAACATCGGAATCAATGGTAGAAAATCTCTTTTCTGTGGAACAGGTATAATACACGGGATCTTAATTTGGTTTCTCATACTAGCTCCTTTTATGATTTTTTTACCAATTAGAATACCAACGTCTAGTAGCTTTTTCAAGTTGTCGAAACCAACTCGGTGTATTAAAACTCATTTTGTTTTACTTCTTCATTCTCATACCCATTTTCCTCTTTGCTTTCATAGCGTTTGTCACAAACCAAGCTGCAGCGTTTTCACCAAACTTTGCGTCCTTGGACTTAACTCTTTCCCAGGCTTCTTCTAAAATTTTATCCGCTCGATGTCTAGCTGGGAAATTGTCGGGGTACTTGGAGTATGCAATGTCGTGGTCCCTGCGCAATCGATCCAACTCGTTTATTCCAGGACCGCCTTGGGCTAACCTTTCTTCTAATCGGGTCCCAGGACCACAATAAGAATAACTTGAAATTTGGAGCTCGAATGGTAGATTATTTATAGCTTTGTTTACTAACCCACTACCTTCTTGCACAATCATAGGTGTGCACCCTTTAACAAACAATAACTAAATGAATAAGAAAAATGTAAAACATCTCTATTTATTCTTTTTATAGCTGTATACAGATTTTACAAAATTTGCACATAACAACAATTTTAACAAAGTTCTCATTACACAAAATCTTTTTAATTTACTGGGAATGATAACCACCGTCTTCCTCTTCGCCATTGTTTTCATTTAAAAGATTCTTTTTCTGAAGCGATTCGATAAACGCTCTTACCTTTTATTTAAAATGTTTTTATATGACCGTGCTGGAATTATCCGAAAATTTCCATTGCTTACACATTTTCAAAAGCGATCGCGCTTGCAGCACGTCCTTTTCATATCTATCGGGGCTACACATGATTATTTCTAAAGCAGTTAAATAATTCTGGCTATTTCCATTGCTGAATAGATAATTACATACTCAAATAGCGCTTTGCAGCAAAATTTTTGATCGTTCTTCTTATTGTGTTAACTTTACTTTATCGTTGCAATTAGAGTCGGCAATAAAGCACACTAATCCATTGTAAAACGGTTGAAATTCCAGATTATTTATTTGGTTTAGTTTATATGTTGGTAACTCCCGATTGCGAAATAGTCTCTGTAACTCATGTTCACTCAAAGAAATAACACTAACGCTCTTTGTAAGTTGTAGTATAAACGCGTCCTCTTCTACTTCTTGAAACCCACTTCCGAGCATAGCAATCTTGACACTCCATTTATTTGCTTCCAATCTCAAATCAAACTCGTTACCAAGTTGAAAATGCATGACGTCTATTTCTATATTCAAATCATTTCATCGCATTTGTTTCACATCTCGAGCAAACCGGTTCACCATAAATTCTACTCGGAGATCGCAAAGTTTATTACAATCTTTCAGGCCCAATTTGATAGAATAACTGTTGCAGCTTCCATTGCAACACACAATTTAAAGTACTGGTCGTAAGTTTCCGTACAAGTAAAAACCAATTTCCACATTATGGTGATAAGAAACAGCAGGCAATACAAATTTGCTTAAATTGTACGTAATTTTTTCCACTTATCTGTTAACGTCTACTTGCCGTACTCTTGCATCTGACGTAACATCGAAACCAAAGAATTCCTTTATTTTAAAAACACGTCTGATCAGTTCAAAAATTTCTTATAAACTGAAGCCCTCTTAAACCAAAATTAAATAATAGTACTTAACGAATGCGCAGATTTTACAAAACTCTTTGCAAGTCCTGACAGCAAAAAAATTAATACGCCAAAGCTATTAGTCGTACCTTTTCGAATTAAAATAATTAACCAAAATATTTGAAAGTTTTAAAATATTTTACTAGTTCTCTTGCTATGAAAACATTTACCGTAAAAGTATAGCAATCTAATTAACAGGTTTAATGTTTAAGTTGTTAGTAAAACGAATAGCCCTAGGATATGTTTTAAAAAGGGTAAATGCGGACTCCCCTCTAATTAAATGGATTCACCCTAAATTGGTACGCCATGCATAATTGTTAGTTTTATATCTGCTTCAGTAAAAGCAAGTCGAGTTTTAAGTTGTACGAAACTTTATACAAGTGTGTAACACAAGTAGTACATTATTGGCATAATCCCCGCCACATTTCCTCCAGAATCCCACATTTCCTCCCACATCTGGACCAAATAGTTTTCTTCGACTAGCCATTTTCATCTTTCGAGATAAATATATCTTAAATTTTTCATCTTTCGAGATAAGTAAGCATCCTCATTTCCACACACGAGATAAACCTATTTTTAAGATTTTTTTTACCGCTAACATTCTGGACCAAATAGTTTTCTTCGACTAGCCATTTTCATCTTTCGAGATAAACCTATCTTGTTTGGTATCAATTAATATTAGAATTTTCTCAGCTACCCGAATTTCTAAGAATTTTTCAAATAGCATCATCCCCCAGAGGGCTACCCTAATTTTAAGATTTCTTACCTGTAGCGACCTTTGAGCGTTCTTATAAATTTTTTTAGTCATGCAATACATTAAATTAGTCTAGAATTTTACGCAGAATTCGAATATGTAAACAGATTTGCAATAGGACCACGCCTTGCAAAGTTATACCCCTTTAAAACTCTCAAACCTCTTTAAAATCTTTTTCGCTACCCAAGACATATGCTTTAACCAAACAGTTAGAGGTAGTAACACAAAATTAAGCACACAAAATTTTAATAATTTATTTTTTCCAATTTACAGTTTAATAAACTAATCATTCCAATGTAATGTGTTTTAAATATGTAAATGGGAAGGTCGACTTTTGGTGTAATCATCGCGTGGTTAATAATTAAGAAAGCGCATTTTGCTGGTATGAAATCTATGGAATTTCTCCTGTAATGAAAAGAAGAATGCATTCGTAATTGAAAATGCGTGTCACTTACCTTCAGCCTAATTAAGTATTAATATAGCAAAATATTTAAATTCAATATTTTTCAAAACCTCCAATGTAGCATTAATTTTATAGCATTAATTTGTAATTATTTGTAATCCAGCAAATATTCTAGATTCTTAACGATCATGTGAATCACATGTGAAAGCTGTATATAATTTCTTTTCTTGGACTTTCTATTAATTATGTTTGAGAATATGTTTCATTTACGTACATTTGAAATCGAAATATAATTGCTTGTGGATTACTAATAACACGAGGTGCTGAAAAATGCGTATTTAGGAAAAATACAAACGTCATTTAGTAATATAATTAACGGTTTTCAAACCGTATATATAACGCGGTGTGATTAGAAAAAATTCTATTAGTTTCGCACGCTTTTGTGTAAAGCCCGTTGAAATTTTAAACCGTCGTTTCGTGTAATTATTTTTGTGAAAAGTTTTTGAAGGTTTAAGGGTAAGTATTATTAAAATATTATTAAAGTAGAACTGAATTTATTTGCAAACACCAATTATTATGTATTCTGTTATTGGTTCTTATTTGTATTTTAAAACATTAATTTTTCCAAAGTAATGCGCTGTTTTACAGATATATTTTTTAAATTTTAAAGGTATGCTTTTAGCTAAGATAAATAAAAAAACAATTCTCACAAAATATTTTATTAGAAATTAAATACATTAACAAAAGACCTCAATAGCAATACATTTTCTTTAGAACAGCTTAACTTATTCAAACAATGGTTTAAACAGTGATTGTACCTATCACCGAATCTTCTTAATTCTTTGAGTCATGGAAGTGAGAATACACTTTCCATGTTTAAAATGTTGTTTGATAAATATTTTGATAGTAACCGTCTTTTCTGTTCGCCTTTAACATAGACAGTAGCATCGGGAGGTATGACTTCTTTCACCAAATTGCCTACATTTGTATATCCACTTGTTGACTGCCCATCCCAGCTGAGCCCATGGATTCTTTGCTTTAACCACCGAACTTGCTTTTTGAAATCATCACTTAGGGTGTTATACTCCACAGCCATGTCCAGTATCTCATGCCATATTACATTATTCGCTACATCCAAAATGGCAATCTCCTTGCAATAGAAATCACTAGTTTTGTATTGATATCCTTGTAAATCGATTATGAAACACATGCTTCCTGCTTCAAATCACGGATGGGAATGGGGTTCTAAGCAAATCTCTCCTATATATCCAGTTAAGGGACTTTACCTCCTCCTTTTATGATTTTTTCAACCAGGTAATTATCTGGATGATGCTAAAGCAAGTCTGTTTTCTTAATCCAACTTTTATCATCCCCCAACCACGACACTAATAATTCGAGTCCGGTCTTCCGTTTCCGTAAAACTTTTTCCACTAAGTACGTGTCGGGTGCTGCTGTGAGCTGAATTTTATCGCCGTAAAAAGCACTTAGAATTGGCCGACCTTCCAAATCTTGTAGCAGATAGGTTGTCGGTCTCGTTTGTTGTACTTTAACAATTTTGAATAGTTCTGTACTACAGTTTGGGTGAAATCCTCGATCGAAAACTGCTTTATATTTTGATATACGCACAATGTCTCCAACCTTATACAACTTCTTGCGACTTTTAGAAACGCTGTTAACGGTGTAAAGTTTTATTCTTTCCGGATGTTCTTCTGCCTCCATAGGTGTCATGTTAATAGCTCGATGCGGTGTATTATTGTATTCTTCCATAACCTTAGGCAAAATATTTGCCCATTTATGACTGCCTTGCAAGTAAAATCTTCTGTACAATTTGTTTTTGATTGTTCTAATCAACCGCTAGATCATGCTAACTTTGATTGCGGAATACGTGGAGTAATGGTTTATCTTATATTTTTGCATAAGATTTTTAAACCAGCGGTTGTAGTACTCTTTCCCAAAATCCGTTTGTAGATTGATTTTTACGTTATTTTCTCCTTGCAGCATTTTGTCCAATATTTTTTTCACAGCATTTGTAACTTCTGATCCAGTTTTATTTTTAAAGGTTCTGCTAAAGCATATTTTGTGAAACAGTCCACTGCTATTACAATATATCTGTACCCATTGTTCGCATGTGAGTAAGGCTGCATTTCGCACAAGTCCGATTGGATAAGATCACGTTTCACATGTTTCAGATTTGTATGACGACGCTGAAAATTTTTTCTTGCAGGTTTAAATAATTCCTTAACGATGATTTCTTTACTCATTTTTGCTTAACACTGTTGCTATACTAATAGGGTTATCTTTATCCAATTGCACCTTTGACATAAACTGAAGCTTTGGTTTGTAGTATTTGTTTTTTATAGCTGCTGGTGACGCCTCGTAAATCGATGCTATTGCAAGACCGAGCTCCTTCTCATTTGTCTCAGAAGTTGCAGTCAAATTAATAAAAAACTGTATAAACGTTTTAAAGTCAGATACAAGCTTATCCAATTTTTCATTTACATATTGTTTATTAACTGCATCAGATGGTTCAACTGGTTGAGCAAGCATTGCGATACGCTGGTTTCTTGCATTGAAGGCTTTATCTTTACGCTGTATATCATCAGAACTTTTTAGACAGTATGAAAAGGCTTGATTCACGAGCTTGATTACAGATTTCTTATTAACACAATCACTATCGTCTTTAGAATCCATTACATCAACTAACCTTCTTTTACGAAAATTAATTGTTTCTTCTCCAGACTTGAATACTATAGTGCTTCTCTGATTAACACAATCACTATCGTCTTTCGGGTCTGATGAATTCACTAACCTTCTTTGCTGCATATCGTACCCATCACCATCCAACGTTAGCACAAATCCTCGACCTGGAGGACCGCGCCAAATATCAGCATCTTTACGCTCTGAACGTCCGAAGCGGTCGATAGGCATTTTAAAACTGTGTATTTATTTTCTGAGCTCACTGTATTATACCTTCTTCTCTCAACTCTTCTATTATGGATACCATCTCGTTAATGTTTTCTTCGCTTGTATTTCCAGCTCGGTTGGATGCGTTCAACAATCTCAGCCGATCCACAAGTTCATGTTCATTATTCCAGTAGACATATTGCACCGGCTTTGAATTTAAACTTTTGTAAAACCGATTAGAAAAGCCTAAACCCGATCCCTTAGACTGTTTTCTTCTCTTTGGCTGTTTTCTTTCGGGATTCCTCCGAAATTCGGTGAGATATTTTTGCACATATTTGTTAAACTTTTGTTATTTGTTGGGAATCCGCTTAAATCGTGTACCGCAAATGGGTTAAACTTTCTTCTCAAAATCGATGCAGATTTGATCATTTCCAAGTAATTCGGTAAATCTTCATGCAAACTGAAATCGCCATCTTCGGGGCTGATGTCTTTGTAAACCAGCAGATTGTATAAACCCCTCGTACCTGGATATATCACATTGTTTAATGTTATATCGTTAGTTTCCGGGTTAATTACCAATACACTTTTCCACAAACTCCATGTATCGGTTTCCACATTATACTTTACTACATAAATTGATTTGTCAATATTTTCGTCCTCGTCTCTAGCTAACACATCTGCATAGTAAAGATGGAACGGTTTTTCTGGAACGAGTTGTTTAATTTTCTTTATAGGTACGTCCATGTTTTCGACTTTAACCTTTGTTGTAGGTGTGGGAATTTTTTCGGTGATCGATTGCAACTGGGAAGCGGCTATTTGCAAGGGATCAATCAATTGTTTGTGCATCTCTTTGAATTTTTGCTGAGATGCTGTGTCACTTTTTTTGTATGCTACAAACTTTTTTCGTACAGCATCCTGCATAAGATGAAGACTGCGTTTATTCGCAATAAAATTGTTAACGTCCGTCATCATGAAACTTTGGATGGGAACTAACTTTTTTTGAATAATGTCAAATATTTATATACTCGTCGAAATTCTTCCTGTATCGACCATTATCCAAATCAAAATCTTTCACAACAGTTATAAAATTATGTTTTGAGTCATTCCAACACTGTAAACACATTTCTTTAAATTTCGGATATGTCATGTCACCACTTATATGATCCGAAAAGATATGTCTGAGATTGGTTTCATCCTGTTTCCATAATGCGATTACATTGGCGTTATCTCTGAGTCTATGTTTTAAGGCACTAGCGTAAGTTTGACATAGATAGAACGAATCTATTGCTTTATGTCGGCCGAACAAGAAAAATTGAGTGATTTTACTTTGCTCGTTTACAGGTATATCATCGAAAACCATAATTGAATTTTCTTTGGTATCTCCCGGTTCGATCAAATCATCGTAATTTTCAAACTAATGGTACCCAATTTCTTCTTTTAATGGTGTAAAAACGTTTCTTAACAATTCGTATTTCGGTTGATATAAACTTTTCGAAAATACATACACATTTTGGAATCTAAGACCGTTCTCGTGCAGGATCAGTGATATTAAAGCGTTAGTCTTCCCACAACTCGATGGTCCCGCGAAGATAGCGCGTATGTTAGACGGGAACAATGAACCATGTTTACCATCCTCTATTGCACTAGCAATAGCAAAGTTATAATTCTGTATAGGTATTTTAACTTCTTGTATAGCATCACCCATGTTTCTCACATTTTCCTATCTAGGAACACCATTCTTCTTTTGAGGTTTACGGAGATCCAAATGCCTGCTTAACGTTCTTCTGGGTATACCATATAACCTACTTGCAGAGTTAACACTTATACCCTTTTGTATTTCACTAATTGCTTTCTCTAAAGATTCCTTGACGTACATCTTTCAAATATAAGTTTAAACTGATTCAAATTGAAATTAATATTCCCTTATATACCAGCATGGGCAGGTGTGTGCACGCGCAGGGGTGCGCATGGGCACAGGCGTGCTTATGCGTACACCGGAGTACGTGAGAAACTGCGTTGGATCACCAAAAAATCTTATTAATATTAAAACAACATAGATTTTATACTATTTTATTAAAATATATACAAAATATTTAATTGTGAATAAATCTATTAACAATTTCCGTAAACGGATTATATTCAAACATAGAGTCATGTATAATTAAAGCATAAGCCTTCATCGACAGTTCAAAATTTCTTGAAGCTTCTAATTCCATTCTTACATCAACCGTTGCATCCTTGATGCTTTCAAATTGATGACGGCAGTCGATTACAAAGACGGGTGATTCCTTAAACTTGTTGTAGTCCATTAAACATTTATTTGACGATTTGTTCGGATAGTATTTTTCCATAAAAGATGCATAAGACAGGTACGCTGGCAAGTAGTCATTCTGCTCGAAATCCAAATTTAATCGACCTTGAGGGAACATCTGAGAGTTTAAAAACACTTTGACATTGGTTATATTGGCATTCGTAAAGCTTGTAGCATTTCCTTCTTTCTTATCATATTTTCCATTTTGCAGCGCCAGTAATATCCACCGAGCCTTCTCTGTTTCGTTCGATACTTTAATTCTCCATACTTGCGACTTTGATTGTGTTAGAGACGGTAATTCGTGTAGATCCCATTTTCTGAATGCAACCATTATAGATGATAGATTTTGCATTTCCGAAAGCAGCGACGCCTTGGCAAAGTCGCTTATTGTTATATGCGAGACCTCCCATGAAATACGTTGTATTTTGAACGTTACTGTATTTCCGATCGACTTGTAGCAATTTACGTCCGACTTGGATCTGATTAAAATCAGCTCTTGAGGCATGTTGACGATAGTTTTCTTGTAATCTTCAAAAAACCCAAAAATGGTTTTTAGCGGTATAGCACAACTAAACCGCCCATCTTGGAATATGGTATCTGACTTCCACCCGGTACGTATAATAGATTTTGTTTCTGATTCTTCCATGGATACTAAACCTTTAATAGTTCTTGTAATTCCAGGGATTCGACATACATCTATTATTTGATTATTACCCAATTTGTATTGAATTTCCTCAAACAGAAAATATGGTGCATTTCTAGTAAACTCGTAAGTTTTAGGGTCTGGTTCTGCTGCTCTAATCGGGTCTACAGTTGTTGACGCTTCCCTTAATGTTTCCGTAGGCTTATAGGTGCCCCTTATAAATATGAAACTTTCATGAGGATATGTAATGTTATCACTGCTCTGGATTTCAATTGAAATTCGATCGTTGTTTTCTGCATTCAATGTAAAAGGAAGATATGTATAATAATCTTCCTTTATTATGGTCTCGTCTAATTTATAACCTCCAAACACATCCAATTGGGGCACGTCCTCATATTTAAGCCTTCCAAGTTAAACGTTTTCATCACCGTGGAGATCTAAGCTGCGTTTACTTCTGCCTCCCATCATTTATAACTTCTAACCCCAAAGATTTTAAGAAACGTATTTCTTCTGCTGTAAGTCTCTCGACAACTTGACGCTTTGACGTCGTATTCACTTCTAATCGTCTGGGGGTGTTGTAGCGTGCTTTATATACAAAATCGATAGGCATTTTCAGCTACTTTTTATTTCCAGTCTCACACAGGTGTATGTTTCCGGGGAAAAGTTTACCAATTCACCCAAATGATCGACTAATCTGATTGTAATATTATCAATTTCTGTCACGCTCAGCGGATAATATATGACGTGGTTAGGTTCCTTTTCCAGATTATACCCGGGTGGTACAGATAGACTGAATTCAAATATGCTGTGGGTAAGAAAATTGTTTTTGAACGATCCGCTGGTGATATTGGTTTCCACAAAAATGTTTGAGACCGATATTATGTTCACTTGCTGATTAGCGATATGTACGGTATCTGCAGCCAATTTGCGGTTGGTAAACCCCAAGATGCTTCCAATATTGTTTTTACGGTTTGCCCCAAAATCTATCGGTATACTGCTTCGTATAGAACACTTTAATGTATTATTGTTGGCACTCAGTTTAAAATATTTTTCAATGTTCTCGTTGATGTCCGGCTTCTGACTGAACCATTTTTTGAAAACATCCTGTATATATGCATTTATTTCTTCTAATTCGTATGATCCAGGTTCAATGGTTATTCTGCGTTGCTCTGAATCGTTAAAGTATAAGTTATTGTTTCCTGGATGTATGTTTTGCACAGTGTTACAAGTGTACAGTCCCACTAGACCCAAAGCATATTCACCGTCCTGTTTCAATTTAATTGGTGGGTATATGGATCCTGTCGATATGACATTACCATACCCGAACACGCTCACGGTTTTAGCCATTGTCACTAAGAAACTTTAACACTAAATGTCCACAATTGTATGTGTTGTAAGTCTGCTCCGGTACACTGTTGTAGTAAATTTTACAACCTCGAAAATATCTCTCCACTTCTTCCGGCGGTCTCAAGTCTCCAAACGAATCGTAGTAAAACACACTATTTCCACGTTTTTGGTACCCTACCCAATGTGTACCTGATCTTTTAGTGGTATCCAAATTAATCACACCCGACTCGTTGACATGCGGTCTAATCTTCTGTAACTGATCTCTAGAAAAGACGTGCGAAAATGAGGAATGTTAGATGCGTGTTTCCTTATATCTACATCGGTGAGAGCTCTTCGAAGTAACTTGCTTAGTTTCTTGATACTTTTTTACAAATGCCACGCCCCTGTTTGTACGGTTTAAAGAATAATGCTGTGCCTTTTTTGTATGGTTTTAGAAACATTCCGTTTCCTTTTTTCCCAACAGTAATGGCTTCCATAGATCTGTTGTGTCGTTCGCTCTCCCTAAGCTGTTCGTTGGCTGTCTTGACATCATTTACTGCTTTAGCTATCCCTGCAGCACCACCTGTTAGCGCTCCTAGGGCACTTAGTCCAGCGAATATCGGAATCAATGGTAGAAAACCTCCTTTCTGTGGAACGGGTATAATACGTGGGACTTTAATTTTGTTTCTCCCACCGGCTCCTTTTATGATTTTTTTACCAATTAGAATACCAACATCTAACAGCTTTTTCAAGTTGTCGGAACCAACTCGGTCTATTGCGGATCGTATTTTCTTCAAAAATCCACCTTTGAAACTTATTTTCTGCTTTAAGCCCATACCCATTTTTCTCTTCGCTTTCATAGCGTTTGTCACAAACTAAGCTGCGGCTTTTTCTCCAAACTTTGCGTTTTTAGACTTAACTCTCCCCCAGGCCTCTTCTTCTAAAATTTTATCTGCTCGGTGTCTGGCTGGAAGATCGTCAGGGTACTTGGAGTATGCAATGTCGTGGTCTTTACACAATTTATCCAATTCGTTTATTCCATGATCGTCTCTTGCTAAGCGCTCATTCAACTTTGTACCAGGACCGCAGTACTGATAACCTGGAATATGCAGCTCAAACGGTAACCTGTTTATAGCGCTGTTGATTAAACCCTCTCCAGAACAGATAATCATGTGTTTACTCAAAAAAATTTCAAACTATACTAAATAAATAAACAACAGCAAGTCTATTTATACTTTTTTCAAAAAAAATTACAATATATTATAGTTTCACAAACTACTTAAACAATATATTTACAATATACATTTACATCCACGTCTCTTGGGCTGTCTTTATAAAATACTCTTTCTAGTTATCACCATAACCAGAATCTTCAGATTCCGACAAATTTAAACGTCTAAACATTTCCACTAATGTTCTTGTACGCATCACGTCTCGCACAAATATATCCGAAAACATATAACCAGCTCCAAACAATCAAAGATGTTAGCCGTAGTGTAGTGACTGGGATTAACATAGATAGTTTTAAGGATGTAGTCATTAATAGTACAGATGCTCTCGTGCATACTATGGTACGTATCCAGAGTAATAAACACGATTTATACACGCAACTTATTAATAAAATTAGTTTATCGGGCGAAGATGACAAGCGTTACGTCATCCCTGGAAGTGTATTAACCTATGTATGGGGTCATAAAAACCTAGGTCTAAGATAGATGTTTATATTTGTGTTGATTTTGTTATTGTACAGGGTGGGGCAGGGAACCTCCCACATTTCAATGATTGGCTGTTGGGGAATGGGCCATTCTGCAGGGGTAGGGTTGGTCTTGTTTGGAGGGGTGGATGATCTAGTTTTCAGTAGTAACCATGCCGTGGACTGGAGCGCAACGTGCGTTTGTTATCGAGAGTTTTATAAAAAATGGTGAATCTGGTATTGCAACACAAAGTACATTCCGCACGCGGTACAATTTGTCATCGTTTGGTAATGTTCCCGACCGGAAAACAGTTTTGTGTTGGGCGAAAAATTTAGGGAAAGTGGATTTGCACTAAATGTGAAAAAGGAGGGCCCTGCTGTGACCGTCAGAAGCCCTGAAAACATCGGGAGAGTTAGGGCGTCGATTAAACAGTTTCCAACGCGTTCTGCACGTAAACATGGTGCTGCTCTTCAGATTCCGACGAGAACAGTGAGGCGGATTTTGCATTGTGAACTCAAGATGCACCCTTACAAGATGATGATTGTGCAGGAATTGTTCTCAACAAACTGGGAACGGCGTGTGGAATGTTGTCAGACGATCCTTCGCGAAGTGCCTGTTACTGTAATTTTGTGGAGTAGCGACGAAGCTCATTTTCATCTTTCAGGGTGTGTTAATAAACAAGATTTTCGCTACTGGTTAAATGAAAACCCTCGACAGCTTCACGAAATACCCCTGCACAGCCCAGGAGTAACAGTTTGGTGTGCAGTATCGTCCGTAGGCATTATTGGACCTTACTTTTTTGAAGAGAATGGCGTCACTGCTACTGTTAACTCAAACCGGTACTGTGACAAGCTTGAAAATTTTGTCAGGCCTAAAATCGAAAATTTGGTCAAGAGCATAATCCACACAGCTTTTGGTTCCAGTAGGATGGTGCTACAGCACACACTGCCCGTCGTTGACGCACTATTCTTCAGGAGATGTTCCTTGGGAAGATGATCTTCATGCGATTATTATCTGTGGGGTTACCTCAAGGCCGAGGTTTTAAATTTCGTCCTAGAACCCTGGATGACCTGAAGACTGCAATTGAGGAAGAAATCGTGTAGATAACCCTCGCCACACTCGAGAAAGTCATGCGAAACTTCCAAGAAAGGCTCAATATGTGTGTCGCCCGCCAAGGCCATCATTTGAAGGATATTATTTTAAAAACATAGCTTAAAAAGCTACATTATATATCCTTTCCAAGAAATAAAACTTTTTTGGAATATATCTGTTAGTTTTGTTTTGGCAGCCTTTTGAAATGTGGGAGGTTCCCGTGCCCCACCCTGTATATATTAGTTTTAAGATTTCATAATTTTTAAGTTCTTCTCCCATCTTCCTTTCTACTAAATAATCCCACCCTTTTATCCTGGTGGACGGAGTGTACGTGTTACCTCTCCGTGGTGTCTTTGTAATCTGCAAAATGTTAGTTGACTAACAACGCGAGTTATGGTTCGGGCCTTTGGAGCTGTGTTTTTAAAAAACAACTTCGACTCTTAACAAAATTTATTTAATTTGAAACAGAAATTATGGTGAAATTTGGAATAACTTGTACATAATAACTTTAATAAAAATAATACTTAATTGTACTGGTGAGTAGCTTGAACAACGAAGTATGGAGTTCGAAGACTGACTGCCGGGCATTGAGCTCCCGGGCTTTTTATAATAACCTGCCCATCACACGGCTGTGGGAACTTGCAGATCTCATGTCTGCGTTTTTCTTAATTGTACACTTTATTACAATGTAACAACTTAATTCTAAGTAATTGCGGTCTGTTGACCGCCTGTGACCTGCCACCTGCAGTATCACTGCCCTCACGGATGCAAAGTTGCATGTCCGTTCTCATGAACTGTCGATAACCTCTCTGGGTTATCCTTGTGTTACAATGTTGCATTGAACTTATACTTTTATTTAACAATTTCTAATAATTCCTATTAGATTCAATATATCAATATATATAGGTAATTGGGGGATACATAACTCCTCCCACCGTAAATGAAAAATTAAGGTTTTTCTTAATTTTTAAATACATCAAATTTAAAATTCATTGTTTCTAAGGGTATACTTATTGTTTCTTTTTTCTCTTTGTTTCCTTAAATCTAGAACTGTTTTCTTCATTTTTATATCTAAGGTACATTTTGTAAAATACATATATAATTACAAAAATTATTAAAATGATCAATACAATTGTCCAAACACTTATATTATTATAATGTAACTTTGGCGTTTTGAGTTCACTTAATTGTTCTTTATAACTTTCCACTAATTTCACGGCGTGGTTGAGATCGTCTAAGTCTAGATGCTCTAGCTTCATAGGTTTCTTGAATATTTCCTCGTCTTCTTCTTGTATCTTGAACTGTAGTTCCGGTAGTTTCTTTGTTTCTATGGGATCTTGATAAACTCTGATTACTTCGTCTTTCAATTTCACATAACAGTCTCCTATGAGGGCAATTAGTTTGCTTCCGATTAATGCTTGGTTATTTTCATCTTGGTTGCAGTGGATGGTTGCTATTACTTCTGTTGGGAAAATAGCTATCAATTTGTTATCTGTAACTTTTTGAATTTTCATATTAGTTATTTGCACTTGTTTGGATTCACAGTTTTCGTAATGATTTGAGAATTTTAATAGTTGTACTTCACAAGGGCTGTCTTCTTTAATGGTTGTTGTCGTCATCGATTGACATAAATATTGGTTTGCTGTTACTTCAGTACATTTTTCGTTTGTATAACCATATCTCAGTTCATTTAGGGATAGAAATTTGGTTTTGGGTATGATTACTTGGTATGTGCTAGTAACATTCGTTGGAAAAGCAAATAAATGATAATAATGATAATTGTTACTTTCTACTATCGGGATTTCTATTAAAAATATTATTTCGTTATTCTTAATGTTGCTAAAATTTGTTACATTAAAGTAAGGGTTGATATTATTTGAGTAAATATTGTAATTTTGTATACTGCCTAGTTTATTGGTAGTATACCGGGGTTGTTTTTTATTAGTTATATCATTACTTGGTTGTCCGTTCTACCTGGGCGGAGGTTGACGGTAAGGGTGATGACTGTCCATCTGAAATTACAGGGTGTCTTAGGTTTTTCAAATGAATATACTTTGTTATTTTACCGTTGTCTACTACTGCTATGTTTTTATCTAATATTTTCTTAATTTTGAATGGTCCTAAATTTCTGGGTGCTGTTTTATGTCGCTTGCTTTGAAAGTTTTTCTCATACACGGTTTGCCCTATTGAAAATTTATTTGAGTCGGTATTTTTGTTTCGGGTTGTGGTGATACGTTCTTTATCTTTTTCTAATTTATCTTTTACTTTGTTATAAGTTATTTTTAATTTTTCTTTGTAGTCTTTTGCATATTGTTGATATACTTCCTTGTTGTAGTGTACGTCATAGGGATTTCGTAAATCTGAATATCCTAAGGTTAATTCTAAGGGTGTAAAATTTGTTGATGAGTGAATTGTGTTATTATAGGCGATTAGTGCGTATGACATTAAATTGGTTATATGTTCCTTTTTATAATTTATTCTTAATAATCGAATTTGTTCTAACAGGGTTAAATGTAATCGTTCAATTAGTCCGTTTGATTCAGGGTGGTTTTCCGTTATGAAATGAATTTTTATTTTGTGTAGTTCTAAAGTGTTTTGTATCGTCTCATTTTTAAATTCGCTACCATTGTCTAGAGTTATTGATTCGGGTGTTCCGTAAAATGTGAAATATTGTAAAAATCCTTGGGTCACGTCGATGCTATTTTTGGATGTGATTGGTATTGCTTGGCCTATTTTTGTGAATGCGTCTACAATTGTTAGATAGTTTTGCGCTTCTACTACTAGAGTATCGGCATGTAGTTTTTGAAATGGTTTGTCGGATGTTTTGGTTAACATTAAGGGTATCTTTGGGGGTTTCCTATCGTATTTCGCTCTGTCACATAGTTCGCATTGGTTAATAAAATCTGTGGTCAATTCCTTCATGTCTTTAAAATAATAACGTCTTACAAGTTGCTTTATAGTTTCGTTAATTCCACGATGGTTGGTTTTTCCTTCGTGTTGATGCCTAATTACATCGTTTATTTCGTCAGGGTCGTCTAGTGTTATTAATTTTCTAGTACATCTGATGAGTTCAGGTCCAGAGTTATTAAATAGTTTAATGTATAATTCTGAAAATCTTTGGTATAAATGTTCGGTGTTGAAATAAAAATAAAATCGTTTTTTCTCGGGGTGTATTCTTTTAGAATTTTAATTATTTGTTCCTCGTTGTCATCTTTAGTTATTTGAATTTGATATATCTTTTTGTTAACTACTTTTGTATATTTTACTGGATTGGGGTTATTTAAAACTTCGGTTATTATAAATTGGTTGGGTTTCATATCGATTGCTTCGTTTAAAATTTTAATCGCGTTTTTTGGTTCTTCGTTTTGTGTCGAATGTATAGTGTCGATCTCGTCTGGATCTTCCCTTATTTCTGCTTCGTCTACGTTTCCTATAATGGATTCCGTTTCTAATGCATTGAGTTGGATTCTGCTTAAAGCGTCTGCGTTGTTGTTATAGATTCCCTTTTTATATATAATTTCGTAATCATACTCTTCGAGTCTGATTCTCCATCTTTGTAATTTTGAATTCGGTTCTTTAAGTTTGCATAGCCATACTAATGGTCTATGATCAGTGTATATGTAAAATTTTCTTCCGTATAGGTAAGGTCTAAAATATTTTGTTGCCCAAATTATGGCTAATAATTCTTTTTCTATGGTACTATATTTTTGTTCGGTTTCGTTTAGGGTTCTGGATGCGTAGCTGATGGGTTTATCGCTACCTACTTTTCCTTGGCTCAATACTGCGCCTAATGCTACATTCGATGCGTCTGTCGTCAGTATAAATGGTTTTGTAAAGTCTGGGTATTCTAATACAGGGTGATTCGTTAATATGTTTTTAATTTTGTCTACGGCTTTAATAAATTCCGGGATGTGTTCAATTTTGTTTCCCTTTTTTAAACAATTTGTCAGGGGTTTGGTTATCTGAGCGTAACCTTTAATGAATTTGCGGTAGTAACCACTAAGTCCTAGAAATCCTTTAATTTCTTTGGTTGTCTTTGGTAATGGGTAATTTAGAACTGCATTTGTTTTGTCTGGATTTGGCATTACTCCTTGGGGTGTTATTACATGTCCTAAAAATGATACTTCTTTTTGTAAAAATTCACTTTTGTCTAATTGTACTTTAAAATGTGCTTGTCTTAGTCTTTCGAATACTTCTTTCAATCTTTCTATGTGTTCTACCAATGATGTGGAATAAACTATGATGTCGTCAAGGTATACAAGGCATTTTTCATTATGTATTCCTCGTAATATATTGTCCATGACTCTCTGGAAAGTAGCGGGTGCGTTCTTAAATCCAAATGGCATTCGTTTGTACTCGTAATGTCCTCTAGGTGTGCTGAAGGCTGTTTTTGATATGTCGTTTTCTTCCATCTCTACCTGATGGTATCCTGATGCTAGGTCTAATGTTGTAAAATATTGGCATTTGCCTAATTTGTCTAAAATTTCGGTAATATTTGGTAGTGGATATTTGTCATCTACCGTTTTTTCATTTAACTTTCTATAATCTATTACCATTCTGTACTTTCTCTTTCCGGTTGCGTCTAATTTCTTAGTTACTATTAACACGGGGCTGCTCCATGGTAAATTGGAGTGCTGGATTATGTCTTGGTCTAATAAGTCTGCTACTTGTCTGTCAGCTTCTTCTTGGCTTGCATGAGGTAGTCTATATGCTTTTGTAAAAATTGGCTTATCGTCTGTTAACTCGATATTATGTTTTACTGTGTTGGTGAATGTTAATGGTATTCCTTCACAGTGGAATATGTCTCGGTATTCAAAACATAAGTTTTTAATTGCTCTTTCTTCTTCTTGATTGATGTCGGTATTGAAGCGGATGTTAGTTAAATTTTCTCTTAACATTTCGTCATGTTCTATTGGGTTGTAATCGTTTTCTAAATTTTCGTCTATTTCCATTTCGTTAAAATTTAGTTCTTCTACGTTAATTGGGTCTGTCAGTGATAATTCTACGGGATAGTCGTTTGAATTTAATATTGTTGTGGTTGCAAAATTATCGTCTATTTGTACTAAGACAGTTGGGGTTTCTACTCCTTGTTGAAATGTCATATGATTTATTATTCCTAAATTATTGTTAGATTTTACTGGGATTTTTATTTTTCTTTCCGTTCGGGGTTCTATAGTGTATTTTTGTTCAACTTGTGTGTTTTGAAATTTAATTGGGATTTTTCCGTATTTTGTCCTTAATAAGCGATTTTTAATGTCAATGTTGGCTCCTAATTTTCTTAGAAGGTCCATTCCGATTAATCCGTCATATTTGTCGTTAAATTCGAATACACAAAATTTATGTTTCATTTTAACATTAAATGTTCTTGGTAAGGGTATATTGGCTACGAATTGGTGTAATGTCGTTTGATGGGCTGTTTTAATTTTAAAGGGTTCTCTTTCTACATAATCTAAATAATGTTTTTGTACGGTTCTGGGGCTAATTAATGTTTTTGATGATCCGGTGTCGATTAATAGTTTGAATTTGGCTTGGGGTATTTCTATGTATGGTAATACTAAGTGATTTATGTTATTTAAGTTTATTAAATTTGGTTGGTTATGAATTGGTCCATTTGAAAATTTGAGTTCGAGTTTTCTTCGTCGTACTCCTCGTAAGTTTCATATTGTTCGTCGCGTTCGTAAGTTTCTGAATGGTTTGATTCATTGTTCGTAGGTGTCGCAATGTAATTATTCTGGTCAGTGTCAAATTTTTCTATTTCCTGATGGAATAGTTCTTCCGATGTAAAATTGCGTTTCTGATGAGGGTTTGGTCGGATATGTGTTATTTTTGTATTTTGTCTGGTGTTACCAGATGAGGTATCCATTGGTGTTGGTTTGTAATAATTATTAGGGTTGTTATGATTATTAGTCATTGGTGTATTTCTATTGGGGTTTGCGTTGAAAGCTGGTCTTTGTTGGTTTAGGTTTTGATTAAATCTTGTTTGGAATGCTGGTTTCGTAAAAGTTGGGTTAAACGTTGGTTTTGAAAAATGTTTAAATTGATTATTAAAATTCGTATTGTTGAAACTTGGGTTATTAATTCGCGGTTGATTTGTTTGTGCGTTAAAGGGTGTGAATTTTTGTTGAGGGATTGTTTGTCTTGTGGCTTGTATGGTTTTTATTGGTGAATAACTTTTATTTGCGTTGGGATTGTATAGTCTGTTGCGGTAATACATTACATTTTCTTCTTCTATGACTAGGTTCATAGCTTCCTCTAGATTTTGGGGTCGATGGAATCTGATTTTATCCGATAGTCGTTCTGGTAAAGCGTTTATGTATGTGTCTAGTGCCATTTCGTCATACATTTTTGTTTTTAAATGTCTAACGTTTTGATCGGGTTCTTCGATTTTTAATTTGGTTAGTATTAAACTCCTCACGTCTTGGCATTTCATTCCGAATTGCTAAGGGGATTGATTGTGTTCCATTCTAAGGTTTATTAGGTCTCGTACCAGGCATTTTATGTTACGTTGGTCTCCAAAATATGCAATTAGTAGTTGTTTAAACTCCTGCCATTCTTGTAAATCGTCCCTACTGGCGATTAAGGTTAGTGCCCTTCCGGTTAGTTTACTAATTATCAAGCGAATAAGCAATGAATTTCTTTCGTTATCTCCGGGTTTGTAGAAGGTTTTTAGGAACATTTCAGCTGCTCCAATGAAATTACAAGATGGGCCTGCGTGCCATCAAATATCTGTATTGTCTCTAAATAGAGACGCATGTCTGTGCTATTCATGTTGGTTAAGGGTTGTTTTCGATTTTGGGTAATTTCAAAAAAAAATTATTTTTTTTTGAATTGAGGTTTATTTCGCTATTTTTATTGTTATTTTTGCTTCGGATTTACTAATTTTCCGTTTGGGTTGTGAAATTTCAGATTTTGTAAAAATTGGGGTTGATTTTCTATTTGTAAAGTTAATTATGCTTTGGATATATTAATTTTCCTTTTGGATTGGATAATTTCGAATCTTGCAAAAATTGATGTTGATTTAGCTATTTGAAACGTTTATTTTGGTTTTGGTTTGTTAATTTTTCATTTAGATTGGGTCATTTTGAATTCTGTAAAAATTGGGGATGATTTTCCTATTTGAAACGTTAATTTCGATTTGTATTTGTTAATTTTCAGTTTAGACTGGGTAAATAAAATTTTTGTAAGGGTTGAGATTTATTTTGCTATTTTCCAGCGTTATTTTTGGTTTGAATTTGTTAATTTTAAGTTTAGATTGTAAATAAAAATTAGGTAAGATTGAGATTTATTTTGCTATTTTTCGGCGTTATTTTTGGTTTGAATTTGTTAATTTTAAGTTTGGATTGGGTAAATAAAAATTTACACAGTGTGGTGATGTACTCGTGAGATTTATATTCACTAATATTGAATTAATTACTGTAGCCTTGGATTTGCCGGTTTTTATCTTTCTGAAGAATAGTTTCTCTCGGTATTTACTCTGTTTTGCGTTAGTTCAGTTCTGTTAATTCGTAATTAATACTCTTTCCGTGGGTTTTGACTTGCATAAACGTACAGTTCGTCTGTCTTGTATTCTAATTATAACTTGAGGTTAATTACTTCTGTACTTTATTGTTGCAATTTAAATACTTAAGTTGTAGTCTTTGTTATTTAATCACGTTTCTTGGTAATAATTGCGTACGTATGACTATACTTGTTGAGGTAGTTAACACTTACAGGTGTTAATAGAAATTTATAGGAATTAGTAATTCGCTTCTCTTACTTGCTAATGCTTTGCATAAAGTGTTACGTCTAGTTTTATTCTTAGATCTCTTGGTATTATAATGCTTGTTTGTAATTGAATCTCTCCGTAATGTTAGTTTTCAGATTACAATTATGAGCGTTTTATATCTTTATATGATAACATTTAGCGTTATTCTGTATTTGTACTGGAATAATGCACTTTAGAAATGCTGATTAATTTTTAATTGAAAAACGTTTAGATTTTATACCGTGTTTGTTGCAATTGTACACGCTTTTATGGATTAATTACTTGTAGGTATTGAATGCAAAACTGCGTTGCTTTATTATGTCGCGATGAGTTTATTTACTTATGATGCAAATTGCGTTGTTGAAGTTATACTGAAAGCGATTTCTCTGAGGTTTTTAATTGTATAATAAAGGATGCTTTCTTCGCGTATTTTGCTTATCTTAGGTGGTTTTAAGTTACCGTAGCAGAGTGTTTTGCTAGAATTTATAAGGTCAATGGTTTTAAATAATCGTTCCGTGATTGTTTGTTCGAATTAGCTTTGAAATTAATTTTGCGTTAGTTTACCGGTTTAAAACGTGGTTTGAATCGCGGTAGTTATTTGGTGTTAGTGAATGTGCGCCTGTTTATTTTTGGATTATTTTGAGTTTGTTTTTAATAATTGTGGTAAGAATCTCTTTTAAATTCAAGTCTTATTTGTTTTTTTAAGAAAATCTCTTTGTAAATAATCAAGTCTCTTTTTTGCTTTTTAAGAAAATCTCTTTTTAAAATTCAAGTCTCATAGAATGTTATACAGTCTCGCTTTTTTGAAAATAATTCTCTTTGTAACTATTTTCAAAACAATATTCATAAAAATAAAATTCATAAAACAATAATAATAAATGGTAATCAATAATAATAATACTAGCATATATCAATTGTAGTTTCTGGTTTAAAAAAAAAAGGTATGGAAATGAACTTACATTAATTTCATCTGTTTCTTTGGTGGTCTCGATCGATGCTGTATCTTGTCCACCTTGGTTTGTTTGTTGGATTTAGACGATTCTTGTTCTGCGTCCAACTTGGTTTGGGTTCTGCCAAAATTTCGAATTAAAATTCTTGGTCACCAATCTTCCGATTTTTGGATTTTCAGTGCCCTTTTGACATCCGTTACGACTGCGCCAGTTAAGGTTCGGGCCTTTGGAGCTGTGTTTTTAAAAAACAACTTCGACTCTTAACAAAATTTATTTAATTTGAAACAGAAATTATGGTGAAATTTGGAATAACTTGTACATAATAACTTTAATAAAAATAATACTTAATTGTACTGGTGAGTAGCTTGAACAACGAAGTATGGAGTTCGAAGACTGACTGCCGGGCATTGAGCTCCCGGGCTTTTTATAATAACCTGCCCCTCACACGGCTGTGGGAACTTGCAGATCTCATGTCTGCGTTTTTCTTAATTGTACACTTTATTACAATGTAACAACTTAATTCTAAGTAATTGCGGTCTGTTGACCGCCTGCGACCTGCCACCTGCAGTATCACTGCCCTCACGGATGCAAAGTTGCATGTCCGTTCTCATGAACTGTCGATAACCTCTCTGGGTTATCCTTGTGTTACAATGTTGCATTGAACTTATACTTTTATTTAACAATTTCTAATAATTCCTATTAGATTCAATATATCAATATATATAGGTAATTGGGGGATACATAACTCGCGTACCAGTTGTAATTATTACAATTAATAAAATACTGTTTTAAGTTTATTGAATTTTCTTTCAAAGATTTAAATTGATTTTTAAGGTTTTGAGAAAAATCTATGCATAATTGGTTGTCTATAGCACCTATAAGAGTTGATCTTATTGTGACAATTCCTAAAGCTTTGGGTTTCCCAGAAAAATCTACAGCGATATTATGCGTTATACCTTAAGACGATTTCGGGTAACTTCCTAAAATCAAGGGTATAACTTTTGTAAGGGACAATTCCGACGGTTTTAAATTATCCGGAAAATTCCGAATTAAAGCGAATTTCTCGGATAACCAAAAAGGATTTAAAGATCGAGTTAAAATTAAATAAACAAAAAATTTAAAGGTTCGGGGCTTTATAAGGTTGTAACTTTGTATGGGGTTGTTCGATTTTAATAATTCAAACAGGGTTAGATTGCCCGGGTAATTCTAAATAAGGTGCATATGGCTAGTCGAAGAAAACTTTTACCTAGGTTAGATATAAATGCAATGCGCAAAAATTGCGCTGATTCAACCAAAAACATTCTACTCACCTGTATTGCTTTCTTTCCAACGAAAGGACTCGATTGCTTTGAAGCTTGAAATATTGTATAAAAGACAATCAATAAGATTGAAAATGAACAAAATGACAAGCAGTTCAAAATATTTTACAAAAGGGTTTTGCATTTTGTTAAAATGAGGCCTTTGTGAAAAAGAACTGATCGAAATACGAGAAGACTTTAAACGCAAATTTCGATTAGAAAAAATTCTTTTTGTTGTGAAAGGAGTTAACGAAGCATCCAAATAGCCCTTCTCATCTAAATAAACCACTTTTTGAAAATATTCCATAGCGTTATACCCCGTATAAAAGAAAGATTTTCATCGAAATAAAAATTTATTAATCGATTTATCTTGGTTGCGTACACTACAATGTGAAACTATTGGAAAATTAATTTTTGAGACGTTGTTCTCAGACATAAACAATTCGTGTAAGTGAGCTGATATTGAAAAAAAATAGCAGTTCGCTTCAATTCATTATGTTTTAAATAAAAAACTGCGTTTTAAAAACCTACAGTAGACATTGTGTCTGAGAATTTTGGATTTACTTGTAGTTAAAATTCGTTAGAAGAAAAAAAATTGAGCACTGTCTAGCGTAATTGACAATAATTTAGATATAAATCTATTGAATCAAATTGAAACTGTTTACATTGTGTAATTAAGGTTTTGTTCCAACTGTTGTCTCGGTCAGGTCATTTTACCAACTTATATTTGATCTTCACATTTTGCACGCAAGATACTTACAAGCGAGTTTCTTCTAAACTAAAAATTGTAAAAAAGTCGGCTCGGATCACAGTTGGGATAAGAACTCTAATCTCTGATGGTTTTGTGTATGGCAATTGATTTGTTTGAAAACATTAATTAATAATATTATTTATAAATTTAATTACAGAACGAACTTTAGCGTTCAATTTTATTTTAAACACATTTTTTTTATAATTTCATTCTTTGTGATAAACAGATAAATTAACACAAAAGCTGCATTTTATTTACATGCAGAAACTCAAACACATAAATTTTGTGACGTATGGGGCCCACGTTGAAACAGTGCGGCCGAAAGTTAGGGAGCCTAATCTGCCATTGCTTTGAAAGAATGATCAAGTTTAGTAGAACAAACTATGCAGCCGCCTTAATTACTTTCCAGTGAAGCCCAACAAACAACAACAGTATTTATTACTACTTGGAACGTTATATAAATTCATAAACTTACATTGTATACATAAAAACGTTTAAATATCGAAATTATGTCAGTTCTTTGGCACCTATAGTAATCAATCGGATGGTTGATGACAAAATATTAGAGTGCGTGTTTACGCAATGCTCTCGCACGAATATTTTCCATGGTCTTTAAAATTACCCATTTTCCTAATGCTGGAGAAACGCATTCCACACAACGCATAATAGCAACTAAGATGCTATGTGGGAAATAACCAGTTGTACTGTTTTCAACTCCGATAGTTTGAACTGCAGTTCTTACAAACTTGTTTGGAGTAGGAGATAACCAAGTAGCTGAACGAATTTTTGACATCTTAGTGGCTACATATCCAGGCAAAATACATTGAACGATGATTCCATGTTTGGAATACTCTGTAGACAGATCTTCTGAAAATTTTAAAACGTACGCCTTAGAAGCAGCATAGATTGTTAATAGTGGACTAGGAATTTGTGCAGCAGTTGAAGCGATGTTTAATACAACTCCCTTACGGCGTTCCACCATACCAGGCATGACAATTTTGCACATATTGGTAACGGACATAATATTACAATGAATAATATTTGGGTAAAGTTTATCCTTGTTGCTGACATTTAGGAAATACTCAGGATACGGATAACTCATTCCAACATTGTTTACCAAAACTCCAACCTCAATTCCTGTAAGTTGCTTCTCAATATTATAATATGTTTGTTCGCCGTCCGTAAAATCTGCTACAATTATCTTCGTTTGTACTTTAAACGTTTTTTCTGAAAATAAAATGTTTATTAGATTTTAAATATATTAATATGGCGGAAGGTAACTTGAAAAGTAAGTATTCAATTAACCTAATTAGCTAATAAATTTTCTTTATAAACTTTACAGGCCGCCCCAAAAATTGTTCCTTTTGCGTAACAAGTTAAATTATCGTTCAGGACGCAAAATTTAAAATAGAATCTTGTTATTTAGTAGATTATTTTGAGAGCATTCCCTTACAATAAAAGTTTCTCATGGAAGTATAATGAGCGTAAAAATTAGTTCTACTCAATAACCTAAACATCCTCGTATCTTGCAATTAATGGCATTTATACAGTATTCGACTGTGTAATCTTTGAAAATACGTTAACAGTTGGGAAAGTCAAAGTCGTTGAAGTCAGAATACTCGTTGGTCCTAGCACAACAGCAAAGACAGACATAACTATAAAAAATGAAATAAATTGAAAATCATAAAGCACAAACAAAAGAAAGCAATTAACCAAATAGCTACGTACCTATTAATGCCTTATTATTTCTTTACTATTACTCAAAGAAAAAAATTAATGCGTGGATATCATTTCTATAACTCCAAAAATATTAGTCCAAATTTCCCAAAAAAGAATATGCCTCCTCCATACCACTATCTCCAATGCCAACAAACGCGAGCACAGCCCAAAAATTAATAAGTACTAAAAAAGTTCAACCTTATGCAACGATAACCACGAGACTTTATACGATGTCCAAACCGCAAACACCTTAACAGATATTGGCTTCCATAATCCATCAAATGATTTCACTCCATATTTATATCTAGTTTCGGTAGAAATCAATCCCAAAACACTACACCTACGAGTGTCTTCTCAAGAATCATTACAGTATATAACTATACTAATTAAGCAACTCTAAAAGCATTACCCTGAGCGATTCCTTATATAAGCAACACGCTTCACACTAAAATCGAAAACATTCCATAATCATCAAAAGATCAAAAAAAAATTCAATTGGAAAGCTTTATCTTGCGAGCAGGATAACAACTAGATCATCTACAAAAAATTAATTAAAAAACCTTATTATCTTCCTCATTAACTTCAGGACCCAACAATAAAATTCCACGCCACATTCAGAATGGTCAAAGTACACTAATGACACTTAACTAACCCTTTACACAAGGGGAAAGAAAAGAGGTTCAAACTACTTAAATAACTTCTTCATCATCCCCCGAAACAAAAAAATGGCTTCAAATCCATTATTCGACAATTACCAGCAATTGAGCCATCGGCATTCCTAAAATTTAATACCAAATTAGTAATTTTTCAAGTACAGTACTAAGAACAAACTTCGGGGCTAGCTTAGCAAATAACATGTTTCACTCTGAGTATAATAATTTTTTTAACCTCCTTACATTATACCTAACAGAAAAAGAAATATCTCTTCTTCCAAAGTCATACCTAACCTTCAATCGTGTATAAACCAAATGTAGATTTGAACGAACTTCTTGAAATATTTCTTTTAAGCTCTGCTTATCATCCAAGTATTCTGAACATCCGCCAGATCCTCACCCGGGTTATTGCTAGTTCCATAGAATCGTCAATTGATAGGAACCAAAAACTAGGAAGTTAGGAAAATAATCGATGAACTGATGTTTTGCTGAATTAATCGCATACTGAATCTGAAGGAATTCCTTGTTCGATGTATCATGACTATCAATATGAGTACGCATCACTGTACCGAAACTCGTACTGATCTTCTCTAAAAAGTTGACTTTTGGAAAGTATGCACAGCATTGTACCGAATTTTCTACACATTATATTTTTCGCACAAAGTTCTAAAGATACCACCCTAAAATTGGGGTCCGTTATCGCAAATAATAAATTAAGAAACACTAAACACCAAAAAACTTGTTGCTTCAATAACCGCTCGGCAATGTGCGCCTTAACACACAACGGGAACAAAATTGTAAATTAAGAAACCAATCACCTACTACCAGCAACCATGATTGCCAAGTTTTGAACGAGGAACAGACCTACTCAGTCGAAAGCTATTGTCTGAAATGGGAAGGAACTCTATTTTTCCTTTCTCATAGCACTAAGAGGTTAGCGTTTGAAGCTTCTGTGCGCAAAAACATAACAACTTCTACAGAACTTTAAAATATGCTTTTCATTATTGGCCAATAGTAGTTTTCTAATATACGCGAATGAGTCTTAAAAAATTACAGCAGTCGGATTGTGAAACGAGCGTATCACATCATCCCGTTGTGAACAAGCACTACAAGCTTCCATTCGGTGTTCGACAATATGAGAAAGTTCGATGAAAGAAATTTAAAAACAAAACCATCTCAATCTTTTACTGCAAGTAACCTATTGTAGAAGACAAAATCTTGTCCCTTAATGACTCGTCAGGTGTAAGTACTCTTATTTAACATCAATTAAATTGATTTCGTCACTTTGCTCAATCGGAGCATAACTAATACAATTAAGAACCACGTTAAACTTTCCTTTGGGATAAATTAGGACAAAGATTTGTTGTTTCAGTACAGTAGCCCAGTTTCCTAGAGGATAGCCGTTTGGCACTACTAATCTCCTTAAAAGAATTTTTGATGTCTTCAGCTAGAACACGTTGTGTTTTTCTGAAAGATTACCTAAACTCATGTGAATACCACAAGTACTAACAGGAACGTAAACGGGACACAGCAACTCTCAATACCCGAACGTTACAACGGTCATTCCAATCCAAAATTTTTAGTAAAGTAGCAACCAAATATAATCGCTTGAGGTAAAGAAGGCATAATCGAAGTTCTTACAATTCGATATTTTTTACCAACATTTTCCAGCAACATCCATATATATATACATATATATATATATATATATATATATATATATATATACAGCCTGTTTCAAATTAACTCGGCACTATTGCTAACTTTGTTATTATTGGACGTATGAGGTTGGTTAAATGAGCAAAGAAGCTTAGTTTTTACAGCTGATTCCCGTGGACAGAGCAAAAAAAAAATTGAACATCGCTGTTTCGAGATATTGATCAAAACACTTACTTTTTAAATGGAACACCCTATATATTTTTAATTTAAATGAAAGAGAAATAAATTCTTAACAAAAAGTCTTATACACTCTTATATCAAAATCCTTAAGATAAAGTAAATATTAACAAATTTGTAATTTAATCAAGGTAGGCGCGGATATTTGAACAGAATTCATTTGTTTAACAGGTTTATGTCATTTCGTGTGTTTAATTGTAGCAGTCAACTTTAAGAAGTGTTAATAACATTGTTAAAATGCCTTTTATTCATGAATAAAAGTGTGATATGTTCGAAACTTTTATAATATGTAGAAAAATAGTACCAGAGCATTAAATTGCTATCGCGAAAACTTTCCTAATCGAAACTCTCCAGACCGAAGGTATTTTTTAATTCTGAACAGAAAATTTAGAGACAATGAAAATTTGTTTTTGAAGAAAAGAACTAGAAAGAGATTTATAATTAGTGAAAACATTAAAACAAATGTATTAGCTTATTTTGAAGCATTTCCAAATTATTCTATTAGAGATTTTGTAAAAAATAATAACTTTGCTTTAACAGTCATTTATAGAATATTAAGAAAACAGAAATTTATTCCTTATAAATATCGTCCTGTGCAATCTTTACTACCCGGAGATACGGAAAGGAAACTTGTTTTATGTCGTTGGTTTGTTACTTCGTGTAGAGAAAATCCTGACCTGGTGAAAAATATATTTTGCAGCGACGAATCAAATTTTTCGAATTTGAAATGTTTAACTGTAAAAACATGCATTACTGGTCACGCGAAAATCCACTGTTAACTTTCCCATCCAATCCACAAACAAAGTTTAGTTTAAATGTATAGTGCGGATTGATTGGTAGTAAACTAGTGGGCCGTTTGTTTTATTATGGATTGCTTACTAGAGTCAGATATATGAACCTTATGGAAGAAGTTTTTGAAGAATACCTGGATAATATTAATCTAGACAATCGCCAAACCATTTACTTCCAGCAAGATGGAGCTTCAGCACATAATTTTCGCGAAGTTGGCGCAATGATCCAAAGACTTTTTGGAAATCGGTGGATGGGAACAAATGGTCCTATAAAGTGGCCACCTCATTCACCAGACTCTGTCACCTTTAGATTTTTTCTTTTGGAGGCAACGTACAAAATAACGTTTACGAAAGAAGATATGCCAATGTAGCAGAATTAGAAAACAGTATTCGATTAAGTATTAATTCAATTGACGGTCGGAGTATTGCAAATGCTACAGGGGGTGTTATTAGGCGAGCCTAATTTTTGAACATTTAATGTAATTTTAGTGTATAATCTATAGGAACACTGTGGCACAATTTGAATAAAATAAAAAACCCTTACCACAAAAAATATTTAAAATATCAGATACGTATTTCGACCACTATGTGGTCATCATCAGTAGGAAATCTGTAATTAAATAATAATTAGCTGTTGTTCTGGAACATTTCAGAGGATATTCTCCTCACCACTTAGGCTGAAGTGAACCTTCCCAACATACAATTTACTATATTGTTGCATTAAACACTATCGAGGATATTCTCCTCACCCGCAGGCTGGTGTTCTCAACAACAAACAAGTGAATTGTCTATCCAGAACAACAGCTAATTATTATTTATTACAGATTTCCTACTGATGATGACCACATAGTGGTCGAAATACGTATCTGGTATTTCAAATATTTTTTGTGGTAAGGGTTTTTTCATTTTATTTTAATTTTAGTGTGTTAAATAAATGGTTTATTTAAAATTCATGACTATCTTAATTAAATTACAAATTTGTTAATATTAACTTTATCTTAAGGATTTTGATATAAGAATGTATAAGACTTTTTGTTAAGAATTTATTTCTCTTTCATTTAAATTAAAAATATACAGGGTGTTCCATTTAAAAAGTAAGTGTTTTGATCAATATCTCGAAACAGCGATGTTCAATTATTTTTTTGCGCTGTCCACGGAAATCAGCTGTAAAAACCAAGCTTCTTTGCTCATTTAACGAACCTCATACGTCCAATAATAACAAAGTTAGCAACGGTGCCGAGTTAATTTGAAACAGGCTGTATATATACCATCAAAGGTGATCATCCCCTTTTTAAATGAATCATAAGTTTTTAACTTTAGCTTTTCAATTAAGGGGGCATATTACGACGGAACCAGTGATCGACGTCGCACTACTAGAGTCCAAAAGTTTGAACATTTTTGTATCTAACACTCTAGCGGAAATGCACGGACGTTATCACCAACCCTTATATTTTAACTTTAACCCAAAATGTGGTGTCACAGGATTCCTACAAAAATTTCTCGCAGTAACATGGTAGTCGCTTAAAGCAAACCAAGGCGACGACTATTCGACACCTATTTTCTGTACCTTTTTCTCTTGGTATAAAAATTGTAAGTGACGCCTTAAATTTTCTCATACCACAACCATAGTAAGAGAGTTTTGCAAAAACAAGAAGTACATCTATGTCTTAAATAATTCCAACATCCTAAAAAATAATTTTTTCTTAAATTTCATGAAGAGAAATCGTCCTCCCATAGAGCAAAACTGTCAAGAATTTACATACTACAAGTTTTATTCATATTATTAACATTACCTCCACCAGAATCAGATTCTGGGTTCAAATCCCGACACGGCCGACTGCTTGAAAAATGGCAGGTAAGCATTTTTCACAAAAATTACGCCCTGGTTCGGATGAGAGGTTAAATGGAGGTCCCGTGTGTGAGTGTTGTCACGCACGTTAAAAATCCCTACCTTGCCTGGAACGGCAAAATTCTAAATTTCCAGGCAACAAAAAACTCGCCTCCTGGCCAATGTAGTACCTTCGGGTGGAGCATTAGAAATGTAAATGAACGGTTATAAATATCCGGAGCTCAATTTTTAAAAACCTTATTGAAGCTAAATTTTGGGGTATCTAAATCAGAAATTTGATTTATACGTAGTTTGCGTTATACCCAAAACGCATTCTCTAGCTTTCTACACAACTTGGACAAAAAATTGTATCCGCAGCATCATATAACGCCAATTACAAGATGAATTTGGGTAAGAAATTTTTCATATCATACGAACCGTAGTGCACTCAGCAGGAGTCTGATGCAATCTTCTGAATCAATTTTCCATATGTGCTATATACAGCATCATCTGTTCACCTATATTTTGATAATACAATTTTATGGTTTTCTGAATTTCATCTTCAGGGTGATCCAGCAGGAAATCCCTTTTTATACGTTCAACTAAAGATTCCCAATTAGTTAACGGGCTCTAATGTTTCTAAACCAAACTAGTGGTTCACCAGTGAAAAACTCAACAGTAGCGGACAAAATATTTACAAAATGCTCTCGCGACACCCCAATTTCTTGAATTCTATCAAGAAAGGAAAATAGTTGTTTTAGATTGCCGGAGAATTTAGTATATCAAGCACTGATAGGCAAATGTAAAATTAGAGTTACAGTTGACGCTATGCTCAAACTTTCAGTCGCTCGGGTACAGTTTTGAGCATGGTAAACCACGGTTTCATCAGCAGTATTTACTTTATCAAACAACTCAACTTCCAAAATAAAAATAGAGACCAAATATTCATTTCAAAGATTTGCGAACCTCATGGACGACAACAACAGACAAAATTAGACGTTTGATCCTACCCGAAACATGATTTAGCCAAGACTGTATCTTCTTAAAAGTGGAATTTGAACGATCTCCTACAATATACTAAGGTACATTTAAAACAATCGAGAGAAGAATTTATCTCAGCCTTTTTACTATGAAAATGCACATTGTAATATGTTGTTCTGTAGTGAAACGCAACTCTACCTCCAAACGCGGCAAACTTCAAACTAAATAATATCCCCCTAAACTAAACTACAAAGAAACGACCGTTACGTTTCACTAGCAGACGACACTCTAAAACTAGCGATTCCTGAAATCCTAACTGGATTGCCAAGAATTTTAGGTGTTAACAAAACTACAGGCATAAAAAAACGTTGCACAGAATGATTAAAATAGTTACGGTCTTATCAACGAAGGACGCTGTATATTTATAACGCACTTTAACAGCAACGCATTTCCCAAAGATACCTAATCATTAAACGATAAGGTTAACATATGCAACCCGTACCACATGGCTTATAGCTGTAACTTAATTTATACACAAAGTTGGTGACAGGACAATATAAAACGCGTATGCATCACACTATACAATTTAAAGTACAACGTGACCTGACACAAAATCACTAAAACTTATATTGAAATTCAGCATTCGGTCAATAACTGTTCACAGACCTAAAACTTCGAGTAAACAATTTCTGTGCCACAATTGTACAATTAGGTTAGGACAATCACAACACGGTAAAGAACTTAGTTTTGTCCAATGCATTTACCTACTCAAATGAGGGCACTCTATAACCCTAGATATGATGATATCCCAAGGGCGCCACTTTATTGACTGCGTTATAGGCAACTGTTGGTGCAGTGTGTACAATAATTATTATTTAAATTATAAAAGCTAATAAACTTTGACATGCTAAATTACTAAAATTAGAAGTCACGAATATTGCCTTTTACTCGAATATTAGGGGATACTGTTGCTTAAATGTGACTAATTCATACGATTTGAACTAAGAAAAATTTATTACTTTAATTAATTACAGTCATGTAAGCAATTTACCACACTTCTGACCATTATAAAACTTCTAAGACAAATCGTAATTCCAGGACCCTACCTGCAGCATGAGGTAAAGCAAATGCTTATAACTAATGAAATAGAGAAAATCATGCTATTTAGGTTGTCTCTTGTGGCTTATGCTGTTCCAAAAGAAGAAACTCGTTCTATGCGATTACAAACCTGCCAAACAACAAGCTTCCTTCATGCGTGGCAAATCCGGTGTCCGGGTGCACTACTTGATATTCAGCATTTGTTAACATGGGGTGGTGTTCGCAGATCCGGGGTTCATGTAGAATACAATTCGCTTTATCAAAGTTCAGATATGATGACATTTCTGTGTCATTAGAGTTCAGATAAGGAGTTCCCGCAAATCAGAAAAGAAATACGAATCGATGTTAATTTGAGTAAATGGTTGAACGCAAACTATATATGCCCAATAGCGATTGGTACTTTACTTAACCAAACGTAACAGAACGTAATAATAAGCAGAGAATCAGTCAAACTATCTGACACTAAGTTGCAATTTTTAAGTACGGATCTCCTTAATTGTGTAAAACTATCTACTTTGGTCGATGAGTAAATATTAAGAGAGAACGAAGAGAGGTCCTGCAAGTCGATCTAATGCAGTGGTTCCTCTAAACTTCCACCAGAACATTTTTGGTATATGTCTATAGTAGGAAGCGTCCTTGCCTCATGCTAAGAGCAAAACAACATATTTTTTAAAAAATTGTTGATAAAAGTGACCAGAACAGAAATCGTACGATTTTGTGGCACGTGCCAAAGTTACTCCAAATCTAGAAAGTAGAATGTAAACTTCAAAGTCTCCGGCTGTGGGTCAAGTATGCCAATCTAACAATAGGTTCCTAGCAAACTATTGTGTTCCTTAATTCAAGGAAGATACAGACTCGTGATTGGTCAACACAAAGAAATAAAGAGATTGATATTGTAGCGGGCTATTACTACCGCGTTTCACTAATTTAAAACAAGTAATAACATAGGTCTTTATTACTCACTGTTCATAAGTTTAATTAACAGTATATGCCTTATTTATAGATGTTTTCAGTCCAATTAACAATAAAGCACTATCACACTAATGAATTTACAAGCACTAATATCTTCTTAAACTAAAATCTTAACCATAGATCTATTAACAACACTAACACAACTATTTATTTACTACACTTTTGTCTATTTATGTATTCTACAAGCTGTATGTACATTAGACACGTTCGCATAATATAACATTTATGTTTACTCTTGTTTACTCTTATTTATACCCTGAATTAAATAGATGATTCATTCTCTGGTATGTGCTCGAACATTCTTGGTTCCTGGAGATTATACATCGCTTATGGCGCTAGTGTGTTTGACGGGTTGCCTAATAGTAGCTCGTAACACTGCCTCCTCTTTAAAACCGTTGTCTCGTAACTGTAAATACATTTTGAAGCCAATTCGATGACTGATGGCGGTATCGGCAGCTATCTCCTCTGGTGCCTCCACCGCGTCGTTGAAAATAACAGTCAACACTCTTTTCTTGGTCTTGGTAGGCAACCGGTTGATAGCAACAAACAAGGACCTGGACGTTGGTTCTCTGGAAAATTACTTCTAGCATAGTTCGGAATATTCTCCAATCTAAGCGGTCCAGTCCACAGCCTAGCTTGGGCACCGCTAGTCTCGTTACTCCATTTTCCATCATTTGAGTCTTAAGATTCAGCAAAGCCTCCCATAGATGTCCATAACAAGGTCTCTGCCATGAAGAATTTTTGGTGACCAGATAGTAAACATAACGATTTTTATCCTGAAGAACCAAAGCTTTTCCTACAGTTGGCTGCTGTTGTACTAATTCATCCACACATCCAAACTTTTTCTTGAAAACAACAGCTATTCCTTTTCTCATTTCCAGATCTTGAGCTACGCAATGTGCAAGGGAATACTCTTCTGGTGCTTTAAGCAGATCTTGTTGTTTTTCAACAACAACGCCAAATCTCGCCTTAGCAGAACCACCAAACGCCGCCATGAAATTCTCAAAATCTACATTTGGCTCACGATTAATAACTCTTCACACACCATTCTCATTACTCAAGCCCCCTGGTTGTTGCCAGTATAAGATGTTAAACGGTCAATGTGTACCACCTTCGGTTTACCACGGGGAGATCTTCTGATTCGGAACACTACATCATTAATTCTTGTTAACACTTCGTACGGGCCTTCCCATTGTCCTTGTAATTTTGACGACAACCCACACTTTCTTTGTGGATTATACAACCACACTAAATTTCCAGATTGATAACCACCTCCTTGTGCTCTCGTGTCATATTGTGATTTCATTCGATCGCTTGCCTGGATATTCTTTCGGACGCTTTCGTGAATGCTATTTGATCTTTCACGAAGCTTACTAACGTAATCTTTACCTGCGATCTCTTCTCTAGGTTTAAATCCAGACTGAAGATCACATGGTAGCCGCAATTCACGTCCTAACATTATGCAAGCGGAAGAGTATCCTGTGCCATCATGTACCGAAGATCGGTACGTTAGTAGGAACAAATGTAAATATTGATCCCAGTCTCGTTGATGTTCAAAGACAACTTTGGCTAGGTACTTTCCAAACGTCCTGTTCATTCTTTCAATACTTTCATCCGATTGAGGATGAATTGGCGTGGTTCTAATCTTCCTGATTCCAAGATGCTTGCAGACGTTTTGAAACAACGCTTATTTGAAGTTCTTACTGTATACTTCAAATATTATCTTCGCAAAGCAACAGCTCGCGACTTTCATCAAAATAACATTTTGCGATCGACATTATGAATCGAATCAATCTAATGAATGAATGCATCGAATGAATCAATCCCCGTTTTTAATAAATGCTTTCGTGTATACAAATTATCTATTTTCTAGAATGTTAATAGAATAGTATGGAACATTATGATGTAAAGGTTCTCAGAAAAACTCATTAGCATCTAAAATCTTGGTGTAATTACCTCGTAATCTTGTTCCAGTTATCAGTGACGCGTTCTGTTTGTCGTTGTTTAACACATATACGATTCTTGTAGCTTCGCATACTAATGCTAGAGATAATCAATTTTATCAGGTATTTCATAAATTTGGTGGGTTTTTCGTGTGCCGTCCGCTTCTCGGAACAAACGTTTTATTACTAATTAGATATCTACATAGTTTTAAATACCGATGACTCATCTCTTTTATATTCCTAGTATTCTAGAAAATTCTTTATTTAAAATTAATTTCTATTAATCTACAGGATAATTAATTGAAACTTTAATTGCTTTTTAATGCAAAAGGGGTTGCATTTTATAGAAAATATTTGCTTTCGTGTTTCAGTACACAAAATTTATTAAAATTGGAGTTTAAAATACACGTTGATTGTAGTTTCTTAAGCTAATTGCATAAAGCTAGTGCTAGTTACAGCAAATCGAAAGCATTTTTATCAAAAATGTATTGATAATTAATGAGTGAAAATAAACGGCTTTGTATTTATCTTAAAACAATCGATTTGCGGTATCTTACAATTAAGTATTTTTACATATACAACTTATGTTACTTGCTATTTATCTACAATACGCTTATATCATACAGGGTGATTATATACGCGCAATAGGATTTTTTGTTTATACATCAATGAATAAAAAGTTTCAGTTTCTTTCGAATTCTTTTATATTTTGGTGGGATTTATTTGTAGAATTTCGGTTTCAATAATCTCTCGTGACCCCTTATCACGTCAATATAAAGGGTCACAAGAGATTATTGAAACCGAAATTTACAAACATATATATATATATATATATATATATAGTATATATATATATATATGTATATATATATATATATATATCTTTATATGTGATTGACAAGCGCAAGTATTAAATTGAGCGCTGTCGTTTATTAGAATAAATCGCCACTGGTAAGTGGACATGCAAAAACTGTAAATTAATTTTTCTAAATAATACCCATTTGCATCATGCGAGGTCGCTGTGTTTTTAAATTTTGCATAAAGCTGGTCACCCTCCCAATACTTAAAAGTTACGGTAAGTATTATGTAACCAGTCAGATTGCGTTCGACCTAAGATTTTCTACAAGATTTTTTTACCGATTTATTTTATATTACAAATAAAGGACGGTTACAAATTGGCGATCCTGCCAAGACTATGTTTGGTTTATGTACCTCTAATTACTGAGCTATACACTCCGGAGTCTTAACTGCGATAGGCGGCTATTACAGAAACTAAATTTTAAAATTGTATTCAATGTTGTAAGAAAATAAATAATGTGTTCTGTGCTTTATTTTAGTTTGTAAGAGTTAGTTAAAATTTATGTTAACGGTAAACGGTTATTTCTATAGTTTTGTTCCGAGTATTAAGTCCGAGTTATTTTTATGAATGGTTGGTAAGCAGGTAGACACGAAGTTTAAAGTGGTTGAAGCAATGTCAAGCACTATTATAGAGGGATATAATTAAGATTCAGAGGTGAATTATATTTCGAAGAGGAACTTTGCTGTTAGAGGGTCGGGTTCAATTGGCGATACACAAATATTTGAAATGCTAGCGCAGCTGATACAAAACATCAATGTTAAATTAATGAGTAAAACGGTTAGAATTTTAGCAGGATTAAGGGAAGTATAGTTGAAACTCAACAATGAGATTAGATTGTTAGAAGCGAAAATAAAATTATCTCGGAGGAATGTGAAGCTATGATCCAGCAAGCAAAATGGAAATGCGGGAGTATATAAAAAAAACCATCAAAAAAATTTGATGAAGAAATTAGAACAGTTATGGACAAAATTAAGAGAAGGACACCAAAAGATGAATACCAAGGTCGAAAATATAAATAAAATCGTGGGTCAAGTAATAATAAGAGGGCAATGTAATCATTTAGATTAATTTTAAATCCCCAAATTCTCTGAAGATGATCCGGTGGAATTTTTGAAAAGTTTGGAGAGATATGTAAACAAAGTAGGTATAGTCCATTGGAATTAACTTTAGAATGACGTCAAATGTAGTAATAAAGTGTAAGGAACTGTATGCAAATGAATACCTAATATTAAGTTTGAAAAATACTGTCATTTTGGACAATAAAAATTGGCAATTTTGTACAATGTTGCCACCAATTTCTCTTGCAAATCCAAGCATTTGCCAGTTGTCATTCGACATCTGTCATTTTGTTGTCCTGCTGGTTCTGCTGGTTGTTTGTTTTGGTTTTTATCGTTTATGTTCTTGGATTTTTTATAAAGCAGTTCTTTTCATGACTAAAATATATTATTTATTTGAATTGCGAATACATATTATATATATTGCCGTGGAACCTTAAAAAAAATCTTGGACGAAGCTGGAACAAAGCTTTAACATCAGTCCTTCACCTTCTTCATGCGAGCCCCACGAATTGGGCGTCATAAGATTGCTGTGGAATCGGGGACTAACTTCAAAGCTTCCCCAGGGTCAACATATAATCTTCAAAAATGCACAAATTTTCAAAAAAAATTGCTTGCCGTTTTATTTCTGCTTCAAAAATCTTCAGCAGCTTCTCTGGCTAGCTCAGCTGTGCCTCTTCTCTAATACCTAAATTTACAACCATTCTTCCTTCACACTCGCACACCATTCAATAAAATCACCAAATAATACAACAATCATACAACCTTTTATTTACCGCTGTATACAGACAAATTATTCACATGTATAAAAAAACAGTTTGATACACTAATTGCAAACTCAAAATGTGATATGTTTTTAAAGTCCTTGATTTTCTAATCATTTTCAAAAAAATTTAATGAGATATAAGTAGATGGGCCCCACATATTACCCTAAATTGACTGTACACTGGAGTATGGTGAACTCATAATAACCCAGTTTATTTAGTATATGCCTTTTACCTTGAATAAATTAATACAAAATTTATAGACCCGTTTACCCTTTACAATCCAATTTATATTCAGAATAAAATTTTGTAAGTTTTATATACACCCTTTTTCAATATATACCCTCAATAAATTGTCCAGTACATGTATCTTTTCCAATAAGTTTATATAACCATAAATAAACCCCAAAATTCACTCACACAGCACCAAAATTTCACAAAAGTTTATCAGACAACAGAAATTTCAAATAAATTACCTGGAGAATACTTCAGGCTTCCATTCCTTTGAAGATGATCGCTAGAACACCTCGGCTTCGTGACCATTCGCTGTGATACTCGGCGGATTCACAGACGATAACACCATTTGCGAGCCAAGCGCCTCGTTTCATAGTACCATTCCATATCAGAATACAATCCTAATTATTTGTGATGCTTACCCCACATATATCATGCTTCCATTTATTGATTTTAGAGCTTTTTATAGTAATTGCCGGACCTCTATTAATTTAATATACACTACACGTATTTGGCGTTAATAAATAGAAGGCCGCTACTAATAAGTTACACGTGCTAGCGCTATATTTACTGTTTTATTAACACATCTAATGGTCACAAAAAGCTCTAATATTATTTTGGTCAGCATTCAGTACTTTATCGAAGTTAGTAATACAGAAGCGAAGAGAAGGCAAGAGAACCTTAATAATTTAGCGTGAGTATTTATATCGTTTCAAAATCCTACCCCCGAACACACTTCACGTGAAAAGCTTATTTTCAAATCTAAATTCTACAAATTTTAAATACAACCGTTTTAAAAATTCCTGAAATTTACTCCGATGTACGTGCCGTATATCCGAAAGCGCTTTAAACCTTCGCGTTTGTCTACGTTTGGAAAACTGTCTGTTTTTAACCAATGATAATATTCTCTATCATCACAAACCCCGCCTGTACTATCTTAATCTCTGTCTTATGCATGTCTGCTGTCGCGTTTAAAACCCCACTTGATCGATTTTCTATAACTCAAGTTAAAGAAAATAGATTTGATGACAGCTCATCTCCACTCCACGTGTATACGTTACGTGCGTTTTCAACATCAACGCTTTTATATCTGTCTCTATCTGTAGTATATAACCGATCGTGCATTTCCCTCGCTCTTTAAGAGGTTTGTTTGCCTTGTGGTTTAAACCAAACTTGCTTTAAAACTGTTTTTCCTTTATGTAATTTCTAACATACCATTATTAATTATAAAAATACGTCAATACATGTCTGTTTTCCCTAAATGACTCAAATTAATTTTGCACATAAATAATTCGTTCTTTTCTATATACAGGGTGATTGAAATTTTATTGTTTACCCCTGATTTAACCCTTTAAATCCACAGCAATATATATATTTATATATATATATATATATATATATATATATATATATTGTCTGTATGTTTTTATCGACCAACGTCATTTTAAAACAGTTAATCAATTAAAATACACTAACCTGTAATGGTTGCCAATTGCGCTGGTATGAAAAATGTAGTGGACTGTAATCTGCATCTGCATGAACGCCGTAAACTGCATAAACAAAAGTTCACTATTCTTGAGGCGTTTTCACCATTGAAAACTTCATGGTCAAAGCACACCGAACTGATTCTTACGGTCACTCCCGTTGCCAAGTTAATAATGCTCTGTTTAATGCGCGTCTTGAACTGTGTACGCGAACCAAAAAGCACTCGCGCACACTCCTTCAATGTTCAAATTTTTATGTATATGGTATTGGTTAGGCGATAACAGGAAAGAAACTTTGATAATGTTAATATCAAACCAGAATAATACAATGTGATTATATGTCACCAAAATGCTAAAAAATGCATAACATACCGCCCACCAAAATAAGATTGAAAACTTATTTTAACCAATGTAATTAAATATATACAAATGCGTAATACCACAAAAAATTAAATAATAATGAATGCGTAATTCCAACAACAAAAAAAAAATATTGAGAGAAGAAAAAAAATTAATCTTTCCTTTTTTGTGTGTCCTCTAATGGGAAAGCACACAATTTAACCAAAGGTCGTTTAATAATGCCGTGTGCAGTTTAAACTTGCGCCACTTTGACGACATTATCTGTACCAAGATACAAGTGGGTAATGCGTCCCAGTCGCCAATGCAATGGAGAGGCATTATCCTCCTTAATTAGGACTAATGTCCCAATCTAAACAGCGGGAAGAGATGAAAACTATTTAGTTTTCTGCTGGAGAGTATGTAAGTACTCGCTATGCCAACGGCGCCAGAAAGATTGTTGGATTCTCTGAATGAGTTGCCAACGATCTAAAATTGCTAGTTTCAGGTCCAAGACATTTGGGTCAGGAAGCACTGAACTGGTTCAACTTCTAATAAATGACATGGTGCCAAATCTTAAGGATTTGTACTCAATGAACGCAAAGCACGAGAATTAAGTATGGCCTCAATCTGAATTAGTACGATATTGAATTCCTCATACGAGAGAATTTGAGCGCCGATAACCTTGTTGAGATGATTCTTAACTGACTTGATGCCGGCCTCCCACAACCCTCCTAAGTGAGGGGACGACGGGGGATTGAAAATAAATTCAATAACCTCTGCGGTAGCAACATGTTGCATAAGTTCTGCCAGTTCACGGGCAGCACCAGTAAAATTTGTGCCGCAATCACAGTAGATTTTGGCACATTTACCACAACGAGCAATGAAACGCCTCAATGCCGCTATAAAAGCAGATGAGGACAAATTTGAAACTAGCTCTAAGTGCAGAGCCTTAGTTCCAAAACAAACGAACAAACTAACATAAGCCTTTAATGACTTTAAACCACGAGTGCGGCTCATGGTAATTGCGAACGGTCCACCAAAATCAACCCCATTGTGGAAAAAAGCTTTACCCGAAACGGTGCGGGTTGCTGGTAGGTCACCCATAGGGGAGAATAGGGAATTGGTTTTATACGAAAACAAATGATACATGCCTTTAGACATTTTCAAACAGCGTTTTTCGCGGCCAGAATCCAAAAATTTTGCGTTAAAAGAAATTGGGTCGTTCTAAGACCAGGATGTAAATATTTTTGATGACAGTTCAAAATAACGAGATCTGTCAAACCATGAATACGGCGTAATAGGAGCGGAAATTTTTTTCCATAAGGTAAATTTCAATTTCGAAGGCGACCGCCCACACTGAGTAAACCATGTCTGTCCAGAAATGGGCTAAGGGGGTTTAAAGTGTTTGCTAATGGTTCTCCTTTTTTCAATATTCTCTATGTCCTTATAAAAAAATTCTGATTGAACTCTTTTAACCAATAAATGAAGCGCAACTTGTTGCTGATTTGAAATAATTTGCGATGCCTTTGAAACGAGATCCGCAGGGGTTCTCAAAGTGCGAATGAAATGAAGGACATAACATATAATGCGACAAACTTTATTTATATCAAAAAACTTGCTTACTAAGAGATCAAGAAAATGATCCGAAATGATAGTATTCAATGATATAATTCTCTTTTCCAAATCTATAGGTGTTGAATCCATTGCAGAAAATTTACTCACGGGCCAATCTGATTGTGACAAAGAAAGCTAAATAGGACCGGACCACCATAAACGATGCTCTACTAAGTCCGAGGCTAGTAAACCCCGAGAAGCGCAATCCGCTGGATTATCTTGAGACTTGATGTGGTTCCAAGACCCAAGAAGAATTCGATCTTGAATGTGTGAAATTCTATTACTAATGAAAGTTTACCAATGGTAAGAAGGCGATCGAATCCATGTTAAAGCTACTGTAGAATCTGACCACGCATAAATCGATAACTTTAGTCGAACCTTGTAAATATTGAACAAAAACTCAATCAAATCGGATAAAAGTACCGCGGCAGATAATTCTAACCGAGGCACTGAAATGCGTTAACTAGATGCAACCCTTGATTTTGCACATACCAATGAAACTTTGATATTACCATTTGCGTCTACCACTCTGAAATAAACTACTGCGGCGTATCCTTGTTCGGAGGCGTCGCAAAAGCCATGCAACTGAAATTCCAAACAGTTATCAGACAAAATCCACCGAGGAATTTTCACCTTAGACAACTCTGATAATTGATCAAGATAATCCTTCAATTTGAGAGTGACATCAATAGGAGGGTCATCATCCCAATCGATGCCCCGAATCCATAAGTATTGATTTAGGTGTTTTGCAAAAAACACCAACGGTGTCAACAAGCCCAAGGGATCAAAGATCCGCGCTTTTTCTGAAACCATGTGTCTTTTGGTACAAATCCGATCAACCGGATGTACTACATAAAAAAATTTGTCCAATGACGGATGCCACTGAAGGCCCAAAATTTTTTGCGCGAGATTAGTTGAATCTTCAAATGAAAATGTCTGTTGATACCTAGCCGATTCAGGTACTACCTTAATTACGTCATATACGTTACTGTTCCATTTACGCAACGTAAATCCACCCAACAAGCACAGTTTGTCTAATTCCAAAATCAATTGTTGAGTCCCGGTCACGACATCGTCAACATATGTATCGAATTCCAAAGCCTTAGCAGCTAAGGGAAATTTTGATGATTCAAGACGCGCCAATTCTTGGATCACACGCAATGCCAAATACGGTGCTGATTTGACACCATAAGATACTGTATTTAATACAAAATCTGAAATAGGTTCTGTAGGATTAGACCTCCAAACAATTTTTTAAAATTTCCGGTGTTCCGGCGAAATCAGAATTTGTCGATACATTTGTTTGATATCTGCGGTGATGACAATCGGATGTAAGCAAAAATGCAAAAGTAAAGCCAAGAGATTATTTTGTAAGAAAGGACCGCCAAGCAAATGGTCATTAAGAGACCCACCAATGAGAGTAGTTGCCGAAGCGTCAAAGACTACCCTTAATTTTGTTGTGTTACTTTCTGGTTTAATAACCGCATTATGCGGAATGTAATATTCTGTCGACTGATGCGATGATTCCTTCATGCTAGAAAAAATGAGTGACATGTGATCATTTTGTAGATAATCTTGAATAAATCCCTGTACATTGTATACAGTGAAGGGTCTTTTTGTAAACGACTTTTTAATGCCAAAAACCTACGAAGTACGACTTTCCGAGAATCCCAAAAAATTGGTTCCGGACCATTCAACGGAAGTAACACTGGTTCGTATTCCCGTTTTATTCATTTTTTAAAATAAAACACACTTTATTTCGCGTTTTTAAACAACTCCAGTTGTTAATAAAACTATTTTGAAATTGGTGCATTATAATCGCCAATTGTCGTAAATATGCCGAATTATCTCCAATCAAAAGAGGAGAAGACGATTTGGCATTTGTTATCATTCGTTTTCGTAATTTTGAACTTCAAGCAACAACAAGTGCAGCAGCTCCATATGGCTGAAGTGCGTGATTTCAAGTGAACCAAACCGCTTAATTATCGCCGTTTTCAGTGTACCGTACCTGCTCAGCAAACTACTGGAGGTATGTTCGTTTTGTTATAATCAATTAATAATTTGTACTTGTTGCATTTATATTATAATTTTTGATATAAATTTATTCGCCATTACTGCCGATAGCCATATGTTATTACATATTGTGTTGAATCACAAACATATTAAAAGGTCCTTCGAATTTTGCAATCTTTCGCAATCATTACGCATCATTTCTTGGTCCTTCGAGCCGGATTTGTAACAGTCCTGGATTTACATCCATTAAAAACAATAATTTCGACTTTGGTTATGTACTTAATAAATTAACGTATTTGTAGTATAGTGTGATTCAACACCTGAATTACAGATTTTTGATACCGGCTTTATATCGTTTTCTTAACAGCGAATATTATTTTGAATGTTTGACTTCGGGCAATACCCATAAGGTGGCGCAGGAGGTCAAACATAATTTCATTTCTAAATCATTTGCATTTGTAAACAAACATTTTAGGTTGTGTTTGTTGAAAATACTTATTTACTACAATTATTTATCAAAAGTTATTGCAGTTTAGTTAATATATGTTGTTTGTTTGTTACAAATACACATGATTCAAAGATATAATTAAATGGTAATTTAATGTTTACATATATGTTTGCAACTTCCTTATAATACATGTTTACAGAGATTAATAATTGATTGAAAATTGTTTGTTGTTTGTAATCTTATTTAAACACACGTGAGTTATTGTATAATTATTGTTATTTGCATCTTTGGTAAAGTTTAAGGTTGTATTGTAGCCTAAAACTTGAGATTAGTTTGTTGTCTGCATTATTTAGTTTGTTTACTTGAATAAATTTGGACATTAGTGAAATTCTAATGGCTCCAAAGAAAGATCAATTGATTTTAGCCAATTCCTTGCATAAAGCAAGATTGGAAGAGATCTTAGATTGTGCAAATTGTTCAGTGGATGATCCATCACTTAGAAATTTATTTAAAATACAATATAGAAATGTAGAATCAATTTACAAGGAACATCATGAAAACTATTTGTTAATTCTTCATGCAACAAGTGAAGAATCTCGACAACTACTATTTCAAGAACGATTGTCACTTGACAAAATTTATTATTCGATAAATCTTTTGGAAGATCAACTTTTTTCTTCATTCAGCACGTCAGATGGTTTTAATACACAGGCGCCTGCTGCAACTTCGTCTCAATTGTCTAATGTCAAGCTTCCCAGAGTCCAGTTAAGTACATTTTCTAGGGATCTGAAGCATTAGTGTACATTTAAAGATTTGTTTGACACACTTATACATAATTCAAGTTTGTCGAACATCGAAAAATTCCAATACCTTATATTATCACTTAAAAACGAAGCATATAATCTTATCAAGAGCATTCCAATGACCTCTGATAATTACCCTTTAGCATATAAAACACTTACGGATCGTTTTTCGAATAGAAGGCTCTTAGCCAACCATCATTGGTCTTTATTGAAAAGGTATCCGTCTCTCACTACAAAGAATTCAAGGCATCTTAGGAATTTGGTTGATGGGTTTAATGAAAATTTGTCAATATTGAAATCGTTACAATTTGATACAGATAGCTGAGACTTTGTTCTGGTTGATCTTTTGTTAAGCAAACTTGATAAAACTACTCATAAAAGATTTGAGTTGCACTTTAATTCGTCTGAAGTGCCAACTTATCAATGTGTTAAAGAGTTTTTGTTGAAGCAATGCGTTGCTTTAGATAACCTGGTGCCCAGTGGGATTTCGAAAACACCATTGTCTAAAGGTACTGCTGCTAAATCGTATAGTCGACTAAGTCCTACACGTTCTAATTTTGATTTGAAGCCTAAAACATTTCTAGCACAAACTACTACTCATTCTAGGAGTAATACGTTATGTACTATTTGTAAAGGCAATCATTCGTTGTATTCGTGTGAGCAATTTCTTAAATTGTCTCCAACTCAGCGTCATGAACAAGCCAAACATCATCAGTTATGTTTGAATTGTCTTCGACCTAACCACAGCATGTCGTCTTGTTTTTCGAAATCATCCTGTAGACATTGTGGTAAACATCATCATTCACTTCTTCATTTTGTTTCGCCTAACACTACTTCGCACTTGTCTTCTTCTAATTCGTCAAGAGACGCCTCAAGCTAGTACTTCTACTAATGTTTGTACAAGCATTATTGATTCTGCAGCAACAACTTGTCTTGCTTCGTTACCCACAGTTCATTTAGAAATTCTTGACAAGAGAAATCGATCTCATATTGTTCGTGCTCTTGTTGACACTGGAAGTCAAATTTCGTTTATTACCGAAGATTGTCATAAAACTATTGTGTCGTTATCTCGTCCTTCGCATGTTCCTATTTCTGGTTTGGGTCAAACTTCGCATCAAACTTTAGGCATGATTTCTGGTATAATACGACCCATTCAGGAATATGATTCTGTCCCTACAGATAGTAATATAAAAGTAACTTTTATGGTTTTACCGTCCATCTGCGGTGACCTTCCAGCGAAACTTATACAATCTCGATGGTCTCATTTGGAGAATATTAAACTTGCAGATGAACAATGGCGACAGCCTGCTCCTATTCAGATGTTGTTGGGTGCTGACGTTGCTTCTTGTATTATACTAGATGGGAAAATCACTGGTAATGACAATTCTCCAGTTGCAATTAATACAATTTTCGGCTACATGGTCTTTGGTCCTATAGATTCCATGTCAGCACATCACTTAAATTCATTTTTTGTTTCGGTTGATCCTTACAGGGATATTAATCACAAACAATTTTGGGAACTTGAAGATATTCCGGGTAATAAACGGTCCTCTCCGGACGACCTTATGGCTCAACAGTCATTCGATAAATCGTTATTTCGTTTGTCCAATGGTAGGTTTAGAGTAAGCCTTCCGTTCAAGGAAAATATTCCCGACTTTACAGATTCAAAACCTATTGCAGTTATGCGTCTGTTGGTTTTAGAGCGTCGTCTCCAAGCCAATCCAGAACTTCGCAAATTGTATGTTGATTTCATGTGTGATTATGAATCTTCAGGTCACATGTCACTTTTACCGTCTGTCCCTATTGGTAGTAATTCGTACTACATTCCGCATCATGCAATTTTTAAGATGGAAAATGGTAAATCCAAATTGAGGGTTGTATTCGATGCCTCTGCACAATCAACTAATACTATTTCATTAAATGATGCCTTGCTTACTGGACCTAAGCTCCAGAACGATATTGTTAAAATATTGTTAGCTTTTCGTACTTACAAATTTGTTGTCGTTTGTGACATTAAACAAATGTATCGTCAGATATTGATAACAGAATCAGATCGTCGCTATCAGCTAATACAATGGAGGTGGAATCCGTCTGAGCCTATTCAGACTTATCAGTTGAACACCATCACTTATGGGGTGTCATCAGCTCCATTCTTAGCGATTCGAACAATTTTGGAGTTAGCCAAACTTGGCAAGAATACATATCCTTTGGCTGCTCAAGCGTTGGAAAACAATTTGTATGTTAATGATATTTTGTGTCATGCTTCCACTCTGTCGGAAGCTCAGGAACTAAAATGTCAGCTTGTCCAGTTACTTGGTTCAGGATGTTTTGAATTACGTAAATGGGCTAGCAATAATCCAGTACTTTTGGAAGACATCCCTCTTGAACACCAACAATCGTAGTCAAATCTTGTTGCAAGTGGTGGTGATTTTATCATTAAGGTACTTGGACTCCGTTGGCAATTACAATTGGACATTTTTTCTTTCGATCTTCAACTTTTGGAGAATCGTATCTCTAAACGTATACTTCTGTCAATGATTTCTCGCATTTATGACCCTCTGGGATTTTGTACACTAGTCACTTTCGCCCTCAAGCGACTCATTCAACAATTTTGACTTCTTGGGTTAGACTGGGATGAGGATCCTCCAGATGTCAGTGTCATGTTTTGGAAAAAATTTGTTTCTGAATTTTCAGTTATTGAATCAATTCAGATACCACGTTATCTAGCTATTAAAGAAGCTTGTAGCGTGCAGCTTCATGGTTTTGCTGATGCCTCAGAAAAAGGCTATTCAGCCATTGCTTATTTTCGTGTGGTATTTCGTTCCGGGAATATTTCTGTTCGTTTTGTTATAGCTAAATCAAAGGTAGCTCCTTTAAAATACTTATCTGTACCTCGGCTGGAACTTTGTGCTGGGATACTCTTATCAAAATTGGTACAATTTGTAATTGGTGCTTATTCATCTATAACCTTTGAAAAAATCATTTGTGATACTGACACCTCGGTGGCTTTGACTTGGATAAAGTCACCTGCTTATCGTTTGAAAACATTTGTAGCTAATCGTGTTAGTTTCATTCAGGAAAGAGTTCCTCCTGAATGTTGGTGTTATATTCGCTCTTGTGACAATCCTGTTGATCGTGCCACAAGAGTTTTGTTTCCTTCTGAACTGCCCTCGCATCCGTTATGGTGGGCAGGTCCTTCATTTTTGTCAATCCCTGAAGCAAATTGGCCTTCGCCTTTGTCATGTGTTTCGTCTCCAGAAGCATCTGCTGAAGAGAAACACCTTGTGTGTGTCGCTACAATAGAATCGACATGGATTGATAATTTCTTTGAAAGATTTTCGTCTCTACGTAAAATTCAAGGCATAATTGCATATTGCCTAAGAGTATTTCACGCGAGAAAAAATATTCTGAATTCGTTATCATGTCTTTGTTAGAGTTACAAAATTCTCTAATGGTTATCACAAAAGTAGTTCAACACACATCGTTTAAATATGAATTAAAAGCACTTCATCAAAATAAACTTTTACCTAAACACTTTCAGCGTTTAGGTTTATTCCTCGATTCCAATGATATTTTGAGAGTGGGCGGTAGACTAACTCATTCTAGCCTTCCCGATTCTACTAAGTATCCTGCTTTGTTACCTAGTAAACATCGTTTTACGGACTTACTGATAGAACAAGTTCATTGCAAGAATCTGCATTCTGGAGTGAATACAACTTTATATTTAATTCAGGAAAATTTCTAGATTATTTCGTCTCGTCGCGCTATTCGTCGCATTTTGTCGAAATGTTATCGTTGCTATAGAATCAATCCTGTACCTATTGTTCCTATTATGGGTAACTTACCCCATTATCGTGTTTCCCAGGCTAAACCATTTAGCTCTGTCGGAATAGATTTTGCTGGTCCCTTTACTATTACGCCATATCGTAAGAGGGGCTCCAGAACATTTAAGTCGTATCTTTGTGTTTTCGTTTGTTTGGTTACCAAGGCCTTACATCTTGAAGTTGTTTTGGATCTGTCTACTGACTCAGTTATTGCCTGTCTTCGACGTTTTATAGCTCGCCGCGGTCGCTGTCAAGACATCTACAGCGATTGTGGAACAAACTTTGTTGGTGCTGATCGACAACTACAAGAATATTTTCGTCAATCTGTCGAGTCAAAAGCCATTGTCTGGTCCCCATTTTGGAGGCATTTGGGAAAGTGCAGTTAAATCCATTAAAACTCATTTAACTCGTGTTGTGGGTAGTCAAATACTTAGCCTTGAAGAGTTTCAAACTCTTACTGTTCAGATTGAGGCTCTGTTGAACTCTAGACCTCTTTGCAGTCTAAGTAGCAATCATAATGATCTTCGTTCGTTGACTCAGGTCATTCTTTGACCCTGGAACCTTTGTCGTCAATCCCTGATCCTATTATTTCTCATATAAAACAGTCTCGTTTATCGCGCTGGCAATTAATTCAAGCATTGCAGCATGGATTTTGGGATCGGTGGCACAAGGAGTATTTACATCAATTATATCAACGTGCTCGTTGGTTCAAATCTAAACAATTAGACAACATTGACATTGGTACTATCGTTATCATAAAGGAGGATTCAGTATCTCCCCTTCGTTGGCGACTAGCTCGCATCCTTCAGCTACATCCTGGAACTGATGGCGTATCTCGTGTAGCTTCTGTTCAAACATCCAAGGGAATACTAAAACGTCCCATGGTCAAATAAATTGTGTCCATTGCCATCACAATGAATAAATTTCAATTTGTGCATCTATGTAAATATACTAATAATATTTTGTGTTCGTGTCTACATATATATATATATATATATATATATATATATATATATATATATATATATATGTATATTACATATGTACATAACCAAACTCGTATTGTTGTATTGTATTCGTGTAACTTATAGCTACCAGCAGTTATAAGTCAAAATTTTGTATTTGAAGAAATAGCATCTTACGTGCTATTTTTAGTGGGCAGTTATGGTTCGTATTCCCGTTTTGGCATTTGTTATCATTCGTTTTCGTAATTTTAAACTTCAAACAACAAGTGCAACGGCTCCATATGGCTGAAGTGCGTGATTTCAAGTGAACCAAACCGCTTAATCATCGCCGTTTTCAGTGTACCGTACCTGCTCACCAAACTACTAGAGGTATGTTCGTTTTGTTATAATCAATTAATAATTTGTACTTGTTGCATTTATATTATAATTTTTGATATAAATTTAATCGCCATTACTGCCGATAACCAAAAGTCGTTATATATCGTGTTGAATCACAAACATATTTAAAGGTCCTTCGAATTTCGCAATCTTTCGCAATCTTTACGCACCAGACACCATAAAACGACCCTGCTCGTTTCTAACGTGTGTTGCCAAAAAATGCTGCTCACAGGCTTCTTCTGCAGAAAAAACCTTGTCAACATCTGAAATGCCTTCCAGCTCCCAAAACCGACAAATTAGAGTATTCAGGGGTTCTATTAGTACACATAATGAAGTACTATCTGCTGCAGGAGAAATGATTTTCCCTGTAAGAACCCACCCAAATTTGGTATGAATCGCGACTGATTTGTCTGCGATTCCCATACGAGTATCATTTAACAATGAGTGTGCAAAAACATCTGGACCCAAAAGTAAATCAATTGTACCTGGCTTATCAAAATCAGGATCAGCCAACGGCAAGTCCACTGTATGCGGCCAATGGTTGGTGTTTAATTGCACTGCAGGCAATTTACCACAAATATTTTGTAGAATATAAACATCTACATCAAATTGGGGATGTATTTTATACCTAGGTCTAATTTTGCAAGATAAAACTCCCGAAATGTGTGAGGAATCTAAACCTAGACCTTCCACTTTAATGGCAACGTTGGATTTTTGTAAGCCAAGTCGCTGACGACAAGTTTCTGTCATAAAACTTTCCATACTGCCGTTGTCCAACAATGCTCTTACCTTTTGAATCTTTCCGTTCCCATCTTGAATTGCAATAGTTGCAGTTGTCAACAAAGTGACGGTTTTCGAAGAATGCGTTGAAAATAAACTGCTAGTACTTGATATACTTGCACATGGTTGATTTGACTGTAGTGCGAGCGCGTTATTAACGAATTGATTCGTCAATGATTTTTGGTTTGTAAAATATAGCAATGTGTTGTGAGGTTTAGCGCACTTCCTACAAACAGATTTTGAAGAACATTTCGTGGCCCGATAAACAATTAATGCATAAATTTTTCTGCTTAACAAACTCGTAAGGCTCGTGAGGCATCTTGCCCAAAAAATTCTGACACTGATATAAAGCATGTTTGCCTTTACAATGAATGCAACTTTTGTTATCTGATATTGTCACCAATGAAGTGTGGTTTGAGATTTTGTAAAAATTCCAGTAGGATTATCAAAATGTGTAGTTTTACTATTTGTTTTAGACTGTTTGCTCATACATAGACTACTAACTTCCAAGGCTTTAGAGTGGCTTTCAACAAATGTTTTTAACTGCTTATATGTGGGAATTAAATTTAAACCCACAGCATTGGTTTCCAATTCAAATAATTTTAAAAATTCGTTATCCAATTTTTTAGATAATGTACTGTTGCGAGCTACTATTAGGCAACCCGTCAAACACACAAGCGCCGTAAGCACTGTAAATTCTCCATAGACCGAGAATCTTCCAGCAATTACTGGAGGGTGAAACATCCTTTTTAACTCAAGGTATAAATAAGACCGATGAGGAAGTACAGAGTTTAGTCTATATCAGAATGTCGAATATAAATTATATCGTGTAAAGTTAAATAGTTGAGATTTTGGAAGTCCAAGGATATACATAAATGTTATATTATGTGAACGTGTCTAATGTACATGCAGCTTGTAGAATAGATAAATAGACAAAAGTGTAATAAATAAAAAGTAGTGTTAGTGTTGTTAATGGACCTATTGTAACCATTTTTTTTACGACTGCAAAACACCAATAAATTATTAGTTAAATACATCTTGTTAATTTTTTGAATCTACTATGAGGTAGTTATTAGATTTCTGTCGTTGTTATGAATATTGCCACGCTATATCGTTTTAGAATTTTTTGATTGAAAACTTTAATGGATTAATTGGAAGTAAGATAATGGTTGTTGTAGTAATTTAGTCATCAGTAGGGAAAAGTTGTGAATTCTAGATCTAATTGTAGTTCCCCTATTGAAAATATTTGGTCAATTGTGGATAGTTGAGATAAAACTTAGATTTGAAATTTTTTAATTTCAAGATTTTAGTTAGTTTTTTTTGGATATCGATTTTAGAAGAGTATAAAAATGGCTGATACTTTTCAGGTTGTGTACTTACTCAAAGAGGAGTTAGATTATGAACTTCGAATAAAAGGAATTGAGAGTAGTAGACCAGTTGTAGACAAGCGGAAGATATTAGGTCGTTTATTAGCGAAAGAATCGAATAAACCAGGTTGTCTAATAGATCTTACAGATTATAATGTAGAATTTTCAGTAGAGTGTGAGGAAATCAACAATACCGTTGTCTTGATTAAAAATGTTTTGTCAGAATTTGAAAGTGATCCTTCAGACTCTGTTTTTAAAAAGTACAGTCAAGACTAGTACACCTAACTGGTCGAGTTAAAACCATGATAGCTACCCCGTCGAAAGATAATTTTTGGTTTCGTAAAAATTTTAAGTCACAGTCTGAAAATAAATGTCAAGAAAGTGTTAGAAATACTTCTGCATTTCGTAGTAGGGTTTATAGAAACAAATCTTCATCTCCTCAAATCCAGGTTGCAAGTCAAGAAAAACCTTTAGATGTGAAGTCACCAGGGGTGGAGGGAGTCAAGAAATTTGTGTGTTGGAATTGTACACGTCCAGGTCATACGTTTAGTTATTGTAGAGCCCATATAAAAATATTTTGTTTCAAATGTGAAAGTAAAGGTGTAACATCAACTTCGTGTCAGTCATGTTCAAAAATAAACGGATCGCATGAATAATAATAAACATATCATTTCGTATTATACGATTACTATATAGAGAGTACTAAAAATAATGTTTTGGTAAATTAGGTACATTAGTTTGTGCTGTTCGTCATATCGTTTGAGAATTGCTTTTATGCGTAGGCACGTTTTTGGTTTAATGGCAATCTTTATGTTTTATATCGGCGTTGCAACGCAATGTAATTAGTTTTGTGTAGTATAGGCGATACTTGTCGTTGTAGTTGGTCGCTCAGCAGCACGTGAGTCTAGACGAGACTCGTGAGGAGTTGGTTGCTTAGCAGTGCGTAGGTCTAGACGAGACTCGAGGTGAGTTGTCGTCCTAATAATTTTTGGCATCACTAGTTTAGAGTTTGGTAATGAGGAAATTTTTTTGTAGAGTAGTCTAGGTGAGACTCGTGAAGGAGTCTGTCATTCTAGCGAGTATATGCGTTGTGAAGCAATTTTTTTGTTGTATGGACAGCTTGATTAAAACTTATTTCATCAGTTTGATTAAAGATTAAAGAGAGTGTACCTGTACATTAACTTTTGTTAGCTATCGTCGAGATTAATTTCTTTTGAAAGTCTAAATTATTTCGTACTCGAAGGCCAGAAAGTAGCATATAAAAGACCTAAAACCTTTTTTTCAATAGTAGACCAAGAGGACGCCATATAGTTAATTGTTGCTCCCCAAGTTTGTGTTTGAAGTCAAGTATATCTTTTATCGTTTCGTTTAGTTTTTGTTTTTGTATAGAAGGATAAGTGGAAGAACCTCGTCTAAATTTTTTTTGAATACGATTTTAATTTAATATCAAATAATAGAATAAGAATGTTGGAGAACATATAAAAAAACCCTTGTTAGTAAAAGAGCGTATTATTAAAATCACTTTCCCCGTGCGTACGTATTGTGTTGTCAGAAATACATTCCCTGTGTACACAATCTAATCTAAGAAGCACCTTGCCCATGCGTACGTACCGTGTTCTCAAGAACACCTTTCCCTGTATGTGTATGTGTGTTCAGACCGTTAACACTAAAAATTTTTTTTCTTTTCGTAGTTGACAGACGAAATTTTGTTTGCTTCGTAAAATGTTGACAGGCGAAATCTTTTAGGTCTATAACGTGTTAATTGGGATGAAATTTTTTTGTTGAGTTAGTAGAAAAGATGCTTTTGTCCATGAAGGACGGATCTTTTACAATGTATGCAAAAGGACCATAGTATGTTCTTTTCGCATTTAGTGCATTCCATCAAGAAATGCGTAAATCTAGACGAAATTCATGATGAGTTGGTCGTTCAGCAGTATGTGCTTGGTTGAGTGGAGTGTAATATTTTTTTGAGTATTTAGTTTAGTGACACTCGTGAGCAGTCGATCACTAAGTAGTTTGAGAATAGTACGTGAGCTTGTTGCTCAGTCGTTGGTTCGCTTGGTTGTGTTTGTGCCGAAAGCACAATTAGTAGTAGAGTTAGCTACTCACTACTGAGTAGGAGTGTGTGAGTGAATCAGTTGCTCACATTTTTGTTATGAATTTGAGTTAGTGCAAATTGCACAAGTTGAGTTAAAGTGTGGTAAGTGAGCCAGTTGCTCACAGTTTATTTGGCTATCGTGAATATGTGCTGATTGCACAATAGTTAGTAGAGTCGATAGTGTGATGAATTCACATTTGTGTAAAGATTTAGAGTATTTTAGCAGGTCGCTAAAATAGTTGTTGCGTTAAACAATTAATGCTTACGTTTAGTGTAGTGATAGCGTTGTGATGACACTCGATACTTTTGCTGGTTAGATATTTTGTTGGTGCCTTTTTTTTTTAAAGAAACGGGCTCTAGTTATTTTCTTCGAATTGAGTTGTCATCTCAATCATAAGTTTTGTACATAGTTTAGAGATCTGAATTTTTTTGTAGTCTGGATATTATCTCTAGTATCATTGTTAGTAGTTTCCGTTTAATATTAGTTTGAAGAGTTTCTCTCTTACTTTTTGTTCTTGTTAGTAGAGTTTAATATAGACCTGTAAATCTTGTTAATTTTTCCGTGAGAGTATTGGACTTCCCGATTGCGACAGTTCCCGATAGTGTCATACCGATATTGTTTCCTTAAGAACGTGTAGTACGCGAGTTATGTGATCCCCCATTTATTATATCAATATAAAACTAATACCTAAGAAAGTTATTAGGAAATATTAGGAAAATGCAACAATGTAATTAAAAGACAATTTGTTACAATTTATATTCAGTTTATAAACGTTCCCATGAACGGAAGCGTTACAAAGTAGCACAAGGATAAGTGACACTGCAGATGTCAGGTCACAGACGGTCGTAGGAAGTCACGTACCGAGATTATGCAGAATAAGCCTGCAACATTGTAATTATGAATAGCTTTTAAGATAGCAACTATGTATCATGAATAGAGTCAAGTGTAAGCAGACATTAGGTCTGCAAGTTCCCACAGAATTGTAAAGAGGTAGGGAGATTATAAAAGACCAGGAGCTCCACTCGCGGTCAGTTCATCAACGTTCAGCTTTCACATTGCAGTCCGTCGGTAACTCACTTGTACAATTAAGTAATTAGATTTCGACTTAGAATAATTTAATTCAAGATTGTAAAATTCCATTGTTCAACTCTGTTAAAATCAAACAAAATGTGTTAACTTTCAAAGAAGTCTTTTTAAAAAGGACCGCTCAAAGCCACGAACCTTAACTCGCGTAGCTACTAAAACACTCATTCTTTATTATACAAGTTCCCCTATTTTTTTAAATTTTTCTAATTTTTTATATTTTATTCTCACACAGGTCACTCATATGAGGATTCAATCTTAAAGTTAGTATTTCGTTCAGGGTTATAAAAAAAAAATTTTTGGTTCTAAGGAAAGATTTTTTTCTTTTTTTGGAGAGAGGCTGTGTAACAATTTTTTTAAACGACTGCAAAGCACCAATAAATTATTAGTTAAATACATCTTTTTGTCTGTACCATTAAACACGTAAACGTCGTCATTTAAATAAATATCCGTATTGGGATCATGTAGCCTAACCACAATGCAGAGATGCTAGTTTGGTTGCTAACATCAGGCGTTACCTATATGAATAAACATTTCAATGCCAAACATCTTTGATATTTAGTGCGCAACGTGTCAACGGTCATTCTGGCTGGAACACTTATCACGAAGGCATCATGGAGAACCTTAGAGTTCTAGCCAGGAATTTAGGTGTGGCTTTACGCTTATGTAAAAGCTCAAGTGTAGTAAGTACTTGATGTAGTGTTTTTAATAATGGCAAGCAAATAGATACAATCTCTTAGACAAACTAAATAATTTTGTTGTAGAGCTCTTCTCGTATCTTCTCTTATCTAGTTTTATCCTGTTTTATTTTGTTTTATAAAAATTATCCCGTTTAAACTTTGTCTTGTATGATCATATGGATCTTTTTTTTCGTTTACGATTATCGAGTTTACCATTTAATGTGAGCATTTATCAAGTTGATGATAATATTCTAAATTTAACAAGAAAGTACTTCAATGTGGCGATAATAAATTTTGGTCTAACATAAACGTCTTTCAACCTTACCGTAATACTTGAATTTAATAAAATGTTCTGCAATGAAACTGTAATATTTAAGATTTAACCGGACTGTTTTTCAATTTAGATAGCAATTCTTTGGTTTCAATCTAAACGTCCCATAATTAACAGTTATGATATTTTTAAAATTGCTATGTTGAGTTTACAAGTAACAATGTGGATAATTACACTCAAGATAATTGTTTGGGTAACGAACTAAATGCAGTAATACATCAAAGCTTTGCATTTTTTTTTATAACAGTTGGAATGGATTTTGGTTTGTCCTGTTATTGCGTAGAGGAAATACGCTTTAAGCTCGTATAATTGGGTACAAAAAAACACGCAGCTGGTTGTTTTTAGTACAACATGTGAAGGCGACGTCATTTGTTTGTCCAGGAACAGTATGTATATGCATCTGCTTTAATACAATGTAACGCTGTCACACAAACAAAAACCTGTCCAAACGAGGTAAGCACTCTTTATTATTTTTACATGACGTCCACACTTGGCAAACATTGATACAAGGCTACACCAGAAAAATAACTTTGTGATGACTTATAACTATTATTTTGTTTAACAAACTATAAAGGACTTTGATAATTTTTTATTGTCATTATTAAATCCAGCGTAATAACCGTTATTATTATTAACGAAATTAAACAACTTCTTTGAGTTCTGATTAAAGTTTCATTGATGTGTAATTATAGTTGAAGCTTTTGAACATTGAATTATTAGATTTTTGGATATTTTTATATAAACTTGTAAACCTAATAACAGATCTGATATTCTGGGTATTGATTTGAGTTAATTTTGTAGTAAAAAGACACGCTTAACGTATTTGATATTTCATTCGAATTTATAATTCTACATCTGTGTAGAAGAAATTATAGTAACCTTTTTGATATGCAAAATTTTTACATACAACTTTTTATCATGAAGCAACTTTTAATTAAAGAATCACCATTTAATTCATTTAATTAATTGTTTTATTTTGAACTAGTGAGTTCAAAAATAGTGTAACTAGATCGAAAAACAAAAGGCATAAATACCTTTGAGATAATGATATTTGTAGCTCCTATTTAACGAAGAAGCTCTGATAGCTTTTTCAGAATTTGATGTCTAATATTTGTGTCTATAAAATTGTGTGCGTAATCAATCTTTTCAGCATTTTTTTATTATGAGGTAGCAAGAGTATACCTCTTGTGTCCGCACTATGTTAATTTAATTCAATTTTCTTTACAGCTCCTGCCTAAACAGTTAATACGATATTCCTCTCTAAGGACTTCCAAGTCCACCTTAGAAAAACTATGTGTTTAAAATTTAATGACTTGGGAGCGCCCTAGCTAAACACTTATTTTGGTATGAATTAAGCCGTATTGAGTAAATATTGTCGTGTAAGAAAAACCACGACCAATCCTCATAAGCTCTACCCGAGGAATAGACCCTAGCATAGTCGAAAGATATTTGCGTTCCATCATTTTAAGGAAATCCTTCCTTAAAGTTTACTGGTTCCATCAGAGAATATTAACGAACTCACGGGTTACTTCAATCAATCAATTAACCCATAACCAGTAAGAAAAATTGTTGTAACACTGGTTGAGAATTTAGTTTAAGAAGATATTAGTGCTTGCAAATCGATTAGTGTGATAGTGCTTCATTGTTAATTGGACTGAAAACATCTATAAATAAGGCATATACTGTTAATTAGACTTGTGAACAGTGAGTAATAGAGACTCTTGTTATTACTTGTTTTAAATTAGCGAAACGCGGTAGTAGTAGCCCGCTACACTGGTGTCAGCCTGTGTGAGGTATATAGTGATTAATTTAAAAGGAAAAACACACAAGTCTAAAGACATTTAAATAGTTTGTATATGCCTGTAACACGAAGCCAAAGTGAAGAGGACGCAGAAACTTTAATGAATTTCCTTAAGGATTTTTAATCCGGTATAGAAGAAAAATTAAGTCAAAATGCTGAGAAATTGGAAGTGAGGTCAGTAGAACTGGAATCAACCCTTAAAAAGTTTAAATACGGTATGGAAGAAAAGTTAAGTGAAAATGCTGCCAAAATAGAAGAAAAGTTTAGTGAAAATGCTGAGAAAATAGAAAAGTTAAGTTAAAATACAGCCACGTTAAAACAAAGATTAGCTCCATTGCATTGAAAGAAGATTTCTCTGAACAGGTAAAAACCGTTGAACAAAAGTTGGACAAAAAATTGTTAAAAATGGAAGATGATGTGATGGGGCTGCAAAAACAAGTGATTTCACTAACAACGCGGCCACTTGAATTAGTAAACCAAGTTGTAAATCAGAACATTCCAGACATAAGAAGCATGGAAGGAAGCGAGTCACTACCGTCAAAATTTAAAGTGAAACCACCTACATTCGATGGTAAAACACCTTGGACAACATATTTGAAACAATTTGAAGATGCAGCAATAGCCAACGGTTGGTGCAGCAAAGAGAAGGCTATCACCTTAATAGCGGCCCTACGGGGGGGAAACTCTTAACATCTTACAAACGATTGCCGATCACCAGCAGAATAATTACGGCCTCTTAACATCGAAGCTTGAAACGAGATATGGAGACGCTCGCCTTCAACAGGTTTACCATGTACAAGTTAAAAACCGCCCGCATAAGACAAATGAAAGTCTGCAAGAATTCGAAGCTGACATCGCCAGATTAGTTAGATCGGCATACCCAACGGCTCCAGAGAGCTTCCTCGAACAACTGGCCGTTCAAGCATTTGTGGATGGCGTTAAAGATGGCAAAATACAGCAAGCGCTAAGATTAACACGGCCAAAAATGTTAGATGACGCACTGGCTCATGCGCTTGAATTTGAAGCAGCTAAGCAGACATCACAGAGGATGAGTCACAAAGTTCGGTCTGCCTTAAAAGAACCTGAGCAATCGCAGAACAGCATAGAAGAAATAATCAACCGTGTGTTTGAAAAGCAAAAGTCGGAAAAGCTTGAAAGATAACGACCGCGGAGATAGGGTCTGCGATGCTGGAACTGCGGTGAAGTTGGTCATATACAGAGACGCTGTACTCAACCAAAAAAAAAACCGGTTGAACAGCAGGAAAACTAGAGCAAGTCGACGTAAGGGGGCGAACGTCGACAGCACAACGTAGTGCCCCGGAGACTATCATCCGTTCTGCATCGTCGATGGGGAGTCTGGACGGCATTTAATCAATGGTAGAATTAATGGTAGGGTTGTCCAATTACTCGTGGATACAGGAGCGACAAGGACTATTATGAGACCAGACTTAGTTGGTCGTGGAAAAGTGCTACCTGTATCGGTATGTCTTCGAACTGCAAGTGGTGAGAAAATTTCTACTCACGAAGAGACTGCCGTAACGTTGGGAATTGGAGACAAACTAATTAATCATCGGGTGTTGGTAGCTGGAATTACAGAAGAAGTAATCTTTGCAATTGATCTTATGAGAGAATATGGGTTTCATGTTAACATGAAAGAAAATGTGCTTCGGATAGATGATGATGAGATTTCATTTCAAGGGACGAGTAACCAGACGATGCAAGTTCGAATGATTTGTGATATGAAAATACCCGAGAAGGCGGAAATGATAGTAATGGTACGGCCGGATGGTACGCTCCGGGAAGGACAAATATGCATGATGGAAGCAACTGAATCGGTAATGGGTCAGGAGGGATTACTGATTGAAAGAACGCTGGTATAGTTTCGAAATATGATACCAGTAAGAGTGCTGAACATTAATCCGCATACGGTGACCCTGAAGAAAGACATGATTGTGAAAAATTGCTTTCCAGTATGCCATATTAAACGTTGTGTGGACGACACAAAAGATAAGCCAGCCAACGGTTGCTCACAGAAATTGCTGGATATGTTGATACCTTCGTGTCAAGGATTAAACGGCGGCCAACTGAGCAGGGTAAAAGAACTGGTCGGACGATAACGAGGTGTGTTTGCGCTGGATGATAGTGAGAAAGGAAGGACAAATGTTGTGCAACATAAGATCAATAAGACAACACCCATACGGCTTCCTTTGGCAAAACGTAAGCAAGCCGAGCAAATTATCACCGACATAGAAGAACAGGAAATGATTGAACCCTCGAATAGTCCATCGACATCCCCGGTAGTGCTTGTCAAGAAAAAAGACGAGCCGACAAGGTTTTGTGTAGATTCCAGCGACTAAACAATGTGACAAACAAAGACAGCTATCCTTTGCCTAGAATTGATGACACCTTGGATACTCTATCCGGATCTAAATGGTTTTTGACCTTGGACTGGAAAAGCGGATACTGGCAGGTAGGCTTGGAGCCAAACGATAAAGAAAAAACTGCGTTTACAATTGGAACTGGATTATGGCAGTTCAGGGTCATGCCATTTGGATTATGCAATGCTCCTGCTACTTTTGAACGTTTGATGGAGTCGATACTGCGTGGACTGTCCTGGTAAACATGTCTAGTGTACCTAAACGACGTGATAGTGTTAGACCGGTCTTTTAAAGAACATCTTAAAAACCTAGAGGAGATATTCCAAAGATTACGCGGGGAAAACCTTACATTGAGCCCCAAGAAGTGTCACCTATTTGGAAAAGAGGTGAAATATCCAGAACATGTCGTTTCGGAGACCGGAATAGGAGCTGACCCTAACAAAATAAAAACGGTACAAGAGTGGCCTACACCAACAGATATACACCAACTACGCAGTTTTCTAGGATTGTGCACATATTACCGACGTTTTATACTTGGGTTTGCGAACATTGCCAAACCGTTGACGAAATTAACCAAAGATGGACAAGAATATGATTTGAATGACGACTGCCACTGTGCGTTTGAGCAACTGAAACGGCTACTAGTTACAGCACCAATTTTGAGTTATCCACGGATGGAGGAGAAATTTGTGTTGGATACCGATGCCAGTAACACAGCTATAGGAAGCGTTCTTTCTCAAGTGCAGGACGGACAAGAAAAAGTTATGGGGTATTTCAGCAAGGTCTTGTCGCGGCCAGAAAGGAACTTTTGTGCGACAAGAAGGGAGCTGTTGGCCGTCATCAAATCCGTAGAGCATTTTTATAAGTACTTATACGGCCGTAAATTCCTGTTGAGAACAGACCATGCTGCTATAAAATGGCTACTGCAGTTTCGAAATCCTGACGGGCAAGTTGCAAGGTGGATAGAGTAGCTGCAGGAATATGATTTTGACACAGAACATCGTGTAGGAACTAGCCATCGGAATGCAGACGCTCTATCAAGGAGACCTTGTCCGGTAGACTGAAATCATTGCTCCAAGATGAAAGAGAAAATAAATGTCATCTATAGAATTACGGTAACCGATGATACTTGGCAACCCGAAAAAATACGAGAAGACCAGAAGAATGACGCCGAATTGGGACTTATTATTGAGTGAAAAGGTAAAGGACAACGACCATCTTTGGAAGAAATTAGTATTTCAAGTAGGAGCCTGAAGGCATACTGGGCACAGTGGCACTCCTTTGTGATTGAAAATAGAATCTTGAAACGACACCTGGAATGTGAAGATGGCACTGAGAGACTTCAAGTGATAGTGCCAAGAAGCAGAGTGTCGGAAGTGTTGCAACACTTGCACGATGGTATTTCCGGAAAGCACCTTGGCGTGAAAAGAACTTTCGAAAGAGTGAGAGAAAGATTCTATTGGATGAACTGCAAAGAAGATGTGAAGGAGTGGTGCCGGAAATGTGAGTTCTGTGCCTCTGCAAATGACCCGGTCACAAAACGGAAAGCCCCAATGAGAGAGTATAACGTGGGGAATCCTTTTGAGAGGGTAGCCGTTGATATAGCTGGTCCGTCTCCTGAACCAGAGAAAAAAAATAAATACATCTTGGTTGCAATGGATTACTTTACCAAATGGCCGGTGGCATATGCTATACTTAACCAAGAAGCCGAGACGGTGGTAGATGTACTAGTGAGGGAGTTGTTTTGTCGCTTTGGAGTTCCGTTGGAATTACACTCCGATCAAGGTCGGAACTTCGAATCAGCGTTGCTTCAGAACGTCTACAAGCATCTTGGAATCAGGAAGACTAGAACCACGCCACTTCATCCTCAATCGGATGGAATGGTTGAAAGAATGAACAGGACGTTAGGAAAGTACCTAGCGAAAGTTGTCTCTGAACATAAACGAGACTGAGAACAATATTTACATTTGTTCCTATTGGCGTACCGATCTTCGGTACATGACAGCACAGGACACTCGCCCGCTTGCGTAATGCTAAAACGTGAATTGCGGCTACCATGTGATCTTCAGTTTGGATTTAAACCTGGAGAAGAGATCGCAGGTAAAGATTACGTTAGTGAGCTTCGTGAAAGATCAAATAGCATTCACGGAAACCTCCGAAAGGATATCCAGGCAGCAAGCGATCGAATGAAATCACAATATGACACGAGAGCACAAAAAGATGGTTATCAACCTGGAGATTTAGTGTGGTTGTAAGTTCCACAAAGAGAACGTGGGTTGTCGCCAAAATTACAAAGACAATGGGAAAGCCCGTACGAAGTGTTAACAAGAATTAATGATGTGATGTACCGGATCAGAAGATCCCCCGTGGTAAACCAAAAGTGGCGCACTTTGACCGTTTAACATCTTACGCTGGCAACAACCAGGAAGACTCGAGTAATGAAAATGGTGTTCGAAGAGTTATTAATCGTAAGCCAAATGTAGATTTTGAGAGTTTTATGGCGGCGTATGGTGGTTCTGCTAAGGCAAGATTTGGCATTGTTGTTGAAAAACAGCAAGATCTGTTTAGAGCACCAGAAGAGTATTCCCTTGCACATTTCGTAGCTCAAGATTTGGAAATGTCAAGAGGGATAGCTGTTGTGTTCAAGAAAAAGTTTGGATGTGTGGATGAATTAGTACAACAGCAGCCAACTGTAGGAAAAACTTTGGTTCTTCAGGATAAAAATCGTTATGTTTACTATCTGGTCACCAAAAATTCTTCATGGCAGAGACCTAGCTATGGACATCTATGGGAGGCTTTGCTAAATCTTAAAGCTCAGATGGTGAAAAATGGAGTAACGAAACTAGCGGTGCCCAAGCTAGGCTGTGGACTGGATCGCATAGATTGGAGGATAATCCGAAATATGCTTAAAGTAGTTTTCCAGGGAACAAACGTCCAAGTTCTTGTTTGTTGTTATCAACCGGTTGCCTACCAAAACCAAGAAAAGACTGTTATTTCCAACGACGCGGTGGATGCACCAGAGGAGATAGCTGCCGATACCGTCATCAGTCATCGAATTAGCGCAAAATGTATTTACAGTTACGAGACGTAACGGTTTTAAAGAAAGGGCAGTGTTGCAAGCTACTATTAGGCAACCCGTCAAACACACAAGCGCCGTAAGTAACGTATATACTACAGAAGCCTAGAATTTTCTAGCATTATACTAGAGAATGAATCATCCTTTTAATTCAGGGTATATATAAGACCGCTTATTAATGTAAGAGTTTAGTCTATATCAGAATGTCGAATATAAATGGCGTCGTGTAAAGTTAAATAGTTGAGCTTTTGGAAGTCCAAGGGTAAACATAAATGTTATATTATGTGAACGTGTCTAATGTACAAGCAGCTTGTAGAATACATAAATAGACAAAAGTGTAATAAATAAATAGTTGTGTTAGTGTTGTTAATGGACCTATGGTTGGGAATTTAGTTTAAGAAGATATTAGTGCTTGTAAGTGTGATAGTGCTTCATTGTTAATTGGACTGAAAACATCTATAAATAAGGCATATACTGTTAATTAGACTTGTGAACAGTGAGTAATAAAAACTCTTGTTATTACTTATTTTAAATTAATGGAACGCGGTAGTAGTAGCCCGCTACAATATATATGTTTTAATTAGCTGTAATTACTGTATATATATACATATATATATATATATATATATATTGTTGTGGATTCAAAGGGTTAAATCAGTAGTAAACAATAAAATTTTGACCACCCTGTATATAGAAAAGAACGATTTATTTACGCGCAAAATTAGTTTGAGTCATTTTGAGAAAACGGACAAGTATTGACGTAATTGTATAATTAATAATGGTATGTTAAAAATTACATAAAAAAAAACAGTTTTAAAGCAAATAAAAGTTCAAAATTAATTTTAATTTATTTTAATCCAACACGTATAAGCATAAGAAAACGTGCTTGCGTAACAAAATCAATAATTCTAAGGTAAATGTAGTTCGTTTTATACAAATTCGACGACACATAAAGTCTAAGAATTGTTGTGCTAAACGTTCGATAATTAACGAACACCTGCGTTTTAAAAATGTTAAGTTCGACGAAATTATGAGCATATTACGATAGGTTTTCATAGAAATTATGTCAAACCGTCAGTTTGGTATGAACAACAAGCTACCAAACATCTTAAAAAGCGAAGGAAATGCACGATCGGTTATATACAACATATAGAGACAGATATAAAAGCGTTGGGATTAAAAATGCACGTAGGCATACACGTGGAGTGGAGATGAGTGTCATCAATATCGATTTTCTATAAACTTAAGTGGGGTTTTGAACGAGACAGCAGACATGCATAAAACAGATATAAATATAGTTTAGGCGGAATTTGTGAGGACAGAGAATTTTATCATTGGTTAAAAACAGACAGTTTTCCAAACGTACGCACACGCGACAGTTGAAAGTGAATCGGTGGTACAGCACGTAGCAAGCTACAAAATTTCAGGAATTTTCACAGACGGTTGTATTTTTAGAATTTAAATTTGAAAATAAGCTTTTCACGTGAAGTGTGTCCCGAGTGGGGTTTTTGAAACGATATAAATACTTGATCCAAATTATTAAGGTTCTCTTGTCTTCTCTTCGCTTCTATATTACTTTACTACGATAAAGTACTGAATGCTGACAAACATAACAGTAGAGCTTTTTCTGAGTATTGTATATGTTGTTAATACAGTAAATATAGTGCTTACAAGTGTAACTCGGTAGTAGCGGGCATCTATTTATTAACGCGAAGTTCGTGTAGTGTATATTAAATTAATAGAGGTCCGGCTACTACAATACAATGCACGAAAATCAATAAATGGAAGCAAGATATATGTGGGGTAAGCATCAAAAATAACCAAAATTGTACGCTTATATATGGAATGGTACTATGAGACGAGGCGCTTAGCTAGCAAATGGTGTTATCGTCGGTGGATCCGTTGAGTATCACAACGAATGGTAATGAAGCCGAGGTATTCTAGCGATCATCTTCGAAGGAATGGAAGCCTGAAGAATTCTCCAGGTAATTTATTTGGAATTTCTGTTGTTTGATAAACATTTGAGAAATATTGTGCTGTGTGCTTGACTTTTGGGGTTTATTTATGGTTGTATAAACTTATTGGAAAAGATACATATACTGGACAATTTATTAAGGTTAAACATTGAAAAAGGTTGTATTTAAAACTTACAAAATTTTATTCTGGATATAAATTAGATTGTAAAGGGTAAACGGGTCTATAAATTTTGGTTTAATTTATGCAAGGTGTAAAAAGCATATATAAACTAAACTGGGTTATTATGAGCTCACCATACTCCAGTGTACAGTCAATTTAGGGTAATATGTGGGGCCCATCTACTCATATCTTATTGAATTTGTTGGAAAATAATTAGAAAAATCAAGGACTTTAAAAACATACCATATTTTGTGTTTGATAATTAGTGTATCAAACTGTTTTTTATACATGTGAATATAATTTATCCGTTAATAGCTGTAAATAAAAGATTTTATAATTGTTGTATTATTTGGTGATTTTATTGAATGGTGTGCGAGTGTGAAAGAGGTATGGTTGTAAATTTAGTTATTCGAGAAGAGGCACAGCTGAGCTAGCCAGAGAAACTGAAGGAGTTTCGAAACAGAATTAAAATGGTAAAGAATTTTTTTTTGAAATTTTTGCATTTTTGAAAATTATATGTTGTCCCAGCTTCGTCCAAGAGTTTTTCAGAGGTATCACGACAATCTTATTACGCCCAATTCGTAGGGCTCGAATGAGTTAGGTAAAGGACCGATGTTAAAAGCTTAATCCCCGACTTCCACGGCAATATATATATTATCTAATTTATTGTAACTTTCAAAATAAAATCAAACCTCATTGTTATCCAAATATTGTTGCATAATATTTTGTTATCAGAAACCCACACGGATAACATGCAATTACCTATATAAAAGTACACGAGCTGGAAATAGAACAAACTAAGAATCGCGAGATATTCCAACTCATTTTTTGTGCTACCCAAAAATCTGTACTTTCATTAGACAAACTAAATTTGGAGATTCTTTTACATTCAAAACTCGAAATACACAATTCCATTGGCTAAAGACGTCATTAACGTTTTTCAACACACGAAGCATAGGAAATGGAAGTGTATAAAAGAAATTTCAAATTCTCCGTAAGACATTCGTTAGTGTTCACTATAGCCTAAGGAATCATCCTGCAGTGCTCCTCATAGCCTGCAAACCCTTCAACGAGCAGCGCTCTCCATAGCCTGCTATTCTACAACACGCAGTGCTCCCTATAGTCTGCGTATCCTCCGACGGTGACTCTCCGATGCCGTACCCAGGGCACGTCATTCTAATTAATCAATCCATAGTTAACAAACCAAGTATGAACGTTAAGCTCCGTTCCATACTTCACCGACAAGTCGTTATTGTGATTGCATTTGTCAAACTCTACCACCGGGACGACATCCTCGTAGAGGCATCACTACCACGAAGCCTGCCGAAGAGTTCGGAAGACAACCGAAGGCCTTCTGAACCCTCTATACTTGTATATATTGTCAATTAGTAGTTTTAATTTCATATCATAGTTCTTTGTAACTTAACGTTGTGCCAAAAGTAAAACACGAAACCTTCCGAAAACCACCGAAGCCGTTTTTACCGTCTTCAAGCTGTATAGACATTTATTTAATAGTGTTTAAGTTTATTTTGGTTCCACAAGCAAGCACCAAGCACTCCGAAAAATTCCGAAGGTTACCGAAGACTCCCGATCCACTTAAACTATTAAAAATCAGTCAATTTTATCATTTCATTTTATTTTTCATGTATTTATAAAACCTATAATTATTTTTACTTCTACTTATTAAACAAATAATCAAGCCAAGCCTACATGCTTTCAGACTCCGCCCACCCGAACGATAACAATACGTCCTTATGTAATTTATTGGAGTTAAGGGATGTATTGGTAAGGCCAGCATGGTAATGAACAATGCCATTTGTCAGTGGGCATGCAAAATCTTTAATTCCACATAATTAGACTTTTTCTGAATTAGGCAAATTGCAGAAAGATTTGTTTAAAACAAAATGTATTTTGTTAAAAGCTATTAATTGCACAACAAAAATATGGGATTAAAATGGGTTTAAGGACATACTCCTTCACAGAATGACCGATACCTTTGTATAGCTTTTGCAAAGTAAAATACGTATCTGAGTAAGTTCTTTCGGAAAGGTTCATTATTTTGCACATGAACCTCTATCGTCTACAAAATAGTAGCTTAAAAGGAGCCTTAGACGCTAAAAATATTTTAAATACGTACCAATTGAGGAAGCAACCTCTTCTAGTTTTGACTGAGTACGACTAATTAATACTATATTCATTCCTTTTCTAGCAAGAAACTCCGAGTATGCTTTTCCTAAACCATCAGTTGATCCAGTAACAACTGAAATATAAATTCAAATTAGTTTATTTTGTTCAAATACATAGCACTTATTTTTAAAGTATTTATGAAGTACAATTAGAGTAAGTAGACTAGATTGTAAAATGCTTTGTTTATTAATTTTCATGGTCTGCATTTGATAAATATTTATAAATAGTCATGACGCAAGAAGGAAATTTACAACCTATATTGAAAAAATGATTTCCTGACTTTAGAACCCGTATAAGTAAGCAAATGTATGTAACTGCAAAAGCTTTATAAACTTTATGTGTATAAATAGAATTTCATGAAAAATAATAATAAATGAGTAAGCTAAAAAAAAGAAATGAACATTTTTTGGAAACTCAAAACCTCCATCTCAACAATCTCTAAATGTTCTAACATTGAACATTTTGCAATTTGTTGTCCTATATGCAGTCGTGCTTCTGCTCGTTTGCTACCGTAAAAGATCACTTCTAGAGAAGTTCGTCACTGTTCTAAGGGAAAACTGAACAAAATAGCTTTTCACTCGATATTATACATACCTTTTAAAGATTTTTTTTTCACCTTGGCGAAAGAAAAATGGAATACCCCAACCGCAATACATACCAGCTTACCACCCCAGAAAACGTATTTAACTTCGTGATAGTTAGTATCAATATCACCCAGGTGAGTACATGCATTGTCTTAGAGTTTGTTATCCTAGTTGTATACTGATGTGAGACAAATCACTAATGAGGATAAGCAAGCGGCAAAACTGCGAAAAATAAACGTTTCTGGGAGTAAAAGCGTGAATGAAGATCCAAAGCTAGACTAAATAAACAGGGCAAATATCTAATTGTTTCTTTAAAGGTTTTGATGGCCCATAATTCTTATAAACGCCATTATCAAATTACAGAAGTAAATATATGAGAGCCGTAACCTCTGATCGCTCACCATGTTTTCCCCTTTACACGATCTGTAACAGCCTAGTGCTTGACGCCATTCTGAGTTAAGCTGCAGCCACATAAGGGTGACTATCTCATTTGATTCATCCGCCAATTGCAAATTGCGAAGTGTTATTTGTTTTTTAAAATCTGAATGGGCTAGTGCAGCAGAAATTCATCGTGAGTCGAGTGTGTAGAGAAACCTTTATAAATAATGAAACTGTGCGAAAATCCATAGGATATTCCCCCCATGCATTTCTTAAAAGTCTACTGAAGGTGTATTGCGCGTGACTTCGTTTGCTCGATTAATTCCAGATAAGTTGACGTTGCACCGTAATATCCTGCGTCTTGCCTCGCTTATTGCGCTAATTTAATTCCTTAAAACACTTGTCAATTAACCTGGTGATTTCATAGCAGATATTTTGATTGTATTTTGAAGCCAACTATCATTACTTTTTAAGAAAATATCTTCTTTCTTTAGTGCAGCGAGCCATCAGGTTCTAAACAGCGACTTGATAATTTGTGATTTAGCTCTCTTTATGTTTCCTTTTAGGCATTTTAGTTTTATTTGATAGAAAATTTTCCATTGAATTTTAATTTTTCAGTAATGTTGTTTGGTAGTATTTTACTTCATAATATTGTATATTTCTTTTCGTGAAATAGTTTCGAAACCAGAAGATCCTGCAGAAAGAATCTTCATGCTTGAATAACTTTTGGACAAAACTTAATTTATGTCTAGGCAAACAAAAGTAATTACTAAAAGTACATCCACAGTATTTAGCGATTAATTCTTTCTTATATTTTATCCTGAGAGATTACTCTTTCACTTTATCCAAGAAACGTTACAGGAACAGACCCCAAAGTATAACTAAACTCTTTCGATTTGACTTCGAGAACACAAAAGGACGCATTATCGAATACTATTTTCAAAATCGTAGATCTACGTGAATAACAATTCAATTGTAACGAATATAGTCTAAAACGCTTGTTCACATCAGTCCCAATACAATTCGTAATGAAAAAGTTTACTCTGTCACGTCTAAAACCTTAAAATCCTGATCGAAAATAATGTTATAAAGCACATTAAATTGATGCATGCGATATGAATAACATTAAAATTTGAACTAGCCAAATGGCTTCAAATTATAGCAGACAAACGAAAGCATATCAACCATTAATACGCAGAAATTCCAACTGTCTAAGACAGTCCCTCACAAAAAGCAAAAATAATTTTAAGAAAATTAGCCTTTGGCTAGCTTTTCAGGCTAAACACCCATTGTGCGTCGTAAAAAATGCTTGTAATTATTGAAATATAGTCAAATAAAACCATGTAGTTTTTATGGAAAACTTGTAGAACTAACGATTTTCCGAACATTAAAAAAAGAAATTTTTAAGGTTTCCATTTTTTACAATATGTCGAAAACCTACAGAGGATATAATAACTCTTAAAGATGTAATTTTCTTCTGACTTCTTAATTAATAATAATTAACCAATGATTAAAGCGAATGATAATAGCAAACATTTAGTTTCTAAATATTTTGTTACATATTCTCCACATTCAAACCAAGTTATTGTGAATTTGTGACATAAAAAGCAATTGGTTTTATTATAATTCCGCTTGCAAAATTTAGAGAGTACTTATGTACATTATCTATAACTTGAAGATAAGACCAACGAAGGCACAAAGTGCACCATTCAATTACAACATATGTCAATATGTTCCTTAATCTTTAACGACAAACGGGTATTAAAAAATTGTTGGACTTGAAGATTTATTCAAAGCCTGTTAACTAATACTTCAGCTTCATGCATTATATAAATTAAAAATGTATATTCAAATGGCGTGGGTCTAAAGGTAAGGTATAGAAGTGTTACGCAAGCTACATCCTCTTGATTAGAATATAATGAATGATCGTATTAATTAATGTAGGTGATACTGCTTTTACACAGTTCCTTTACCACAAATAACGATTTGCGGTCTGAAACAATTAATCGGTTGAAAGAATACTTAGATAGCGAATATTTTCAACTATATGAAATCAATGTTCAAGGTAAGTCATAATCACAACCACAATCCCAAGCAAGAATACAGCTTAAACATAAAAAATCCGCTACCGTAATTTACATGTGTGGAGCACAGCACTGTACGGCTGTGAAGCCTGGACAGTAGGAGAAGCAGACAAGAAAATGGTAGAAGCCTATGAAATGTGGTGCTATAGACGTATGATGAAGATATCATGGACAGACAAAGTTAAAAACGAAGAGGTACTAAAAATGGTAGGGGAAGAAAAAATAAGTGGAAAACGGTAAAAAATAGGAGAGAGAGGATGATAAGCCACATACTACGGCATGAGGGAATAGTGCGGAATATATTAGAAGCAGAGATAGGAAAAAAGAGAAGAAAAGGCAGACCTAGGTTACACTACTGCACACAGATAGTAAAAGATGTAGGCTGCAGGAATTTTAGGGAGATGTGTAGGCTAGCCCAGAATAGAAATCAATGGAGGTACGCATCCAACCAATCCCAAGATGGATAAACTAATGACGTAAAAATAACTGTGCTTAAACATGATGATTATTATAAGTAACTACAAGAATTGGTTGAGCAATATTCTCGAATAATATTAAGTGTGTAAAAGGATTTACTGGAAAACCATTATTTCGGCAAATGTCTAAGTGTTGGGGGATCTTGGTAGCTACAGGTTGCTTAACCCTCTTCACTGAATCTCGGTGAAATAGGGCATAAAATTAGAAAACAATAGAAAGGGAACGAGCTGTATATACATGCTGTGTGAGAATTTCAGGGAACTATGTAGGCTATCTCAGAATATAAATAAGTGCAGGTACGTGTCCAACCAGTTTTGAGACGGAAAACCGAATGATGAAAAGTAAGCGCAGATAAATCTGATGATTAGTATAAACAACTAGTTGTTCGTTGCGAAATATCTGCAACTAATGGTGACTGTGCAAAAAGATATATTGGAAAATATATTAAATCGGTAAATGGTTAAGTGTTGGGAAAACCTGGCAGCCACAGGCTGCTTACCTTTCTTCAAAACCACTGAAGGTCGGAGAAATAGGGTATATAATTGTAAAACAATAGAAGGTGACCGAACGGCATCTGACAAGAAAGAACAGCGCCTATGAGGAGTGACAACATAGAACAAGAAGAAAATTTGTGAAAGCATATGTGTGGAGCACGGCACAGTATGCCTATGAAATACGGGCAGTCTGAAACGCAGACAGAAAAACGGTAGCAGCCTTTTGAAATGCTGTGCTTCAGATGTATGAGGACGATAGCATGGACAGACAAAGATAATAACAAATAGGTTATAGAAATAGTTGGGAACAAAGATATCTGTGGAAAAAAATAGGAGAAAGGGCAGAATACGTTCTAAGGGATTTTTGGGGTATAGTATGGAATATATTACAAGCAGAGATAGGAAAAAAGAGGTAGATGTTGACCTAGATCAGATAGTGATAGATGCAGACTGTGCAAGTTTCACGGAAATCTGTATGTTAGTTCAGAATAGGAAACAATGATGGTACGCGTCTAATCAGTTCCAGGACTGAAGACCTAATGATGATGACCGTAATTTACAGTTTCATTTTGATTGCGATCATCTTACAATTGTTGTCATACCTTTTGAAAATGAAATCCACACACGGTGATATAAAATTCTGATTAGCATACATGTAGAAAGTGTATTAGCTTTCATGTAGAACACCCTCAAATTATTTAATTTTGAAGAGCTATACTTGTAAGAATTATCCTACAACCATGTGCAAAATTAACGAAAACAGATCCCAAATTGTCTGTGCCTTCTCATTAAATATAACATTAATACAAACCTTCATTCCAACTAGACACATTTTATTTTTGAACTTAATATATTGCTTTTACAATCATGGTCAACTTTATAAATTCAAAAATATCTTAGAACTCTAGGAAGATCCTTTGAACATTCTTCAAGTGCTACAAACGCCTCTCGTCACACGCACTGTTGATTAGAAAAATAAGAAATCATTAACAAAAGATTTTTTTCAATGGCATCTATAGGTCGTTTTGCTCTGACAATAAAGGAATAGCCGAAACTGTTTGCAATACTTTATAGTTTATATCTACACTTAAATAAGTTCTCATCTCGCAATACTTGGGCTCAAAATTTTTTTACAAAAATATTTTTTTGGATATATAAAAGTGATTATTTTTCAGAACCAGATAAAATTTTTCTACAATTAAAAAGTTTAACTTCGGAAAGATCTAAGTCAAGAACTGAAATATAACATCAACATGAAATCAAATGTTTATTAGGTAACGAAGACACGGTTAAACAAAGCAAATAAATTGTCAAGCATTATAAAAAAACCGATGAAAAGAAACACCTAAACAGTTAATCACTACTAAAAGGAACGACTATATCTCAACAAAACTTATTGTCCTGTGGCCAAAAATTTTAATATAGTCCAGGTGGTCCATTTCCACAAATAAAAAAATTTCGTCTTTCTTTTTAAAGAGATTTTGTCATTCTTCAATTTTCGTTCAGACTACCTGAGAAATTTGTAGCTTAGTCTTATTTATATATCCATCTTCAACGTCGCTTCTTTCAATATTTAGTTGTCATTACGATACGTGATCCTAAGGTTCCTCCACCATCCCCAAGTTAGCGTTTTTTTAAAATTAATTTAGGTGCAGTAGCGTTTAACATTTTTATCATTTTTGTTTTCTTGTCTTCGCTTCCCTGATCCCTCTGCTCATCGCTCAACCCCTACATCTGACTTTCCAATGCTCCACCCGAAGATACTACAATGGCAAGGAAAAGAGTTTTTTTACCTGGAAAGTTTGAATTTTGCCGAACACTTGCTATTCAAAACAAGGCAGAGGTCTTTAACATGCGTGACAACACTCGCACACACAAGGGACCTTTATTTAACCTCTCATCCGAACGAAGGCATACTTTTGTGAAAAATGCACACCTAACACTTTCCCTAGCCGAATCGTGATCTTTGGCTTAGTAGTATCACGCAAACCAGCTAAGCCACTGATGAAAGAAAGCCCTACAATTAGCGAGGAGAGAGCGAGTTTTTTACCCGAAAATTTTGAATTTTGTAGAACCCTTGCTGTTCTAAACAAGGTAGAGACCTTTCACGTGCGCGTCAACACTCACACACGGAACCTAAATTTTACCTCTCATCCGAACGAGGGCGTATTTTTGTGAAAAATGCTTTCCTAACATTTTTCAAGTGGTTCGTATCGGGAATCAAACTCGGAACCTTAGACTTAGTAGTAACATGCGAACTCACTCAGTCACGGAGCCAGCTCATCACTCAACCGCTGAAGTAAATTTTGGAGCTAGAATGGACTTTTCCATGAGCAGTCCATATGCGATAGTACTTGTAACTTTTGTTCCACTGACGCCTTATAACATCAATAACAAGAAAAGTTAGCTACAACGCTGTTCGGTACAAACGAAGGAAATAAATAAAGTTAAAAATTTGATTCCTTGTGGTCTCTATTCCAGCTTCCTGTAAATTTGAATTGGCAGCTTTAAATCACGTTCAACCTAGGAAGTTTTTAAAATAAACGCTGAATTATTGCTACTGCCCGGCGAAAACTATGCACAAACAAAGGTTTCTATATTTTCCTGTCCGCTTCTTCTACTTTCCAAGTTTCACAACCGTACGTGCTCTGCTCCACAGATATGCTTTCAGCAATCTTTTCCTTGTTACTATATTTGTTGTCTTTGAACACAGTAATTGCTTTTTCTTGTTAAATGTAGCATGACCTTGTGCTAATCTTTGTTTTATATCTTTTGCGCTATTTTTATCTGGTTTTATTTGGCTTCCTAGGTAGCAGAAATCCTTAACCTCTTGTAAGTTCTCGTTTCCTATGTGTTTTCAAGTTTTTGATTTATTTTTTCCTCCCTTGCATACCAGTTCTTTAGTTTTATTTTTGTTAATTTTCATACCGTATCTCTCTGTTAACACTGTTTCTCTTTCACTAAGAGCTGCCTCTAACTCTTCCTTGCTAAATGCTAATATCGCTATATCATCTGCAAATTTAAGCATATCAACCTTTTATACCTGTATAATAATTTCATATGTCTTCCTGCATTTGACAGTATTCATTGCCTCTTCGATGTACAAATTAAAAATTAACGGAGATGGGGCACATTCCTGTCTCACACCTTTACTAATATTTACTTCTCTACATACCTGCTATAATTCTATTACAACTGTTTTGTCTCTGTATAAGCTATGTACTATACGTATATCCCTAAAACTCTTTTCAACCTTTTAAGTATTTCGAACATTTTTTCCATTTTACATGGTCGAATGCTTTTTCCAGATCTACAAGCCCTATATACACGCTTTCTTTTTTTTCTATTGTTGTTTCCATTATCACCCTCGGAGCTTCTATTGTTCCCCTGTTTCGCCTAAACCCAAATTGATCTTCTCCTGATACTTCTTTGGCCTGTTTATCCATTCGTTTTTGTACAATTCTAGCAAATATTTTTGACAAGTGTGCTGTCAAACTTTTTATTCTAAAATTTCCACAGTATCCGTGCCTCTCTTTTTTGGTATAGTGACTACGATGTTATGTTTGATTCTTTTGATATCCCGCCTGTCTCATAAATATGGCTTACAAGTTGAAAGAGACGTTTTGTTACAACTTATTCAGCGGTTTTTAGAGTTTCTGCTTGCACCTTATTTATACCCGATGCATTACTACTTTTCAGGCCTTTTAATGCTAATTCAAACGCATCTCTAAGTATCGTTCTCAGTGTCAGAGTCCTGTTCCAGTGCTGTTAGTTCCTTTCCTGCATATAAATTCTGTATGCATTCTTGCCATCTCATCCAATTTCTCTACATTTTCTATAACGATGTCTCCCACGAATCTATCAATCTTACATATAGAGCGTTTTATGGTCCGATTAGTATCAATTGGCGTGATTGATGTATGTAGTTTATCCTTTTTTAATAAACGAAGTGACTTAATAATACACAAACGGTTCTTTTAGGCTTACAACAAAGTTATACTTGCGCTTTAGGTCATCAAATTCTTGCTGATATTCTTATCTTTATGATCACTTGTCATTGGTTATAATTGATATTTAACAGATCGTTTCCGTTGCAATCAAAAATTTTCTGGTTCCATATTTTTAGATTTGTATCTTAATTAATTTTTATAAGTCGAAATATGTTGCACCAGTTTTAGAAAGCACCTTTTACAGATTAAAGTAGCGGGTGATCTACCATCCAGACTATTTATTCATCATCATCATTAGGTCTTCAGTCCTAGAACAGGTTAGACGCGTACCCTCACTGTTTCCTATTTTGAACTAACCTAAACACCTTCCTGAAATTTGCACAGTCTGCATCTATCACTATCTGATCTAGGTTTACATCTATCTCTTTTTTCCTATTTCCGATTGTAATATATCCCATACTATTCTCCAAAAATGTCTTAGAACGTATTCTGCCTTTCTATTTCTCCTATTTTTTCTCACACATATCTTTATTTCCCTACTATTTCTATAGCCTTTTTGTTATTATCTTTGTCTGTACATGCTGTCATCCTCATACATCTGAAGCACAACATTCCAAAAGGCTGCTACCGTTTTTCTGTCTGCTTTCCCTACTGCCCGTATTTCATAGGCATACTGGGCTGTGCTCCACACATGTTTTCAACAATTTTCTTCTTGTTTCTATGTTTGTTGTCTTTGATCATAGGCGCAATTCTTTCTTGTTAGATTATTTATTATTGGAGCAATAAATCTAAAGGCTGAAAAATTGAATGAACCGCTGGCATTACTTTTGCAATTATATAATAAAATTTTAAATACGTCATCTTTTCAATTAACTTCTCGAAAATGAGTCATCCTGATGATGCAACAATTACACACAATTTTACGTTCTTATCTTTTTACTGAGCTATCAGTTTAAAGTTATTGCAATAATATGAAAGTTTTGCATCTTTTATTAATGAATTAAAGCAATTTTCGTATCTCTCTCTGCTATTGTGATTTCACGAGTTTCTGTATAGTCATTAAAACTCGTTATTCTATCTGGTTTATAGCCGATCTAAGCTACCGCTTTCCACGAATAATTAGCTGTTCTTTGCTTATTTACAGATGATTTATAACTGACTTGAAAGATGCAGTATTTTTCGTTTTCTTATTTTGGAGATATTTGTCTTTTAAAGCATTTACATAAATAGAGTGTATTACGTTTATTAAATAATATACTTTTTAAAAAGTATAAATGTTTTATGGAATTTACATTTTGGACAAGTATGGATGTTTGTATGTTCTCCGTCTGGAAATATTTATGTATATTACGCCTATTAAATAATATTCTTACAGCAGATAAATTGACATCGAAGTTATTGAGTACCCTTAAAGTGGATGAGACAGGAATAAATATTTACACACGGATTAATGATTGCTTTAAGATTGTGCTTCATTCTTAAATGGTATGTGTCAACGCCATATGTACTTGAAACGTTTTATTTTACATAGGAATACACTCATCGTGCTAAAAAATATTATACAGGGTAAAAATTAAATATTGGAGAAATTTACTTTCGGGTCTGTTTTCTCACATAATGTAGTGCTCAATAACCTCTTGGAACCTCATTATCACAACAATATATAAAATATATATACATATATATACATGTATATTGACGTGATAAGGGGTCACGAGAGGTCATTGAAACCCAAATTCTACAAATAAATCCCACCAAAATATAAAGAATCCGGAAAAAATGGAAATTTCCGTAAATTTATGGTTTCGCCCTGTATAATATAAGCGCACTTTTATTTATTGAAGTACAAGCGAAAAATGCAATTACCCGTGTATAAATAATCACCCTGTATGATATAAGGTATTGTAAATAAATAGCAAATAACGTAAGCTGTATATGTAAGAAAATTATTAATTTTAAGATACTTTAAAAACGCATTCAATGCGTGGATTCATTCTGTAGATTCATTCATTCGATTAATTCGATTCTTAAAAGCGATCGCAAAATGTTATTTTAAGTAGCCAGCTGTTTCTTTGCGAAGATGATATTTGAAATATGCAGTAAGGATACCTTAATTTAATAATTATTACGTAGTACAATGAATATAGAGGTGATGTTTTAAAATGTAAATTACAGGAAAATTGAATTTATGAATTACAATCAAGAGGAAAAATTTTTCAATATAACTTTATTTCAAAATTTTATTAAAAGGAAGATTTAACCAAAAGAATGTACTTTAACTGCTATTTAAAATAAGGATTTTAAATATGAAAAATCTTGTAAGCTGATTTGATGTCAATTTAAAATAAGAAGATATTTTATTACGAGGAGAGTTTTTGTGGATTCTGCAAGTCTTACTATTAAATTTTTTTTAACTGATATTGGAATATTTGTATTTAACTTAAGGTATATATATATATATATATATATATATATATATATATTACTGTGGTTAAGCTCTAAAATCGTGCCCCACAAATTAGGCCGTCATAACATTTTCCTAAAAAAATATTCCAATATCTCTGGAAAAAAACTCCCCTAAATCAGCATACCACGACTAGCTCTGCTTCCAGCTTTTTCAGAAATACTTATCTATCCTATGCTGACTCTCTCTCACTTAGACTACCAAATAAAAATTACCAATCACATAATTCAACGAAACATACAACCTTTTATTCATACAAATCAAAAATTTACGTCACCAGCACAATATATACAGAATCGGCTATAAACATCTTCATAAAATTTTACAATATCAACCACTAAATCCTTTTAAATTTAATGAATTTATTTTATTTCAACATTTTTTTTTATATACAGTTCAAGTAGATGAACCTATCTTGAAACCCTAAATTGAAATTTCCTCTGGTCTATGGTGAGCCAGTATAAACCCTGTTACTCTAAATGAATAAATAAATCGCATCTTTGTTTTCAACAACTCTAAAAACCCGTTTACTCTTTACATCAAAGTTATACGTCATATATTTATACCTTTAAGTAATAAATTCAAATTGTCTTTTTCATATAACCTTCTCATTAGATTTTATGTTCATAAAATATACGCCCAATATGTAAAATCACTCTAGCACAAAATAACAGCACAAAATGTTCACGCAATAACAAAAGAAAACAAATTTCGTTACCTGGTGTAAGTCTTTTGCACCGTCACCTCTGAAGATGTCGTCTACCCAAAACCTTGTCGTTGTATTCCATCCAACTTCTCTCTGCTATATGTACATCAAACTCATTTCCACACGTTATCCAATTCTCTGCGGACGTCTTCAATATATCTACCAATATAATTGTCCAAATAAATTGATCGGCTTCTGGATCTACCATACACCCAGCACCCTTTCCGAAAAATTAACTGGTTTCTTTTGTTCGTTATTTGTATTTACTTACAGCACCGTTTAAAACATAGCACCTACTTGTGCATTCAAACACTTTTAGTTTAAATTAAACGGACTGCACTATCACTGATTTACAAATTTCTAACTTAGATGTTACCATATAGATCTGAAGCGAACCGAAAAAGTAAAAGAGCCCCACTACATCTCCTAGTGCATTTATAATCGTTGAAACCTACCTCCTGTACCCCTTTTCCATCAAAAAACAGCACCACCGTAACCGATTTTGAAAATTCAAGCTACAACGACTTTTTAAAACTCAGAATTTCTCATTTCACTTAGCTTTAGTCCGAAACACTGGCTATCAAGCACAACGGTCGCAATGCTCCTAGAATGTCTCTCACTCCACTTGCAATCAGCCAATCCAGACCATTTTTCCTGTCGTAGGTCTATCATCCAACTCCTCGTCTAACTCATATTTACCGTCTTTTTTAACATCTCACTACAGCAACTTAAAATCGATATTGTGGTTAGCTTCTACAAATTATCGCGCGCTTTACATGGCTGTTTTATCCAACGTTTGTTGTTTGTCATCCTGGTTTACCCTATGCTACTGATATTCCGTCTTTATTTTGTTTTCAAATCACCTGCTATTTCGCAGCCTTCGCTTCGACCGTTAACTCAAATTTCTAAAGAATTATATTCAAACGTACATTCTGGTTTCTTGAATGTGTTTATTTGTCTGTCAATCTTTTCTATGAACTGTTTGCCAGTTTGAAATTGTACTTTCCCATGTTGTTTAACCTGTAGATTTCTTAGGATTTGTTTTTAACAAACGCTTTCTTAGTTTAAATGAACATATGCATTTACAGTATCGATTTTATATAGACAAAAGCTCGCCCTTATTACTTGATAAGCTCAATTTACAACCTTCGAGTATTAAAACTAATTATACTCGTATTATCCTTGAGTTTTTACGTACTACAAAGCTTCCGCACTATGCAACTTTAACATTACGATTTATTAATACAAATGTATGCTATTATCCGTTTGTTTTAAGGTCAAAACTAATTAATTTGGAGCGTAAATAATTTATCCCTGTTTTCTATATACACGGTCCTTACAAAATTACTCTCTTGACTTATCTATCCCTCTTTACATATAATTTACACGATAATATATATGTATAAACCGTATAACATGCGTGCATTAATTGATTGTTATATATCGTCAGCAAATTAGAAAATAATTTAAATCTTTTATTAAAATGATATGTTTAGTAAAGTTATTTAGTTGATAATATGTATAAGGCATAAAAATAAATAAACAAAATTATCATATATATTCATATGTCTATATGTATTAATATATTTCACCTTCAAAATTCTGTGAGCGAAATTGAAAGAAAACTGATGGTCTATTCAGAACTAGTCGAACTTGACATTGAATTTTTCGAATTGTTTAATCTTTTTTAATTTTTTTGAAAATAATTACAATATCTATATGTAATAGGGACTTAAGTATTCTCAAATGACATCAAATAAGCTGTTCAACACTATTTTATCTTGAAGGTGCGTGTGAAGTTAGCACCCCATTTTTTAATTGTTGTTGTTTTAGAACAGTTAATCGCTGGAACTTTTTTATGAGTATAAAAAACTCATACTGTTCATAAGAAAGCTGCAACTCTAATCAGACTATCGAAAACAAAAGTTACGATGCTAGCTTCACATGTGTTATAAGTTGGGTGTCCATACGTCCCGGTTTTCCGGGATTTGTCTCGGTGTCCCGACAGATACTTTTGCGACAGTCATTTGTTCCGGTTTTGTAATCCATACGACACAAAAATCAAGTTGTACTGCCGTCAAACTGGATATAAGCACAGTAACTGCTATAATAACTTGTGTATTTAATATGCGAGAAATAAAGTGTATTGAATTTTTGTAGGAAATGGAAAGTAATTAGGAAGAGTTAACTGCTGCAAAGCGTTCTGCAAAATACTCGTGGTACAATACAGAATAAATGGGTACTTCATTTTATAACCTTTATATTATTTTTAAATGTTTTTTATCATGTGTCGTTGTTGTGTCCTGGGTAAATATTCATACCCTACATAAGTCGTAGTTCATATCAAATCTTAGGTAAATTAAGAGGACATTTGAATCTATCTTTAAATAACGTTTGACTTACTAGTTCATCATCATCATCATTTTGTTTTCGACCTTACTTAAGGTCGGTTTGACGCAGCCCTAACTTCTTTTCTATTCTGTGCTAATCTAAAAAGCTCTACATACCCTTCACAAACTAAATTTCTAATAATTTGACTAATATAGTTTGGTCTAGGTTTTCCTATATCCTTCTATCTTTTTCCTATCGACCTGGCTCTACATAGATATTAGCAACCTGATGGTTGTTAAAGATCTCTAACATGGTTACATGATTACCATTTATAAGGAAATGAAATATAACCTGGTTATCCGCTTCAAAAAAGGAAAAGTGTTAAATTATATGTTATGGTAAGGCTTAAGCAACGAATCGCTGCCAACATGCCAGACCGCTACCTACTTGTGAGTTATGTCATGGTGACATTTAGTTAACTGATTTTTTTTTGTTTTGTTTTCGAACTTAAAGTCGGTTTGATGCAGCTCTAAATTCATGTCTATTCTGAGCTAGTCTAAAAAGGTCTGCATACCCTTCACAACCTAAATCTCTAATAATTTGACTAATATAACTTTGTCTAGGCCTTTCTACTCTATTTTTATTTGGTTGTCTATAATCTAAGACTTTACTAAATAGTCCCTCATGTCTTAACTGGTGCCCTATCATTCTATCTCTCTTGACTTTCAATTGTTTCCACATACAGGGATCCTCACCTATCCTTCTATAAACTTCCTCGTTTGTTACTCTATCTGTCCAACTAATCTTTAACATTCTCCTATAACACCAAGTTTCAAAAGCTTCTATCTTTTTCTTATCTACTTTTTTAATTCTCCAAGTCTCACTACCGTATAGTAGAACGCTCCATTACTTACGACTTTAAGAAACTTTTTCTATTATCTAAACTAATACTATTAGCTATTAGTAAGTTTTCTTTTTTAAAAACATTTTTCTAGCTTGAGCTCTAGCTACTATATCTATTCTTCTACGTCCATCCTTTGTAATTATACTACCTAAATAGCAAAATTCATCTACCTCCTCTAACTCGGTATTACCTATTTTTAATTTTGGTTTAGAACTAGGCTGTAACTCACTTGTCATTATCTTTGTCTTTACTGAGTTAATTCTCATACTATAGTTTCTCTGTAGTATCTCATCTAAAATATTTAAAAACTCTCCTAACTCTTTTCTAGACTCTGCTATAATGGCTATATCATCTGCAAAACGTAACATGTCTATTTTCTGTCCCTGTACACTAATACCTATCCCTTTTCTCTCTCTGGCTAAGTTTAAAGCTTCCTCAATATAAACATTAAAAATCAAGGGAGACAATATACAACCCTGTCTAACACCATTTCTAATCTTATCTTACTTTTCTATTTCATCAAATCTAATTACTACGCTTTGGTTTTTATATAGACTGTAAATAATTTTTCTATCCCTATGAGAGATTCCTATTTTTTGCAAAACCCTGAACATAACAATCCATTTAACCCTATCAAATGCTTTTTCTAAATCTACAAACGCCAAATGAGTCTTTTTATGTTTTTGTAACCTTTTTTCGATAATTACCCTAATCATTAGTATCGGTTCTCTAGTCCCTCTGTCTTTACGAAAACCATATTGGTCTTCGCCTAAATAATTCTCAGTCAAAGCTTCTACTCCATTTTTAATTATTATTGTTAGTATTTTGGAAGCATGAAAAGTTAAACTAACCGTTCTAAAATTCTCACACCTATCAGCTCCTGACTTTTTTGGGATTGGGATAATAATATTTTTTTCGAAATCTATTGGAACCTCACCTGTGTCATATATTACTTTTACTAGTTCATATAATCTGTCTAAAGTTTTCTGACTTGCATATTTTATTAATTCTGCGGGAATATCGTCTATCCCTGGCGCTTTATTTAGTTTAAGTTTCCGAACAGCTCTATCAAATTCCTCTCTTGATATTGAGAACCCTATTTCTACATCTTCTTCTTGGTCGTTCTCTAACTCATCCATATCGTCTCCCTTATATAAATCTTCTAAATATCTTTTCCATCTATCTGCTACCTCAACTTTATTTATTAGAAGCTCATTATTCTCGTCTCTAATACCATTATATTTTTTCCTATCTTCCCCAAAAAACTTTTTAACTGCCCTGTAAGCCCTGTCTGTCTTACCTACTCTCAAATCATCTTGTATTCCCTTACAATTCTCCTCCATCTATTTATTTCTAGCTTTTCTACACTCATGTACTATCTTATTTCTAACTGTATTATATTTTTGCTTAATTTCACTATCCACTTTTCTGAAAGGTTTAAGCTTTCTTCTATTCTCTATTAAATCTAATATCTCCTTTGTTACCCAGGGTTTTCTCGCTTCTATTCTTTTCTTACCTATAGTCTGTGTTGCTGTATCATGTACAGTCAGTTTTATTTCTTTCCATCTATTTTCTACGTTCCCTCCTACAGCTATCTCTTTGCTCTTATTATCTAATACTTGTTTATATTCCTCTTTTACCCTACTATCATTAAGCTTACCTAGATCCCATTCCTCTTTTTTAACTTTTCTCAATTTTTTGAATTTTAGTTTACACTTCATTTTAACTAAGTTATTATCGCTATCTATGTTAGCCCCTGGATAACTACGACAGTTTTTAACTTGGTTTCTAAATCTTTGTTTAACTAAAATATAATCTATTCGGTATCTAGCCCTATCACTTGGCGCTTTCCAGGTATATCTTCTTCTAACATGTTGTTCGAATAGGGTGTTTACAGTTACTAATCTATGTTCCTGGCAAAACTCAAGTAATCTTTCTCCTCTATCATTTCGTCTGCCATACCCAAATTTTCCTACCATTATCCCCTCACTACCTTCTTCCACTGACGCATTAAAATCGCCCATAACTATTAAATTCTCATCTCCTTTTACTTTTTCACTATATTATTTATATCCTCGTACACCTTTTCTACTTCCTCATCCTCGTACTGAGTTGTTGGCATGTAAACCTGTACTAAAACATAGTCTGTGGGTTTTGTACTCAATCTAACCATAATTATTCTATCACTAAATTGTAAGTACTCTTTAACTTTATGCCCTAATCTTTTACCTAACACTATTCCTACCCCTACCTGTCCATTAGTTGAAGAAGTTGTAATTATTCTATAATTATCTTTGCAAAAGTCATTTCTATCTGGCCATCTCACCTCACTAATACCTAAAATGTCCAGCTTTTCCTTTCTCATTTCGACTAATAAATTCGTTAACTTATCTACTCTAAGTAATGACCTTACATTCCAAGACCCTATCACTAAATCAAACTGTTGTTTTATATTCTTACGATGACGAGCCCCAAGTACTCCCTCCCGGAGATCCGAATGAGGGAGTATTTTACCTCCGGACAAGAATTTTACTTGTGAGCTCTCCATCATATGTATTTCGTGTTTTAGGCCACGCACACCTGGAAAATATTGTGGTAGGCTCCCATATCTTTCCACAACGCAGTTTTTAAAGATTTTAGCAGAAAGCCGTATCCGTCACGGCCAACCCCCAACAAGCTTGTAAATTATTGAGGATCGCCCGAGACCAACCGACCCTCCTCCAATATCTTTTAGCCAGCAAGGCTGTTGCCCCTTGCTGCGCCTTTTAATCGCCTTTTACGATAAGCAGGCTTACTATAGTAGTATTCTTTATCCCCTACTATAGAGACAACTTACTACTTGATAAGAAATAATATAAAAAGGAGAATGTAGAATTAAGACAGATGTATTATTAATTTTATAAAATTTTCGTAACAAAAAAACAACATTCAACTCAATTTTCATGATTATAAAGATAAACTTGCAATCATAATAATTAGGATTTAGATAAGCCATATCAATGAGAGTTATCACAGTTTTCAATTGCATCTTTCCAATTCGTTATGTATTTAGCTTAAGATAATTTCAATACTGTAAGGTCTTTAGGGTAAAACTTGCATAATGCATTAGTGCGGCACAATAAGCATTTAATATCATTGTTTAACCTCGAGGTTATTTCCAATGTTAATCAGCAAATATAATAATACACGTATTGTGTGATAAGCAAATTTCAGTTTTCCGGTATAATTGCGTTACTTTACGTTTACGACAACAAAATTACTTAATAAGTTAGAGAAAATTCACTTACCAGCCCATTTTCCCATATCAGAAAGATCAATATTGTTGAGTAAGGGTCCAACTAATTTACTGTATAGTATTCGTAATAGGGTATTTAAAATTTGAACAATAACGATTACAATGCAGAGGGTCCCAATCCAATCATACGTGCTTGCCATCGTAATATTTTTAATTGCAAACTTGTAAACGCGTTTGCTTCTTGAAATTTACGACCTTATTTCAGAAGGTATATTATTGAACTAGAACACCGGCACCGCGTCTTATCAGCTAGTGATAATAAAGCTAGCGGTTGAATTCAAAATGATTAATTTGAATACAATAATCGTGCGCTTGCGTTTCTAAACTTTCTCACCCCTTTCTTTACATCTTTTTCTAGCTCAAGTGCCATTCAAGCGAGAAAGTAATAAAGTGTTTGCGTAGCGTATTGGAATATTGACCGACAATTGCGGACTTTCACATTGACCTGCGAAATCGTGTAGCAAGTACCATAGTAGTAGAATCAATCCTACGGCAATAGGTAACTAGGTTCTGTATTCAAGTACTTGCAATTAAATTGCTAGTCTGTTTTGTTTGCTCTCAAGTAGGACATTGCTCTTCTATAACGCAAACGCATTTTATTATGGACGCGGTATAATTTGTTCTAAAAAATTACCGTTAGAACGTTTTTTAAATAATTATTATAATTATCTGGTTTTTGTCTGAGTTTAATATTGGTGCAACTAGACTTTTATTTTTCTTTCTGCATCATTCCAGAATTAATGTTAAAACAACTCTCATCACACTGCATTTAAATTTATTATTGTACCGGTGCGTGTTGTTTGTATTTCATTTCTCTGCGGAGTTTCCCGGTAAGAGATCTAGGATGTGCAACGTTATTGTCATCATGTGGCAGATTCAAAGAAGCTGAGTCATTTTTTAAATTTTATACAAAAAATTGATTTTAAAAAAAATTTTAGAATAAAGATACGCATTTTTTTAACTGTTCACGTTTATATAATTTACCTAAACTTGACTGTTTGAAAGAGCTTATTATTTGCTTACACTTTACTGGATGGTGGATTCCGCGATGGCTCAATTGCTTTTATTAAACTGGGTTGTTCGCCACTAGCCATATTTACCATTTATTAATTTTAAAATAAACAGAAATTTTCTAAAAGACACCCTTTGCTTTATTAAAGTTTAGCCGCCTTTTCACTACTGTGCAAATGAAAATGGTATAGTATTTTGTAATTAAACATCACTCTCAGATATGTTCTACTCTGCATCCTATCAGTGTTAGTTACAAAAACACATGTTGAAATATTTTAAAGTACCTACTTATTTAGCTTTTTTGCTTGTGACGCTTCTGTGGTAAATCAAGTTTCGTGTTTAACAAATACTAAATTTCGCTCTTTTTTACTACAGCACCGACAGCTATGGGAAAGGCAAATATAAATAGGTACATATCTAACTTATATTCGTTTCCGTAAGTGCGCTAGTGTGCAAAATGTATTACCCAAGTCTCAAGTCATTTTTTCAAACACTCCATAAATAGCAATTAGCAATGATGCAAAATGTAACTGAAAATATATTATGAAAAAACCCGTCTTACGGAGAACAAATACTTCAAAAAAACAAATTTATAATTTTTTATTTAACTTTCTGCTGTTTTGTACCAAAATATTTACTAATCTGAAACAGGGTGTTTAAAAAAAAATCTGGCATTAATGATACGGCCGATAGAGCTCTAAAGAATAAGTAAAGCTTGCTTAATAATCATATGCCGTACCACCCTCTATTCTTGTGTTATTGTGCGTTATAGTTTAAAATTACAAAATTATTATTTCTCAAAACACTGAAAAGAATTTTTTTACTGAACTTAGCAGACAGTTTAACTGATATAAAATACACATAACAGTACATATATTACCTTCGTACGAACACAAAGAGTGCCATTTTTACATGTATTTTCTTATGGAAAAATTTAAGGTCTGTTTTGCACTTTTTGTACCAAGCATTGAAATTCCCATAAGGAGGATCCGTGCATCAATTCAAGTCACTTTTCAACCAACACCCACGACGAAAGAGTCTATTACATTCAGTTTTTAAGAATAGGGTAACACTAATATAAACTATATCAAATTTTATTGAGGATAATATATGTTCGGTCTCTTTGTCGCACGTTGTCGTGGTTAATTTTAAGTTACTTCAAATTCTTAGTTGTAAATCAAATCTTAAAGCTGTCATCCCTTATCCCGTTACAACCTGTCGTAAAAATTCCTTTGTGCATGTGTAAATAAGTTGGACTACGGGTAGTGACGTAAAACACTCTTTCATCGATATCGAAGCAGAACAGTCGGTTCTTCGTTCGGTAACGTGAGTTTGTCAATAGTGCCGCCGACTTTATCGATAAACCCCTAAAAAACACAGTACAAGTGCAAAGAAACACGTACTATAATCTCGAATGCAGTCCACTTAACTGAAGAATAAGGAACTACATCATAGAACAACAAAAAACCGCGGAGGTAAGTCGATACACAAGTTTATAAGACCCCCGCGCTGAACAATGGCCTTCATCACAGGATTATTTAATTAATTAATTAGTTCCTACCCTTTAAGCTCTTCATTTATACGTAAATTTAATAATTGTCGTAGTTTTGAGTTTGTTTAAACGTGTTACAAAGAGAATAACATTCTACTTGCAAATTTAATGGTAAAAACATCTGGTTATAACGGTAGATTTTATAATATATCCCTTATCCTTTGTGTCAAAGATTATAGTGGTCGAACAGTTTGCTTTAGGTAAACTAAATTTATGAGGGGTTATTGTATTGTAAATCTTTACCTTATTTGTCGTCTCAAGTTCAAGGAACCATTCGGGTTCATCAGGCTTAGTATATAACAAAGGAGTTGAAATTTATTTGAAACGTTAAACGTTTTTGTCGGGCGAGCACTGTAATTAGTTACATTTGACCATTAATAATTTAGTTTCGTACATTAATTAGTCGTAGCGTATTTGAGTACGCATTGTTTTTACATTAATTTTTATTGTCGTTCATTAATCATTAATCAAATATGGTTATATCAATTGATAAAGCTATTCTTAAAGCTAGATTTGTCGTTAAAAGGTTGGATCATATATACAGTAAGATTAATCAACCGGAAAATGTATCGATTGCTTTAATTAGAGCATCGATTAAAAGTGTCGAGCAAATTGAAACTCATTTTAAATTTGTAACGGTTTTTTTTTTCTAATTAGTTAAAAAGCTAGCCTCACGCATGGGCGCCTGTGTAACGAATTCTTCCGACATAACTAAGGGTCTATTCCTTGGGTAGAGCTATGAGAAATGGGGGGGTAAGTCGAAATCTGTTTGTGGGTCAAACTTAATCTCAGACAAATAGGCGCCACCAAGTCCGGACTTATTCAGGATAATGGCATGGCATATTTCTAAGGGTGGACGTGGAGACCCAAAGAAAAAAGGATCGCCTTTGATGATCAAAACCTGTCTTAATAAAATAAGACGCTGCTCCTGTAAGAAATTATAATAGTTAGGTTAATAAAAAAGTGGAACACTATTTGTGTCCCGCAAATATACATAAAGAAGTATTAAAAAGATATTTTCTATATAAAGTTGGCATCAAAATTTTACTCTTAAAGATGTTAGCTTTCTATAGTTATGTTTGATCATATTTGATCAAAATAAAAAACTTTAATCTTGAACCAATTATTTACTAAAAAGAATCTCTTTTAAAACAAAATGACTTGCTACAAAATTTAATTAATAGCTGAATTACTTCGTGGATTTTAATTTCAGGTTTATCTAAATTATTCATAATCAAACATTTTACAATAAATTGTAAACTTGTTACACAAAAAAAACTCCGACCCGTGCAGATCTGTTCAGGCAGGTTACATTAAAAAATGTTACTATTCAAGTTTTCCTTTTTAAGTTATATGTACTAGTTTTAGTTTCTAAAAAAAAACAGATCACAAAAATATTCTTGTTTAAATAAGTTGTGCTAACGCTGTTCGAAGCATTTGCTTTCAAGAACACATCTGTCAGCAGTATACTACAGAAAAATAAGTGACGTCAGTAACAGCTGTTGTTGTAACTAACGAGTCATACTGAACCACGCGTGTTGTTTCTTAAAACATCAAATTAGTGACTTTTAATTTCGACACTGGAAATCCAGCTCAGCAATAGTTGAAACATATATCATATTTGTGCTTTTACACATAAGAACAAATTAGCGTGTTTCTAAAGTGAAACACCAAGAAGGTACTTAAAGCTAACTACGAACCAAAAGCTGCTTTTCTCGCCTTGATGAGGTACTTGTTATATCATGCGAAGTTCATTGCGTGTAGTGTGAACCAAGCTCGTACTAAACAGCCTCTACCAAAGTAGCATCTTTACGCTGTATAACAAAGCGATCTTCTCAATAAAATTGGTGAAACTTCCTATTATCAAAGTTGCATTCTTCACGTCGTATAACAAAGTGATCTTCTTAATAAAATTGGTTAAACTTCCTATCTTCTAAGTTGCATTTGTTTTAGTTGCTTACATTACATCGTACGCGCTAAATAAATTATCTCAAATTAAAACAAGTTAATAACTTTCATACTATACCAACCGCTATTCAAAGATGTGTCCCGACTCCTCAAAGTGGATACGCAAATTGCCGGCCTGCAATTTTTGATACATCTTATTGCTTCTTCCACGTAAGGCCGATTGATTACCAAACTAGCTCGGGCGACCGGAGCGTCCGAGGGGAGGTTGTCAAACCGAAACACGCCTGCGAATAGCTGTAGAAGACACAGATATTCAACCTCAAATAGAATACCAAAGTACGATGCTGCTTTACGTATTACCTCAGTTGTTAAATGTATTTTACCATTATTCTAATAAAAGTGTTTTATTATTCTCGCACTTTGATGAAGGGATTTATTAACCAAAAATAAAATTGTTACACTACCCCTTTCCTATAAGAAAAAAAATTTTTTTCTAACAAAGAAAAAACTTTAAGTAAAACAGATACAAAAAAATTTTTTTTTTTTTAATATATACTAGCCTTTTCCACATTCTTAATTATTAATACAAATCCTTATTAACTTATTAAAACGAGGGGGACAAATATCTACAAACTTGAGTGTGTCGGTAACTACGTGTACCAAGCGTCCATAGGGAGACAAAATCGGGGAGTCACAATCGGTGTATGTCAAAATTGGGAGAGGTCAAATCAAAAAGTCAAACACTCCACGGGACAAAAAAAATTAATCAAAATCTAAATTCATGGTAACCCTTTAACTAGAGTTTCCTTACTCTTACTGAGGCTAGTATCTACTAACTGTAACCAAACATATTACAAATTATCTTAATTTCCACAAATAAAAACTCCACTTCCTGGAGCTCAAGCAGTTCTATTTACAAAAAAGAAACGCTACAACATCAAAATAGCATAACTATTCACAATATTAGCACAATAAAGTACTAATCAAAACTAAGGTAACCTAACTAAAAGGTTACTTACAAAATTCGAATACAAAATATTATTATCACAAAGTGATAATCAAAACAAAGGTAACCTAACCAAAAGGTTACTTACAAATTTCAAATACAAAATATTATTATCACAAGGTGATAATCAAAACTAAGGTAACCTAACCAAAAGGTTACTTACTAAGATTGAATTCAAAAACGAACCAGTTAGGGCTGTAATATCCTACACCCTACTGATTATCCTATCACTAATTTTCAAACAACACATCTCATTAGTGATGGATCAAATGGTGAGGTTCATCATGCAAACCTCTGACCTTATCAAAGGAAATTTCTGAAAGGTCCGAAATAAGGGAAAGAATAAATCAATACTCTCTCTACCTAAATATGTAGAAATCAGGACTAGCAACTTAAATAGTCCACTTACTTCTACATCCTAAAGATATCTTTCAAAGACATCTTCTAACAACATCTTCAAATAACGCGCGACTAAAACAACCAGTATGTACACTAATGCACATCACAAAACTATTACATAAACTCTTAACCACATGCTTCAATTATCAAACAAAATGAGTTACAAAAGGGCAGTCTCCATTTAGTATTAGTTAAACGATACTAAATCAAAAATCGGAACAAAACGAAGCAAACAACTATTGTTTTACTTAACATCAAAGAAATGACTAGACTGGAACTAATCGTCAGGATCATCATTCTCGTCTGGACATGATGCTTCAACGGGTTTCAAGTCTTTAACATGCCATTTTCCAGCTCTTGTTCCATCCTCATTCTCTAACTCATACACTAAATTGGAATGTTTTTTTCGAACTTTACACAAAACGAACTTTGGAGCTAATTTAGCGGAGAATTTATCACCAGCACTTGAAAGTACCTTATTAGTTCTCCAAACGTTTTCTCCGACTTGGAATGAAATGTCTCTTCTTCTAAGATTGTATCGTTTACTTGAACGTTGATAAGCTACATGTAATTTTTCACGGACATTTCCAAAAATATCAAACAAAGGTTGACGATCCAAAACATAAGAAGGTCTACTACTTGAAACAACATCTACATCCTCACCAGGTTTAAAATTATCACCATAAGCTTTTCCACTTAAGGGTACCTGGCGACCAAAGACTAAAAAATTTGGAGAATAGTTGGTGGATTCGTGTTTTGCTGAATTAATTGCGTACTGAATTTTTGATATCTCAATATCCCACGTATCATGTTCTTTTACGTACGAACGAATGGCAGTACCAACTGTCTTATTAATTCTTTCCACAAAATTGCATTGAGGAGCATAAACAGCATTGTACCAAATCTTTTGGATTTCGTACCTTGCACACAAAGCTTTAAAAACACGTCCAATCAATTGTGGACCATTATCACAAATAACAAATTGTGGTACTCCGTAGACAAGAAACACTTTTTCTTCCAAAAACTTTTCTATCAAATGTGCTGTGGCACTACGCAAAGGTTGTAAAATCGAATACTTCGAGAACCAGTCACCAACAACTAAAAGCCATTTATGTGCTTTTGAATCATCAATAAAAAAACTAATCACGACGATAGCTAACAAAAAAATCAGTGTACAGGTACACTCTCACCCTATTACCAACTGAACTGTCGAAACAACTACAATGCTTCACAACGCCTAAATTTGCTAGAGTGACAAACCCTCTACGAGTCTCACCTAGACTAACAATACAAAAATTACATCAACTCAAAAAGAATATGATGCAAAAAATTCTAGAGCGCCTAACTCACCTCGAGTCTCGTCTAGACTTATGTAATGCCGAGCGACCAACTCTTCCTGAGTCTCGTCTAGACTAACATACTGCTGAGCGACCAACCACGACGACAAGTTCCGCCTAGACTAAATTGCGTTGCAATGCCGATCTAAAAAAAATCTGCTAACAAAATCAAAAACGTGCTTATGCACAAGAGCAATTCTCAAATGACATAACGACAGCTCACTCCAATGTACCCTCAAAAATAGAATCAGTAGCCTTATCATCAAATTCGGACAAAAATGTTCTTTATTGACTCAAGCAAATTAAACTCCAGGCTTATCAGCTTCTTTAGCTAACAGTCTTTCTAAAAAAAATTTTCTTTTCTCCAAAACTGGTCTCTCACTCACTACTCCTCTAATTTTCAGTTTATACTCCAGTTCTTCTTTAAGTAGACAAACAATTTGGAATTTTTCCAACATGATTGCAAAAGCCTAATATTTTAATGAAATCAAACTGATAAATCTAAATGATTTGAACCTTACAAAAATTGTCAAAAAAAATTCGGGCAACCAAAGGTAAAAGTCAAAACGTATATCTGGTAAAATAAATTTTTGCCAAAACACTATCAAAAAAATTATATTGGGTCAAAACGGGATGAAGGTTAAAAATAAACTTGACTAAGTTAATTAATTGACTGCATGGGGGTTAACGTCTCAACCAAACTTTTAAACAAACAAATCTTAATATCAAATAAACTTAGAGCAAACAAATTTCGAGGCAAAACAATTTTTGAACAAACAAACTTCAAAGCAAAATAATTTTTGAACAAACAAATTTCGAAGTAAAATAATTTTTGAACAAACAAATTTCGAAGCAAAATAATTTTTGAACAAATTTCGAAGTAAAATAATTTTCGAACAAACAAATTTCGAAGCAAAATAATTTTCGAACAAACGAATTTCGAAGCAAAATAATTTTGAACAAACAAATTTCGGAGCAAAATAATTTTTGAACAAACAAATTTAGAAGCAAAATAAATTTCGAACAAACAAATTTCGAAGCCCTACACGTTGCCGGCGCCAGTGTAACGTATTTTCTCTAAAGGCACCAGCCCCACTCATGGGCGCTAGTGTAACGAATTCTTCCGACATAACTAGGGGTCTATTCCTTGGGTAGAGCTATGAGAAATGGGGGGGTAAGTCGAAATCTGTTTGTGGGTCAAACTTAATCTCAGACAAATAGGCGCCACCAAGTCCGGACTTATTCAGGATAATGGCATGGCATATTTCTAAGGGTGGACGTGGAGACCCAAAGAAAAAAGGATCGCCTTTGATGATCAAAACCTGTCTTAATAAAATAAGACGCTGCTCCTGTAAGAAATTATAATAGTTAGGTTAATAAAAAAGTGGAACACTATTTGTGTCCCGCAAATATACATAAAGAAGTATTAAAAAGATATTTTCTATATAAAGTTGGCATCAAAATTCTACTCTTAAAGATGTTAGCTTTCTATAGTTAGGTTTGATCATATTTGATCAAAATAAAAAACTTTAATCTTGAACCAATTATTTACTAAAAAGAATCTCTTTTAAAACAAAATGACTTGCTACAAAATTTAATTAATAGCTGAATTACTTCGTGGATTTTAATTTCAGGTTTATCTAAATTATTCATAATCAAACATTTTACAATAAATTGTAAACTTGTTACACAAAAAAAACTCCGACCCGTGCAGATCTGTTCAGGCAGGTTACATTAAAAAATGTTACTATTCAAGTAAGTTTTTCTTTTTAAGTTATATGTACTAGTTTTAGTTTCTAAAAAAAAACAGATCACAAAAATATTCTTGTTTACATAAGTTGTGCTAACGCTGTTCGAAGCATTTGCTTTCAAGAACACATCTGTCAGCAGTATACTACAGAAAAATAAGTGACGTCAGTAACAGCTGTTGTTGTAACTAACGAGTCATACTGAACCACGCGTGTTGTTTCTTAAAACATCAAATTAGTGAATTTTAATTTCGACACTGAAAATCGAGCTCAGCAATAGTTGAAACATATATCGTATTTGTGCTTTTACACATAAGAACAAATTAGCGTGTTTCTAAAGTGAAACACCAAGAAGGTACTTAAAGCTAACTACGAACCAAAAGCTGCTTTTCTCGCCTTGATGAGGTACTTGTTATATCATGCGAAGTTCATTGCGTGTAGTGTGAACCAAGCTCGTACTAAACAGCCTCTACCAAAGTAGCATCTTTACGCTGTATAACAAAGCGATCTTCTCAATAAAATTGGTGAAACTTCCTATTATCAAAGTTGCATTCTTCACGTCGTATAACAAAGTGATCTTCTTAATAAAATTGGTTAAACTTCCTATCTTCTAAGTTGCATTTGTTTTAGTTGCTTACATTACATCGTACGCGCTAAATAAATTATCTCAAATTAAAACAAGTTAATAACCTTCATGCTATACCAACCGCTATTCAAAGATGTGTCCCGACTCCTCAAAGTGGATACGCAAATTGCCGGCCTGCAATTTTTGATACATCTTATTGCTTCTTCCACGTAAGGCCGACTGATTACCAAACTAGCTCGGGCGACCGGAGCGTCCGAGGGGACTGTCAAACCGAAACACGCCTGCGAATAGCTGTAGAAGACACAGATATTCAACCTCAAATAGAATACCAAAATACGATGCTGCTTTACGTATTACCTTAGTTGTTAAATGTATTTTACCATTATTCTAATAAAAGTGTTTTATTATTCTCGCACTTTGATGAAGGGATTTATTAACCAAAAATAAAATTGTTACAAATTGTTCTGCAAGGATATTTTCTTTGATGAAGAGAGTGAACAATTGACGAATTCTCGGCCCTTAGGATGAAAATCGATGATTATTTATTGGATATTCGCATTATCGCTGAACAATGCGAATTAGATCGCGTAGAAAATAAGCCGAAGGTGGATAATATGAATAATTTTTTGTCGATAAATAGTGAGATTTGCATGAAACATCTTTCTGCCCCGCGATTCTCGGGATGCATTTTGGATTTTGAGAGTTATCATGCAATTTATAAGCAATTGATTCATGATTATGTCGGTTTGTCCCCTGTGGAAAAATTTTGCTATTTCATTGATAGCCTAGATGAGTCGTCGCGTATGTTAATAAAACATTTGCCATTAAACGATTGTGCATACGAAGAAGCTTATAAAATCATTACTAATCGTTTTCAGTCCAA